>OY728163.1:1371372337-1372606043 GCA_963277665.1 Viscum album | reverse complement strand
ACATTTATCTGGATTGTATTTATTTTTTTCTAAACAAACATATGCATATTTTATCAATTTTTTTCCCAAACATTTTTATCTAGAATGTATCGATTGTTATTCAAAACAATTAGATACCAAGTGGAAGTTAAAGATATTCTACTGATTTGAAATCAAGTGGTGCTGATTATAGGTGTTACCAATGGAAAAGGTGATGTTGATGAGAAATGGGTCCCGATGAAAGGTGGTTCCAATAGAAGATGGCGCTGTTTAAAAGTGGTTCCCATTGGGAGGGGTGTTGATAAAAGAGTAAGAGATGATGCTGATTCTGTCTCAAAATGACCATATCTGGGTGAAAGTGAAATAATAAAAATGGAAATAATCAAAGATCATTGTATTCATATTGTATTTCATCGTTCTCATCTAGATCATCATTTTTAGATTGTATTGTATTGTATTCAGGTAGATCATTGTTTTCACGTTGTATTTGATCGTTACTAGAAATGATCGTACATAGAATGATCATACGAAAAATCATGGTATCCAGCATGATCATAACTAGAATGATCATATCCAGAATGATCATACCTAGAATGATCATAACCCGAATGATCATAACCAAAAATGATCATATCTAAAAAGTATAAAACTCTGGTTTGTGTTCAATTGACATAATCAAGCTGAGTAAGAGTTGAATTTTTTTATATTATCGATATATGAAATTTCAATGGTGCCAAGTTCCATCAATAGAATATAAGAATAATAAGTGTTTATTTGAACTGAATGAAGGGTTTTTTGAAAAAAAGAGTTTCATAGAATGAATGGAAAGGTACAATTATTTACAATCAATGTCAGATGATGATAAAGATGATCCTAAATGAATTCAATGTCATGAATGTGTTCATGATTCAAGAACTACTTTTTGAATGAAGTATTATATCTCAAGTGGAGAAGTTCGTTTCTTCAAACATGTTCAATTGGTATAGTATCAAGCATTGTTTTGAAAAAATCCACATGAGTAAATCAGATTCAGATGATCAGACCCATTAATTTCTCATCAATTGTAATCATATTAACATTTGAAATGAGGGTCTGAAAAAGAAGAGATGATGATTATAGAAGAATTTAGAAGCTTTGAGAAGTGATGAAAAAGACAAAATTTACCCCAATCATTTGGGGGGAAATTCAAATTTGGATAGATTGGATTGAGTGATAATGAATTTTTGGATTCCCACCAAAGGTGTCATGGGTCACCTATAAAAGGATAAGTACATTTTACATTCAAGGTTGAGGTAAACTATTCACCGAATTAGAGGTAGGAGCTCTGAGTTTTTAGTGAGAGAAAGTGATACCATTTCATTTTGTATTGAATTAATTTTGATGGGAAAAATGTTGTTTTCTACTGACATTGATATCAGGCTGAATTAATCAGAAAGAGGTTTCAATACCCTATATCTTTATCTTGGGTTTCTCAGACTGAGGAATAAGGGTTTCTAATTTCTTCCAAATGTACTCTGTAGCACTACATTCTTTTTTATTTGGAAATAATATTGACTAAGTATTGTTCTAAGTTTCATCATTATCAGAAATTGATGTGGTTCCAATTATTTTTTATTGTCTTCTATCAGAAAAATCATCCTGGGAGTATTATTTCGTAAGAATCGAACTCAGAGGAATCGAACAAAGAAAATATCAGACTCGGTGATTCATAAAAATTTACAGGTGGTACTTACCTATCTTCTGGGTATGGAATTGATAATTTTTATTTCAATTGAATACATTTTTTGAATTGACAAGAATCACATGTAACATGAGCTGCTACAAAACAATTGCACTACCCTATTTTACAAAGAGGGTGGACACACACTAGCGAGATTGTATCATAGTTCTACATGATTATAAAGGTATATCCTACTCATTGCAATACATGTATTATTTTATTAGTTAATTTTTTGGTATTTGGTCATTTCCAAACCATACCAAGGATGTAGCTATTCTTTTATAATATTGATCCTTGTATATCATTGGGTTTCTTTGGATGTGTGATTATTTTTTTCTGTGTTGGGAATTATAATCTTTAACAGGAGGGGAATTTTGTTTCAATTGAAAATAAACATAAAAGAAAATATTATCACTAATTCACCCCATCCCCCTCTCTGTGATACAATTATCGGACTGTGCACTTTCAACTATTATCATAGTGATTTTCCCTCTATAATTCTTTGTTGCTGGTGAATGTAAACTTGGTGAAAAAAAACTATATTATGGTATTTGATGGAAATAACTATCAAATATATAATGAAATAATTCTTCCATATCTTATGTTTATTCGTTATGAGGTTCTTGAAGCAGCAACAGTTTGGTTTCCTCCCATTGATGATAGTGCTCCACTTACACCTATTGACAAGAAGTTTCTTGAGAATGATGGAAGGGTTAAGAATGATATATATTCATCACTTTCAGAAATTGGATTCTTTAGAGAGAATGTAGTTTCTACTTCCAAATTTATATGGGATAAATTGAAAAACATATATGAAGGCAATACGGATGTGAAGAAAGAATAGATACAAATATGGAGATTGATGTATGAAGATCTCAAAGAGGATGAGCATAAATCGGTTGGGGTCTTCTTTACCAGGGTAAAGGACATAGTACGTACTATCATATGTCTTGGTGAAATGTTGGATGATTCTATTATGGTTGAAATGATCTTGAGAATCCTACTTGAAAAATTCGATTCAAAAGTTTCTTCATTAGATGACAGAGATCCTAAACCATTATCTCCTAATGATTTTCATAGTACTCTCATTACTTATAAAAGGAGAAGGTGGAATTATATGGAAGTAAAAACCAAATTTCATAGATATATTTCTTTCAAGGATTCCATGAAATAAAATACGATTCCTGAAGGGGAAGAATATGAAGATTCTAACTTCGAAAATGAGGTATGTAAAAATCTTGATTCATTTATTTCTTTGATTTTTAAGAATTTGAAAAGAGGATAATAATGGTATAATGGAAAAATTCACTTAAAATTATTTTTTATGTGAATTCAATTGGATATTTTCCAATTTCCCTCAAAGAGGATGTACAGATGAAAGTAAGGATAAAGAAATTCAAGACAAATAAAGAAGGCTAATAAGATCTTGGACGAAAAATGGTGGTAAAGAAAAATTCTACTCTAGGAGAGAAGATAAGAGGTTTTCCAAATTCAAAAGGAGAAGATATTTTAATAAGGAAGATGATATTGAGGATGTTACAAATTAGGGTGAAGACAACATGTTCATTTCCATTGTTAATGAAAAGAGTTATTCCAGTAATGAAAGTAATTGTGCTCTAGAAGAAGAAGAGAGTGAATCTGAATCTGAAAATGCAATTGATTATGCAAGGGAAAGTATTTTTATTGCATAAATGAATGATGTTGAATTTAGAAGATGAATTTATTATGATGAATATACTCAACTTGAGATGCATTTGAAATAATAATTGATATAATTCATGAGAAGTATCGGAAGTCTTGAATAGAAAAACAAAAAGTTTTAAGATGAATCTTCCTAAATAAGAAATCAAGGATACTTTTTTGAAGAGAAAGAGAAGATGGATAAACATATAGATGATTAGAATAAATATATGGAAGAAGAAAAGAATCATAATGGTCATCTAGATGTGAAGATGAAGGAAAAAGAATAAGACTTTGGACTTGTGAAACAAAAGTTATCTGAAGCTCAATTGAGAAATATAAGATTCCAATTCACTATCACTAAAATTAGTGGATGTTCATGGAATGAGAAACCTAAGATGGTTCAAAAAAAGTTACCTTCATAGGGTGAGAAGAATAATGGAATTGTTTTTGAAATAAAACTGTTGGGAATGTTATATATGTGGCCATGACCAACAAGGTTGGCAATTCAGAATCCTCAAAGAACCCCAAGCCTAAAAATGTTTTGAAACATTCAAAATCTGGAAATGTTTCCAATAATTTTGGATCCAATATTGTAGATTAATGGAAGAATTTTATTGATAACATAATGGTTGGTAGATTGGAATATTAATAGAAGAAGGTGGCAGATAAAGACATTCCCAATTCTAGATAGTATCGATGTTTCATAGGAAAATAATCCTTTTATGGATATTGTTGGTATTGTGGGGAATTTAGACATACAGAGAATATTTGTTGGTTCAACCAAAAACTCTGCTATTATTCCACAGGTTATGGAATGCATTTTTTGAGGGGGAGTCAATTCTCACAAAATTTGAAGCCTGAGATAGTTGTATTGATGAAATCGGGGATGAATGAAGTAAATATTGAAATTAGTTTCCAAAAATTGGAATCTATTTGTGAATGGTGTGAGTAACCTAGACACCTAGAGAAATGATGTATTGTTTTGTTACCAGCACAAAAAAATATTCTTGAAAATTCTCAAAATCCATATTTTAGGGATATCAATAAATAAAGATCTTCTAAATTTCATATGAATGAGTACATATTTATTTGACCATAATACATTGAAATGGTTGGGAAATTGGAGGAATCACAAAATAAAGTGAAAGATGATAGGAAGTAGAAGACATCTGAAGATTTTATAAATGCTGAAAAAAGGTATCAACACATAATGAAGGTGAGAAAGAAGGAAATGATATCAAAAAATGTCCAACAATCTTTCCAGAGAAAAATATAAAAATGGAAAACATGGAAAAACAAATTTTATTAATTGTTTACACAAAATATAAATAAAATATGTCATCCTAATTAAAATTTGTGACAAATAAGAAGAAATTTGTTACAAAAAACTAGAAGGATGAATATAAGGAATAATCAACATCCAATGAAAAATCCAAGAATAAGGAGAAGGAAACCCAGAGAAAGGATTCTTAGTTTAATTGTTGTTTTTAACAATCAATTGATGTTCCTCTTTATTTCCAATATCTTTGTATACTTGTGATAACATGTAGGGAATTGAAGGAGTGTAAATAAGGAATATGGAATTGATGAGTATCTTACTTTTGTTGAAAAATAAAGTAATAAGGATGTGAAAAGTTGGTTTTGATAAGTTGTGTTTTTATACATATGATCTTTAGGATCTTTTTATTGAGATTAGTATAGGTTAGCTTTTTCTTAGACAAATTCGATCAAGGTTTTCCTCTAATCATTAGAATGTCGAAAGAAGTATGGAAAATTTATTACATGAAAGCTGCATTAAGGAAAATGTTTATCACATTTATTATACACTCTTTTTTTTTCTACACCAGGTTTCCCTATGTAGACATAGAGTTGTATATTTAAAGGTTTATTGTTTAGAAAATCATGTCATACCCTAGTTATAAAAATTATAAGCCTTGGGAAATGGTGATCATTTATGAATAAGGGAGAAATTTATCATGATGGCCCCTTTGAATTTGGTTGTCAATAAAGGGGTGTTATAAGAGAATGTGGGAGAGAAAAAAGAGATAGTGGCAGCAAGAATGGAAACAACACCACAAATTATTTTATTAAATTAATTTAAGTGGGTATTTATAACAAATACAATGGGGGAGATTGTTAGGGCCATGCTATGTTTTGGTTATATTGGTTGTCAATCGATTTTTATACTGAAAAAGAATGTATGTTGATAAAGATTATGCATGGGAATTCAGATTTAAAGTGATTGAATGAATGAAAAAATGTATTGTGGATCATTTTGTATTTAGAAAAAAAAATATTGGTTTCAAATAAAATGGATTGAGTATTTTTTTAAAGGAATCAGATAAAATTTTTCAAAACAATCGGATTCATGTTTTCTAAAGAATCATATGCATGTTTTTAAAAGAGTAGGTCTCATAGTGAAATTCCAGCATAATGATAGGAAGTGTTTCTGATCAGAGTCACCTTTGGTCTGATTGAAAGTGAAAAAATCTTACTGGAAGTTAATGGTCATCAGATTCACTATGAACATGATGTGAAATAATAGTTTCTTTTACTGGAGAATTGAAGTCAGTGTGACAATGATGTTTCAATTTTGAAAATTCGTTACTTATTTTTATTTTATATAAATCTTGATTTGTATTGAGAACTTGTGATGCAACATTTATAGAAGGAAGGGAAGTGAAAGAGATGAATCCAATCAAAAAATAAGTGGTATCAATTTTTTTTTAAAATAATCAGAACAGAATCATATTTTGATTTATCAAATCTTGATAGAAGAGAGAAAGAAGTGGTGCTGATTGTTTTTTCAAAACAATCGAACAACAACCTTTTTGAGATTTATCATATCTGGGAGGCAGAGAGAAATAAGTAGTACAAATTGTGTTTCAAAACCATCATATCTAGACTAAAGTGGCGACACTGATAGTTTTTAAAAACAGTTGTATCCAGATTGTATCGATTGTTTTCTAAAAATATTCTATCTATATTGTATAGATTTTCATTCAAAACAATTAGATACTGAGTGGATGTAAAAGATCTAGTGTTGATTTGTAATCATGTGGTGATGTTAAAAGATGGTAATGACAGAATATTTGATGTTGGTGAAAAAATTGGTGACAATGATAGGTGGTGCTGATGGAAGATGGTGTCATTTAAAAGTGGTGCCGATTGGAAAGTGGTCTTGATAAAAGAGTGGGGGATATTGTTGATTATTTCTCAAAATGATTGTATATGGGTGAAATTGAAATAATAAACATGGTACTGATCAAATATCACAATTTTCATATTATATTGTGTCGTACTCAGGTGGATCAAAATTTTCAGACTGTATTGTATCATATTTAGGCATATCATTGTTCGCAAATTGTATTTCTTTATAACTATAAATGATCATACCGGGAATGATCATACCTATAATGATCATATCCAGCATGATCATAACTAGAATGATCATATAGATAATGATCATACCCAGAATTATCGTAACCAAAATGATTGTAACTATAATGCTTGTAACCAGAAATGATTGAATCTAGAAAGTATCATACTCTGGTTTGTTTTCAAATGACTTTATCAAGTGGAGAAAGAGTTGATTTTTTTGTGTTCTCTTCAGAAGAAATTTCAATGGGTCCACATTCCATCAATTTAAGAGAATAAGAATAATCTTTATTTAAAGTGAATCAATGGTTGTATGAAGAAGAGAGTTTTCATGAATGAATTGAAAGTTACAATAATTTCCAATCCACATCAGACGATGATAAAGTTGATCCTCAATAAATTCAAAGTCATCAAGGTAGTCATGATTGAATCTGTAGTTTTTTAATGATGTATTGTATCTCATGTGGAGATGTGCATTTCTTCAAACACATTAAATTGGTATGGTTTCAGGCATTGTTTTGAAGAAATCAACATGAGAGAATCAGAATCAGATGATCAGACTCATGTTTTCCTCATCAATTGTAATCGTATTGACACTTGAAATGGGGGTCTAGAAAAAAAGAGATGAATAATGTAGAATATTTCTGAATCTTCATGATGTGTTTATAAAGTGAAAATGTATTTCAATATTTTACGGGGAAATTAAGAAATGTATAAATTTGAGTATGTTAGAATGAATTTTTTGATTCCCACCAACGATTTCATGGGTCGACTATAAAAGTTGAAGTAAATTGTAATTTCTGTGTTGTGTTTCAATATTCACCAAAGTAGTAAATATCCAACAACAGTAAACAACGGAAGACTGGAATAATAAAACAACTGGATCACATATATATAAATGTTGCATGATACATATGTCTAGCAAAGCCGCCAAACAAGTCACAATGCTAGAATACAAAAAGTACTAAAACAAAGTACAAAATAAAAGATAAATAGATCCTCAACATTGTAAGCACGTGATTGGTCCCATGCTCTCTAGCTCCACAACATGTCAAGTACCAAAAGTAGAAGGGTGATTGACCTTATCTATACCTACAACAATGTAATATTTTTTCACCCAAAACCATGACCCAAATAGGGTTTGAGACTAAATCCTAATATCAACCACCTAAAGATTTGTTCCTAACAGTCAGTGAGTATATGACAGGTAAAAGTACAGGAAGCAATAAATATGAAAGCAGTATGCAAAAAACAATCCATAGTTTAAAGCAATCAAATAACTACACAGCATACAACAATTAAAAAAGCAGATAACACAACAGGTAACCCTCTAGGAAGTACCCACAACTGATCCCCTCGGTTCCTACCTAGCAAGTCAAAAAAGTATCTTAACACGGGGTAAACCTCTTGGAAGTAATCACATCCTATCCCCTTTGGTCCTACCAAACATGTATAATCAAACCTCTGGGCAGTAAACTCATTCTAACCCCTCTAGTTTAGCTTAAGCATAGACTCTGTGAGGAAGAACTCACCATCAATTACACTTATAGTCTCGTATCAGTACTAAATTCACTCTGGGGAATCACTCAACATCTCATTCCCCCTGTGGACACGTCAAGGAACTACATACACTCTAGGGAAGCACTCATCATTAATTCCTCATGTGGTCTCACATCGTAAATTATAAAGACACTCTAGAGAAGCCCTCATAATCCATTCTCTGTATAGTCTATTCACTAGTTTCTCACTGCCATGTGTAAGTCATGAAAGTGTAGCAGCATGTAAGGACCAATGTGAACCTCAATATCTACTTGGTTATCATTCTATAACAAAATAGAATAACATGTCAACAGTCACACCATCCTACAATTCTAGGCATGGGAAAGTAAATAGTAGCCTAACAGGAAAACAAGACCAAAAGGTCAAAACATGAAAAACATTCACGGGCAATACATTCAAAGCATAGCGATAAACCCTATTCATATATAGATATCCTCTACATAGGAATACATGCATGGTAGAGAAACAATAGGTTTAAAACAGTAAATTCACAATACGCCGTTCATGGTTATTGGGAACATTTGCACATAAAACTCAAATACTTTCTTTATAAAGGAAGAAACCACCTAACATGGGGATAAAATATCAATATAATTGAACCAAGAAGCTTGAATCACCTTATAACACTGTTGTTCTAAGAAAAAGTCTAAAAAGTTCAACCCATGATAACTTGGAAAAGAGGAGAAAACATGAAATGAGGATCTAGAAGAAGAGAGAACTCACCAGTGAAATTCCAAAAAAATCAAAGGTGTTCAAATTAGAGGACATATGGTGGCATGGGGGTTAATCGAAGATCCGCAGCTGCTCGATGTTGTCAGACGAACTAGGTTGAGAAGGAGACCGTTATGTCCGTCAGACACAAACCCAGTGCGTTTAATGAAAAAAAAACAAAATACACAGCGTGTATTTTTGGGGTACACGGTGTGTAATTTTTTTTGTACACCACATTAGGGGGCCTCCAGGTCATCACATATGGTTGTGTGCAAGGCTGCTTCATAGCCAGCACATGGTTACCCGCGGTAACCGAGTACATAGCATGTACTCATAAAGTACATGGCGTGTACTTCAAAATTTTTCCAGAAACACCACTTTTCTCAAAAACAACTGAAAAAGGAAAATCATACCTGAATAGAAGGTTCGGGTTCTTACAAACTTCCCCCCTTAAATAAATTCGTCCCTGAATTTCCCTAGAGTTGTGTAGAAGAAGAAACCCCAAATAGTTCCCGCCACTATGCTCGTACATCGGTTTCCCTCTCCCTAGTCTTGTGTCACGACCCATCCCGATGGGGCCCGAGCCACAACTCCTCAAGCCTGCTTCCAATAGGCTAGGGATGGTGACTAGCACCAAGTAGGCATGCTACTAACAAGGGAGGCATTGCTTAAAAACTTGTACCCACGCACACACATCTCCAAGACCAACAAGCTGAAAAGTAAAAACTACTAAAAGGAAAAGATGCATGAATACACTACAACCCAACAAACAGAGTACGACAGGGAAGTGAAGTACAGTAAAGTAAAACCCTAGGACAAAAGAAAAATCCCACCAAAAGAAAGTCTGCAACAAGTCCAACCTGTTGGAAGAAGGTACTGGGACTGCAACCTGTCACCGAAGGAACGCACCTCAGCCTCTCTGATCTCACTGAGAACCGTTCGGTCCTAGTCTGCCTAGAATCTTGTCAAAGGCTCGCTCATATTCACAATACACGACACGTTCAGGAAAAGCCCGTGCAGGGGGGAGTATAACAATAACCATTAGGACACCCCAAAAACCACAATGGAAAGTACAACAAAGGAAAATACCACAAAGAAAGGTATGGTCAGCTCTACAGAGTATATGTCTACAGAACATATAACATGAATATCCAGATATGCTCATACATAAACGACCTTCGCGAAACCACCACTAGGATCCAGGTTGATGATTTCACTAAACTTACCATCAAGAGAACACACTCCTAGGTCTGGAGAGAGTGACACGAAGTACTCGTTCCGGGAGAACACACTCCACAAGTACCTTGGGAACAAGATGCTTAGATGAGGATCATAGCCAGGTCATGGGGTGATTCCGACAACTCAGCCTGAGCTAATCCACTGAGCAGAGGATCGGCGCCCGGGTAAATTTGGTCATGTCGATACCAAGAACTCTACCTAGAGTTCCAGGAATGAATAGAGGATCCCGCTCTAGGTCTCATAGAGGGGATTCCAACAACTCTATTCAGAGAGTTCTGCTGAAGGGATCATACTGCATGAATGAGTTGATATTAGAACCTTCAGGGGATTTCCAAGGGTACGAACTCTAAGAACTAGTCCAAGTCACAGAAGGCAAGTGGCTCAAGCCAGGGAAAAAAGTTACACGGTGTGTAGTATGGTTACACGACCTGTTCCTTGACCCCGGGTACTGCCTGTGTAAATGGCCCATGTCCTTCATTCAAGCTGTGAAAAACCAAACTACACGGCATGTAGAAAAGTACATGTCATTTTCCTTGACTCCGGGTGCTGCCTGTATAAACGGCATGTGTCCTTCGGCTTTTCTAGATAGAAAACAACTACACGGGGTGTAGGATAAATCACACGCCGTGTTCGATCCTCTGGGCTCGCTCCGTGTATGCTGGACATGTGCCCGTACAAGGTGTCTGGCCGGTCTGGCTGGGGATGGGTATACATAGCATGTCCATGGCTGTGTACCCTGCTCGTGTCCATGTTCTCCCTGAGTACACGCTGGGTAACCCTTCTGACGAACACACACTGTGTAGCCCATACTACAGGGCGTGTAGTCGGGAAAATTCCAGAAACCGCGTCTTTCTCCGCGCGCCTCGGCCGATCTTCCGGATCTCGATTCTATCATCCGTTCACCACGAAACTCTAGATATTGGGTCGCCTCATCTTCTTGAAGCCGAATCTGTGGGTTTTGGGCATTTAATCGGCTCCAAAATCTGATTCCGGCCATTCGGGCGAAAATCGTCTGAAGAACGATTTCATCTGATCTGCTTTGATCCATCCGCCGAAACCGTCGTCGCACCTCCTCAAGACTTCTGCAATGTTTATCCTTCAATTTGGGATCGTTAAATCGTAGAAAGGATGCGCAATGATCCGTTGTTCATCGTCCCGTGAAGAATGCCCACGAAGAGCGTGAGAATTTGGGGAAGAATACACAATAAATCGAGAGGGTCAAACTTCGATCGATGTTCGTGTCGATCTTGGTTCGTCGCCGTAAGAAGTTTGAAAGAAACCAAACAAAATAACCAGAATCAAATCCCCAAAAATCCCCGCAAAAGCCCATCCCGTAAGAATGATCAATCCGCGGGCTAATATGTTCTTGGATTAGTCCACGTTCGTTGTGGAAATCAAAGACGGGGAAGAATTAGAATCACAACAACATCCTACCTGGATTTTCTGTGTTTTCCGGTGAAGATCCGCTTGCCACGTCATCGTCGCCATCGAAAACCGTCAAGAATGCCACCGCAGCCGCTTTGGGGGATTACACCAGAACCTCCAGAGCCTGCAAGGGTTTTCAGGGTTATGGGGTTGTAACCCTGGACCCTGGAGCAAGCCTCTATTTAAAAAGGATAAAAGATATAAGGTCTAAAAGATCTTGTTGTAGAAATAAAATATTTTTGTTAAATATTTTATTACTGTTGCGTCCAAAAACCAGATTACACCACAGACCTGTGCCGGCCGAAGTTAGGCCTCGCATAAGGAAAAATTGTTCTTCTGAACGCAACGGTGCCCTCGGATTTCAGATCTGAGAACTCGTTCATGAGTTATTCCACTTTTTTAGGAAACCCGCATGCGTGCGTAAATTAATTATTAAATTAAATTCAAACATTTTTTCTAGGCTCACTGGGCCTCAGAATTGCACACCGTCTCAGAGCCTGGTCTCGAAAGAAATTCCCATATAATATTGAAATAATACATGGAAAAATATGGGACATTACATCACACCCACCTTAACGCTTTTACGTCCCCGAAAAGCCAAAACAAGGACTACTCAAAAAGGTGTGGGTACTGCACGCGAACCTAGGCCTACCGCTCCCACGTCCTCCCCTAGAGATTCCTGTGATGCCACCAGACATGCACCAAGGGAATAGCTCGTCCACGAAGGATCTTCTCCTGCTGATCCTCGATTCCCACTGGGTACTCAGCAAAGTTCGCTCCATCGTTAATGTCCAGCTCACCCCAGTCGATGAAGTGTGATGGATCATGCACGTACCTCCGTAGCTGCGACACATGGAAGACGTTGTGTACCCGGTCCATCTTAGGAGGTAGAGCCAAGCGATAAGCCACCTCGCCAACTAAACTCAGAATCTGAAATGGGCCAACGAAACTCGGAGATAGCTTGCCGCCTTGGCCAAATTTCCGCAATCCCTGTTGAGGTGAGACCAGAAGAAACACATGGTCTCCTCCCTCGAACTCCAAGGGCCTCCGTCTCCGGTCGGCATAAGACTTATGCCGACTCTTTGCAGTCTTCATCCACTCCTGGATGACCTACACCTTCTCTTTAGTAGATCTCACCATCTCTGGGCCCATGAGTGCTTACTCTCCCAGGTCATTCCAGCAATGTGGCGACATGCAAGGTCACCCATATAGAGCCTCAAATGGTGCCATACCAATAGTGGAATGATAACTATTTTTATAAGAAAATTCCACCAGTGGTAGGTGATCCTCCTAGCTACGACCAAAGTTATGTATGCAAGCTCGTAGCATATCCTCCAGGACCTGGATGGTCCGCTCTCTCTTTCCATCAGTCTGGGGATGAAATGTTGTGCTCAATCATAAATGAGTCCCAAAATATTCCTGAAATACCTTCCACAACCGGGATGTGAAATGAGCATCATGATCTGAGACGATCTTGGATGGTACTCCATGAAGCTGAACTATCACCTGCACATAGAGGCGGCCCATGCTCCCTACTGAACTCTGCTCCCGTATAGCTAGGAAGTGGGCCGACTTGGTGATTTAATCAACGATCACCCAGATGGCATCGCGTCCCCTAGACGTACGTGGTAAAACCTTCACGAAGTACATGGATATTCTATCCCACATCCACTCTGGAACCTCAAGGGGCTGAGTCAAACCTGCTGGAACCTGGTGCTCAGCCTTTACATGCTGACAAGTAAGGCACCGAGAAACAAACACTGCCACACTCTTCTTCATACCTAGCCACTAGAACTGACATCGGAGGTCCTAGTACATCTTTTCCACGCTTGGATGCACTGCCAAAGGGGATGTATGGAACTCCCTCAGAACCTCCTCCCGCAACGTCACTGGTACTACCGTGCTCCGTCTAAAAAGAACAACGTGATCCCCACCTTCTGAATATCCACCAGCAACATCACCTGTGGATATCTGAGCACGTAGAGTCTCACAGCTAGCATCCTTGGGTTGTGATTCCCTGACTCTCTGCAAGAGTGGAGGGGTAAAACCAACGACTGAAGGTAAGTTCCTTCATCTCCATCAATGAAGGACAACTGCAAAGAGGAAAACTCCCTTGATGCCTCATCCAGTAAATGTGAACTGGATTTCCTACTGAGAGCATTTTCCACCACGTTCCCCTTACCAGGAGTATAAACGATCTCAAAGTCGTAATCCTGGAAAAACTCAAGCCATCGCCACTATCTCAAATTCAGATCCTTCTGAGAAAAGATATATCTGAGACTCTTGTGATCAGAGTAGACGGTAAATCACTCACCTATCAGGTAGTCCCGCCACATCTTCAATGCGAAGAAAACCACTGCCAACTCGAGATCATGGGTCGCGTAGTTCTGTTCGTGTGGTCTCAACTGACGTGAGTCATAGGAAATCACCGCTTGCCTCTGAATCAGGACACAACCAATCCCGGTTCATGATGAATTACAGAACACTACGTACTCAACACCCTCCTCTGGTAATCTCAAGATCAGGGCGCTCATCAGACTCTATCTCAACTGCTGGAAAGCCTGCTGGCACCTCTCGGTCCACACAAAAGGCTGTCCCTTTCGGGTCAAAGTTGTCATGGGTGGTGCAATTCTGGAGAAATCATGGATGAATCACCGATAGTAGCCTGCCAACCCGAGGAAACTCCGCACCTCCATCACGCTCCGGGGTGGCTTCCATGCTAGCACTGCCTCCACCTTTGCTGGGTCCACTACTACACCATCCGCTGAGATAACGTTCCCCAAAAAGTGAACCTCCTGTAACCAGAACTAACACTTAGAGAGTTTCCCATACAACTGGTCCTCTTGGAGTGTGTCCAGAACCATCCTTAGGTGTCTCGCGTGCTCCTCCTCGGACGTAGAGTACACAAGGATATCATCGATGAAGACCACTACAAACCGGTCTAGATAGGGCTGAAAGATCCAGTTCATGAGTCCCATTAACACTGTTAGGGCGTTCATCATGCCGAAGGGAATCACCAAGTACTCATAGTGACCGTAGAGACATCTGAAAGCCGTCTTTGGTATATCCTCCTCGTGTAATCGCAACTAGTGATAGCCTGATCATAGATCAACCTTAGAGAACCATCGTGCCCCTCTCAACTGGTCGAAGAGGTCATTGATCGTTGGTAGTGGATACCGGTTCTTCACGGTCACCTGATTTAGGCGCTGGTAATCCACACACAGCTTCAAGCTCCCGTCTGCCTTCTTGGAAAACAGTACTGGGGCCGCCCAGGGTGAAACACTGGGTCTCACAAAGCCCTTCTTCTACAAGTCTCCCAGCTGCATCCTCAGCTCAAGAAGCTCTATAGGAGCCATCCGTTAAGCTGATGCTTATATCGGGGTTGTCTCAGGATGCAACTCAATGCAGAAATCTATCTCCCGATGGGGAGGTAGACCAGGGACAACCTCTAGAAATGCGTCCTCGTACTCATCCACCACTGCTAGAAACTAGAAACTCGTAACATATGTCGTGCCAAAGGCTAGGCTAGCCAACTGATGTGAAATCAGTTGTGCCCTTTTTTTCACGAGTCCATCCTGCACTTCCTGGGTCTCTCTTTCACAAAAAAAAGAGAACCTTATTCCATCACTTCGGACACACCACACCCTTCACCGAAAACAATCAATCTGGGCATGAACCATGGATAGCCAATCCATACCAATAAGGACATCGTAAGGCCTCGATGCTACCACCAAGAGTTTCCAACCGAAACTCTTGCCTACAAGGGTCAGCTCACACTTCCTGCAAAGGTGTGTGATCTTTGAATCTTCTCCAGTCGGTCTTTCTAAGCGCAAGGGTCGAGTCAATAGTTCAACTAGAATCTCAAGGTCACGAACAAGATAAGCAGTAATAAATGAATGACTAGAACCTATGTCTATCAATACAGAATCCAAAGTAGAAAAGACATAGATAGTACCTCTAATCATTCCCGGAGTACCTGGGTCGTAAGACTCTACCGCCTGTAGCTGCCCCCTCCTCTGTCCACCAGCTCCCTAAGCCTGGGGTGGACCTCTTGGGGGTGGTGGTGGTAAAGGGTCAAAATGCTGACCACCTCCAGGTGATCTCCCCACTCCTCTTCCACATCCTCCACCTCGCGGATCTTCTTACTCCACACGTTGCCTCTGCCTCGGTGGTTCATCCACTGCTCCCGTGTCAGTAGCACGGCGGGTCAGACACTCTCGAGGGAGATGTCCCCTTCCATCACATGAGTAACATCTCCTCTCTCGAGGATGGCTGGAAGCGCCCTGTGAACCTTGTACGGCTGATCCCCTATCCTAGGATCTCATCTAGAAATGTCTCCCACGCCTGGGACCCTGACGTTGGCTCCCTGTCGTCTAGGTCTCTACTCCAGCTCGCCCACTACTGACAACGGTCGGTTCTCCCTGCTCCTCCAGGAATCTCTTGACCACCAAAGCCCGCTCAAGCACCCCAGCATAAGTAGGAATTCTCATAGGGATGATGCTAGCTCAGATATCTCTACGCAAGACTTTCTCAAAAGTCTGAGCTCTGAAGTACTGATCTCTGACCATATCCATCGAGTACCGCGTGAGGTCGGTAAACCTCCACGAATAGTCAGCTACCATCATGATTCCCTGCTGGAGCTGAAGAAGCTCTTGTATACGTACTTATCTTAGGGTAACCGGTGAAAACTCCTCTCTGAAGAGATGCTCAAACTCTGACCATGCATGAGTCGCCTTGCCGTGATTCTGGATGACCAAACTCCACCGTCGCCCTACTGAGCCCTGCAGAAGGCTCGCTGCCAGGATCACCATCTGGTCTGCTGGTGTCCTGACCAAATGGAAGACTCTGGTCACTACCTCAACCCAGTCCTCTACTACCTAAGGGTCAGGATCACCTCTAAACCTGAGGGATCTCTATCTCTGAAACTCATGTAGGGTGCTCAGACTGCGCTCATCCTCCACTGGTACAGCAGGCGCTAAACACTGCCCCATAGGTGGTGGAATAACTGGCACACCACCTTGTGGTAGAACTGGGGGATCTGGTCCCTATATGGAAGCATCATCATTGATTGATTCATCCTTGTGATCGAGCTGCTGGATCCTAGCAGGTATGCGTCATGGAGGCATCCTGTTTAAGAAACAAGATGTATCACATTCAGTGAGTATATCTGGAGAGCTGACTCAAGAAGGACATGGAAACCAAAACACATTCCTATATGATGTATGTACCATTATTTTCCCCCATGCAACTAGTGTTTTCATGTTCCGAGTCAAAAAAACGTTATCAGAGTCCTGGTGTAGGGATACATCGGTCGCCGCACCAACACCAGGGTCCCTGGTCTGAGAGCTGAACTCGAAGCACTTAACACTGTTGCCCCAAACCAACTCACAAACTCTTGGTCATAAGGTAGAACCAACCACCTCTGATACCACTCTATCACGACCTGTCCCGATGGGGCCCAAGTCGCAACTCCCCAAGCCCGCCTCCAATAGTCCAGGGGCTGCTGACTAGCACCGAGTAGGCATGCTACTAACATGGGAGGATTTGCCTAAAAACTTGTACACACACACACACATCTCCAAGCCCAAGAAGCTAAAATGTAAAAACTACTAAAAGGAAAAGATGCATGCATACACTAAAACCCAACCAACAGAGTACGACATGGAAGTAAAGTACAGTAAAGTAAAACCCTAGGCCAAAAGAACAAGCCCACCAAAAGAAAGTCTGTAACAAGTCCAATCTGTAGGAAGAAGGTACCGGGACTGCATCCCATCGATGAAGGAACACACCTTGGCCTGTCTGATCTCACTGAGCACCGTCCAGTCCTGGTCTGCCTAGAATACTGTCAAAGGCTCGCTCATCTGCACAAGACACAACACATGCGGGCAAAGCCCGTGCAGGGGTGAGTATAACAATACCCATTAGGACACCCTAAAAACCACAAAGGAATGTACAACAAAGAAAAATACCAAAAATAATGGTACAGTCAGCTCTACACAGTATATGTCTATGGGACATATAACAAGAATATCCCGATATACTCATATAGAAACGACCTTCACGAAACCGCCACTAGGATCCAGCTCTAAGATTTCTCTAAACTTACCCTCGAGAGAACACACTCCTAGGTATGGAGAGAGACACACGAAGTAATCGTTCCAGGAGAACACACTCCACAAGTTCCATGGGAACAAGATGCTCATATGAGGATCACAGCCATGTCATATGGTGATTCCGACAACTCAGGCAGAGCTAATCCGCTAAGAAGAGGATCGGCGCCCGGGTAAAGGTGGTCATGTCGATACCAAGAACTCTACCTAGGGTTTCAGGAATGAATAGAGGATCCGGATCTAGGTATCACATAGGGGATCCCAAAAACTCTATTGATAGAGTTATACTGAAGCGATCATACCGTATGAAAGATTTGATACCAGAACCTTCAGGGGATTGCCAAGGGTACGAACCCTAAGAACTAGTGCAAGTCACAGAAGGAAAGTGGATCAAGCCATGAAGAAAAAGTTACATGGTTTGTAGTATGGTTACATGCCGTGTTCCTTGACCCAGGGTACTTCTTGTGTAAAGGGCATGTGTCTTTCGTTCAAGCCATGCAAAACCAAACTACACGACGTGTAGAAAAGTACACGCCGTGTTCCTTGACTCCGGGTGTTCCCCTGTAAACGGCCCATGTCCTTCGGCTTTGCTGGATAGAAAACAACTACACAATGTTTAGAAGAAATCACACGCCGTTTTTGACTGCCTGGGCTCGCTCCGTGTACGCTGGCCATGTGCCCGTACACGGTCTCTGCCCGTTTCGATGCCGCCTGCCCGTGTACCAGTACACGGGGTACCCCGTGTATCTGGTCGGGTCTGGCCGGGGAGGGGTATACACGGCGTGTCCATGGTCGTGTACCCTGTCCGTGTCCGTGTTCTCCAAAAGTACACGCCGGGTAACCCTTTCAACGAACACACACCAAGTAGCCCATACTACACGGCGTGTAGTCGGGAAAAATTCCATAAACTGCGTCTTCCTCCGCGCACCTCGGCCGATCTTCCGAATCTTGATTCGGTCGTCCATTCACTGCGAAACTCCAGATACCGAGTCGCCACATCTCCATGAATCTGAATCTGTGGGTTTTGGGCCTTCAATCGGCTCCAAAATACGATTCCGGCCATCTGAGCGGAAATCGTCCGAAGAACGATTTCTTCCGATACGCTTCGATCCATCCGCCGAAACCGTCGTCGCACCTCTGCAAGACTTTTGCGGAGTTGATCCTTCAATTTGGGATCGTTTCATCGCAGAACAGATGTGAAACGATCTGTTGTTCATCACCCCACAATGAACGCGAAGAACTCCCATGAAGAACGTGATAATTTGGGGAAGAACACACAAAAAATCGAGAGGGATGAACCCCGATCGATGTTCGTGTCGATCTTGGTTCGTCACAATTATAAGGTTGAACGAAACCGAACAAAATAACTAAAATCAAATCCCAAAAAATCCCTGAAAAAGTCCATCCCGCAAGAACAATCGATCCGCGGGCTAATCTATTCATGGATTAGTCTGTGTTCATCGTGGAAATAAAATACGGGGAAGAATTAAAATCACAAAAACATCCTACCTGGATTCGTTGAGTTTTCCGGAGAAGATCTGCTCGCCACGTCGTCGTCTCCATCGAAATCTGTCATGAACGTCACCCCTTCCACGTTGGGGGTTTCCTCCTGAACCTCTAGATCCACGAAGGGTTTTCAGGGTTATGGGCTTGTAACCCAGGACCTTGGAGCAAGCCTATATTTAAAGTGGATAAAAGATATAAGGTCTAAAAGATCTTGCTGCAGAAATAAATTATTTTTGTTAAATATTTTATTATTGTTGCGTCCAAAAACCAGATTTCACCACCGACCTGTGCCGGCCAAAGTTAGGCCTTGCCTAAGGTAAAATCTCTGTTCTGAACGCAACGGTTCCCTCGTATTTCTGATCTGAGCACCTGTTCAAGAGTTATTCCTCTTTTTCAAGAAAACCACACGCGCACGTAAATTAATTATTAAATTAAATTCAAACATTTGTTTCGGGCTCACTAGGCCTCCGAACTGCACTTCGTCTCAGAGCCTAGTCTCGAAAGAAATTCCCATATAATATTAAAATGATACATGGAAAAATCTGGGATATTACATCTTGTCATGCACCCGCCCGTGCTGCCATAGCACTCATACTAAAGGAAAAGACAGACCCCGGAGAACCTTTGTACTACGATCCACAATCTGGATAGGATTCATTTCAAAAGATACATCCACTTCAAGATCAACCTCATTGGGTTGAAAGACATGGGATGGATCTGAAAAGTAATGACGAATCTGAGAAACGTGGTTGATGTCGTGCATAGCTCGGTACCTCTAAGGTAACTGCAATTGATAGGGAACTGACCCAACTCCCTCCAACACCTCAAATGTCCTGAAGTACTTCGGTGAAATCATACCATGTCTCTTAATAATCTTGTGTTCCATCCTCGGTGTGACACGCAAGGAAACCAGATCCCCGACCTCAAACTCCCATGGTCATCTCCACTGATCAGCATAAGACTTCTGTCGAGACTGTACAGAAGCCATCCTCTTCCAAATCAACTCTATCTGCGCTATGGTATCTTGAACAAGATGAGGTCCCAGTAAGGTAGCCTCTCCAGCCTCCACCCAACATAAATGTGATTAGCATCTCCTACCCTACAAAGCCTCATAAGGTTCCATCTGAATAGTTGATTGAAAAATATTGTTGTAGGAAAACTCCACAAGAGATATATGCTTCTCCCAAGAACCTAAAAAATCTAGAATGCATGCTCAGAGAATATCCTCAAGCACCTGAATCGTATGCTCGAACTGGACATCAGTCTGTGGATAGTAAGTTGTACTTAAAAGTACCAATGTACCCAAAGCCTTCGGAAGCCAATGAAAAAATCGAGAAGTAAAAGGTTCATCTCTGTCCGAAACAATGGAGTGTGGAACTCCATGTAGAAGTAAAATCTCACGAATGTTGAACCATTCCAGCTCATCATCTTTGAAGGTATACTTGATTGGAAAGAAGTGAGAAACCATCGTGAGTCTTTCAATGACATCCCAAACTGTGTTATTCCCATGAGGCAACCTCGGAAAACCGGTCCTGAAGTCCATCGCGACGTCATTACACTTCCACTTGGAAATGGGTAACTTCTGTAAAAGGCCTACAGGTTGCTGATGCTCTGCCTTCACCTACTAAAAGTGGAACATCTCATGACGAAACTAGCAATGTCCCTCTTTATACTTGGCCACCAATACTAACAGTGTAGATCACAATACATTTTAGTGATTTCAGGATGAACTTCCCGAACTGAGGAATGGAAACCCCACATCAGTTACTTGTGTATTTCTTCTGGAACCCATACGCGCCCTTGGAAATACAAGATCTCATCCTCGCCTACGATTCATCCAAGAATAGGGTCCTCTACTGACAATCTATCCCTTAGGACTTGGCCTTCATAATTTGATAGTTTCCCCATTCGAACTCGATCAAGAAGAGTAGAGGTAACATCTAAAGAAGAAAGAAAAACTGCACCTCTTTGTCATGCCCCTCCAAATTCATCTCAGAGAACATATCCACAAGATTCCACTCACTGCTGGCCTCTCGAACTTCTTGTATCCAAGTCCTCCTACTCGACTCATCAGCCACTACATTACCTTTCGCATGCATATATGCAAGCTCATTATCAAATGACTGTAGGTACTCTACCCACCTATGCTGTCTCAAATTCAGGTCACGCTAAGTGATGGTGTACATGATATTCTTGTGGTTAGTGAAAACCAAAATGTACTCTTCTAGAAGAAAATGTCTCCAACATCATAGTGCATGAACAACAACTGCCAAATCCAGATCACGCGTCGCGTAATTCCTTTCATGTGGCATCAACTTCCAATACTCGTACGCAATGACTCCATCTCCTTGCATTAGCATAGATCCTACCTTGATACCAGATGCATCACAATAAAGAGTATAGCTCTTGACTGGATCTGGCTAGACTAATATTTGTGCTCATGTCAACCACCCTTTCAGCTCCTGAAAGGATGACTCAGAAGAATCTGACTATAAGAACTTTGCCCCATTGGTGGTTAGACCTATCAGTGGTGATTCTAAGCATGAAAAGTCCTATATTAAATTTCTATATAATCTATCCATCCCTAGAAAACTCCACACCTCAAAGACGTTCTTCGACTGCTCCCAGGAAACTACAGCTCTCACTTTATCTGGGTCTATTGATACTCCTACCTCTGAGATAACATGACCCAAGAAGTGAATCTGGTCCATCCAAAAGTGGCACTTTGAGAGATTAAAATATAACTAATGCTCCCTTAGTGTACTCAAAATGATCTCAATATGGGTAGCATGGTCATGTCGAGTGTTAGAATACACAAAGATATCATCCACAAAGACCACCACAATAGAATCCAAGTATGGATGGAACACACAGTTCATCAGTGCCATGAAAACTACTTGCGCGTTTGTGAGATTGAATGGCATAACCAAAATACACATATAGACCATACCTTCTCCTGGAGGTTGTAATAGGTATATCTGATGGTCTAACGTGCAACTGATGATAACCAAATCTCTGGTCAATCTTTGAGAACACCCGGGCTCCTCAAAGCTGATCAAAGAGATCATCGATCCTGGGTAAGGGATATCGGTTCTTGACCATCAACTAGTTCAACTTCAGATAGTCCACACAAAGCCTGAGGGTATTATCTTCCTTCTTCTCAAATAGGACATAAGAACCCCAAGGAGAAGTACTGGGTTAAATGAAACCATTTTCCTGCAAATCCTCCATCTGCTTCTTTTGCTCCTGCAACTCAGGTGTATCCATCCCATAAGGAGGAATGTACATCGGTGCCGCTCCTGGAAGAAGCTCAAACGAGAAGTCTACCCCATTCTCCAGAGGCAAACAAGAAAAGTATTGTGGAAATACATCTCTGAAATGATCCACCACTGGAGTAAAGTTTAACTGGAAGTCCCCTGGTTATCCAAGTAAAGGATAGAAATATAGGCTGTAACTCCTACAAACCCATGATGCTCTGGACCCGTTCTACTCAACAAGATAGCCCATTTGCCACTATTAAGAAAATATTCTAATTATGCTGACGTCAAACTCCCCCTGCAGTGATAATAGTTGATGACTTCCTGGAATGGAACTAACTAGTAAATCTTGAGAAGGACATCATATCCTGTTATCTCTAAGAAATAAAGGTCCTATAAGAAGTGACATCCACCAACCTATAGAGGGAACCCTATGCACTGATGTAAACAATCCATTCTAGTCTAGAATGGAGTGTCTAGCATCCAGATATCAGTAGAAGAAAAGATACGGAGCCGAAGGCACTCCCCGACAGCTGTTGATATAATGTTATGGGAAGAACCTATATCAAAAAGGGAAGATGATAAGACTGAGGCGACTAATATCTTACCTAAAACTGTAGAAGATTAGGGATCCATCTACTACTGGGTCTGCTCCACCGCAAACGTCTAACTTGTACCACAACCTTGTGACCTTGTCCGACCACTCTGGCCTAATCTTCCCTAATGTCGCTGAAATCCGGGAAACTAACTACCATGGCCATGACCTCCACCTTGGCCTGAATGGCCGGAAGAACTCCAGTTCCCAGACTGGTGAGAAACTGGTGGAGCTGCTCCTGAATGAAGAGTCATAGAAGAACCCATGTCACCAGCTGTTGGAGAGAAGATCTGACAGAAGTGCTGAAGGTGACCCATCTTGCCGAAAGATCATCCATCCCCTAAGTCTTTTGGGAAATTTGGCCTCATATTCCCTCTCTTTCAGCACTGGCTGCAGACTACCTGGCTACCAGAAGAAGTTTCTCGAATCCTCGGATCACCATGCGAAGACTCCCTACGGCGCTTCCTGTTGTCAGTAGGAGGAACACCAACCCTAGATATCGAGCCTCCCTGGCTTGTAACACCAGAATCCCTCATATTGTGATCTGTGATAAGCTTTTGGTTGATTATCGAATTGATAGAAGTAAACCGGAAGATGGTCACATGCGATCATATGTCGTTTCTCAGATCATCCTCGAAATTCCTTGCCATGAACAACTTTTCACCTCCTAGGATAGGCGTGAAGAACTGATTCTTGGTAAAGTGGGATGAATACTCCCTGACAACAAGAGTACCCTGCTCCAGACTGATTAACTCCCAGGCTCGATTGGCCCTCGGGGTCTCCGGGTAGATGTATTCAAAGAAGATGCATTGAAACTCATACCACAACATAACCTACTGGCGTCCCGCACGCAAGATCACATCCCACCACCTCTTGGAAGAGTCCCGAAGCTTGTAGGTAGTGAGCTTGACCCACCTCTCTAGAGGCGTCTCCAGATGCTCAAAGATCATCATCATGGATTCTTACCAAGACTCTGCAGCCTGAGGTCCTCCCTCCCCTGAGAAAGTGGGAGGCTGCTGCTTCTGGAAGACCCGCATCAAATCAGCCATCAACAGGGAAGGAGGTGGCTATCCTTGAAAGGTATGTATCATCCTCACAAATCCATCCTTGAACTGTGCATCAAAACTGGTAACATGTTTAACTTTTGTTGCCAAGACTGGCATAATTGGAGGATCTTTAGGTGGTCATTGATCATCTAGGTCTGGTGTCTGATCACCGCCTTAAGTCTGGTGGACCACCAGGGGACGTCTCGGTCGCATGATTCTCAGGTCAAGCGCACACCTTCGATCATAATTAACGGGGATTGAAACAACGAAGTGTATGAAGGGAACAAGAGAAAAAAACATTCAAGGAAACAAAACATGACTACACGGTGTGTACATTTCCTACACTGTGTGTTCCCTAAATTCATTCACATTAGAGTTGACTCCTGGCTAAACTAGTCGTGTAACACCCTATACACATGGCGTGTTGTCATAACACACAGTGCATACTGGAATCCTCTTTCCCTACCAAAGTTCTTTTACACGGCTAAGAAACACAGCTCTCCTAAGGCAAGACTACACGAAGTGTAAAATTCCTACACAACGTGTACTAGACAAGCTTTACATGGCCCGTGTTGTTAGTGACACGGCCTGACACACGTCTCACACTACACGGCATGTTCCAGAAGGAGACAACGTGTATATGAAAGGATAACACCAGCCTGTGTTTTTCGTGACATGGTCGGGTACCTAGGTTAAACTACACGGCGTGTTCAAGGCAGACACAGCGTGTACAAGAAAGGGTGACACCACCCCATGTTGTTCATGACACGGCTGGGTACCTAGGTCTGACTACACGACATGTTCAAGGAAGACACGGTGAGTACAAGAAAGGGTGACAACAACCAATGTTGTTTGTGAAAAGGGTGGGAACGGGGTCGACTCTACACAGTGTCTATGGATAATACACGAAATGTTTACTCCAGACTTTACCCATCCTGTGTATCTGCCCACACGGCCTATGACATGGTAAGAGACTACACAGCGTGTATATAAAGTACACAGTGTGTACTAAAGAAAAACCGTTTCTTCCTAAACAGAATAACACACGACATGTAATTAACATTACACGGCATGTATTCTGGGTTTTTTTCGGACAGTAAGCCTCAGAAACTACTCAGGAACCCAGAAACACTGAAACAAACATTGAAAGTGAAAAATTCAGATTTGTGGGGGGCCATACTCCCCACGAATCAATGTTTGGAATCTTATACACATTATACCAAGGAAAAAAATGCAATGTTCAACCAAATTCCGGTCAATGAGGGCCCATAAAACCTCAAGATCCAATGTTTGGCATTCATTTATCAAATCTATACATAGCAATACCCTAAAAAAAGGTATTTCTATCAATGAAACTATCACAACATCATGCATATTTTACACATCATCTACCAGAACAACATGTAATCTATAATGCATCCTAGATGGAATGGAAAAAATGCAAGACATGTGATTTCTAGCAAGTTACTATGTGATGCATGAGATGGAATACCCTCATATCATCGGGATGCAATAGAAATAAAACCTCAATAACATTAATAATAATAGCATAAATCATGTTCATCACTCAACGTGAAATCAAATAAATTGTAATAATTGCAATACCCGAAAAATTGAAATTTAAAATAGGTAGATAAACTTTTCCCTATACACAAGTTAGCTACTCCCAGGCACAACATAACACCAAGTACCAATTCCTTCTTATCCTTGATTATAAGATCTAAACAGTAACTCCAAAGAAAGGAAAGCCTCCAATACCAGTTTGTACCATCCCGGTTCTGGAAGCCACGCAGAGGCACCCCGTACCAGGTTGGTCACATTTCCTCAAGCGCATTTCCCAGAACGCTAGAGGCTACCAACTAGCACCGAGGGACTTGGGTGTGATGGTGGGGAAACTATGCCCTCATTGGAAGAGTACACAGTGGAAGTAAACAACACGTACAATAACAGAAGTAGTAAATATCCAACAATAGTAAACAGTGGAAGATTGGAGTAATAAAACAACTGGAGCAAATATATATAAATGATGCATGATACATTTGACTAGGAAAGCATCCAAACAAGTCACAATTCTGGAATACCAAAAGTACTAAACCAAAGTACAAAATAAAAGATAATCAGCTCCTCACCATCGCAAGCACATGCTTGGACCCATGCTCTCCGGATCCATATATTTTCATGTACCTAAAGTAGAAGGGTACTTTCCCTCATCTATACCTACAATAATATAATCTATTTGGGCCCAAAAGAATGACCAAAACAGGGTTGTGAGACTAAATCCATGTTGGCAACCACCCTAAGATTTGTGCCCAACAGTCAATGATTATATTGCAGGTAAAAGAACATGAAGCAGTAAATAGGAAATCACTATGGAGTAAAAAATACACAGTTTAATGCATTCAAATCACAACACAGCATGCAACAACTAACAAAGAAGATAACACAATAGGTAACCCTATGGGAAGGTCCCAAAGCCTATCCCCGCTGGTCCTACCATGAAACTCAAGCATGCAGCTGAACATAAGGTAACTCTCTGGGAAGTACTCACATCCTATTCCCTCTGGTCCTACCAAAAAAGTACAAGCAACCCTCTGGGAAGTGCACTCACTCAAACCCCTATGGTTCATCTTAAGCATAGACTCTCTGAGGAAGCATTGGCTGTCAATTCCCCCTATAGTCTTGTACTAGTACTAAAGGCGCTATAGGGAAGCACTCAAAATCTCATTCCCCCTGTGGCCCACGTCGAGGAACTACAGACACTCTAGGCAGGCACTTATCGTCAATTTCCCTTGTGGTATCACATCGTAAATTATAAAGACACTCTGGAGATACCCTCATCATCCATTCTCCCTATGGTCTATACACCAGGTTCTCATGGCCCTGTGTAAGTCAAGAATGTATAGAAGCGCCTAATGGCCAAGGTCAACCTCAAGAACTACTTGGCAAGAATTCTACAGCACAACAGGATAACAGAGAAATAGTCGCACCATCCTACAATACTAGGAATGGGAAAGTAAACATCAGCATAACAGGAAAACAAAACCCAAAGGTAAAAACAGGCAAAACTTGCATGGTCGATACATACAAATCATAGAAATAAACCCTATTTTTATCTATATGTCCTCTACATAGGCATACAAGAACGGTATTCAAACAATAGGGTTAAAATCATAAATGTGCAATACCCCGTTCATGAGTATTGGGAAAATTTTCACATTAAACTCAAAGACTTTCTACAGAAAGGCACAAACCACCTACCTCGAGTTTAGGAGATCAATATACTTGAACCAAGAAGCTTGAATCTTCTTATAATGTCATGGATCTAAGAAAACGACTAAAACATTTAACCCATGATAACTTTAAAAATAATAGAAAACGTGAAACGAGGTTCCAACTGAATAGAGAACTCACCGATGTGATTTGAACACAATAAACGGTGTTTGAATCGGAGGAAGGATGGAGGCTCAGGGGATCATTGAAGATCTATGGTTGCTCGACGCTCTTGGATGAACTAGGTTGATAAGGAGACGGTTCTGTCTGTCAGATGCGACCTTGGTTCATTTAATGAAAAAATAAAAAATACATGGCGTGTACTTTTAGAGTACACAACATGTACTTGCTGTTTTTGTACACCACATTAGGTGGCCTCCAGGTCATCACACATGGCCGTGTGTAGGGCCGCTACACAACCAGTAAGGCTAAGCATACAACATAATCTCTTATGAGTAAATATTCATAAACTTTAAGGCAATGTGTATAACTGAAACACAATACTGTTAAACATAACATTGAGAATAATATGTAAAGAATAAATAATACAATACAAAATAATCAAATGAGTTAGAAAACCTAGAAATGTGTATGAAACTAGTCGAATAAGCAAATAGAATATCAATAACTAATCTCATAATGAGGGAATAGATAATTCTAGACATCATAAACATACATTCAAGGATTATACAAAGACAACATATATAAACAAGTAAAAAACCCAAACTAGTTTGTCTCATGAGACATACAGATGCATTGTGGTGCTATAGAGAGCCCCAATTATCCCTTACTATGTCCAATGAATTCCTTATATAAAAAGGTTGAAACATAACCAACATAAACATTCAAATAGAAAAACTTGCGTACAAAATGTGAATACTTATTCCAAAAACCATTAATGGTGTCAAAATTAAACATCCATATTCAAATGGATCATAGCCCATTTAATAAAATATGGTATATGGTATTGTAATATATCGACCTCAATGAAGCATAAAATCCATCAAATTATGTAGAAATCAATAAAACAAACTCTAAAAACATTCAAAACGTTTCATGGAAATATAACTTTTTACATTGAAATCATTTATTTAGAAGGATGTACTGTTTTGAATGTAAAAGATTTCATTAAAAACCCCATTTAAACATGAAAGGTAAACATAAGACAATCAAATCATCATGGAAGTAGTAAAATTAAATCATGCTGAATATGTTAAAAATAAGCATTCTTTCCAAATTTTTGTTGAAAGAGTTATAATGTACCTTGTTTGGAAAATGACAGAAATGTCCCTTTCAAAGAATTTTATAAAACTTCAATCTTGGGTAAAAAAATATAATCATTTTTTGATGACATTAAAAATAGTTTTGAGATGTTTTATTACCAAAATGGAAATTCATGATAAATATTTCATAGTAAATACTTACATATAAACAATCGTGGATAATTATGAGATTGTGAATTACCATTACCTTTTCATTTTTTTAGTTGATGGTGTGTTAACCAATTGTATAAAGGTTAAATAATTTTAATAAATTTTAAAAAAACTATATTAATATTTATGATATCATATAAAATCCTATTATATCATTTTGTAAATAATATTTCATTATTACCATTGCTTTGGGTGTTAACGGCTTTATTTTCATACATTTTTTATCATGTGATTATTGTTTATTATGCATTGGATATATTTCATACATATATAGAATGATATTAAGTTCAAAAGAATTAAATTTTATCATAATGTAGATTTTTAAACTCATTATTTAATGATTAATGATGATAATAAATCTCATCATGTTGTGGAGACGGTAGGTCGTATATACACACGAGTGTCGGTCTCATTCCTATTATGGTAAAGTGGTAAGGAATTGGATGGAATATTAAATATAAATAATCAATATCATGTCATATTTATTATTTATATCCATTATATTAATTATTATACCAATCCAAATAAAGTGGTGATGAAAAACATATTACACCATAGCTTGGAGACAGAAAATCATACAGAAGCACACCTTTTGATATTGTTTTTCGTAGGATGGATTAATGGTGGAATTTGTTTATCTCATAGTCAAAATAACATATAATAATATAGATGATACTGAATTTAATTTCTAAAAATGGAAAAAATTCTAGAAGGGGAAGTAGAATTAGAAATAATTTTGAAGGAGTCGGTAAAGATGATTACCTCTTCTTTAGAAAACCACATTTCGGTCTCCTATTAGGAAAGTAGGTGATGAAATTTTTAGAAGAACATAACATATCGCATGATTATATGTAATTTAAAAATGGAAATGGGCATGTTTTGGTAATTAAATAAGTATTAAAAATGTTTGAGGAAGTGAGGGAGGAGGTTCATTTTTTTAATAGAGGGGAGGGGCACTCTTGGAATCATATAAAATATAAAATTAATATAAATTGATTTTAGATTTTGAATTTCTAAAAAGTGATATATTTAGAATATAATATGTGTATTTTTATAAATAATAATAAACAATTATTTTTATACATATTTATTTGACAATACTGGCCTTATAATTTGGTATGAACCCTTAGTTAAACTCTTTAACTCTTACCGTGAAAATATGACTTTTCAATATTCATGATTAATATAGACACTATAAAATACCAAAGGAACCCCAAATGGGTAATTTATGTCAAATTTAACCTTATTATATTAATTTGGACTAATATTATGTGTTAATGAATTTTATTTAATTTAATAAGATAGTATTTATATTATAGTATAATTTACATCGATATTGATAATTATCAATATTTGTCTTTCTAAAAATATCATAACAACATGATAAATTTAAACCCACACTGATAATATATAAATAAAATTTATGAGGAATATATATAATTTTTTCTTTCATTTATTATATAAAATAATATATATTATAATATTTTTAATATCATTTATTAGATATTTCTAATAATTAAACAATTATTGCATCATTATTTTGAAATATTTTAGTTGAAAATTTTATTCTCAAAAATTAAAAAATAAATTATCCTAATGAATATATATTTATTAGATTTTAAATTTATATTTATATTCTACTTTATATTTTATATAACCCTATATTAAAAATGATTTAGTTATTCAAAGTATGAGTATAACATATTTAACATCTCTCTAAATAATAAATAATAAATTTCATATTCTTTCCCAACCGGTTATAAAATGTTTGAATTTATATGGAAGATTTATTTTGGTCTAAAACAATGAAACCTATAAAACTAGGACAAGTTTTATAGTAAATTGTAATATTATTTTTACCTTTAATTACATGATTTACCTTTCACTGTGGTAATTATAATATTACTAAATTTACTATTCATATGCCAAAAAAACCTATATATAATATTTATACCAACTAATTTCAGAAATGTAATTCATTTTTTAAAATGGAAACAGAAAATATTCAGTAATTAATTTAAAATTAATCCAATTGATTGGGTGAAAACTGGTTATTAAAGTTCAAACATGAAAAAGATTGAAACGTATTTATTTCTAAATTCAATGTATAATTGATTAAAATCACCTAAATTGGAATAAATAAAAAAACTAATGTAGTTATATATTAAAAACATTCAATGATATAATTTAACACTATAAATTATATTGACTAAAAATTAGTTTTCCATTAAAATTTAGAATTTTTCACTATGCATAATAACGTGAGAGTTACCAAAAAAATACATAATATTTAACCTGATTAAATATTAATTTTACATTTTAATTATAAATAATGATATTTTTTTCAAATATAATATATAAATGTGTCAAAATACAATTTAATATAGGTTCTCTTATACAATGAGGAAAAACAGATTTTATAAAAATATAGTTTTTTATGTGTAATATTTGGTTTGTTCTTCTCTTATGCCTATATAATCTATTATACTGTTAAAGAAAATTATTTTATTGAATATATAACATATATATTTCGTTAATATAATTCCATAATATTAATTAATTTAATTTATTATGATAAAATATCTTTGTGATCATAAAAATAGTTCTTCAAAAAAACATTTCCTCTATATCCAATTGGTTCCTGTATTCATTTCAAATTAATTTGTAACCAATGAATTATAACATATATTATCATAAGATATTTAATAATATTAATAAACACTAACTTAATGGATATTTTATATCTTATTATAATATATAATAATATTTTAATAATATTCCCTTGTTTAGTAAAAATCAGTCTTGCATGTATTGAAAGCTATCGAAGAAAGTCTCTCATGCATCTAACAAAAGCTTACCCAATGTTTCAACATTTAAAAGCTATAGAATATATTAAATTTAAATAAAATAATAAATATAGTTAAATATTTATGTGTTACAATTACAGTATCAATGGAAGTGTAAAATATGATTGAAAAGTCACAATTTGAAAATAATTAAAGCGGTATCAGTTGTATTTTATGACTGATAAGTACATTTTGCTTCAGAAATTTAGATGGAATAAGGTAATATCAGCACGCATTGGTAGACACACCTTATTATTTTATAGTTTCATAATATTAGCCCATTTTAGATGATCTTGATGAATAATCTCTATCATGCCTTACGATATACATATTTAGTGTAAGGTGAAATAGTGCGTGCATTGTATGTTATACACTATGACATATATTTATATTCTATTTACATTTCAAGGATCTATTTTCCTCCTTCGAAATAATTATATCATAAAATATGATATCATTATTTCATATTCTATAACTTAATCAAAACATGGTGATTTCAACTATGTTATATTTTATAATTGGGAAGACGAAGACAATAAAAATTTAAAAACATTTCTTTTTAATATTATTTCATGAATAAAATTGAATTTTAGGGCTCCAATTCCCCTAATAGGTGGTTCAATCTCTATAAATAACATGAACACATATAATATTAAATCTATATAAACCTATTTATGCACTCAGTTTCCATATCATTTTGGGTTATGCTACACTATACATCAACGATGGATCTCCTAAGATCATAATCACATGTCATCAGTGTTCATGTGTGAGAGTTCCACAAAACAAATTTAATCGTAAACCTTTTATTTTGTAACGACCCAATGTTTTTCAATGTAAATTCCATTCTTATAAAAATGTCATAAACTCACATTAAAATAGAACATAATAAACGAATAACTCATAATTGTCCTTTAAATAAATGTTTGTCGCTTTCGTGTTAGGAATTTTTAAAATCTGATGTACACAGTTGTAATCAGTAAGTTATTTGGAGTCCAATAAAGAAAGAATAATTTTTGGTGAATAGAAACCTACCATCAGGAATAGTAACATACCCTTATTAATATTAATATACCCTAATGAATAATAACCTTACATATGTAATATATAAATAATATTCATGTTGAAAGTATGATATACCTATATTTTTGAATTAGTAAATGAATGTTTTAAAACGGGTTTTGATAATAAGTTATGATTTTAATTAAATATTAAAATAATAATATAAAGAAAATTATTTTTGAAAAATGGACTTGATTTTTGGATTCTACACTTTGAATAATGGTTGTGGTGAATTATTGGGATTTTTCTGAAATACATGAATATTTGATGAATAGTGAAAACCATAATTACAAAATAGGCTAAATAAGCTTATTATTGAGTCATGCATAATGTTCTGATGATGTAAGCCTAACTAGTTTACGTTAATATGGTAAAATTACTTTTCATGGTCATTTAAGACTCATTATTCCTTATCTTGTTGGGAATAACAAATTAATAAATTTTATATTGAGAAATCACATCATCCCTCCACTAGAATTACAACCTTTCCCACCCTCATTTCCATACACCTCTCAACATTCATTCACACCTAAAATTTTCCCAAGAATCTTCCATAGCCCCTCCCCCACATCTAAGAGCTTCTGGTCTCATCAAAAGACTAATCCTAGGTCCCTTAAGGAGGATCTCAAAAGGAAGATTCAAGAGGTAATTTCTCTTCCCCTTTCTTTTAATTTCCTTTTAATTTCAAATTCTTTTCTTATTCTCTCCCCACTTATCTTCATCTATATGGTATGGTAACTCTAGTATCATACATATACTCGAATGTTATGATACTAATGGGATATTAAAGAGTCAAACCCCATTCTCCCCTTCGTTTTATTTTATAAAAGAAAATGTTGTTTGTAAGGTTTTAATCTATCACCTTCAAGAATGACATGTTTTCTTTATTCCATTTATACTTTCAGATCTGGTCATGAAACCATTTTTATGGTTGAACCATGTAAGAACCCTTGTTTTTCTGGATAGCAGTTTTTTAGCAGAAATTTGAATTTTTTGCTTTGGGATGCTCCTGAGGGGTAATATGGTCATTTTACCCTACCAGCTGATCTTGGATAATTTTTCTGACCCATCCGTTGGTCTTGGAATAGGTTGTTTACCCTAGGACAGAAGTTCAGTGGAAATCTGAGTTGTTCGAATTTTGGTGAAATATTTAATAATTAAAATTATTGAATTAAATATTAAATTAATCGCACAGGTTCTTTTGGAAATAACTTTTAAACCTCACATAGGATTTCGATTCCATCTATTCCTTTATGTCCGGAAAGGGGAATTTATCGTAGAGAAGGCATAAACTCATCTTGGGCACCGGGGTCGGCCCGTACCCCTTTTTCTTCATTTTCTTTTCTTTTCTTCTTTTATTTATTCTCTCTTACTTCCTCCGTCTCTAGGTCCACACTCCTTGTGTGCTTCTCCTTGGCTGTGTTCCATGTGGTGGATTTTGGAGATCGAGAAAGATGGAGAGTTGGGAGGCGAGAGGGATACCGATTCAAATCTCTCGACACGCTGATTTCGCGAAGGGTAACCGGGAGCCGTAAAATCAACTGAGGCTTCGGCGGTTTCCGCCCAAAGGTAGGACCACTTATGTTTTCTCCATATATCCCCTTTAAAGAAGTTTTTTGAGTTTTTAAAGTATTATATTACTAGCTGGTATGCCCATTGGGCTCGATCTGTTGTTTCAGGGGCGAAAACGGGCGAATCGGGTGTTTTTAGGGATTTCCCATCGGAAAACCCAGTATACATTGTAGGTTTTCCAGGGGAACATGCCTTGTGTTCTTACCATTTGGGGAAGATGATGTTTTCATAACTACACACCCTGTACTTTGAGTACACGTCGTGTAGTGGGTGGTCTTGTGGCTGGCCGTGTGGAATAGAACACAGTTTTAGTGGTTTTTTTGAAGTACACCTCTTGTACAATAAAGTACAGGCCGTGTAGTGGTACATGGTCATGTGTTCAGGTGAAAACGGAAATGAAATAACTTTTTGTGAACAGTACATGCGGTGTACTATTACACAGGTAGGCCGAGTGGGTTCTGGCCATGTACTCTATCCATGTACTGCTTCAGTTTGGTAATTTTGGGATATCTTATGCTCTGGAAGACAGAATTGGGCATGTAAGTAGTAGTTTCTGAGAGTTTTTTCACGTAGATCGCGATGGTGGATTCCATTTTACATTTAGAGGTTATATAAATGGGGTTTTGTAGTTTTTATCTAAATGGAGGGGTTCTTCCTCTAGTCATCGTGTTCAGTTGTCACCTGAGAGTGAGACTTGGCGTGTATGATAAGTTGGGTGTTCGGACCAAATTAGTTGATACCTTTAATAGGAGATGAGTTGCGAGCTATCTTCTATAGCCTTTTCTTTAGAGTATGTTTACCTTGTGAGATGTGCCCTTCTGGCCTAAGAGGCCATGAGACCGGATTCTTCTAAGGGTCCCCTGGGAGATGCCTTGCTTGTGTGCTGAACTAGGGAGTCCTTGTAGGAACTCTCTCATGTTTTCTTTGAGAGGACCCCTGTTATGGGTTGCCTATTTTGTTCTTCATTCGAGGATCCCAGGTAGTATTCCTCTTTTCTAATGTTCCTGTGTAGGATTCTTCTCTCTGGTTTTCTAGAGGATCCCGAGTAGAATGACTCCTTGGTGTTTGACTTGTGGGACCCGGAGGGTGCCCGTTGTTTGACCAACCCTGATTTGTTACATCGGGTTTGGGTAGAGATGGTGATCGGGTGTCAAATAGAACTCGTGCCAAACTAGTAATCCTGATGGGTTATGTTTTTAGTGTTTGTTTGGGCGTTCAGTTACCCGCACTTGTTTGTTTATATCCGACTTGGGTTGTTGGTGTTGTACTGGTTACCATAAGTGCTTCCTGGTTGGTGGCTGTTGAGCCTGACACGAAGCACCTTATTGTTTTTTGGGATGCCTACTTTGCCCGGTGTGCCTGATTAGTAGGTGGTCTGGTGTTTAAATTACAACTATGGTGTGTTTTGTGTACCACTGTGATACACACCCATGTTGGTGGTGTCGTATGGCTGAGGCCTTGTGTAATTAAATACCTATAATTGTATAGGTAGTTTAATGAATATATATAACTGTTGTTTGGGATCACATCTTGGATCCAGGACCACCCTGGGGGTGCGTTCCTCTGTTTAGCCGTTTGACCAGGATACCCAAGGGTATTCCATGATTATACTATGCATTGCATTTTCTTGAGATAAGTTTTGTATAAATTCTTGTTTGTATGTTAGGATCGGCCTGGTTACAGGATTTTCTGTGGAATTCCTGAGGGCAGTATTTGACTTAGCCTGAGGGAAGTGTTTTGTTTCTCCTGAGGGAAAGTTTCTATTTAGCCTGAGGGCAACATTTCTCATGCCTGAGGGAAGTGCTTGTTTAGCCTGAGGGTTGTGTTGTTTATCCTGAGGGCAACGTTTCTCATGCTTGAGGGCCATATCATCTGTTCCTGAGGGAAAGATTCTTATATGCCTGAGGCACTATTCATTTTTCCTGAGGGCAGTCACCTGCGGGTTTTGTTTCTGTTTGCCTGATGGAAAGGATTCCCATGTTTGAGGACAGTGGTTACTTTGTATATTCACTATGGTGATTTCTTATGTTGAACTTGCCAAGCTACATCACAGGATTGGCATTTTTATTATCTTGGACTTGTTGATAGCTTATTGTGGTTTCTTTTGTGGCTTTGGTATAGGAGATCGTCAGTCGAGGCTGAGTCTCGGAGAAACACATATTTGAATTATATGGAACTGGTTACTTGTTTTTGGTTAACTTTTTTAGAGATATATTTATGGATTTTTCCAAAGAAGGTATAAGTTGATGGGGTTATGGCCCCAAAGATCGACTTAATGATACACGGCTTCAATGGAAAGATGTCCAGCTCAATTCAGTTGCACAAGATGTCCAAGAGATCGGGCCTATGGTTCTAATGATCGACTAGTCATGTGGTTTCTTATTATTTGAATCACTTAATAATTAATATTCATATTTATGTATATGTTTATAGGTATGAGACTATAAATGTTTACGTAAATATATATGGACATCCATGGTGGCACTTGGCCGGTTGACAAGGATTACATACCCTGAGTCCAACTGTGGTTGCATGTTTGGTTTACTTCCTATTGTTGTGTTCCAGCTAGGCTGAGCACATTGTTGTTGCATACACTATTAGCAGCATAGTTATAGGTTTCTTGTCATGGTTCCCTACTAAGATTATTTGTCACCCCTACACATGATCGTCGGTGTACGTGTAGACCTTATGTCTGATTTTCAGGTTAAGCACGAGTTGCATGGTGGATCGGGCTAAGGCCCAGTGTTGCATGATCAAGCGGAGCTGCTCAAGTGGTACTACTGATCAGGCTGCTGCAGTTCGATAGTGTCTGGAGATCGGGTACGTGGATTGGCTCGGAGTTAGTAGCAGAGCCCTGTACTGTTAATTTCAGTTTCTTTTGTACTTGTATCTGTATGGTTGGCCCGGTGGGTGACCAGTTTGGTATTGTATTGCATAGTTGTTCGGGCTTTTACAACATTTTACTATTACTGCTTATTCTATTTCAGTTGTTTATTGATTCCGCACTCTATTTACTTTTCGCTGTGTATGATACTTAGTTACTTCCGCTGTTTTCTTACTTTAATATGAGGTCATAGTTTCCCCACTATCACACCCTAGGCCCTTTCTGCTAGTCGGAAGCCTCTGGCGTACGAGGAGGCGCGCTTGAGGCGTTATGGCGAACCGGCTCAGAGCACCGGTTGAGTGGATTCAATGTTGGGACGTTACAAAGTTGTATCAGAGGACTTTTCTTTATTGGTCTTTACAATTTGGGATATGGTAGATAGGAGTATTAGGAATGTTTTGGAACCTATGATGGACATCGAGCTGGTACGTCGAGAACACTTGTTCCGGTAAGAAGTCATGGTTTCCATGGTTAGGGATTGATGATCGGATTTTGTGATGTTATAGTTGTATATGATTTTCGCCTAGAGTGATGCACATGTTGTGTGGTGTTTTGATTTACTATGGATCTCTGGATCATGGCCATTGGTACGATTCCAGGGATAGATTTCGACTCTTGGGCGGCAAAGGCAATATGAATCTCAGGCATCATACTAGGCACGTAGGACTCACATCATATAGGCCTGCTAGTGTGTGTTTTTACTGCTGACTGAGACCTTTTGATATGCTTACACATACTTTTCACTCTGATGGCAGGTTACGTGGATCTACATCGAGGCGTTTTTGTTGAGGGCGATGACTCAGTCATTGTGCACATGGGGTGCAATGACCCCAGTTGTTCGTTATGATCATTACCTTCTGGTGAGAGGTTTTGTATCTTTTTGGGCCAGCTGGTTAGACCTTGTGACCCAGTTGTGAGGCCTTGTGGGAAACGTTGACCCGTTCTTGAATCCTGGTCAAGTTTTGGCAGGATGTTAGCCTGGCTCAAAGGGAGCTGGACACGCCATCAGTAAAATCTTAGTGTACTCCTGTTAGAGATGATCATGCGCTATCTTGATTCGTCTTGAGTATGCTGAGAGAGATTTGACCTTACATCGAGCTCTTTTTCATCTCTAAATGTTCTTCCCTGTGAGGATGTAACCTATTGTGGTTGTGCTTTAGGAGTGGTCTAAGGAATACCATATGGTGGGGAGTGCACTATTGTCCGTTTGGTGGTGGTTTTCCTCTTTCTAGTTAAACTTCGGTGTTTTCTGTGAGCTTCTGAGCTCAGAGTTTTCTTTTAAGACGACGATAATGGTATTATTATGGTGGGATGTACCAAATAGGTCGTAGGTTAATGTCTTCCATGTGGAAGTTGTTGTTAATGTTATAAGGATAGTCGTTGGACGGTCCATCTAGCTTGGTTGTGTAGATGCTCAGGTTGGGAGCATGGCTGTTGGTTCTTTCACTGGTCTTCTCAGGGACGAGAAGGTTTATCGTGGGAAGTTTGTAAGAACCCATGTTTTTCCGGACTGCATTTTTTTAGTATAAATTTGTCTTTTTTTTTTGGATGCTCGTGAGGGGTAAAATGGTAATTTTACCCTACCAGCTGATCTCAGATAATTTTTCGGACCACTCCATTGGTCTTTGAATAGGGTGTTTACCCTAGGATAGGAGTTTGGTGGAAATATGAGTTGTTCGAATTTTGGTGAAATATTTAATATTTAATATTATTAAATTAAATATTAAAGTATTCGCGCAGGTTCGTTTGACAATAAATTTTAAATGGAGCATCATATTGTGCTTCCATTTGCGCCGTTGAGTCTGGAATAGGTATTTTATCCTAGAGAAGGCATAAACTCATCATGGGCGCTAGGGCCGGCCCAGGCCCCTTTTTCTTCCTTTTCTTTTCTTCTTTTCTTTTATATTCTCTCTCTTCCTTCCTCCCCCTCCATGCACATTCTCATTGTGTCCTCCTCCTTTGCCATGTTCCATGTGGGAGATTTTGGAGGTCGAGAAATATAGAGATTTGGGAGGCGAGAGGGCTACCGATTCGAAGCTCTCAACGCGCTGATTCCGAGAAGGGAAACCAGGAGCCGTAAAATCAACTGAGGCTTTGGCGGTTTCCACCCAAAGGTAGGGAAGTTTACATTTTATCCATATATCCCCTTTAAACATGTTTTTTGAGTTTTTAAAGCCTTATATTTCTTGCTGGTATGCCCATGGGGCTCGATCTGTTGTTTCGGGGGCGAAAACGTGCGAATCGGGTGTTTTTAGAGATTTTCCATCGGAAAACCCAGTATACACGGCATGTGTTCCAGGGGAACACACCGTGTGTTCTCCCCGTTTTGGTAAGACGAAGTTTTATTAATTACACACCGTTTACTTTGAGTATACCCCGTGTAGTGGGTGGCCGTGTGGAATAGAACACAGTTTTAGTGATTTTTTTGAAGTACACATCATGTACAGTAATGTACACTCCGTGTAGTGGTACATGGGCATGTGTTCGGTTGAAAACGGACATGGAGGAACTTTTTTTGAATAGTACACACCATGTATAGTATTTTACAGGCCGTGTACTATTACACAAGCATGCCCAGTGGGTTCTGGCCATGTACTCTGGCCATGTACTGCTTCAGTTTGGTAATTTTGGGATATCTTATGATATGGAAGTCAGAATTGGGAATGTGAGTAGTTGCTGCTGAGCGTTTTTACATGTAGATCACAATGGTGGAATCCTTTTGACATTTAGAGATCATATAAATTGGGTTTTGGTTATTTTTATCTAAATGGAGGGGTTATTCCTGTAGTTATCGTGTTCAGTTGTCACCTGAGAGTGATACTTGGTGTGTATGATAATTTGGGTGTTCGGACCAACTTAGTTGATACCTTTAATAGAAGATTATTTGTGAGTTATTTTTTGTAACCTTTTATTTAGTGGACGTTTCCCTTGTGAGATGTGCTATTCTGGCCTAAGAGGCCGTGAGACCGGATGCTTCTAAGTGTCCCATGAGGGATGCCTTGCTTGTGTGCTGAACTAGGGAGTCCTTGTAGGAACTCTCTCATGTTTTCTTTGAGAGGAACCCTATTATGGGTTGCCTATTTTTTTCTTTATTCGAGAATCCCATGTTGTATTCCTCTTTTCTAAGGATCCCGTGTAGGATTCCTTCTCTGTATTTATCTGGAGGATCCCGAGTAGGATGACTCCTTGGTGTTGGAATTGTGGGACCCAGTGGGTGCCCATTGTTTGACCGACCCTAAGTTGTTACATCGGGTTTGGGTATAGATGGTGATCTGGTGTCACCTAGAACTCGTTCCAAACTAGTAATACTACAGGGTTATGTTTTTAGTGTTGGGTTGGGAATTCAGTCACCCGCACTTGTTTTTTTATATCTGACTTGGGTTGTTGGTGATGTACTGGTTACCAGAGTTGCTTCATGGTTTGTGGCTATTTAGACTGATGAGAGGGACCTTCTCGTTTTCTGGGATGCCTACATTCTCTGGTATTCCTGAGTAGTAGGTGTTCTGGTGTTTAAATTCCAACTACGGTGTGTTTTGTGTACCACTGTGATACACGCCCATGTTGGGGGTGTCGTATGGATGAGGACTTGCGTAATTAAATACCTATAATTGTATAGGTAGTTTAATGAATATGTATAACTATTGTGTGGGATCACATCTTAGAACCAGGACCACCCTGGTGGTGCGTTCCTCTGTTTATCCGTTTGGCCAAGATACCCAAGGGTATGCCATGATTATACTACACATTGCATTTTCTTGAGAGAAAGTTTGTATAAATGCTTGTTTGTATGTTGGTCTTGGCCCGGTTCCTTAATTTCCTATGGAATGCCTGAGGACAGAATTTGACTTAGCCTGAGGGTAGTGTTTTGTTTCTCACGAGGGAAAGATTTTATTTAGCCTGAGGGCTATGTTTCTCATCCCTGAGGGCAGTTCTTTTTTAGCCTGAGGGAAGTGTTTTTTAGCCTGAGGGCAACGTTTCTCATCCCTGAGGGCAGTAGATTCTGTGCCTAAGGTAAAAATTATTATACGCTTGAGGAACTATTTGTTATGCCTGATGGCAGTCACCTGAGTGTTTTGTTTCTGTTTTCCTGAGGGAATGGATTCACATGTTTGAGGACAGTGGTTACTTTGTATATTCATTGTGGAGATTTCTTCTATTGAACCTGCCAAGCCACATCACAGACATGGAATTATTATTATATTTGACTTTTTGATAGCCTGTTGTGGTTTCTGTTGTGTCTTTGGTATAGGAGATGGTCGGTCGAGGTTGAGACTCCGAGAAACTCATATTTGAATTATATGGAACTGGTTACTTGTTTTTGGTTAACTTGTTCAGAGATATATTTCCAGCATTGGCTGAAGCAGGTATATTTTCAAGGGGTTATGGACCCAGAGATTGACTTAATGATACATGGCTTGAGTGGCATGATGTCCATCTCAATTCCATTACACAGGATGTCCAGGATATCGGGTCTATGGTTCCAATGATCGACTGCTGATGTGGTTTCTTGTTATTTGAATCACTTAATCATGAATATTCATATTTATGTATATGTGTATCAGTATGAGACTATACAAGTGTATGCATATAGATATGGACATCCATGGTAGAACTTGCCCAGTTGACAGGGATTACATGCCCTGAGTCCAACTGTGGTTGCACGTTTGGTTTACTTCCAATTGTTGTGTTCCAGCTAGGCTGAGCACGTTGTTGTTGCATACACTATTTTTCGCACAGTTATAGGTTTCTTGTCGGGGTGCCCTACTGAGATTATTTCTCACCCCTTCACATGAAACTCTGTGTACGTGTAGACCGCATGTCTGCTTTTTAGGTTGAGCACGAGTTTCATGGTGGATCAGGCTGAGGCCCAATGTTGCATGATCAAGAGGAGCCGCTCGAGTGGTACTATTGATCGGGATGCTGCAGTTCGACAGTGTCTGGAGATCAGGTACATGGACTGGCTCAGAGTTAGTAGCAGAGAATTGTACTGTTACTTTCAGTTTCTTTTGTACTTGTATCTGTATGGTTGGCCCGGTGGGTGACCAGTTTGGTATTGTATTGCATAGCTGCTCGGGCTTTATAACATTTTACTAATACTACTTGTTCTATTTTAGTTGTTTATCGATTTCGCACTCTGTTTTTTCCCCTGTGTATGATACTTAGTTGTTTTTGTTGTTTTCTTACTTTGATATGAGGGTATAGTCTCCCCACTATCACACCCTAGACCCTCACTGCTAGTCGACAACCTCTGGCGTACAGGGAGGCGTGCTTGAGGCCTTGTGGAAAACCGTCTCAGAGCACCGGTTGAGTGGCTTCCAGGTCGGGACATTACAAACTAGAATATGTTATATGTATTATGTCCTATTTGAAGTTATGTAACTATCTTATGTTAATATTACTAAATTATTAATCAAAAAAAGTTTGTTGTTGTCAAAAAACCTCCCAAATCAACTCAAGTGAGGATCATTAAATTCTAATCTAATGATTAATACACATGTTATATAAAATAGTTCATTATAAGATCATTTAAACTCATGTAATATCACTAATAACATGTAATATCAGTTTTTTATGTTTACCCATGTTCTACCTAAACTTCAATTTTTCAATACAAGTTAATCGCTCAAAAAACCATAAAAACAAACATTCTAGAATAATGTGTTTAAACTCTATAACTAATAAAAAGGCACATAAAATAACTAAATCAAACCATAATTAACCATATACAAGTAAAAAAGGTTCTGGAATTTCTAATTAATGAATCCAATGTGGTTATACAGGAAATTAAAGTGAAAAAAGCATTCAGATATAAGGTAAGCGCATATTCTCGAACCCAACATTCATCCTCGGGTTCTCACCCTTTCACTCATTTTTTTGATATAGTTAGTCCTTGAAAACCATTTGTTCATAATTTTATTTCATATTCTGGGATATAAATGTCTATCACTGGTGTTTATGTCAAACAAAATGTTTTTCGAAAGAACACTTCTTTTAAGAACACACATTTTACTTCTCATTCCAGGTTGATGGTTTTTGTAACATGTATGTTATTCCATCTCTCTTTTGGGAACCCAATGTTTAGGAATTTATTCTTATGAGATGAAAACCATTCGTTTTCATGGGGTATTAATGTTCATTTTTTATATATGTTAATTCTATACTTAATAATAAATGATAATTTTATGTTGTGACAGATGTGGATGGAATTATATAGCGCAATATGAATATTTCAATGTGATGGGTGAGACCGGAATACTATATCACTCCAATGCCTTGGGTAATGTGATGAATCTCTTGAGTTAATTTGAAATTATGTGTGAACAAAATTCTATCTTTTTTCACAAGTGTGTGTGGTAGTTAACCACTAAGACATGATGTTTCATTTTTATGCACTAACACATTTCAAGTCTCTCATTAGTGATTCCTCTCATGTTCATGATCCTTTTCCTATGTAATGGTTATGCTCACCCATTTTAATATTTTTCATCTATATCCTCTTATGAGGACTCTAGCTCACCACTTTTTATTTATATCCTCAGGTGACTATATGTACTAAAGAGGGTCAAGTGACAATAAGAAGCTAGAGAAGAATGAATTAAATAAATGTTTATGATTGATGTTGTAATAGTTATTTATGGTCCTCGTTTTCCAAAGACATTAAACCTTTGGATCCTCTTTGTGTAATACTATTAAGTTTTTATCTTTAAAATGATGCAATATTAATGTAAGAAATTTTTGGATTTCTATAGTTGGTATCAGAGGAAAGGTTTGGTTAATTTTGGAATTAAGATTAGTGAACCTTAGAGAAATCCTCTAACATTAGACTAAGTAAAAATATGAATACAAGAAGATTTTCAAAGGGATCCCATAAGTCAGTATTTTAGAATAATATTTACAAATTAATATTTTTTTCATTACATATTGACTTATGTGTTGTTCAATCATTTTGTATGTTAGAAAATGGTGGGAACTAGGAGAGACCCTGACAACAACTTGTACGAGGAACAATGCAACGGTTGCTCGAACTACTTCTCCAATGATTTAGGAGGTGGAGTTCAAAAATTCATGGATATTCTTACACAACTATCTCATGTTATGATCAATAACATTAATATTGTATAACGTTATCCTTCACCAAAGAGGGTGCAACTAGAAATAGAATGTTTTATGAGGAAATGACCACATATGTTTAGTGGATCTTTTTATCCACTAGTTGCGGAATAGTGGGTCAACCCTATGGAGAATGTCTTTTCTATTCTCTATTGTTCTGGGACAGATAAGGTGACTCTAGTATCTTATCGTCTTGATGGAAAGGCTGATCAATGGTGGGCGTTGATTAAGAACACCAAGCCAAGGGAGGAAATTGAAGATATGGAATGGTAAGACATTAAGATAATGTTTTTAACATGTATTTCCCATGAACTCTTTATACAAAGAGGGAGAGAGAATTCATAGAGATCATGAAAAAATAAGGAGAATCTACCACCACCTATGAAGAAAATATCAAAACACCTGCAAGGTATGATTAGGGTTTTGTTATCACCAATGATACCAAAATTGATTGATTCTTTAGTGGATTAAAAACAAACCTTCTAAAGGATCATGCAATTTGATACTTTAGGAGATATGAATCACTATTTCAGTGTGCTGTCAATGTGGAGATAGAGTTTTGAGAATATTTCCACAATAATGGTGATAAGAAATGAAAGATGGAGTTTAAATCTAGGGGATCTAATGACAAATGTGGGATGAGAACTCAATGACCCACATGCCAAAAAAGTGGGATGTTTCACCATGGTAACAACCTCAATGGTATAGGGAAGTGCTTCTAGTGTTGGAAAGAAGGACACCTTGATCAATAGTATCGAAAAGACATGAAAAGGACAGATAATGTAGCCTATAAAAGGTGAGAACCACCCATGGTTCAATGCTGCAACTGTAGGGAGTTAGGGTACTATGCAAGCCAGTGTACTAAACCTCGAGTTCTCAGGGGTAATCATAATCAGCATCCAATATTTCCAAAGGAATAAGGGAAGTCTTATACCATCACTACTGCAGAAGTAGAGGAAGATAAATAAGTCTTACATGGTACACTTCCAATGCACACAAGAATGGAAAATGTCTTATTTTATTCTAGTTCTATGCATTCCATTATATATAGAATGTTTACTAGAACTATAGAATCGAAGCCACGAACCCTTAAAGTAGATATATCTTTAAAAACACCAAGTGGTGCAATCATTACAACCCAAGTGTGTGACTTTTCTCCTGTTGGCATATGTGGGAAGATTCTTCCAGTGAATCTCATAATACTCCCCTTGGTAGAATTTTACGCTATAATGGGAATGGATTAGCTCTCATTATATAGAGCACATATCAACTATTGGGAAAGGTAAATATATTTTCATATTCTGAACCATCCCATGATCATCTACCAATGCAAGATATATTGTGAATATCCTTTAAAAAATCTATCATCTGTGTGGGTGTTGATTCCCTATGAAGAAGCATAACTCTCCCAAATGGTTGGGTCAAAGGAAAGTTCCAACCTTGCATAAATGCCCATAACGAGGGAATATAGTGATGTATTTCCTAAAGAGTTACCATGAATTCTCACTGATCATGAGGTATAGTTCTCAATAGAACACATACCCGAAGCTACTCCTATATCAAGGTGTCCCTATAGGACGACCCCTATCGAACTAGACAAATTAACAAAGAAACTAAACTATAATTTGCACAAAGGGTTCATACTCACAAGTGCATCACCCTGGGGTGCACTAGTGCTCTTTGTGAAGAAGAAGGATTGAACAATGTGGGTTTTTATCAATTATCAAGAACTCAACAAGATCACATTAAAGAGAAAATATCCTCTTCCAAGGATTAACGACTTTTCTAAATCAGTTAAGAGGGGCTAAATACTTCTCAATGGTGGACCTTAGTTTTAGATATCAGTAGTTAAGGTGATTCCCTTTGGACTTACTAATTCCCCTGCAATCATCATGGAATTGATAAATAGAGTTTTAGACATTACCTTGACTAATTTGTTGTAGTGTTTATTGATAATATTCTCATATACTCTAAGAGAAAGGGGAACATATAGAACATATAGGACTTGTGTGGGAGACTTTTAGAATAGTGATATTGTATGCCAAGTTCAGTATGTGTGACTTTTGGATGAAGCAAGTCACTTTCTTGGGACATGTGATCACAAGTGAGGGAATTTTTGTAGACACTTAAAAAAGGTGATTTAGGAATGGCCCATTCCCTATAGTGTCGTAGAAATATGTAGTTTACTTGGATAAGATGGGTACTACCAAAGTTTTGTGAGACAATTCTCACAATTTCCAGGCCCGTTAACTATGTTAACAAGGAAAGGGGTAATATATGTCTGGACGGATGAATGTGAGGGAAGATTCAAGGAGCTAAAGAGAAGGATGTTCACTTCACCTATACTCACACTACTGAAAAGTGGAAAAAAAATTGTGATATATAGTGATGCTGTATAGAAAGGATTAGGTTTTGTACTCCTGTAAAATTACAATGTGACACCTTACACCCCACAGCAGTTGAACATCCATGAGAAGAACTACCCGATGCATGATCTAGTGCTGGCATCCATGATTTTTCCCTTAAAAATCTAGTGGAACTACCTTTATGTTGAGAAGTGTGACATATACATCGACCAAAAGAGCCTATATTATATCTTCACACAATAGGAGATACAAATGAATCAAAGGATATGGTAAGAGCTAATAAAGGATTATGATTTCTCTATTACCTATCATCCAGGAAAGGTGAGCTAGGTAGCTGATGCTCTAAGCAGAAAAGAACCTGCTACTCTATCCATGTTATGGATTGAGAAAGACCCTATGTTATTGGATATGTAATGGATGGATTTATAAATCATAAGGGAAAGGGATAAATCCTACCTTGCCCAAATGATTGTGAAAACATCCATCCAAGGGAATATTAAGGAAGTACAAATGGATGATGAGGAAATTAAAAAAAGGGTGAATGCAGTAACGGAAGGAAATCTGCAATAGATCCATATAGATGGTGATCATGTGATTCAGTTTGGAACATGGATTTGTTTCATTCATCTCCTGGGATAAAGAAGGATATATTGGAAAAATCACATATCTCAACATTCTCTATCCATCATGGGAGTACCAATATGTACTATGATATCAGAGAAAACTTATGGTGGGATAACATGAAAATTGACATAATAGAATATATCTCAAGGTGCTTGGTTTGTCAACAAGTTAAATAAGAGTGACAACAGTTCAAAGGGATGATGCAACCATTGCCTATAACCTTGTGGAAATGGAAGAATGTTACTAAAGACATTGTCACTGGTCTCCTAAAGACTTCGAGGGGAAATAATGAGATGTGGGTTGTGGTTGACTGACTCACCAAGAATGACCATTTTATTGCTATTCGGGAAGATCCCTATCTTGAAAAACTTGAAAAGATATATGTGAAGGAAGTGGTGAGGCTGTATGGTGTTCCACTCACAATTTTTGTTGATCATGATCTAATGTTCGCTTCTAAATTCTAGAGGAGCCTTCAACATTCTTTGAGTACTAAATTAAATTTCATCATGGCCTATCACCCCCAAACTGATGGCCAATCTGAAAAAACTATTCATATTATTGAAGATATTCTATGATCCTTCTCTCTAGAAATAAAAGGTGGATGGTATGAACATATCCCATTGTTTGAGTTCTCATGCGACAATATCTTCCACTTGAGTATTCCAATGGATACATATGAATCTATGTATGGAAAGCAATGTAGAACTCCAACCTGTTGGGATAATGTTGGGGAAAGAAAGCTGCATGGACCCGATATTGTGCAAGAGACGATAGATAAGGTTTATGTTATCCATAAACACTTCAAAGCATCACAAATTTGGAAAAATAGATGTTCATATAATAGTCTATGGGACTTGGATTTGATCTTGGGGATATTGTCTTCCTTCTAATATCACAATGGAATAGAGTCATGCGATTTGGAAATATAGCGAAGCTAATCCCAAGGTATATTAACCCCTTTTTGATCCTTTACCACATAGGATTCATGGAATATTGACTTGAACTTCCTCTGAATATGGCTCATGTTTATGATATGTTTCACATAACACTCTTGAAGAAGTACATACCTCATCCCTCACATGTACTAAACTCATTGGTGGTATAGATGGAAAACGATCTCTTCTATGAGAAGCATCTTGTAGAGATTCTGGACCAGAGATATAAGGTTCTATGCAACAAGACAACCCACCTTTTAAAAGTGTTTTGGAGGAACCATAAGTTTGAAGAAGCTACATGAGAACCTAAAGAGGTTGTGAAGGAGAAGTACCCACACTAGTTTGTGTAAAGTGAAATTTTGAGGGTGAAATTGTAGAAGTGGAAAGAATGTAATGACCCAATGTTTTTCAATGGAAATTCACTTCAAATAAATATGTCATAAAAATACAAGAAAACACATCATAATGAACTACTAGGTTCTAAGTGTCCTTTAAACGTATGTTTGTCACTTTTGTGTTTGGAATTTTGAAAATCTGACACACACGGTTGCAATTAGTATGTTATTTTGAGTCCAATAAAAAAACATCATTTTTAGTGAATAGTTACCTACCCTAATGAATAATAACATACCCTTATGAATATTGATATTACATAATGAATAGTAACTATAACTATGATAATATATAAATAATATTATTGTTGAATGTATGATATACCTATATTTTAGAATAAGTAAATGAATGTTTTTAAACTGGTTTTTGAAAATAAATTAAAATTTTAATTAAATATTAAAATAATAATTTTTGGAAAATTATTTTTGATAAATAGAGTTTATTTATGGATTCTACACATCAAAAAATTATTGGGGTAAATTTTTGGGATTTTTTGAAATACTTGAATTTCTGATGAATAGTGAAATACCATAATTTACAAAATAAGATAAATAAAATAATTATAGATTCATGCATGATTTTCTACAGATGTAAGCCCAATTGGTTTGGGTTCACAAGATAAAATTACTATTCTTGGTCATGGAAGACTCACTATTCCTTTTCTTGTGGGGAAGTAATAATTTAGTGAATTTTATATTGAGAAATCCCCTCTCCCATCCACTATAAATACCACCTTTCACACCCTCATTTGCACATACCTCTTATGTTTCAAGATTTGTCTAAACACTACCAAAGTATCTTACCTGTACACTCCCCCATGTCCTGGATCTTCTGTTATCATAAAAAGACCATGCATAGGTTCCTTAAAGAGGATCTCAGGAGGAGGATTCAAGAGGTAATTTCTCTTCCTCTTTCCTTTAATTTCTTTGAATTCCAAGTTATTTTCGAATTCTGTCACTAAATATCATCATCTACATGGTATGGTAACTCAATTATTATACATATAATATAATTTTATGATAATAATGTGATATTATAACATCCATCTTCCTTCTCCGCTTCCTTTTATTTTATAAAATAAAACGTTGTTCGTAAGGTGTTAATCTATCACATTCAAGAATGACATGTTTTATTTTTTCATTTATAATTTCATATATAGTGCTGAAAACATTTTTATGGTTGAACTATAATATGTTATATATATTATGTCCAATTTTATTTTCTGGAACTAACTTTTGTACATATTACTAAATGATTAATCAAAACAAGTTTGTTGTCGTCGAATAACCGCCCAAATTTACCAAAACAATCATCATTAAATTCATATCTAATGATTCATCCAGATGATATATAACATAATACCTTATTATAACTTTCATAATCTTTGAATATCATTAATAACATAAGTTATTAGTTCTTTATGTTTACCCATGTTCTACCTGGACTTCATTTTATGAATACAAGTGAACCGCTGAAGAAAAACCTTAAAAACAAACATTCCCGAACAATGTTTTTAATCTCTATAACTCATAGAAAGGCACATAAAATAAATTAATGAAACCATAATAAACCATATTCAAGTACAAAAGGTTTTATAAATTTTAATTATTGAATCCAATGTGGTTATACATGACATTAAAGTGATGGAAGCATTCAGATATAAGGTAAGGGGAAATTCTTGAGCCCAACTTCCATCCTTTGGGTTCTCACTCTTTCACTCATTTTTGGATATGGTTACTCCTTAAATTCAATTTTTTCATTATTATCTTTACTTTTTGGGATATAAATGTTTTAAAATGGTTTTTATGTCAAAAAAAATGATTTCAAAAATAAGTTTTCTTTTAAGAACACACCTTTTACTTCTCCTTCGAGGTTGACGGTTCTTGTTACATGCATGTTATTCCCTCTTTCTTGTTGGAACAAAATGATTATAAATGTGTTATTATGATATGAAAACCATTCCATTTCAAGTGTTAGTGATGTTCATTTTTTATATATGTTTATTTTTTTCATGCATGATAAATGATAATGTTATGATGTGACGGGTGCCCCAGGAATTATTCAGCGCTCCAATGTGTTGGGTAAAGTGATGAATCTCATGAGTTAAAGTTAAATTATGCGTGAAAAAATGATATATTTTTTACATTTATGTGTGGTAGTAACCACATAGACATGATTTTTCATTTTTATGCATTTCCATATTTCAGGTCCCTTATTAATGCTTCCTCCCATGTTCTTGATCCTTTTCCTATGTTATGGTTATGCTCACCAATTATTATATTGTTCTTATATATCCTCTTACTGGGCTTTTAGCTCCCCCATATTGTTGTATATCCTCATGTGACTACTTTTACTACATAAGGGTCATGTTCTAATATAAATATGGAAAATAATAAATTAAATAAATATTTAATCTTGATGTTGTAATTATTATGTATGGTCCTAGTATTCTCAACACAGTAAACCTTTGGATACACTATGTGTAATACTATTACGTTGTTTATCTTTAAAATGATGTAATACTAATGTAAGAAATGTCTATGTCACTATATATTTCATAATATTTATAGGTTACTGATTAATGATTAATTATTAACCAAATTAGTAGAAACATTTATAAACTATTAAACCCAAGAACAATATTTCTCTAAAACGAAAAATATATGAATTATAAATGAATATTGTGTTGCTTCTTCTGATAAATAATATGTGACTTTTATTTTTTCAAGTAACGATTAATATCAATATTAAAATCATAAAATATCCTACCTATAAGTGGTATCAAAGGGTTTTATAGAACTATCCCCAATGTTTGTCAACGCCCTTCCAGATCTCCTTGATATTCTAGTATTTCGTGATTCCATTGAGGATTTAAGAATAGAGATTTGAGAGGGATAGGGTATCTACAAGAGGCTTTGTCATGGATTACACATCCATGAATAGAATCATTATTTATAATGTATATGTGGAAAATACCATGGAACATTAATTTACTCATGCACTTTCTTAATGCATGAGTAAATGACTAAAGTTATATCACATATAACACTAAAGTACAAACACACTCATATGTTTTATATTATGAAAAAACTTATCAATGATAACATACATGTAGGATAATTGAGTGTAAATCATTAATTCTCCACTACCTACGATGAATCATAATAGTTCTAAAAGAATCTTATTGAAAGATACATGGCATTATAATCCTACAATATCATGTAATTGGAATATCCCAGGTAGCCTATACAATATATATATATATATATAATTCATACCCAAAGGCTTAAATATAAGACTTTTTAATTATATATGTCATATTCTATGACATACTTAAACATATCCGGCAACTTTACATGGATTTATCTTATATTCCCTTCATACATATCTTCAATTTAGTCTCATTTCAAATGTAAGAAACGTTTTAAAAAAAAATACTAGTTCAATTTACAATTCATTTTATGTTAAGTTCATATCATTTCATGTGTGTGTAATATGGATAGTTCATTCTCATTAGAACTAGTTATACTATGTTAAGAACACTTTTCATAATATATATCACATAGTGTACTATTTATGCTTTACTCATTCCATTATTCATACCCATTGATATATTTAATACATTTTTTATGCTTTCATAATTGGAATAAATATACTTCATCTTCATCCTTGAGATTTGCCATATGATTTTCACAGTAAGTGATTTTCATTATCACTATTCACATTTCAAATTTTATATCCTGAAATATTTTGAATCATGGAACATAATTCCAATATCATTGGTAACACTATGGAAAAACATCAAGGGAAAGTGTTTACCATGGATATCTCATATAAATTAAAAAGCCCATAAAAATACATATCATTTTACTATATCAGATAATAACATGATGATGTCATTAAAATGTAACCATTAAATGAAACATTAGAACTTATCCAATATAATATACCAAAGAGATAATCCCCTACATCCATTTTCAAACAAAAAATGCATCTCAATATTATATTATGATACCCATTAACAACAACCATAAAAACAAGTATCCACCCATGCTTGAATCTTCAATAGCAGCATCTTAACAAAAATTCTCCCATAAAAAATTTTCAAATACTATAAAATTGATTAGAATACCATCACATTAACATCCAATTTTTCTAAAAAAATAGATAATAACATTTTATAGTGAAGTAATCTTATCAAACAACTTTTATTCCTATGGATATCCCATGTTATTTAAATAATTAATTTTTTTATTCTTCAACTGACCAATTTATCAACACAAACTTATCATATATGATTACTAAATATACTCAATTATCATGAATGTTTCAGTACCCTTGAATAATTTTCCATCCCCAGATATACTAAATTTTTAAAAAGAATAATTAAATATTTTAGAAAAAACTTATATAAAAACATCAAAACCAATTACATGGGGTCATTATAGTATTTAACATAAACTGCATTTGGATTTAGTTGAAAATAGGAATTATATTATATCCCCTTAGAAATATATATTTAGAGAGGTATGTATTCCAGTTTACAATCACCAATCATGTCAATAATGATATGTATCCTATAATATACGTAGAGATTGAAATATATATAATATATTATAAGCATTTTTTATTTTAAGGAATGATCCTAAATTAATTATTGTAATTTGGATATTTTTATATTTGATCATATATAATTTGGTAAATTTTTACATTTATTATTGAGTTTACATAGATAGTAAAGGCTTTTCAAGAAAATATGATTTAGTAGAACACATTGACTACTAAGTGGAATGAATTGAGTATCTAGTGATGATTAATTGGGTTATAAACCAATGTTTTTTTGTTGGGATGTTGGTGTAATAATTTTTGGTAATTGATGGGATATCTGGTACTTGATGGTCTATAGACTAGAATTCCCTTAATTCCATTTTTTGTTATTTTTGTAAGATCAAATTTAAATATAATAAACACTTCTTATATCTATGGTTAAATTTCCTTGGGGGGGATCTCGCCTAAGTAAAAGATTCCCCTTTACTTGTCTTTGAGATAAAAGTATCATAGGTTTATATTTATAAAAAATATCAGATATATTATTCTATCACTACGGATAATGAAATCCACCCCTAACAAACTATTATTTGTGTCAGTTTAGTGGATTTAACTCTAATATATAATTTAGCTATTTTTCATTATTCTTCTGTTATATTCCAAATAAAGAATAATAAATAAATAGTAAGTAAGGAGTAACCAACTACAGAGTTTGGTTAGGTTGTCTCTAACATATTCTGTTATGTATTTTGTTTTCTACGGGTGGTGTAGCATTCAAACATGGGGATTCAATATTTGGTGAAATAAATAAGGATTGAGATAGTTTATAATTGTAATAAATAATTATTATATCCTGCTACAGCCATGCTAAATATTCCAAACATGATTGGTGGGTTTTGAGTTCACTTGGTGAAATGGTTAAACAATAGGACATATGATAGCTTAGGGAGATGAACCTCAATGGATAATCATAAAATAGATGGATTATGGGTGAACTAGTTGGTTAATATAAGACTATATGTCATTATATCCCAATGGTATATGGGTATATAAACCATACATTGACTGGATCACTTTATATATTTGGTTATATGAATTAAGAGTTATAAAATAAGGTCGTTTTTTCATTTGAGAGATGATTATTGTGTGTGATGAGTTATTATTAGGATTGTTGACCTCAAAACGTGTTATGATAGTATATATGTTGAATGAAATATAATGTGTTATAGTTAAGGAAAATATTATTAGTTTTTATTATTCCATGTGAATATTATTTCATATGAAAATTATTATAAAATGCAATATAGAATGATATTTAGACAATGGGGATTTTTATGTGTAAAGGTTACCCCATGGTTTTGATAACTAGGATAAGAATACATGTTCATTATCTATACATTATAGATTGATACTAATTAATACTCAGTATAGGGATTTGTTTGATCCATTAATCCCCCAAGTTGTGGATTGATACTCTAACTATGGGAAGACTGTATATCAGTATTCCCCTTGATTTGGATGCCAGTACCCTATGATTATATCAAAAATGTTATGGTACCTTATGCTATATATATATCATACTCTAGGAGATAAGATTTGTATCGTGGATCCCCAAAGCGATGATATTAAAATGGTAGATATGTTTTATTTTCATTATCCAAAGTAGATGGTATGTAAACGGTTGGTAATGTGATGACTATTAATTTTTTCACAACAAACTATACTTGAACACATATATATAAATTATGGAAAATATTTTAGTACCTTTAGTAGATCCTAATAACTTTTATACTCATAATCTACACACAAACCCGAGTGAATGTTTTACATCATAGTTAGAAATGAATAAAAGAGAATGGTTCTTAATATAAGTTCTTAAGATTGAGGAAATTGATAAGGATACATGTAGTGTAATGAGGTTATATTGAGGACCTTTTATAAATGTGGTTCCAATTTATACCATTAAATGATTATATATATTTTCACATATACAATCACTTTGAAAAGGGTAATACTTCTTATGTACAACCTATACAATAATACAAGGTTTATATAAGACAAAATATAGTGGTTTATTATTTTATATGGTGGGATTTATACTATTATTACATATGAATAGTATGATGATGATGTATTATATATGATTATGTTTTTATTATATTTGTGGTATCTTATTGGCATAAGATTCTCCACTGTGATCATAATAGTCATTTTATAGTATTTAGTTAACTCTAGTGTATGGGGAGGTTTACCACACATCTTACAAAAATGTTCAATTAAATTCATGAGGTTTACTCATTGGATAATATATATTATAAAATGGTATCAACGAATTAATAAATATTATTTATAATATATTAATTTTAAGATAAATCTAGGTTATTTAGAACTTAAGATGAAAATTACACTACTGCTTGTCCATCACCTTTGTGGTAGAATTTTAGTTCAACAGGTAATTAGATTTGTATTGTTCATGTTTCTATTGTTGTTTAATGATTAAATGGTGTGTGATCAAAATGATTTGATATTATTTCCATAACTTATGTCCCATTATAGATGTGGGGAATGTATACTTGAAACACACTTATCACGTAGGTTTACATGAAATGTGCATAAATATATATAAATGGAAAAAAATATGGGTAAAATGGTTCAGTTTTATTAAAATATTAATACTATTTTATTTGATGTTTTCTTAAATATATTATATTTGATCCATTAATTATCCCACACTATTAATGAAAATATTCAAAGTTTTTATTTGTTTTATTATGATTTTGGTGTGGAATATATATATGGTGTGTATAATAACTCTATAGTTAGTAGTTCAAGAATGTGGATTCCATTCGAGAATATAGGAATTGAAGAATTGATATTTTCGTATTGAGATATATTTAGAAAGAATGATATGTATAGTTAGTGAGTTATGAACATGATCTATGTGATGATAAGATAAGGTTGATGGAAATGTGGGTTCTGTATCATAGTAGAGTAGTATAGGGAAATATACCATATTGTTTAAATATTATATTGACAATGAGAATAAGTATGAAACTTTTTTTAACATGTGGGTTTAGTTACTATAATTAAATCCAATAGAGTGGTATGTGGATAAGGATGAGCACGTTTTGGATGCATCACTAGGGGTCTCGTTTGAATGTAATCCCATAGAGGGATTACTCAGATATATACAAAAATTAGAGAGATGAATCCATCAAGATGATTTTATTATGAAATATCTCACCAAGGACGTTCATATGCATAATCTATTATAGAGTGTTCTCTGTAACTAACTCAAAACTTTTAATATGATTATCATGTTATGTATATAATTTTTTATGTGTGTATGTGTGTTCCCATGTGTTTATTTATACATATGTTATTTACTACTATTTTTGTCAGTTTCATATTATAGTGGAACTCAACCATTGACCATTACATCATAGATTCTTCAGGATAAATCCCTGATGGTTGCAGTTAATATTCAAGTACTATATAGACAGTGACGCATGAGGAGATATAGAAGATGATACGAGAATTTGGTGACATTGGTATAGTGTTTGGCCTTAGAAACCAGCATCTTAGATTTGACACAGGACTATTAATACATTATAAATGATTATAGTATGATATTTTAGTGGAAATTTGGGACATGTAATGGAATTCATTCCCAATATTCCATTAATCCAATAAATGTAAAATAAGACGATGGTTGGGTGGTTTATCTAAAGTTGGACACAACCAATCCTTTGAAAATATGTGTGTGTATGTGTGTGATTATTTTTATTATACCCTAATAATATACATATAGTTGATTTATTCTTACAATTATAGTTTCATCTCATATCAAAACAATATATAATAATTTTATTTTGATATTTAATGTATCAAAGTATCATTGTAGTTTCTACATATAATAATAATGTGGAGATACTATGATACTAATATTAAAAATTTATCATATAGTCTATATACATAAATATTATGGGATAAATATATTTTTTAACTATAAATTGTTGTAGTAACATGATCATTAATAGTTATTCTCCTGGTTTTCTCACTTGTAGGTGATGATTATATTATACCATGGGGACTGAACCACTAATAGAAAAACCAAATGACCAATATGCAATTAGGTATTGTAATAAATGATCATGTTTATTAGTCTCCTGAATTTGGATAAAAAACAATATATTCCATGAATCCCATAGTCGGATGTGCTGTAAAAACTATATTGGTTTAGGTTTGGGATGTTGTATATAACATAAAATTGTTCTTTATTTTACAACATTAACACCGTATCATACCTCAGCTTTATATTCTTAACCTACGGTTTATATTTTTCTATTATATTTCCTTACCGATAGATTTTTTTTGTCCCTTTTGGAATTATTTATCCTTCTTTGTGGTTGGATTATTTCTTCCTTACCCTCACATTTCCTTATCTCATATCTCCATGCTTCTCCAATATATTTTATAATTTATAATGTAACTCTAAAAAATATAAGGGAAATTCACATACATATCATTCAATTAATGGATTTCATTGTTTTTATATGAGGATCTGACATTTAGTTTAATGATTCTTTGCATCATTATCTAATCTGAACATAGTTTGAGATGGAAATTATTAATAGGGTGTTCATCCAAGATGGTATTAATTTATAGTAATATGTATGGAATTCAGTGGTGGTGGTCATCCCATTGATCTCATAAACGATCCCATGATCAATGATCATCATATTATAGGTGGTTTTCTCACTTTTGGCTTAATGGTGTTAATTATACTAAGTGTAAGTGGTGTAATTTTCATTATAGTGCTAATGTTTCTCTACTATTTTAATTCATATTGATATTTCCTTTGTTTTATCTTTATTTTGTAAATTTTAATTGTGTTTTTAAATTTAAATATTGTGTAAATTATATCACTTGTTTCATTAATTTACCCCATGTAGTTAGTTTCACCATATAAATCATATCATATAGTGAAAATAATGTCCCTAGTAAATAAAAAATATCTTTCATTGGACACAGAGTAGGGTTTTAGCCTAATTGATGAACGTTTTGTATTTGGTCTATTTGTCTGTTTTCATAAATTTTATAGTGTTCTGATTCTAAATATTTTATTTTCAAACTTTTTCAATTATAATAGTGATCACGGCATTGGTATAATGCATTTCTTGATATTCCCCTCAACCCTTTAAAGTTGTATTCTACAAAAAATAAAAATCATATTAATAAAATAAATATTTTATTTCACAATTAATTTTAATTGGAATGTCTCATTTCAATTAATTACTATATATATTAAAATTAAAAAAATTACTATACATATTCATTTTTATCATTTATTTTGACCCACAACTATCATGATATGTGGTTAAATGTTAATTAGAAGTGTATTTATAAATTTTATAGGAATTTAGTTGAATTATAGTTTTAGATATCCAGTCCTATAACTATGTGATGATATATATGTTATTGTGAAAGATCCCAAGTAAAATAAATAAATAAATAATATTATTCAACTGCAGAATAATGTAAATCGAATTTATTTCACAATTAGTTCACATGTTATTTATGTCTAAATAATTTACGATAAGAAAAATATTATCAAAAAAACTCACCATGTTTAAGGATTGATGGAATAATATTAGAGGATAATGGATGGGTTGATAAATTTTATTTTTTCATGTGGCATGTTGTGATGTTAAAACTATGTGACCTGATTTTCATGATAGTAAATATATTTAAGGTGAGTCATAATTATATTTTTGGAACAAGTTTTGGGGATATTTTTCTTAAGGGATGTAATTATGGTCATGAAAATTTAACATATTTATAATAAATATTTTTCTCACATAATTCATATTTACTAAAAAATAGTGTAAATCTTATTCCTATCATCCCTTTCCTTAAATATTTAGATTGAGATAAATAACAGGGAGTAATAACAAAAAATTGATTCCCCCTTTTTGTTATCATTTTTTGGTGTTCAAGTGATTGTACCGATGTCATAATGTGATTTAATCTCTCATTTTAGAACATTATAAATAATATCGAGGAAGATGATATTTTTAGGTTCTTCTGACGCATATATAGTTTTTCTTGACTACATACATTGATCTATGATTAATCATCCCTGAAAAAAACACTACAAAATCATGAAAAATTTGGGTGCTCAATCACATATTCAGTTGTTATGATAAGGGCATAGTAAATAATAATAATAATAATAATAATAATAATACTGAATGTTTTTTCTACATGTGGGTTCCTTTAGTATCTACCCATAAATTGTGGTGAAAATCATTTAAAAGGAATGTAGAATCATATAGAGAGAAACTAGTGTATATTTTTCATGAATAAGGCATCAAAGGGGAGTATGGTGAATCTTGTCACCATTATATTATAGGATCATGAAATTCATTAGTGGACTATCACAGTGAATGAAAGGAAACATGGGGTCTATCTTGGGATGGATTTTAAAAACTCATCTTTGAAAATATTTTTATAGATACCATAAATATTTTTATATCATATGTAGTCATGGATGTTTAGTTGGGTGAAAATTTAGCAATAAACTTTAGAACTCATTTCATATATTTGTTCTAATTTTCACTATATCTAAGATGGGATGAGGTCATGTAGGCTTGTTATTTTTTGTTTGGTTTTCATCAAACTGTTAAGATTTAATTTAGGTTGTTCATTTTAATAATATATTTCATTATAGGTAACAAGGCTCTAATTACTATGAAGTTCATTATATAAATTAAGGAACATAGGTTATTAACTATCTTCATGTGTTCTAGGGTGATCCTCCAAGAAATATGAAGATAATTTTTGATATTTTTTTTACAGAAGGGATGTGAAAAGCTTCATAAAAATCGGTTTTTATCAACCGCTTCGTGGGATAACTCTTAGATAATTTTTTAGTCATTAGTGAATATATTAATATAATACTCCCATTACATTGAGTGAGTTCCTATATTTTAGGGAGATATGAAACCTATGATACTATTATAATAAGATTTTTTAACCAATTAATTGTCAAGGTTTATTTAAGGAACATGTATCCTATGTTAGGTCAAAAGGGTCACCTCTAAGTGATAGTTTAGTACTATTTATCTTGGTTAGATGTGGTAGAGGATAAGGTTTAAAGGCCATGAATCTATAAGAGAGTAAATATTCGTGGGAGTAAGATCACATTACATGTTTTAGAATCTCATTCAGAGTAGATCAGTCACTAACTGATTACAATATGGAGTGATTAACAGTATGAGGTATTATTTAAATATATTTTACATATATATAATTTAATTTTTTATGTGTGTAATAAAATCTTTCATTTTTATGCATATGATTAATAATCTATGTTTTAATTTCAATATTATAAAAGGTATAATGACCATTAATTCTCTATTTAGGAATATACCAAATGGAATCGAGAAGGGTACAAGATATTCCATGGCAAAGAGTCTTTACATGAATATTTGAGATTTTATAATGGTAAAAATTTTAGTTTTGACGTGATAATTAACATATACTTGTTAGTTCATTTCCTGGAAAATATATATTTTTACTAAAGTTGAGTGGTTTTTGATTATCATGTCGATTAAAATTAATCATTCAATGGTGGTTGAGACTTATAGATTAGTCATGTAGAAGTAGAATATCAAAAAAATATAAATTATTACCTTATATATTGGTAATCTTACTCACATGGGAAATGAATTCATATAGAATCATTTAATTCCTTTGGATTGTTATATTTTTAAAGATTTATTTCTCAAGGATTTATTACGGTTTCCATAAAATAGGGCACTCAATTTGACTATTGACCTTTTGTCCAGTGTATAATCTATAGGTACCGACTAATTTGAGTGAGATAATATTCCATATCATGGAACTTAAGATGAAAGTATTCAACTGATAATGAATATCCTATTACGATTGACTTTTTTCACTAAGAAGGGGTATAATACTTTAATGTCGTGTGTGGATAACCATTGGTCGAATTAATTTATAATTAAGATTCAATACCTACATATAAGAATATAAAATCTATATAATAATTTTGGGGATCCCAATGCTTCTCAATGATCGATCAATGATAGTTTTTTCATCAATATAGGGTTAGGATTGCAGATATTTTATGGAAAATAATCTTGATTTGATGTGAACTATTCAAGTTTTGGTGAACTCATACGTTCTATTAATGAACATCTAGTGTTTCTAGACCCGATGAATAAATTTATTATCTACATATGGACTTTAACATTTTATTGTCATTTGTAGATATATTAGTGTATTCTTAGAATCACTAGGAGATTTAGAGAATCATAGAGACTGTATTGAGAATACTATGAGAGAACATTCTATACACCATGATCTAATTTAAAATTTTAAAAAAAGGTAGGTAAACAATGGTTAGAACGTCATATATGTGTGTGGTATCTCAGTGCATCCCAATAATTTTCAAGTAATGATATCTTTTAGAATGCATAAAAATTCATTCAAAATCTATGGTTTACTCTAAATTGATGGAAATTATTTTTAATTCAACTATTATTTCTCTTAATTAGAAAGGATGATGATGGAATAAAGTAAGAAATGAGTAAAAAACATTAGAGTGATTATTCTGATATACAATTTCATGATCTAAAATAGAATATTACTTATACATCGATATTAATATTACCTAGGCCAGTTAAGGAGTGAAACAAATTTTTTAACTCATTGGGTATTATATTGGGGAGTTTGGATAGAGAATTATTAAGTCATGTATTATGGTTCATTGTAAAATAGGTAGTGATAAAAAAATTACAGGAACATTATTTTAGATTTATAATATTTGGTTCTTCTTATAAATAGTTTTTTCACTACTAACTTTTTGAGAGGTTTGTATTCTATATTGAATAAAAGTGAATGATGTATAAATATTCCCAATGAGACAGATCATGTAGCTATATTCAGTATACTTAAAATGGAATGTACCATTAAGAAATGTAATTTTATATCTAAAAAATTTAATAAGAAGATATTTTTATTGGTGTCTTTTGAATCTAAAGATAAATGGTAGTTAATATAAATTTATTAGATTTTCATTTAAAAATATAATACTACAACGGGATTTTTCCATTAGTTTTTCAAAGTATCACATCCTTAATATTTGATAGTGTGATGGAAATTAGAGATTCAAAATACATATGTTTCATTATTCAAGATAGTTTAAATAACATTTAGCACACTATTACAATTACTCAAGAAGAAGATTTCATCTTAATAGTCCATATAATGGTGATTTAAAACGGTTGGACATTTCTTGACCCTTAAATTGATTTTCCAGTGAGGTACGTGTAGGGGAATGTTTTTAAGAATAAGGGGGGATTCTTTGAGTAAATTTCACTTGTAAGAAATCTTTCAACCAAAACCAAGTGCATTAAGTCTTCATTAGTTTTTTTAGATAATATTTTTTTGTAGTCTAGTCTGTTGTGTTATAACCAATAAATTTGTAGTATAAAGATTGGGTTTCATCATTGTTTATTTCAAAATGGAGTGAATATTTTTGATTTAATCTTATATATGGGACATCCTTCAAAGAACGTTAGATTTGAAAATATCAGGCATAGATGGGGATTTTATCATTCATTAATTTTTTGGGCAGTTTCACATTGGTGGTGATTATTGTACTATGGTGGTTGTCTGGGGTGGATCAGGTTTGAGGAGAATGTTTGAGTATTTCACCATGATCGTTATTGGGTAAATTTTTATGGAATTCATCTACCCTTTATGTCATGAACTTATTTGTTTATATTTATTTTATGTTGTATGAATCCCTAATATTTTAGAGATATCAGTTAATAATTTCTGGATTAATCCCTTATTCGGGTATAAAAAGGCATGTCAGCCATAATGTGATGTCTTGTAGTTTTCAACATAAATTTATAAGACAATTTAACGTTTTTTTATTCATAATAATTCATTATAACACTAATAATCTTGAGGTTTATCTTATTTTCTCATTGATTGATTTATTGGGGACTGATGAGAATATGTTTTTGTGGATATTGTCAATTTTGGTGTGGTTTGATCATCAAATCTTCTTCATTCATGAGCTACTTTATTTGGAGCATCAATTGTGGTTTGGGATTAGACACCTCTCTTCTATTATCTATATATGAATATGTAACTACCATTATTGTTTCGTTAATTAAATGGTTTTAATTTTTCTAATAAATATAATGAAATGGTTGATGAAATTTTAATGGAATATGTTATTTTTATAATATTTTCAGGATTTATATGTTTTTTTAAAGAATGATTATTTTGGAAGGTATGGTAGGTTTATATTGTAAATATTTATTTATTATTATATTTGTGTTTACTTTTAACATTTTAAAATTATTTAATAATTTTAATTTGGTAAATAATTAAAAGGATGGAAATACATAAACAGTATTCATGTTTTTATACCTAAATTATTTAATGAATAAGGAAGTATAATTAATTTGGAATTGGTTGGAATGAATTTTTATTAAAATAATCATGGTTTGGTTGTGTCTAATCATTCAATGGCTACAATTAGTATTTGAATCATGTCATGATGGATGGGTTCAGGGTCATGATTTTAATTTTTTTTGATTTGTTAGCATGATTAATATGAGGATTTGTGGGTGATGTTTTAGAATATGTGTATTAATATGAGGATATGTTTGGTTGTGTCTAAACATCCTAGTTCCTCATCCTTCACCAAACATAAATTTATATGAGGTGATGTTTTGGAGTTGGATTGGCTTGGTTTTGGTGAATATCGATTAGGTTTGTATGGTGAAGGATGTGATTTGTTAATTGGTTGAGGTTTTTGAGTCATTATTTCCAAGTAACATGGGGTTTATTTGGAAAAAAAAGAAATTATTAATGGGTAATGTGCATGAATTGATGATTTGTGGGACATATAATGAAATATGGGAAACTAGGATGGTTAATATAAAATGTTGACAACTAAAATTTATATTCATTTAATGAATAAAGTGTGGTTGTAAATAAATATGGATTGATAAATTTAATATTGTAGGTAAAATAATTATATAAATTTACAATAAAATAATTAAATAGGAATTTGTTATCATTATTTAGATGTTTTTGGGGAGGAATGTGGTATGTTTGTTGTGGTAGTAGTTTTTAGTGTGATATGATCAGAATGATGTAGTAATAGTTGATTATAGTATTAAATTCTAAAATGTTTCATATTTGACTTACTATGATGGTATTTCTTATTGTACTATGTTGTTTTTGTTTTTATGTTATTTCTTATTTGAAACTACTAATGTTTTGTAACCTTACACAATACTATATAAATTCATTGGTTTTTATTTTTTCTCCAATATCTATGATAGATGTATCATAGATGGATGAAGATCCCCCAAACACTCAATATTAGTGGTAGTATAGGTTGTAATGATATGAGGTTAAGTTATATGTACTATAATAGCTTTAGTTAGGATTTTTGATGATGTGATTTTATGTTGATGATGATGTTGAAGTGGTTTTTATGTGATGATAAATAGAAGTTTAAATTGACAGAGTAAGGAATAAGGTTAATGATTTTCATTATTATTTAGCTTTCCATGATGAGTATGTGAACTATAGTTATGTTCTACTTTCACCGTTGGTGGTTGTTTATATAGATGGTGAGTTAGTATATGATTGTGACATGATATGTGGTTTTTTGTCTATGTTGACATACATGGGATGAGATAACATAGACATGTGTTTTTGGGGTATGATAGAGACTAATTTAGGTGGTATGACTTTATGTGGTACCATCATGATATATCCACATGATATTATTCTATTATATATTTTTTAAGTATTTGGTGAGTGATCCTTGGAAATGTTGAGTTATAATTCAAATTTTAAGAAATAATTTTTTTCTTTTGTTCATTATTTAAAGTATAGTATTCTTTATCCATATCTTTAAAAGCTTTGGGCAATGATACTTTTGAGTATCTGAGTATTATCACCCCATTATAAATTAAAATATACATACATACTCATATATATCATATTTTCAAAATGGATTTGGTGATTGAGATTGATATTTTTAACTCATGAATTTTATGTCCAGTGTTAATGTGTTTCTAATAGAGGATTTGATCTTGGTATATTTATATTTAATTTTATATATGAGATTACATTTATTATAGGATATTGGTTTTATATTTAATGGAGATGATTGGGGGCTTTGTTTCTGTATTCGGGATTTATAAGGGTAATTATCTTGACCAGCCTTTTTTATGACGAGGGAAGGGATATCAAGATGTAGAGACCTTCCTACTTCTATATGAAGGAGGGATAATACCACTTGAGTCCTACCTCCAATAGTCCTTAGGGTGGCCACCAACAATAGGTGTGTATAAATATAACAAAAAAAGAACGAAATTACCATTTATCTAGTAACCATGATCGAGGGATAATATGAATCATCCTCGAAAAACTCCAACACACACACACATTCACACAGACACACGTACACATGCACACAAACACACACACATATATATATGGAAACCAATATCCATCACACATGAATATTAAAAGTAAACACTTCTAGAAACTATAAAGAAAAATACTATATAACTATCAAAAGAAAAGATAAGAAGCAACACAACGACTTACCCCAATGTTCAAGTAGTTAAGGGCCATCACGGTCCATGTAATATCCCTAGAAACCTAAAAGTAGTTTTATATATGTAGATTGAGTATACAATTATACTCAGTCGGAAAGCAAAATTCACCCGTGCACAAGTCCAAGAAGTATGTTAATGCCCATGTGAGAAAATAGTACAAACACAAAATTACATAACAAGGTATATTTTCCACCCCAACCTCACAAAGTCACACTCACCAAATAATGCTAGAAAAGTAAAGAATAGTTGTAATAACATAGATATTTGGGTACCCAGCACCAATTCCCACTAGTTAACTACTCTTCCCAAACAGTGAATTCCCTCATGCTACCACACTCTTCCACAAGCCCCACTGTCACAAACATCCAGTATACACCGGATCCACACAACACATCACATCCTACCCACATACACTTAGGCCACAACCACCACACATCTTTCCTAAAAACACCTTTGCCTCATACCAAGGACACATGGGAAACAAAAAACCTCTTATAAACCCAAAACCGTAAATCTAGTATTAAACTTCATGGTATTACAACCCGCCCAAAAAGTCAGGGAAATAAATTCCTAGAAGAGGGAGCATGATAAAGTAAGTAACCATCGATCCATTCTCCCACTAGCATATTGGGAATGACACCCTCCCCCATAATAATGGGGGTGTTCAGCACATAATGCTCAACATGGTTGAGGTATGTATAGAAAACATAAGGAACTACAAATTTATATATATAGCAATCAAACACTCATCTCATACCATGGGATTCCAAACATACACCCAATCCTCTCAAAACCACAATTGATGCTACCCCTACATACATGTACCACAACAAAACACTATGCCTCTTTAAAAAAACCTTTTTTTAATGATATAGTTATAACCTAGCGATTAAACTAAATTTTTTCACTTCAGTGATTTTAATTTTGAAGATCTGACAAACACGAATGCAATCAATAATATTTTTTGTGTCCGATGAGACAAACTTATTTTTTTGGTGAATAATAACTGACCCTTATGAATATTAATGTAACCCTTATTGATATTAATATGACTCTTATAAATAGTAAATAATCCATGTAAAAAGTAACCTCACCAATGGATGTATAAATATAATTTATCCCTTTTATCGGTGATAATATGATATTTTGTTATTTTTATAAGTCAAATATATTTAATAAAAAATTTATGAATAAGTTAACAATTAAAAAATAAAATTTATTTTCTAAAATTGAATTCATAAATTTTTTATTTTATGTATTTAGTTTTCTAGTTAATTTTAAATGACATTATATAATTTTTTAAAACATTATAAAATCAGTTTCTGTTTTAAAATCTGTATTTTTCAAGTAAATAATGATTTAAATAAAAAATTAATTAAATATTATATTGAAAATTATTTTTTAAAAATGGATTTCATATTTTTATTCTACACATCAAAAAATGGTTAGGATGAATTTTTGGTATTTTACTAAAGTACATGAATTTTTTTAAAATAGTAAATTGCTTTTATTTACTGCATTAATACGTAATAAGTTAAATTTACTATTCCTAGCATCATCGCTAAGGTAAGAACCATTTTTTAGAACTCTAATGAACATACTACTTTTTTACTTAGATTAATCATTATTTCTTGTATAATGGAAAAAATAAACAAATGATTAAAATATTAAGAAAACCCTCCTCCCCTCCACTATACAAATCACCCACACTCCCCTCTTATCTTGACTGTTATCAAGAATTTTTGTTTGTCTAAATTCAAACAAAAAAACTCTCCCCAAACTCCTCCCCCATGTCCATTATCCCTTGGTCTCCTCAGAAGGCCAACTCTTCTTCCTTTAAGAAGCTCTCAAGGATGTTTAATTCAATAGGAAAATCCCTCTTATCATTTATTTAACTTTCTTTTCATGTTCCATTGTTTTCCTTTCAATACTTACCTATCCTCATCCAAATAATATGAAAAATACAGAACCATAGATGTAATAGAATTTTTTTACGTTGATTTAATAAGTTATTATCATCTCTTATTTACCCTTATTTTATTCTATTAGTAAAAACACCATCTGAGATGTGTAAATTTATCACTTTTTAGGACGACGGGTTTTCAATTTCCATTACCGTCTTCAATTTTGTCATGAAACCATTATAATGGTTTAACCATACTACTATATATTTATTATGTATCATATATGGTTTTGTAATATTTTGGTACACATGTTTTGGATTTATAAAACAAAATGTGATCATTGTGATAAAAACCCGCTAATTAACCCAAAATGTTATCAATAATGATTTGTATAATGATGCAACTTCACTACAAGTAACTAAATTCAATATAAAATATTGTAACCATATAGATGTCCAACAATAAAATATATCTCAAATTCTGGACTACAATCCTCATTTAACATGATTATCCACTAATGTATATTAGTAAACCAATCATGGAACAAACGGAGCCAAACAAAGAAATTGATCCTCTTAACCCATCAAAAATGTCATGAGGGAATTTAAAAAGGTAATAATAAATCAGTTACATGTAAAAAAGTTCTTGTGCTTATTAATTAATGAAACGAATTTGATTACTGAAGTCATTAATATCAATTGGTGAACATCTTTAGAATTAAGGTAAGAGATCCTCTCTTTCTCAATCTTAGTCAAGAATCACCTCTATGTTATACCCTTTTATTTTAAATATCTAATTATTGGGTACACTTTCACAACTCCCCCATACTACCACCATGATATATAAATGACGATAAACCCATTAATATCTCATTAATCCCTCCTTAATACAACTGTTACAATGTCGAGGTTTCGTAAGGGATTCAACCCAAACCTTCTTTACTTTTTCAGGTTGCTTTGTCTTTCATTTTACCCAAATGAGTATTTCTATTTTTTTTAAAAAAATCTTCTAAAATATTTTTGTATAATTCATGTATCAAATCCCTTTAATCATCTATTATTAGGAATTTTTTATACAGTTCCCTCCTCAATACGTCCAAACAATCAAACTGATTTTTAAATAACTTCCCGAATTCCTTCCCAATTTCAAGTGAAAAATATCCACTATGAGAAAAATCAGTATTTCTTATGGGGAAATTAGCCTGTCGTAAATAAAAAAATATTTGCGACGGGATTTCGACTCCCGTCGCAAATAGTTTGGCGCGACATGCGCGCCAAACCACACAGGGGTATTTGCGACGGGAACCGTCGCAAATACCCGACGGCGGTCAATACCTTTTTACGACGGGATGTCGTCCCGTCGCAAAAAGACTGTCGGCGGGTACTATTTGCGACGGGTCCCGTCGCAAATAACCTTTTAACCGCCGACTGCAATTAATGTGGGCGAGGGTAATTGCAACGGGCCCCGTCGCAAATACGGCCATTTGCGACGGGACGCCCGTCGCTAATAATATTGTCGCCACTAATCTAACCTATATATAACCCCATCCGTTTTTTCCTCAAATCATTCAGATCTTTCTCTCTCTCTCTCTCTCTCTCTCTCTTCATTCTTCTGTTTCAAAGAGAAATTTTCTTTTAGTTGAAGTTTTTTATACGAGAGCAATCGGAGGGAGTCAATATCTTTAGAATATCAATGTTTAAGGTATTTATGTTTTAATTTTTTTATATTTTTTATATTTTTTATATTAATTTTAATTGTTGTTTATTAGTTCTAATTTAATTAGATTTCAATTGATTTTTATTTATATTTTTTTCACTAAGAAATTGATATTGTTAGTTATAATTATAAATAATTAGTTGAAATTAATATTAATTAGATATAATTAGGAATAAATAGATATAATTATGAATAAATAGATATAATTAGGAGTAAATAGACATAATTAGAAATAAATAGATATAATTAGGAATAAATAGATATAATTAGGAATAAATTGATATAATTAGCAATAAATAGTTATAATAAGGAATAAGTAGATTTAATTAGGAATAAATATATATAATTAGGAATAAATAGATATAATTAGCAATAAATAGATAGAATTAGGAATAAATAGATACAATTAGGAATAAAAAGATATAATGAGGAATAAATAGATATAATTAGCAATAAATAGATATAATGAGGAATAAATAGATATAACGATGAATAAATAGATATAATTACGAATAATTAGTAATAATTATGTATAATTAGTAATAATTATGTATAATTAGTAATAATTAAGTATAATTAGTAATAATTATGTATAATTATGAATAATTATGTATAATTAGGAATAATTATGGATAATTAGGAATAATTATGTATAATTATGAATAATTATGTGTAATTAGGAATAATTATGTATAATTAGCTATAATTATGCATAATTAGCTATAATTAGTAATAATTAGCTATAATTAGTAATAATGAGCTATAATTAGTAATAATTAGCTATAATTAGTAGTAATTAGCTATAATTAGATATAATTAGCTATAATTAGCTATAATTAGCTGTAATTAGGAATAATTAGCATTAATATGGAATGATTAGCTATATTTAGGTATAATTAGATATAATTAGGAATAATTAGGAATAATTAGCAATAATTAAAAAAATTTAGGTATAATTAGGAAAAATTAGAAATAATTAGGAATAATTAGTAATAATTAGGAATAATTAGGAATAATAAGTAATAATTAGTAATAATAAGGAATAATTAGTAATAATTAGTAATAATTATGGATAATTATTCATAATTAGGAATAATTAGTAATAATTATTAATAATTATTAATAATTAGGAATAATTAGAAATAATTAGTAATAATTAGTAATAATTAGTAATAATTAGTAATAATTAGTAATAATTAGAAATAATTAGAAATAATTAGGAATAATTAGTAATAATTAATAACAATTAGAAATTATTAGGAATAATTAGGAATAATTAGGAATAATTAGGAATAATTATGAATAATTAGGAATAATTAGTAGTAACTAGTAGTAACTAGTATTAATTAGTAGTAATTAGTAGTAATTAGTAGTACTTAGTAGTAGTTAGTAGTAATTAGTAGTAATTAGTAGTAATTAGTAGCAATTAGGAATAATTAGTAATAATTAAGAATAATTAGGAATAATTAAGAATAATTAGTATTAATCAAGAATATTTAGCAGTAATTAGTAATAATTAGGAATAATTAGTAAGTATAAGGAATAATTAGTAGTAATTAGGAATAATTAGTAATAATTAGTAGTAATTAGTAATAATTAGTAATAATTACTAATAATTGGTAATAATTACTAATAATTAGTAATAATTAGTAATAATTACTAATAATTAGTAATAATTAGTAATAATTAGTAATAATTAGTAATAATTAGTAATAATTAGTAATAATTAGTAATAATTTGGAATAATTAGTAATAATTAGGAATAATTTGGAAGAAATAGGAATAATTATCAATAATTTGGAATAATTACGAATAATTAGTAGTAATTAGTAGTAATTAGTAGTAATTAGTAGTAATTAGTAGTAATTAGTAATAATTAGTAGTAATTAGTAGTAAATAGTAGTAATTAGTAGTAATTAGTAGTAATTAGAAGTAATTAGTAGTAATTAGAAGTTATTAGTAGTAATTAGAAGTAATTAGTAGTAATAATTAGTAATTAGGAATAATTAGGATTAATTAGGATTAATTAGTAGTAATTAAGAATAATTAGTAGCAATTAAGAATAATTAGGAATAATTAGTACTAATTAAGAATAATTAAGAATAATTTGAAATAATTAGGAATAATTAGGAATAATTAGTAATGATTAGAAATAATTAGTAATGACTAGTAATAATTAGCAATAATTAGTAATAATTAGTAATTATTAGTAATTATTAGTAATAATTAGTAATAATTATTAATAATTAATAATAATTAGTAATAATTATTAATAATTAGTAATAATTATTAATAATTAGAAATAATTATTAATAATTAGTAATAATTAGTAATAATTAGTTATAATTAGAAATAATTAGTAATAATTAGTAATAATTTATTAATAATTAGTAATAATTAGAAATAATTAGTAATAATTAGTAATAAATGGTAATAATTAGTAATAATTAGGAATAATTAGGAATATTTAGGAATATTTAGGAATATTTAGGAATAATTAGGAATAATTATGAATAATTATGAATAATTAGGAATAATTAGGAATAATTAAGAATATTTAGGAATAATTAGGAATAATTAGGAATAATTAGGACTAATTAGGAATATTTAGGAATATTTAGGAATATTTAGGAATATTTATGAATACTTTGGAATATTTTGGAATATTTAGCTATAATTAGGAAGAATTATCTACATTTAGAAAGAATTAGCTATAATTAAGAAGAATTAGCAACAATAAGGAAGAATTAACTATAAATTTTTTATTATTTTAATAATATTAATATTTTTTTTGTAAATATTGATAATATATTTTTTTTATTACTAATAATTAGTAAAATAAATATGCTTGGATAATGAAGGGAAATTTTTTAATCATCTCCACAACGATGATTACCAAATTTCCTTTCATTATTCAAGCAGTTTTCCTTTTTCTAAGTATTTCTAAGTATTGCTAAATTAGTAATAAATAGTAATAATTAGTAATAATTAGTAATAAATTGTATTAATTATTAATAAATTGTAATAATTGTTAATAAATTGTAATAATCAGTAACAATTAGTAATATTTTGTAATAATTTGTAAATATTAGCAATAATTAAAAATATTTAGGAATAATTAGCAGTAATTAGGAATAATAAGTGTGAGAAAGATGCAATTAAATGAGCTGTCGGATAAAAGAGTAGCCGTCAATCCACTGGAAATTGTGTCGCCCTTAATTAATGATAATTATTAAGTAGTTTTAATTATTAATCTTCCTTTTCAGATGATATTTTTATTATTTCAAACTAATCAAAAAGAGTGATGATTTTATATTTTATATAGAAAAATATAGAACAAGGAAGTTGACATCAGTCATTATTAGATGATCAAGCTCGGATAAATTAGCACAGAAATCCAAATGGTTCTGGTTTAAATCCTGTATATTTTGAGGGTGTTGAAGCTTTCTTAGAATTTTCATTATCAAAACCGGAACATGTTTTAGAAGGCACAATTAAGTGTCCTTGTAAAAAATGTGCTCTAAGAACGTTTGACACATTTGACAAGGTTGGGGGACATGTCCTGCTGTTTGGTTTTCAACTAGATTATGTTTTTTGGTATCAACACAGTGAACACAGTTCCTGAGAAGATCCTAATAACTTGATTCTGGATCCATCATGATTTCAAAATTTAGTACATGATGTTTCAGGTCTATCTATGCAACAAACTGAAACTCACGATGATATTGATTTAACTCCTCTGTTGGTACCATCCGGATTTTTTGAGTTGTTATGGTCTGCTGAGGATGCATTATATCCTGGTTGCAAGATAAGCAAATTAGATGCGGTTGCAAAATTTATTGCTATTAAATCAAATAATGCAATATCAAACAACTGTTTTGATCAGATATAATTTCTTTGGTTATAACACTATTACCTGAAAGAAATTTCTTCCCTAAAAATTACTATGAGAGAAAGAGGCCGATTCGTAATTTGGGCCTTAGTTATCGGAAGATTCTTGCTTGTCCAAATGATTGCATCTTATATTCTGGCAAAAATTAGTCATCGGATATTTGTCCCACATGTGGACAATTGAGGTATAAAGAAGCTCAACCAGGGAATTCTAGATCGAATCCAGTAAAATAGTTGAGATATTTCCCCCTTACACCCAAGTTACAACATTTATTTATATCTCAGAACATAGTGTCAATGATGTCATGGCACAAAATCAAGATTTCAACTGATAAAAGATTTAATTATCCATCTGATGGTGATTCATGGAAAAAGTTTGACCGTCAGCACCCGTCTTTTGCTATAGAAGCCTGAAACGTGCGATTGGATCTTTCTACCGATGGTTTTTGTCCATTTGGTTCTTATGGTAGTCAGTATTCATGTTGTCCTGTCTTTATGAATCTGTATAATTTACCTTCATTGATGTTGATGAAGGATCCTTATATCTTTTTGACTCCATTAATACCAGGGCATCCAAAAAATGATATTGATGTTTATTTGAAACCATTGATTGATGAGTGAAATGTATTGTGGAGTGATGGTGTTAATACATATGATGTTGCTGCGAAAAAAAATTCATATTAAAAGCTGCATTGATGTGGACGATTAATGACTTTCAGGCATATGGCCTGTTATCTGGTTGGAGTACACATGGTCAAAAATCATGTCCTTACTGTATGAAAGAAAACAAGGCCTTTATGCTAGTAAATGGAAAAAAACCTAGCTATTTTGATTGTCACCATAGAATTCTTCCAACCGATCATCCTTTTTGGAAGAACAAATCTCATTTCAGAAAAGGTACAATTGAAAGGGATGAACCTTCAAAGATGATCTTAGGTACAGAGTTAAAATCAGTTGTATTTTCATTACCCCCATCACATTTGGACCAACAGTAAACCAACAAAAAATTCATGGCTTTGGGAAAGAAAATAATTGGATAAAACGAATGATTTTTTTGGATCTTCCATATTTGTCTGATTTTTTGGTCTGCCACATGTTGGATGTTATGAATATTGAGAAGAACTATTTTAATATTTTATTTCATACAATTTTGGATACACCAGGTAAGACCAAAGATACTGTAAAGGCGTGATTAGATCTTGCACAAATTTGCAGGTGACCTGAACTTGAATTATTTGAAAATGCCAGATCACAGAGGTTAATGAAGCCAAAAGAAGATTATACACTATCCAAAGAGAGTCGCTTATTATTTTGTCAGTGGATTTCAGATTTGAGACATCTAGATGGCTATGCTTCCAATTTGGGCAGATGTGTTAATAATGGTTATATTACTGGATTAAAAAGTCATGATTTTCATGTTATAATGGAAAGACTTTTGCCGATTATATTTAGAGGTTTGTTTAACTATATGATTTGAGATTCGCTAACAGACATATCATATTTTTTTCGACACATTTGTGCAGTGAAAACACACTACGTTGTGTTAAGAAAACTGGCAGAAGATGTTGCTGTAATTATATGTAAACTGGAAAAAATATTTCTGCCGGCTTTCTTTGACTCAATGGAATATCTGATGTTACCTTTTCCACATGAAGCTAAATGTGGAGGTCCAGTACAGTTTCGATGGATGTACCCATTCGATAGATGTATACAGAAATTGAAGAAAAATATATGTAACAATGCATCAGTTGAAGGCTCAATTGCTGAAGCTTATTTGCAAGAAGAAATTAATTTTTTCTGCTCTCATTATTTTGAATCTCAATATCCATAAAAACAATATTGCATGGGACCAAACAATGGGAATGTTAATGACGAAATGATTAATCAATTAACCATTTTTAATCATCCAAATCTTGGTTTCGGTGGAGTTCATGAACGATGGATTTCAGATGATGAACATCACAGAGCTCAAACATACGTTCTGCTCAATTGTAAAGAAATGACATCATTTGTCATGTGAGTGCTTATATCACTTATTCTATAATTTATGTTACAGTATTTAAACTTATTTTATTTTTAGGTTATATGATAATCATATCAAGAAACAACTTTAACAAATTACAGCAACTGCTCTTGAAGAACGCAGACAAATTTTTTTTTCTCAATGGTTTTAAAAACTGGTAACATAAATTATTTATGGTTTAATATCAATTCCATTTATTATTTATTATATTGATAATTGTTTTAAAAATTTTCAGGTGTCCCAATATGCTAATAAAATTGATAAGCGACTGTGTATATTCAGTAACCCACCATCCAAAATGGTTAAAAGTTATAATAAATATGTGTCGAAGGGTTTTCAACTTCATACAAATGCATACGTGGAATAAAAAAAACAATGAAAAGTGGAGTCTGCTTGAGAGGATCACTTTACAGAGAAACTGAAGTTTACTTTTATGGAATTTTGGATGAAATTCTTGAGCTATGTTATCTATGGCATAATTACATAACAATGTTTAAATGTCGGTGGTTGGATACTGAGAAAGGTTTTCATGTTCATCATACTCATGGAATCGTTGATATTAAATATAAAAGTCCTCTTGCAGTAAATGAACCATTTTTACTGGCTCGACAGGGACATCAAATTTAATATGCAATGTATTGTGCTACTTCAAGAGACTTGACCGATTGGTGGAGCATAATAAAAAAGATATCTCGGGAAAATCAGTTTACTCAAACTGAATGTGGTTCCACTAAAGTGGAAGGAATTGAAATTATTCAAGAGATGGATCAAAATCCATCTGATTCACAAAGAGACGTGAATATCAACGATGACACCCCACAATTAAGGATCGATGGTGATTAAGATATTAATGATGTTACAAATGAATTTGAAATGTCAAGAGATACTGAAACTGAAACTCATATGGATATTGATGATGCTAAGGAGGAAGATGAAGACATTGACATTGACATCTATGGAGAAGAGGATGAAGATGAACATTGACACAGTTAAATGCTGGTTATAATCATAACTAATATATATCTATATATAATAGTTATTTTAAACTATTTGCTAACAACAATCATTTTGAGTTTCAGATGGACTCTGATCTATTGCGTGGGATGTTGAGGACGTGGGATCAGCTGACCCTTAGCCTACTGGTGGTTCAAGAGGTATGTGGAGGGGGTGTGGTCTTGTCTGACTGATGATTCTTGACCCTATCCTCGAGCGACATCCACATCTTGGTTTCAATCCACACACACGAAGGTATAGTAACCTATATATTTTAGTTATATTTCATTAATTTATTTATATATATACTAATTGTTTTATTATTTATTAATTTTTCATAGTTTTCAGCATGTAGCTATTGGATAGGGGAGCGTTATATTGAGAAATTATTTTTCTCAGTCATGGATCACATGGGAACATATTCTCGTTGATGTGCGATGCGACATGTTCCAGCATTGGATGGTACGTAAATAAATAATATTTATTTAGAAATTTATTTTATTAATATAATATTATAAATTATTTGTAGAGTTTATGGCATCCTATTGATGATAGAAAGCATGACGCTGTCCACGCGGTATGGCAGGTTTCTATGCGTGACCGTTTCCACCAGTTTTTTCACAATTTGAGAAAGACAGCCATTAAGAAAGTAGGGGTGATAGAATTTGATGAGTCGTGTAGAGCCAAAAAACCAGAGTACATTTCATCCCACATTTGTGATGGATTATGTTTACACTTTTTGGGTAGTGGATTTTAGAGGAGATCTTCAGTGGGATGACAGAATCGTGGGAGATAGGAGGTGACGCATCGAGCTGGTAGCCATACATTCAGTACACATAGAGGGAATTTGGTAATAATATTTTTTAAATATTTTATATAACTTTAAATATAAACAGATTATTTTATATTTCTATAGGTAGTCGAGCATCCCGATATTACAGAGTTCAACATCTATTGGACAATGTACAATGATCTAGCTACTGGAGAAATTAGAGGTTATCGGCAGCGTCAGATTGTGGTTGGTATTATTTTTTCAGTTTAACAATTAACTGCATATAATATTTTGACAATTTTATTTTTAAATTGGAATTGAAGGAGTCATATGAGGCTGCGACCTCTCAGACACAGGCTGAGGGTCAGGACAAGATGGCTGAGCAGACCAGTGCTCACCATTTTGATGAGGCGGCATGGATGCAGATGACTCAGTATGGTTTTGATAAGTGTAGAGTAGTTTGCATCGCCTCTCATTTGACTCCTGGTACTTATAATGGTACTTCTGTAATGCCGACGTCCATCTCGAGAGGAGCTCGTGGAGAGCCATCATCTTCGGGCTCACAGTATTCGGAGCAGTTGCGAGCTCATGCTGAGCATATAGAGACTTTGTAGAATCAGCAAGAAGCGATGTGTCGGCATCAGCTATAGGAGGAGCAGCATTACAAGGACCAGATGCGTTGATGGCAGTAGCAACATCACGACCAGATGGAGTACATGCGCCGTCTGACTCGTAGTTTAGGGAAGTAGTTTCTACCACAAGCTCCTTCAGCTCCTCCACATCCTCCAGAAGACGACCCCCCAATGATTTTTTTATGTTACAAACATTTGAATTTAACATTTTAATATGAATTATTTACATTTTCTGTGTTTTATATTAGTGAAAATATTACATAATTTAATTTTTATTTTTTTATATTTTTTTATATTTTTTTGTGAATATTGTGAATTTTAATATTTTTTATTTTTTTATTGTTTTAATAATAGTAATATTATTTTTTTAATTAATATTAATTTTATTAAATTTTATTTTTTTTAAATTAATTTATTATTTGTGACGGGACCATTTGTGAAGGGGCCCCGTCGCAAATAGTCTAACTAAATATTTTTTTAAAAATATTTGCGACGGTACTACTTGACGGTCACAAATAATTTGTTGCGACGAACCCATCCTAGAAAGTGTTATATATATAAATATTTTTGGCGATGAGATGAGAGCCCGTCGTGAAAATGTTTATGAATATATAATACATATAATCGGAAGTTTATTTGCGACGATGATTTTTCCCGCCGCAAATAACATTTTTTGCGACGGGCCCGTCACAACTACTTTTATTGGCGACACTGTTTTCTGCAATGGGCTATTAGCGACGTGGCCCCGTCTCTAAAGCCTATTTGCAACGACATCCCGTCGTAAATAGGTCATTGCAATTATTAAGAATTCATGTAGGGATCATCAGTTTTAAGCCACCACAATTTTTATAAAATCAGTATATTTATTGTGAAAAACCTATTGGTTCACTTTTGGTTTTATATAAAAGTTTATTCCCTTTTTTAATATTTAATTCTCTTTTTTAATTATTTTAAAACCATACTAAAATGTTTTAATTATTATGTTTCTTTAATACCTTATTTTTAAGTTTTCACATCTGTTTAACATCACTTATCCTGATATATTTACTTTTTCTATTATGAATTCCCACATAAGATTTAATTCCTTCCTTCCATGTTACATTGTATGATACCTCCATTTGTTATACTTTAAAAAGTGATAGTGATACCCATTTCTTCAATTGGTAACCCTTATGTTTATATATGATTGATTCTGTGTGATTATTTATGTGGAAATAATATTCATGAACGTATTAATATTAATGATCTTATATAGAACTCTTATTCATTGGGTAATGTTGAGTCCCATGAGATATTATGTGATACAGTCTGGACAATTAGCCTTGACAAGTGCTACTATGTGAAATGGTCTTGGAAGATAGCCTTGACTTGTTCTACCATGTGTAATTGTCTTGGGGGTTAACCATGACTTGTTCTCCTCTATGTGAAATGAATGTTGAATTGTGTTAAATTTATGTTTTATATTACTTCCACATTACAATGATTCCATGTTTAAATGATTGCATGTTTATATGTCATGATTCCATATGTTTCGTGCCTTTAACTTTCAATATGTCATGCCTTATAACCCTTGTTCTAAAGCTCCATTCTTATTCTTATTCCCTTACTGAGATTTTTACCTCACTAATTTGTTCATGTTATTCCATGGTTATTATAGGCTGATGTATGAGAACAATGGATGTTAGAAGCTCAGTATGAAGATTAACTAAATAAATGTTTTGTGTTTTCAGTTTTATGTAACTAGTCTTCAATGATACTAGACCTCTCGATCCATATCTTGTAATATGATGTTTTTATGTGTAAAATCATGTTTCATTATGTGTAAAAGTACAAGGTCGCTATAGTTGGTATGAGAGGATGACCTAGTAATTTTTGGTGATTACGAATATAGAACCTCAATAAGATCATTATGGATGAGGCTATGTAAAAGAAAGTATCTCAAGAATTTGATAAGTATAGAGTAAGTGGTTAATAATTAAAATACATCATTTTCCTGATAAAATTAGGATGGGGTGGCTCTAGCACCTATGTATCTAGGGTTAAAACCCAAAAACAACACTTTGATCTAGACTAAAACAAGAACTAGTTCAAGAAAATGGGCCTTGTTAAACTCTTGGTTTGACACTCCTAGGGAATATGCATTGGCAAAATCATGGGCATAGTATGAAACATTTTTAAGTGAAAAAAACAATCCCTTAAGAATATATATATATTAGGAAAAAAATCATGGAAAACCTAGATTGAAATATAGGTAATCACATGTTAGGATATTTTTCTCTTTCAGGAGTTTATCCTTTTACATTAATTATTTCCTTTTTAGGTATATTAGTTATATATTCATGACATCACATGTTTTCAACATATTAGGTAATGAGAAATTTAGAGGGAAACATTTCATAAGGGGGAAGAATGTAAAACCCCCAGGATTTACCAATAAAATTAATCAAATACAAAAAAAAAACACTATGTCTCTATTAAACAACAATTTATTTTACGGAGATAGTTATATCATAGCTGTTAAACTAAATTTTTCCACTTTTTTGATTTAAATTTCAAAAATCTGACATACACAGTTGCGATCAGTAAGAACTTTGGAGTTCAATAAGACAAACATATTTTTTTAAATAGTAACTGACACTTATGAATAGTAATATTACCCTTATTAATAGCTATATGACCCTTATGAATATAAAATTGTCCAAGTAAATAGTATCCTTAACAATGAAAGTCAAAATAAAATTTATTCATATTATCAAAGAGAATATGATAGTGTTGGTATTTTTATAAGTCATAAATTACTAATTAAAAATTTATGAATATATTTCAAATTAATAAAAAAAAATTTATTTTCATAACATGTATTCATAAATTATTATTTTTATGTATTTTGGTTTTGAGATAATTTTTATGACATTATGTAATTTTTGTAAACATTATAAAATTAGTTATTGTTTTAAAATCAATATTTTTAAAGAAAATTATGGGTTCAATGAAAATATTAAATTAATCATATTTATAGAACTATATTTTAATAATGGATTCCATTGTTTAATTATAAATTTTGAAAAAAATTTAGGGTTAATTTTTGGAGTGTTTCAAAAATACATGTATTTTTTATAAATAATAAAATACATTAATTTACTATATATATATATATGTTATTGGTTAAATGCACTATTCCTAGAATCGTCTCTAAGGTAGGAACCCTTGGTTTGAAATCAAATTCACATATTACTATTCGTTGTCATGGAATCATAACTATTTCTTGTCTTATGAAAAATAATAAACTAATGATTAAAATATTAAGAAACCCTCCTCCCCTCCACTATAAAAACCAGCCATACTACCATCTTCTCTTTACTCCTCCCCAACCTTGTGAATTGCATAAATTCTACAAAATAAGTCCCCAAACTCCTCCCCACTTCCATCATCCATTGGTCTCCTCAAAATACTAAATAATCTCCCCTTTAGAGGCTCTCAAGTATGATTAATTCAAGAGGTAAATTCCTCTTTCCAATTCTTTTACTTTCTTTTCATATTCCATTGTTTTCTTTTAAATCCTTACCTATACTCATCCAAATATTAGGAAAAATATAGTACCCTTCATATATTGTAATGATTTTATGATAATTTAATATGTTATTATCTTCTCCTAATGACCCTTCAATTATACTAGTAGTAAAAAGTCCTTCTGAGATGTGTTAATTTAGACTTTCAAGGATTATGGGTTTTCAATTTCTGTTAATGTCTTTAGTAATGGTCATGAAACAATTATTAAGGTTGAAAAAGAATATTATATATGTAATATGTATCATTTATTGATCTTGAAACATTTTTTACAGATGGTTTTGATTTATAAAACAAAATGTGTCTGTTGTGATAAAAACAATTCCTGTTAACCCAAAATATTATCACTAAAGTTTTATATAATTATTCAACTTCAATCCAAGTTACCAAATTATATTTACAACCATTTAACATTTTGTATGTTCAATAATAAAATATAACTCCAATTTTGGACATCCATCCTCATTTAATATGATTATCCATTCATGTATATAAGTAAACCGATCATTAAACAAGCGGAAACGAATAATGAAATTGATCATATTTACCCCTAAAAAGGCCATGAATGAACATAAAAAGGTTATAATAAATAAATTACATGAAAAATAAGACCTTTAAATATTAATTAATGAACCTAATTTGATTATTGAGGTCATTAATGTCAAGTGGAGAACACCTTCAGACTTAAGGTAAGGGATCCTCTTTTCCACACTTTTATTCAAGAATCTCCTCTGTTTTATGCCCTTTTATATTTAATAAGAAAGGATGTGGTATGTTTTGAAACCTACCCATACCACCCTCATGACATATAAATTTTGGGATACCCTTTTCTCTCTCATTAGTCCCTCCTAATTACACCCGTTATCATGCTAAGGTTACGTTAGTGATTCAACCCGAACCAACTTTACTCATTTTGGTTTATTTATCTTTCTTCTTACAAAAAAAATTTATATATTATTTTTATTTAAATCTTCTAAATTATGTTTATATGTACCAAATTCTTGCATCAATACCCTTTTATCATTTCTTTCTTGGATATTACTATTTTTAAATGGTTCCCTCTTCAATACTTCCAATATGAAAACTCATTTTAAAGGATCTTCCCGAATTCCTTTAGAATTCCAAATGCACAATATCTAGGGTTTTAAGCCACCATTGTTTTTATTAAATCAGATTATTTCTAATTAAAACCTTCTTGGTTCACTTATTATTTTATATAAAATATTTTTTCCTTTTTTATTTTAAATCCTCTTTGGAATTTTCCTCAAAACCACACTAACATATTTTAATTATAAAGTATCTTTAATAGATTTTTTTAAGTTATAACTTTTATTTGACATCACTTATCCTGATATATTTCCTTTCCCATTATTAATTCTCAGTTATGATTTAATTTCTTCCATTAATGGAACCATGTATGATACATCCAATTGTTAAAACTTATGACATGATGATTATACCCATTTCTTCCTTGGATCACCCTTCTGTTTATGTATGATAGATTATGTATTATTATTTATGTGGGAAATATATTCATGAAGTTATTAGTATGGATGAACCCAATTACTGATCTAATTAATTGTTTAATTCTATGTCTCATGAGGTATTATGTGCAATGGTCCTGGATGTTAGCATTGACTTGTGCTACCATGTACAACAGTTCAAGCAGTTAGCCTTGACTCATGCTACCTTGTGCAACAGTCTTGGTGGTTAACCTTGACTAGTGATCTTATATGTGAAACAAGCCTTGAATCCTTCTAAATTCATGTTTTGTGTTTCTTCCACATTACAATGCATCCATTTTTATTAGATCCCATGTTTATATGTTATGATTCTATATGTTCCATCCCTTTTAATTTCATTATGTCATGCCTTATAACCCATGTTCTAAAGATCCATTCCTATGCTTATTCCCTTACAAGGCTTTTTATCTCACCCATTTGTTCATGTTTTCCCTTTTTTATCATATGCCTATGTATGATCAAAATGGAAGTTAGGATCTTAATATGAATATTAAATAAATATATTTTTTTTGTTTTTGTTTTTACGTACCTAGTCTTCAAAGACACTAGACTTCAAAATTAGTGCCATCGAATATGATGTCTTATTATGTGTAATATCATGTAATGTTATGTGTAAAAGGATAGGGTCACTATACTAAACACTTCCAAGTCAAAATAATGAAATAAACTGCCATCAACCTTTGTCAATGTTATCCCTCCCAATTCCTCCTCTCACTACAAAACATGGAAGCCCTGCTTCAGAACAACAACACACCCAACACACCCATAAACATAAAATCATGAATCAACCCAATACTATAGCCACATTACCCAACCACTTCCCATATAAAATCCCACCACATATAAAGTGAATCCATTCCACAATCAATCAAACTCTCCACCGGAGATACCATCAAACCACTAATACCGCCCGGTATACACAATCACACCCCCATCCACTGCACCACACTTCCCACAAAAATGAAACACCAAAAATAACCACGTGTTGAACACAACCAAAAAAATGTGAAATTTTTTATGATTTAGAATAACTCATTATTTAATTACACATTATGAAACAAGGTTGAGACAAAATAAATAGATTTGATCCTCAAGTGTCCATTTATTTAACAGAATATATGTGATTAATCAGAATTCATATTTATATTAATTTCAATAGAGGATCACCGATAAGAATGAATCATCATGGGTGTGAAAAAAAGATCACCGATGAACATGATTTTTAGTGGGATATAACCCATACAATTCACATTACCAGTTAATGATAACAGATAAAATCGAGCAATCATAAACAACTTCCTCGTCCTCATTTATTTCATCATGTTATTATATTTAAACTAGTTTCATCCTTATTTAAAAGATGAAATATGTATACCCACCCCATATTATACACAATTAAATGATATGTTATGGAATCCATACTTAGAACAACACGTAACCATAACTCCTCTTTGCACCAAAATTGGGGGGTCATGCGAGCAAGAGACACCAAGGCAAATAGAATGGGGGGTTATAGCCTAGGCATATGGCACATCTGGGTAGACACGGTCTCCACCCAATAAGAGAAAAGAGAAGAGAGGACCTAAGCTTTAGAAAATCTAGATCCTATATCAATGGAAGGAAACCGTTCCATGTCCATTAAAGTTTGATCATGGACATAACCATGCATTTTGATTATTTCAAAGTACCATGAGCATTAGGATATTAATGATATAATTAATATCCATTAAAATTACCTTATAAACACAAGAAAAGGATTTAAAATCGATTTACATCAAATGAAACATAAGAGGGGAAAATAGGAAATATGAGGACAAAACAGAAATGAGTCATGGATGGGTGAGACATAAACAGTAAGTAACCTACACTGAAAGTGATTCACCCATGGGTGAGTTAGTGATATAAGTCTGCCAACATTTAATGTGACTCATCAATAGATGAGTCACTACCATCAATCCACTGAAATTGTTAATGACTCACCAAGAGGTGAGATAACGATGTTGATCCCCCGACATGACCTAAAAATTCCTGATTTACCCTCTCCTAACTCACCAAATCCCAAACTCAATGATGCCTCGATTGAACAGTTCCCTCAACCTATCGACGCCTCGGCCCATCGATGGAAAAAGAGGAAATTTGGAAAAAAAAAAGAAATGATCCCCCGTTACCTCCTAAAATACCCCAAGAACTGGATTTTGACAATGTAATGGACGTGGGATATCTGGGCCATCACATCACACACCTCCCAAATTATTATCACCCTCGATAATTTAAAACCAACCCCAAAAGAAGGAGGGGTCCGAAGAACCACCCTTTAAAATACCTATCATGTATAAACCACCTCGTTGAAGTTAAAACTTATCATCCAATAAAACATCCCCAAATATTTTCCAACCCAAAACACCATAATAAATACCACAGAAGCCCCAAAAGTGACACTTCTCAAACATGTGAATGAAGAAATTTCTTTCCCCCGTGACTAGATACTATCCACTTTGGGCTATAATGACTCACCCGCACTGATTTAATCGCTTCTACATTATAATTTGTGTTGATAAGGGATATGGCCCTTCCATCCTTATATGTCAGGATTTTATTTTAATCCACATAACATGGAAACAACTCATCTCATATAAAACAAGGTTCATGCATTACATCCCAATGAAAAACACATCACAAAACTCAAAAAACTCTAGGTACTGGGAACACATATACCTCTCTCGCTCCCATGTATTCTTTTCCAAGCCCCCTGCATCTTCCACATTTGAACCAAGGGGATAGTTAATCCATGCAACACCTTCTCCTGATGATAATGGATATCCACTTGTTGCTCCACAAACATTGAGTCATCATCGATATCAAAAACTCCCCAATCAATGGCATGGGAGTCATCATGATGGTGTCGATAATGCTAGAAGTCATGAAAGATGTTGTGCATCCTCCCCAACTATATTGGAAATTCCAGAAGATATTCCAAATCACTAACTCCTCCCAAAACCTTGAAAGGCCCAATGAACCAGGCAGAAATATTATTCCCTCAGGGGAACACCCTTTATCCATGTCAAAGGGAAACAATCAAGAATATGTGGTCCCCATCCTCAAACTCCAAGTGCCTTCTAATAGGATTGGTATAAAAATTATTATTGTCTTGTGGTGCCTTAATCCTCCGATGAAAAAGATGCACCTTGTCTTTCATACTCTGCACCATGTTTGGACCTAGAATAGTTGCCTCCCAAACTTTTATCCAGCACAAGGGTGAATGACACGACCTCCCATATAGAGCTTCGAACAGATACATTCCAATGGTGGAGTGGTACCTATCTCTATAATAAAAATATACCAAGGTAAAATGATGCACCAAAACCCCCCTAATGTCCAAAACACATGTCCATAACATATCCTACAATGTCTGGATGGTCATACCTATTTTTCCATCCATTTAAGGGTGGAAAGCAGTGTTGAGACGTAAATAGGTGCCAAAGGTATGATAAAATCACCTCTAGACTTGTGATTTAAAATGTGTATGGTGATTTGATATTATGGATCTTGGAAATCCATGAATCTACACCACCTCATCCACATACCTCGGGGCTAAGGAATCCACTATGCTCAACTCCTTGATCACTAAGAAATGAGATGATTCTATCTACTAGTCCACTACTACCCAAATAACATCACATTCTCTCTTATCCATGGCTAATCCAATGATGAAATCCATCTAGATGTCATCCCACTCTCACTAGGGAAATCTAGGGGTTGTAGAAAACCATAGGAAACATGGTACTAAACCTTCACATGGTGGCACACTATATACATGTTGATAAAATTTTCCATTTTCTACTTCATCCCTAGCCACAAGAACTATTCCCTCAATCTCCAGTACATCTTCGAATCTTTTGGGTGTACTGCTAGGGGTGATATGTGAAGCTCATGGAAAATTCCTTGTGAATATCCATTGGAACAAAAACAATTCACAGAACTAAAATGATTCTAACCATCCTTTGACCATCCCATCGGATCATCATCATGGTAAATGTGATCATGCATCTCCTCTACCTCTGAGTCTTCCCACTAAGATTCCTCAAACTTATACCAAATATATGGATGTACCATCATATGAAATAGACGAACACTTCTTCCATCCATTTCGGCATATATGTGCAAGGTAGCCAACTCATCCATCTCCCTCTATTCATATGTATATTCTCAAACCACTTTCTTATGGGACATACTATACAAAGCATCAGCCACAAAATTCCTCTTTATTGATGTGTAAGAGAACTCAAAATATTGATACTAGAGAAACTCTATCCCCCTCTAGTTCCACATGTTCAGGTCTCATAGTGAAAAGTTATAATTTATCCTCTTGTGATCCATGAATACTAAAAGTGCACCCCAATGAGGTAAAGTTACTACAACTTTAGTGAGAACACAACCACTTCTATTTCTAATCCCTGGGTGGAATATTTACATTCATGGGGGCATAACTACTGAGATCTATATATGATCAATCCACCATGCTACCTCATCACACACCCTAATCCTAGACGAGATGCATCAAAAAACACCTCAATCATTACCCCTTGCTCTGGCAGCATGAGAACTGGAGTACTAACCAACTCCACCTTCAGATATCCAAACATTGTTGTGCATTTTTCTCTCCAAACAAAAGTTCTTCCATTTCTATTAAAGTCATTAATGGAGCTTATAGACAAGATAAATATTATATGAAGCTTTGTTAGTAGCATGCTAGACCAAGAAAACTGTGCAACTCAAACAAAATATTGGGTGTTTCCTAAGAAACAATTGCCTGGACCTTCGACAAGTCCACTGGTACACCTAGCTAAGAAATCACATATCCAATGAAGTAGAACTCTTACGTCCAAAACCTATACTTAGTTAGAATTTCATAGATCGGGTGGTGATGAAAGGCCTCTAAGAATGTCGTGAGATTCTCGGTATGCCCCTCCTCAGACTTGGAGAAGATTAGGATGTCTTCAACTAATACGATGATAAATATGTCCATGAACAAAAGAAAGACAGTGTTCATGATTTCCATAAACATGGTCGGTGCATTTGTAACACCAAATGGAATAACTATGAACTCGAAGTTCCCATACCTACACGTAAAAGTAGTATTAGGGTCTTCACCATCCTTCAACCAAAATAGGTGATATATAGAACACATATCAATCTTGGAAAACCAACTCGCCCCCATCAACTAGTCAAAAATATCATCTATATTTAGTAGAGGGTAACGGTTCTTGACCATTATCTAATTCTGTCTCTGATAGTCTATAGGCACCCTCATATAACCGTTTTCCTTTTTTGAAAACAAGACAAAAAAAAATAAGGATGCAATGGGTCGGATGAAGCCCTTAGTCTTCATTTCACCAATCTGAATTGGAAACTCTAGTAATACAGAAGGTGTCATCCGATAAAGAGCCATCAAGATCTGATGAGCAGAAGGATGTAAGTCTATCCTAAACTCAATGAATTATTGAGGGGGAAGATTCACAACCTCCTTGTATAAAACACCCCAAAACTATCCTTCAAAACCCAGAACCTCCACCATTTTTTCATCCCTCGATCACACTGACAACTTTGCTAACCACTAAAAAAAGAATCTCTATGCGCCAGCTGCCCATATGAATGCTCCGCCCATCAACTAAAGCTACACACTGGACTTTTCATGTCTAAAAAAATGAATCTTCTCTTGATGAAGTAGATAATAGTATGAACATTGTACAACTAGTCGATGCCAAGGATAACACCATATGACTTCATCTGTAGCATATAGAGATCCCCACTGGACTGAAACAAACCAAACATCAGTCTAAATTCCTATCAAACATCATACAAACTAGTCTGACGTCCGACTAGGGTACTCAACACAAGGGGCATAAACTGTATCTTTATGTCATATCCCAGAGCATGGGATTGACCATGTGAAACAAATGAGTGAGAATATCTTAAATCAAAAAAATCATAAGAAAACGTACTAAAAAAAGATCAGACCACGAATGATCTTCACCCCTAATGAAACTACTGCATCTGTGGCATGCATCTTCCCATGAGTAGATCTTCTTTCTCTAAGCTATTGGATGTCTCCTCGAACATGCCCTGGTCAAAGTCCCTAGGGAGAACCTTGAGGTCGGCCTCCTCCTACATGACCTAAATTTGTTAGAGTAGGGGCTTGATGTCCCTACCACCATAATGGATTATCTAGAAAATATTGTTGAGGAGAATTGAAAACCATCCCATGTCCACCATACTGAGTTCAAGTCAGGAATTGTCACTTGAGGTTCCCATAGTCTCTGCAACAAAAACAACACAGTCCTAGGACCTTGGGAAAAGTGTGATGACCATTGGTCCAATACTAAAACTTTTGAGGTCATCTCCCCACTGGATAAAACATGGAAGTCCCTAATGTTATAGACCTCATTATAATGGATTTACCCTTTAATGAATGTGTGATACATCCCTCCTATAGCTGACCTCCTCACGAGTTCATAATTTCCCCTACCTCATCCTTCTTCTAATCCTCTATGTATGTCAGTAGGGTGAAGGGAATAACTGCATACTGAAGAAAAGGATAGAGTTCCTCCTATAAGCACCACACCCAAGACTCCTCATCCAGAAATAGATCCAGGAAAAATATAGGATATCCTTGAACTTCATCCTCTACTCCATCACCGACGTACTCTCCTACTAGAGGGAGAGTAGCTCCAACCTCTTCTCGTCTTCATCATGTATGAAAGTAATTTCACAAGAAACTCCTTCTCAATGTCAGACCATGAATCACATTCTCAATCCTATCCTTGAGGTAAATCTTCCACCACAGATGTACAGATCCCTTTATCTGGATCACCAATAGAGGAACCCATTACTCTGTTAGATCCTAGATCATGATGAAAGTGATCCTGAGAACCTCAAGCCCGCTATCTATCTTTATGTTTGAGATGCTTACATCGTACTTTTACAGAGTCTACCGCTAGAATTCATAAAGTGTATTCTGCAACTAATCATCCAACCAAAATTCATGTTCAATGTAAAAAATTCTATAACATAAAATAAAAAGTCCATGTAATGTACCAAAAGAAAATCTAAGCAGTAACACAAAAACTGCTCGCAACATCTGAGCTATTAAGGGAAAGCAGAGTCCGTGTAATCTCCCAAGAAACATGAAAAAAAATTTATATACATGTGGTGAGAATAAAAGTACACATAATAGTAAAATCCAAATTCAATCATGCATAAGTGGGAGAATAATACTAATTCCCATTTGATAAAATTGTTTAAACTCAAAAGCACCTAACAAGGTATACTATCCACCCCATCCTCACAATGACATGATTAGAAAATAATGCAATTTATGAAAAGTAATTTAGTAAGAACATTGATATTTGGGTACCCAAAATAACTTCCCATAAGAAAAATACTCATCCCTAATGGTGAAAGTTCTAACATTACCATTATATTCTATAGGACTGACTATCACAACTTTCTTACATACACCTAATTTGCACACTACATGACATACAGCCCATAGACACCTAGGCCACAACCACCACCTATCTCGCATGAAATAATTTGGGCCTCATCCCAAGGACACCTGGGAAACAAAACACCTCTCAGACAACCAATGCTATAAATCTGGTATGAAACAAGACGCCATTACAGCCTACCCAAAGATTCTTGGGTGATACGTTCCTAGAAGAGGTTGCATGGTAAAGTCACTAACCTGACACCCATCCTTCCACTTAGATGTTGGGAAATTCACCCTCCCCCATAACAATATGTGTTTTTGGAACATAGTTCTCAACATAGGTGGGGTGCGTATAGGAAACATAAGGTACTACATGTTTATACATATATGTAAAAAAAACACTTAGCCCATCCTTTGAGATTAAAAAAATTCAACTATCCCACTCAAAATCACCTTTTCTGCCACCCCTACATGTTTGTACCCTAATGAAAAATGGTCACTTGAATACAGGTTCACTACATGCCCCCACAAAAAACATACCCCAACCAATTAATTTAACCAATTAAATTTATAAATTATCAAATCATGCTTTAATTTATTTCCATCCTTACTTGGGAAATTACAAAACACTACAAACATTATAATGTGAAGCAACTATACCAAACACTACCAAATCAAACAAAAAAGTATCTTCCAATAACCTTCTTTAAATTTGTCCTTCCAAATACATCCTCTCACAACCAAATCCATTGTCCCTTCTCCACAACAACAACACACCCAGCACACCCATAAACATGAAATCATGGAACAACAAAGTCCTACAGCCCCGCTACCCAACCACTGACAAGATGAAATTCTACTTCATATGAAGTCCATCCATTCCACAATCAATCAAGATCTTAGCCTTAGATACTGTCACACCACCTATAACACCCCATACACACAATCACATCCCCATAAATAGAACCACACAACCAACAAAGATTCATGGTCGTACATAACCACACACATCACACAACAACAATAATAAGGAAAAGTTTATTCATATTTTTCATCACTCATTCATTAATTACACTTGATAAAAGTGGGGTGATCAATGAACCAATTATATCTTGGGGAAAACTTTTATTTAACCAACTATATGTGATTAATCATATTTCATGTTTATTGTCATTTTAAGAGAGGATCGAGGATAATCATGAAGAATCCTAGGTGCGAAGGCAAATACCACCAACGACCATGATTTCTAGAGGGATGGAACCCATAAAATCTACATTACCAATCAAAGATTACATATAAAACCAAGTGATCATCAATATCTTCCTCATCCCAATTTATTCCTTCATATTACCGTATTTAAATTTTTTCCATCCGTATTTACAAGAGGACATAAGTATTCCTTCCCACATGACAAACAATTAAAGGAGAGATAATGGAATCCATACTTGCAACTTTAGGCGACAAAAAATCCGCCTTACGCCAAAACAGGGGGGTCACTTGAGTAGGAGAATCCAAGGAAAACCGAACAGGGGGGGATACAAGTCATCCTTATAGCACGTCAGGAATAAAAACTTCCATGTTCACTAAGATAAAATATAATAGAGGACCTCATCGTCAGAAAATCTAGATCATATATCAACGGAAGGAAACCTTTCCCTGGCCATTAATATCAGATCGCTGCCAAGACCACACTGTTCAACTATTTCAATGTCCCCAAAGAGTTACCATATTAATGATATAATTAATATTATTTGAAACCCCTTAGAAATTCACAAACAAGGTTTTAAACTCTATTTACATCAAATAAAACATAAGAGGGGATAAACTGGAAAAACTGGGAAAAAAACTAGAAATCAGTCACTGATGGGTGAGTCATCAATAGAAGGCCATTGACAATGGCAGAGCATAACTAAAAGGTGAGTCACTGAAAACATTACATGGACACCTACACCAAGTTATCGATGGGTCAGTCACAAACTGCAGAAACTGACATTGTCAGTGAGTCACTGATGGGTGAGTCACAAACATCAAGCCACATACACTAACAGTGATTCACCTATGGGTGAGTCACCAAAATCAAGGCACTGATATTGACATAGATTCACTGATGTGTGAGCCACTGATGCTGAGCTACCGACACTGAGCCATCGACGTTACCTAATGACACTTGACCAACTGGCGCCTAAATCCATGACGCCCCGACTCAACGACACTTCAACCTATAAATTCCCTCGACCTACAAACTTCTCAATATACCGAAACCCCAACATACTAATTCCCTCGACCAACTGATGCTTTGACCTACCTATGAAAAAATGTAAATTTGGAGAACTCTAGAAATAAGCCACTATTACCTACCATAATAACCCATGCACCGAATTATCACAATGTAATGGACCTGGGTGGACTGGGCCATTACAGTAATGCTTCCAATATGTGCGAGATTATAACATTGGTTCTTATCATAAAATAATGTATGTTTGGATGAAGGATGCAAGGATATCACTCATCTTCTCTACTGATACAGGGGGATTACCAATTGGATTAAGTAAGTACAATTTTGAATCAATGATTTAGATGAGAGTTACGGTGGAGTTTCGAGTAAGTAATTTGAGATTATTATATAGGTTTGGTTAGGATACCGTTTTGATCATGAATAGTAAATGATTTACGCATACGAGATCAGATAGGGAATATGAGATAAATTCCCCATGTGATCCAACATAATGACCTAAACCTTATTGTACATACTATATGAGATGATGTTAATTGAGTGGGAGAGGCCTTGGTGTGGTACATTTACCATGTTTTTTGTAGTTGTGTTTGACTATGGCGATTCAAGGGAAATTAAAATTAACCTAAATAAATAATAATCAATAAATTATATGCTTTTTGTTATATGATTTCATATTATATTATGAATATATTTATAGTGGTCATCATCCTCTTGTGGTTCTGGTTTGGGAGGTGAAAATTGAATCATTGATCGATCACAACAAGATCAGTCTTAGATGAAATGATGAATATATATGTCAAATTTTGTGTGTGTTTAGGAATAATATTTTGGTGAAGTATAAAAGGACGATCACTAATCTGGAGAGGGGTGTCTGGTTTTTGGATATATATATTTATTTTAGTTTAATCCTTCCAAATAAGGATCAATGTGTTTTATTTTAAATCAGTTGGTTGATGGTAGTTTCTCTTAATTGGTTAATGTTATTTATTTTTGAGCGCGAGGTGTAAAAATATTCATAGGATAATTTATTAAATATGTTACATACCTATTTCCTTCCTTCAATGTTGCATGAAACTAGTAAAAAGATATTTACATCTCTTTGACAAGTGATCCTAAATGTGTGAGAGATCATAATTTGATTCGAGGACATTATCTAAAATTATATTAGTCTTCTTCCAAAAATATATAGATTCATATTATCATTTTTAGGAGATGTTTCATAAATCTATTCAGCATTGGGTTTCTCATTTTATATTCTTCATTTATGTGGAGGTTCTTCTAAGGTGGAAGTGATCATGAATAATCTTTCCTAGACTAGATCATCTCAAAATGGAATTCATCATATCATTTTAAGATGATTTTTATGGAGGTTCTTGGATTTCTAGGAAGCTATGTTTTCAGATAGAATTGGGATCATCATTCTTATTTATTTTCAAAGTCTACCATCTATTTTTATTCAATCAAGATTTATTATCTAGTGTTCGTTTCTAATGTAGGTCATGGTTGTTAGAAGATATAGTTCCTGATCATCCTTAGTAGATTTTATGTTGAAATTGGTCAGTTTTTAGTGTAGAAACATCATAATTTTCCTTTGAATCCAAATGAAAGAGATTGAATAGTAATATTTTTTTTAATTAAGAGGGTATGGAGAAGAAATAAAATAACCATATCATGTTCTTAAACCAATAGAATATACGAATGAGAATTTCCATAGAGGTGTAAATCATCATGTTAAATGAGGAAGATGAGTATGGTATGATAAATTACATACCATTGATATATAAACAACATATGGTCTAAGTATTATCTTATTTATGATCTATTTATCATTCACCTTGAATTATGATTTATTTAGATTATGATTTTCACTCTAATTTATAAGATCAACCATATGCTAATTTTCGAAATGTACAGTAGAAATTATTCAGGTTCCCTTGGTGTTGACTATGTCAGTTAGATTTTTTCTTTGTTTCTCTAATGTGTGATGTGATTTTTAAATAATTTGGAGGCTAAAAAATCATTTGTTTATTTTTCTATAATGTAGATATATTTATTGGATGTAGTTGTCATAATGGATTTTTTTTTACTTTATAGATGTTTTTATCAATTTATTATGGAGGGGAGTTTCCTTCTTTATTGTGGAAGGAAATAATGCAATGTAGTTTTATTATAGAGATCATCAAATGAAACATATGTGTTTAGATACAGGGTTTTCTCAATATGTGGAGCTGATATTGAGTTCAATCAAAGTCTACGTAGTAGTGTTTTTGAGGATTTTTAGGAGTTCATTTATGTATTTTCTAAACAAGTTGTGACACTACCCCATAAATATGACATCATGTTTAGGATAGAGATGGAACGTGGTGTCCATCTAATTTTTATTTTCCATTATCAAATGAATCCTTCTATGTTATAGGTGTTGAGAATTTAGATCAATGACAGGTGTAAACGAATATCATTATTCCCATTATATCACCTTAGGGTGAACATGGGTTGTTATCAAATATAAAGGATTATATATTAACTTCATCTATACACAAACAAAGGATGAACTAGGTAACGGTGAATATCCATTAACCTCTCATATGGATAGGGGATCTGTTCAATCAGCTAAAAAATACTTGGTGGTTTTACAAGATTGATCTATCATTATATAAGTATGAATGAGGATGATATCTTAAAGACATTCTCCAAGTGTCTTTAGGGTTACATTGAGTTCAAGATTCTATCAATCAATGTCAAACATGCCCTAACTACTTTCATGGGACAGGTGAACTCACTTTTTACATGAATCCCTAGATCAGTTCATGGTCATGTTCATTAATGATATAATTTCGTACAAAAAATACATCGGAGGATCATTCAATGTATTTTAGGACTATTCTAGATGTTATCAATAATATTTAACACTATGTTTTGTTTTCCAATAATAATTTATATAACTATGAGATGTATTTTCTTTTCCATGTAGTGTATTGTAAATTACCGAATAATATTGAAGAACATTTTAGTTTTACTAGACTTTCTTATTATAAACTAATATTCCATTCTTAGATCTTGTTGATTATAGAACCTTAGATAGCCTAGCCTAAGAATGAAAAATCCATCATGTGGAAATATACTTTTCATGTAGTGTTTTAATATTTTTAATATAGGAAGGTCAGTGCTCATTTCCATTGATTTTCAAGTATATTCCATTTTTATGGTTTCTTAAAATGATTCTTTTATAATTTTGGGTTTCTTCTTAATGAAAAAATATGGGAATGGTAAAATATGGGTCATAGAAGTGTAGACCGCAAGGGACGGATCCAAGGTGTCAGTAGACCATATAATCCCTATTAAATATATCTAGACCATGGTGGGATGGATCAAAGTATATTATCCAAGGAATACCATCATATCCAATGGACATACTTGTGGGAATTTCGGTTAGGCACTAGTTGGGATCCTAGGTGCAAGTCAATATCAAGACCTATGTGATCAAAAGAATGCAAGACCCACATGGTAGTAAGGCTCGAGGCATCCCAAAGAATCGAGACCCAAGGGGTAGAGTTATCCCAATGTTTCCAATACTGAATTCCATATCCATAATGAACATTCCAATGAATCTATCAAACAATTCATTGAAGCATTAGATCATTCAAATTAAACATGTGGTTATACCCACTCAAATCAACAAGCATCAGTCGTGTGTACACCCACTAATGAAACCCATTTATAATTTACTAATAATTTCGTCCTAACCTCCAATATAGTCCATTTAACATGCCATTAGTCATTTCATATATGTATACCCACCCATATTATCCATTTATCATTCCAAACTATCAAAACAGTTAAGGCTTAACGTGATATTCATTAATCAAAGAGGCAGTACATCTCTTAAACAAGATAATCAATCTATAATGTCATATATGGGATTCCTCTAACTAGGAATGCACAATAACGCACCCCTTTGTTGGTTAAAATGGGAATAAATACAATTTTCTTAATTTGTACCCCTCAGATGACCTCAAAATGAGCCACATGTGACCACACACCAAAAAGGAACCTATGGTCAACCTCACTAGGTCCCACTCAAACATTTAAAAGCTACTCACTCAAAAAAAGACCACGATGAAAAGTTTGAGAAATGACAAAAAATTCTGAACAACCAAAAAATACCAAGAAAAGCTAAAATAAGGTATAGACCACCTACAAAACCTCATTAATAGACATATCGTCCAATGTTAGGTCTTGATTCATCCTGGTTTAGAAGAAATCTGAAGAATGTACAAAGAATGATATATTAGGTTAAATGATCCTAAATACAAATAGCACAGTAGTTGTTCTGAAAAATGAAGAATGACTAAAAAGAAATCGATGACTTACCATTTCCAATCCAATGAGACAATCGACGATCGAAACAGAGTTTAGATGGAGGAACATGACCAAATCCTATGATAGGGGACTCAAGGGAGAGCTCTATAAGCTCTTGTGTGTAAGAGGAGAGAAACGAAAATGGATTGTAATTAAAATTATGTTTTAATTGAAAAAAATAACAGAGTAGGTTCCCACAGTTTATCGACACGGTTTCCCAAACTGTGCGGCAACCATTCGCACATCACTAGCCAGGTGGGGAACTTCACACGGTTACCCAACATGGTTTGGAAAACCATGTTCAATACATATGAAAAAATTATTCTAGAAATCTCTTACTTTTCATACCTCTCAAACGGTTTGGACTAACAATGTGCAAGCGATGTGAAAACTGTGTGCAATGTTATTTTTATCCTAAAACATGGTACCGGTATCCAAAATAGAACCATACACCTTTGAAACACCCATAATCAGTTTAAAAATTTACATAAGGATATAAATTGACAATTAAACCAAAAATAAAAGGATCGGTGTCGTATACGAAAACCCAGGTTCTTAAATCTTCCCCCCTTATAGTAATTCACCACAGAATTTCTCTATAAAGGGTAATCAAGATTATTCTAAGAAAAACTCCTGTCATTGAGCACGTATATCGGCCTCCATATCCCAGGTATCATCCTATAAATGACCATGATTCTATACCACTCGTACTATACGAACTGACCATCCTTGGAGAACCTTTGTGATCCTATCAAGAACATGAATTAGATCCTCCTCAAATGATACATCAACCTAAAGCTTTCCCTACTCGGGCTGTAAACCCTGGGATGGGCCCAAGTGATAGCGGAACAACTGAGGTATATAGAATATGGCATTCATGGCTCAGTACGTCTGAGAAAAATGAAACCTATATAAAATCGGCCCGACTCTCTCTAGATTCTCAAACGGCCTGGAATATCTCAATTCCTGTTTACCATATCTCATGATCTGCATGTGTCCCAACCTCAGGGAAATATGAAACAAAACCTGATCCCCGACCTTGAACTCTAGTGGTAGTCTTCAAAGATCATTGTATGATTTATAAAGAAGTTGTGTAGTATCCATATACTTTTGGATCATCAAGACCTTCTCAGAAATCTCCTGCATGAGACACGGTCCCAGTAAAGTTGCATCTTCTGCATGAAGCCAGCACATGGGAGAATGAAATGGCATACCTTATAAATCCATGTAAGGTTCCATGATTATTATCACCTGATAACTATTTTTTTAGGAGACCTTAATTATGGGAATTTTCCTCTCCCATGATCCCCCAAAATATTGGGTGCATTCTCACACCATTTCCTCTAGCACATGCATCATGCGTTGTGAATTTCCATTAGTATGAGGGTGGTGTGGTGTTCTCAAAAGCACATATGTACCCAGCACACTTTGAAAACTCTACCATAAACGAGAAATAAAATGGGATTTCTTATCTGAAATGATAGTACCTAGGACCCCATGTAGTTGTGTTACCTCTCGGATGTGAAACATTCCAAGATCATCAACACTAAAGGTCTCCTTGATTGGCATGAAATGTGTGACCTTCATAAGTATGTCATCCGTAACCTACACAACATCATTACCATGAGAAAAACTCTGAAAACCCATCAAAAAATCCATCCCAACATCATCCCATTTCCACTCTGGGTTTGGCAACTATTGTAAAAGTCCAGTTGGTCGCTGATGTTCCGACATCACCTACTGATAGGTGGAACACCTCATAAAAAAACTAACTACCTCTATCTTAATTCTTAGCCACCACTACTAGATTCTCAATTCACGCTGCATCTTGGTGGCCCCGGGATGCACTACCTAAGATAAATCATGAAAAACTTGCATCAACTCATCATGAAAATCCATTGGCACCCAAACAATACCATGAATACCCAAGATAATATCATCACCTACCATCCAACTAGGTGGGGGATCCTCAACTTCCACACCTTCCCATGGATTTAGGCCTTTAGAATCAAATATTTGTCTCATCATAACTCTGTACAATAGGGTAGAGGTAACAACTAATGTTGAAATAAAAGTCTACACCTATCTTTTTTTCACCTTCAGATTCATCTCAGAGAAAAATTCCATAATCTTCCACTCGCTATTATCCTAATACAGTACTTGTATCTGAGTACTCTTGCTCATTGCATCGGCACTGTACTTCCTTTACCAGGCGTGTAGGCACGCTAGAATTCAAAGGGCTATAGGTACTCCACCCAACTTCGCTACCTCAAATTCATATCACGTATCATAAGGATATAATTGAGGATTTTCTGGTCCATGTACACCCCAAAAAACCTTCCTAACAAATATTTCCTCCAACAAATCAACTCATGAACACCTACAGCTAGATCAACATCATGCATCGGTTAATTCCACTTGTGAGGCCTCGGCTACTGAGACTCGTATGCCACAGCTTGATCTACCTACATGAGTACTTCCCCTATCCCAATATGTAAATGGTTGCAGTACACCATGTATCTCTTGCCCATCTTTGGCAGTATCAGGACTGGTGCTGATGCCAACGTCCCTTTTAGCTCCTGAAAGGCTATCTCACAAGATTCTAACCACACAAACTTCACACCCTTCTTAGTCAACCCTGTTAAGGTCCTTGTTAAGTGTGATAAGTCCTGTATAAAATGAATTTAGTAATAATCTAGCCCTAATAATCTACCTATTTCAAAATAAATCTTTTTATATTCCCAAGGAACTACATATATCACCTTCTCTAGGCCCACTGACACTCCTATCAATGAGAAAATGTGACCCAAGAAGTGAATCAGATCCATCCAGAAGGGGCACTTTGTGAGCTTAGCATATAAATAATGCTCTCTCAGTGTATTCAAAATGATATCACGATGGTTGGAATAGTTGGGTTGACTATGATAATACACCAAGATATCTTCCATGAAAACCACCACAAAAGAGTCCATGTAAGGATAGAACATTAGGTTCATCAAGGCCATGAAAAGCATTGGAAGGTTACTGAGACTAAATGGTATAACCAGATACTCATATAACCCATACCTATTATAAAAGGTAGTATAATGTATATCTGTAGGTCAAACATGAACCTGTTGATATCTTGACCTCAAGTCAATCTTCAAGAACACTAAAGCTCCTCGAATCTGGTCAGACAGGTCATCTATCCATGGAAATGGATATCAGTTTTTAGCTATCAGGTGGTTCAGTTTTTGATAGTCCATGCATAGCTTTATATTTTTTACCACATTTTCACTAAATGGACTGGTGGTCCCCATGGAGAAGTACAATTTCTGAGAAAACCCTATTCCACAAAAACCCCTAGCTTCCTCTTGAGCTCCTATATCTCCATCATAGATATCCTGTACAGAGGAATGGATACTAATACCACTCATGGAACTAGCTTGATGGAGAACTCCACCTCTCTCACAAGAGGCAAACCAAAAAAACTCATCAGAAAAGACATCCCTGAAGAGCTCAACCATTGGAGGAAAGTCTACCCGACTTACTCCAATATCATTTAGAAACAAAATAGAAATGTGGGTTATCATCCCGTCCAGCCCATGATGCTCGGGACCATCAAAGATTGCCTGGACATCCCATTCACCCTTGTAAATATATATTGTACCCTAGAGTGATGTGAAAGTCACCCTCCATTGAAAGCAGTCAATGTGCGCTCAATTATTTACAATCTATTCCATTCCATGAATGATGTAAAACGGTGTCATCATGAAGGCTTAAGGATCCTAGATGAAGTGACACCCTCCTCCCATAAAACAAAACTCAATACACATGTTCACATAACCCATTCTAACTCCCAACAGTGTTTCAAGCATCAAAACGCCCTTATAAATAAAAAACATAAGACCAATGATGTTTAGCACTCATGAAGAGATAAAACTGTGAGAGGAACTGGTATAAAAATGATGAGAGGAAATAGTAGAATCCACTACGATTGTACTATTCACTATAGATGGTCTATGATCCTCTTCCTGTTTGGTCTGTTGAACTGCATAAGTCTTTCCTGCACCACGACCCTATAACCCTACCTAGCTACACTGAGATGTTCCACCATGTTGTCTATTAGAACTCAGTGTCTAGCTACCATAGCCATGACCACCACTGCCATGCGCTGACTAGTATGTACTACTCCATCTCCCAGCCTAGAGTGGAGATGAAGGACCTTCTCATGAACCTAATGTCCGAGCTGACCCCTTCCACTCATAGCTGGAACGAAGGTCCTGCAAAACTGCTACATGTTCCTCATCCTTCCATAAGCTAGGCACTCCACTGGGTCACGGTCTCACTAACATTTCATTTTTCCTCACCTAAAACACTAATGGAAAACACCAATATTATTGTACACATTGCATGACTAGCACTCACATCATGGAAATCCTCAAAACGGTTCTCCTTTCCTAAAGATGTTGATCCACTAGGGGAAAAAACACTCACTTGTTCTGAACCCCTAGATTCCCTCAGGTTATAACCTATAATTAGAGAATTATTAACAATCTAAGGGATAAAAGGATACCTAAACATGTTGACATGAGATCTGATAGCATGTCTTATACCTTCCTCGAAGTGCCTCTCCCTCAACAACTTATCAGTGAGATACATCAATGAAAAAAATTGTAGCACTGTAAAGTGTGCCAGGTATTCAACAGCTATTATCGCACCCTAATCTATATGTATAAACTCGATTTCCCTCTTTTCTCACAGTTTCTCAAGGTAAAAATAGTCATATAATCTGCTTTAGAATTCATTCCAACCCATACCACGCAGACCATCAGCCTGGTTTAAAACATCGTACAAGCACTTTTCCGCTCCACGTAGCGTGTACATCATGAGCTTGACCCTCCACTCCGGAGGTGTCTCTAGATGCTCAAAAATCCATAACCTGGTCTCTATCAACATCTATACATCCTATGGTCCACCATCCCATGAAAACATAAGAGGATATTGTGTCTAGAACACCTGTGTCAGCTCAAGCATGGTCAGGGATGGTTGTGGTGCTCCCTGTATCATCTGCATATACCAAAAGAAACCCTCATAGAACTGTGCCTCATCCCATGTGTCTAGGATAACGTCAATTTCCACAGTTCTCACTATCAGAGGATCAACCGGCAACTGATTTCCCACTGTATCTGAAGTACTATTATCGCCTCCATTGTAGAGTACCACTAGAGGTCATCATTGTGGCATGTCTCTACAATTCCAAACTCACTCCATAGGAAATAAAAACATCAAATAATAGGCTCAAAAAGTTTATCATAGGTCAAAAACCATCTTAAAACTAAGTCAAACCCATAGCTAGTGCCTAACTGTAGAACTGTATAAAGAACAACCAATGAACCACTAGAAACTATGCCTCTTGCCCACTCAAAATTGGATCTACGTCAAGTCCCTATCCTTTAGCTCAAGTTTTTATTTCCATTTGAGTTCACATTTATTTACACACAAAATTTCACCAAGGGTTTACCCATTATCGAATCCATGAGGACCCATAACACCTCATGAACCAAAAACAGGGTTCCAATTCAAACAATAAATCTAAAAAGTTCATTTAGCATTTACATTGCACTGGTGTGTTATTTCTCAAATCATAAGTTCCCACACTCCTTATGTATAGAAACATAACTTTGCACCTTTATCTAATGCACCCAACTATCACAACAGTAGGCACAACTATCACTTCAACATTAAATATCTTATGCATCCTAGATAAAATGGAATGTAATTCTAACAACTGTCTATATGATATATGAGATAGAACCCCCTCATGTCATCAAGTTGAAATTGAATTACCACCCAAAATTTCATTAACATTAAAAATAGAAATCAAGTTGGTCACACAATGGTGAAATAAAATCAATTTCATTTGTCAAAATCCAGAAAACGAGAACTCAATTCGAGGAAGTTTGGGTTTTCCCTATATGCGGGGTAGCTACTGACAAACACAATTTATTACCAAACTATATTTTCTTCTTATCCCTATCTAATGTCACCAAACAAAAATTCATACTAGAAAAACTCTTATGATACCACTTTGTAATGTCTTGGACCTGGAAACCACTTGAAATGGTTCCCCAATCCCGATTGGTCACATGTCCTCAGTCACTTCTCCCGAAATACTAGAGGCTGCTGACTAGTAGCGAGGGGATAGGTTAGTTAGTGGCAAGTATATTCCCCCATTACCAGATTATCATAACAGAATTCAAAAACATGAAATAGTAGATGCTAATAAATAAGAAGTCAACTGAATATTTGGAATGATAGGAATACATATCAATAACAAAGAGTCTCTCATATACAAAATGATGCAGATGATACAAGTATTTAGAAATAATCTGATCAGGTACATGGAAATATAATACTGTATATGTATCCCAAAATGAACAAAAGACGAAAAAGGGATCCAAGCATCGTAGGCCACACCATGGCCCTATGCTCCCATTCTCCAAATCCACAGTCAACAACATGTACTAGGCCACTTTCCCAAAATCATCACCTCCAATAATATAATATCTTTGGGTCTCCATGGAGGCCCAAACAAGGTTTGACATAATCATCCTAGTAGGCAACCACCATGTTCTATAAATTTATAACCAAAATTCGACAAAAAATGATAGCAAGTATAAATAACTAGTAAGTATAAGAATATCACCAGGCATAAATCTACTGTAAAAAGAAAAAACCAAACATCCCTCTAGGCTACTTGTGAAAGAGAGTCAGTACCTAACAAGGAAGCTATAATAAGTAAACAAGCAAGTCACACAGCCAGGTTGTACATCCAACTGTATCAATAAATCCACAAAAATGAGGTATAGAGAAAACAAGTGATCCACAACCAAGACGTATAGTGAAGTCAAATATTATATGGCCACACCGTATAGTATAGTGGTGACTGCAAGGGCCAAATACAACATATAAGAAGACCAAGTCATCCAAGTAAAATATATAGACCACAGAGGGTCACATCCAAGGAGCTTGTCTAAATAATCCCATCAAGTCCCATGGGAATCCTTGGTGGAAACTCTGTTAGGCACTGGTTTGGGTCCTATGATCATGCTAATAGTAATTCTTACATGAGACCGTGTAAGCTGGGTCCATGGAGTGGTAAGTCCTGAGGCATCCCATGAAATGAAGACCCATGGGGAAGATTCACCCCAAGGTGTCCTCTACCGCGTTCCAGATCCATGAAGAGAATTCCATTGAATCTATCAAACCATTCATTCAGGATGACAAGAACTAAAATTAAAAATTAATAAACATGTGATTATACCCACTAAAATCAATAAGAATCATCCATTAGTATAACCACTCATGAAAATAATTTATCATTTACCAAGAATACGGTCATACCCTCCCATATTGTCAATTTATGATTCCATTTGTCATTTCATATAGGTATTCCCACCTATATTATAAATTCAACATGCCAAAATATCAAACTAGTCAAGGAATAACATGATATTCATTAATAAAGGAGGTAGTAAATCTCATAAACAAGGTATATAAGCTATCAGGTCATTTATGGGATTCTTCTATGAAGAAAATCAAAAGCACACACCCCTTGGGTGGTTCAAACAGGCATAAAAAAACTATTTTCTTAAGGAACATCCCTCAGGTGACCTCGAAACAAGAAACGAGTGCCCACACAGCTAAATAGAACCTATAGTCAACCTCACGAGGTCCCACTCCATCTAATAAAATCTACTCACTCAATTATATGACCTTGCTAGAAATTATGTCAGATGGATTAATGTTTGAATGGCTAAAAAACACTATGAAAAGATGAAACATGTTATAGACCACCTACCTTGCCTCAGTAGTAGACTGTTCATCCTGTTTAAAATCTTGATTCGTCCAGGTTTGGACAGAATTTAATGAATAGACGAAAAACAAGATATTAGGGCATATGAACCTAAATCCATATTGAAAATTAATTCTTCCAAAGAATCAATAACAACTAAAAATTAATTGTGGAATTATGGTTGTTTATCCGATGAGATAATCAAGGATCGAAACAGAGGTTGGATGGAGGAATAGTCTCAAAGCCAATGTTCGACACCTCATGGGAGAGCTATGAGAGCTGTTGTACATTAGAGAAGTGAAACCCAAATGGATTTAAAAGGAAAATTAATTTTCTAATAAAAAAATTAAAAAAGCCAACACACCAGGTTCGCACAGTTTTCAAAACCATGCAAGAAACCATGTGCGCCTCACTACCTATGAGGGGAACTCCACACGGTTACTCGAACTATTTTGAATAACTGTGTACATGATGTTTGAAAGCGTTATTCAAAAAACTTATAAATTTTCATACCTCTCGCACGGTTGGGAGTAACCGAGCGTATATCGTGTGCAATATGTGTGATAGGTTTTTTTCAGCCAAAAACATGGTTTTAGACTCCAAAAATGCCACAGACACCTCCAAAACACCCTTGATCAAGTAAAGTACTCACATAAGTCCAGTATATGGCAATTAAACAAAAATGAATAAGATTTATACCTCATACAAATACCCAGGATCTTATAGCTTCTTTGAATTCAATTATTATGGATAAAATTGATATTAATAAGTATATTTTATTTTATTTTCTAATTTTGAAATGGATAAATACTGAAAAATAAAAATAAACCATATAATTTCATCATGGTAAAATACTCATGCCAAAATGAACTAACCATATAACATGAAAACATATACACTCTAAACCAAGCCTATTTATGAATTATTTTGGGTACTAAAAACATTTATAAATTATTTAAAATCTATAAATCCATATCATAAATTAAATAGGGTTATCGAACCAAAACGTTATAAATCTCATTGTTAGATATAAATTAATCCAAAAATGGAACTCTGAAAAAAAAATGACATTAAGACAATGAATACAAATATAGTTAGAACCATGGTTTTTCATTGATAATATTAGAGTTTGGTTTTTTTATTCTATATAGGCACATGTATCACTAGGGATTATGTAAGGAATTTGGTCATATGTTTGAGGCTGAAAGTAGTATTGAAGTTGGTGCAGTTTCTCTGTGTATGACAAATATTTGGGCCTCAAAATCGAGAGTTTAGTGTTGGAAAATGAATGTTTTTCACATAGGAGTGTATGGTATGATAGTGGACCAAGAAAATCAGAAATATAATGGATCCACATACCTTTGAACATGTACTGTGTACCATGTTTTGTTAATGGTTTGCGTTAGTGTACTAGGTAGTGGGAATGGTACGGAGAATGGCGCATTGAACCGAAAACAGATTGTAGCAACGATGTACAGTGAACACATGTGGTATGTGGAATGACTAAGGTTGGTAGGTATAGTGTGGTTTTCAAAACATGATTGGTACATGGTAGAATCAAATAATATGCAGATGGACTTTAGAATATAGTGTTGATTGTCCCAAATTAAAAATTTTGGTAAATTTGATTAGAAAAATTTGCAAAGATATGTGCCTATATAAGGAGAAGTAATCCCCCTCAGTAGAGTGTGGTATTGGAGATTAATATTTCCATAAGAAATATGGTAAAGTAAAAAAGTTGTTAATATAGTAGAATATGATACCAGGATATAACCATCTACGTAAGGAAACAACCTGTGAAAGAATGTACAGTTCGCGGAGGAAGCTCTCACAGTATGCGGTGGAGCAAGTCAGCATGTAGAGCTGGGTGGTAAGTGGAGAAGCTGTGTAGCATGCAGAGTAAGGCAGTATGTGGAGTAGGATAGATCAAAATGGAGAAGGATGGTATGTAGAAACAGAGGTGTTATGCGGAGGAGGTAGTCAGTGCACTATACTTAGAACACAATACGCAGAACAATCATGGTAGCCTGAAAATTGGTAAAATCGGTTTATGAAATTAATTTCCATAACATATAAGTGTATGGGAAAATAAATTACATATGTGATTGATTATGATACTTCAATAGAGAATCCATTTACTATTGAGGATTCATTATTTAATGCATAACCAATGAAGAGACCATTAAGTCGATAAATATAGCGATGATTTTTCCAACGAAGTGAGCAAGGGGGTTTTTGAGGAAGTGATCTGAGTGACATAGTTTTCTATCCCTAAAACCATGTAAAGGAATTTCTCTTATGACATAGTAAATATTTCAAAACTCGTTTAATCTATAACTTGATAAAATTATTGGTTTTCGGTACGACCGATACACTATCGGTGTGTACTCCTTGGATGTATCCCTTAGTGGTGAACCAAGTAAAATTGTTGCACTATTTCATTTCATTTGATTTTTTGTTTTCTGGTCTTCCTCTTTAAATTATTTTAAAAATTTCCTAACACCATGGGATCCAGATCAGTCATGTTTAAAATAAAAATATTACACCCTAATTCACCCCTCCCCTCTCAGGGGGTTTCGGGGTACATTAAGTGGTATTTGAGGGTAAAGGTTGGTCGTGTTGAATATGTCTTATACTGTCATGGAGAATCCAGTAAATGTTATAAGAGTTCCCCTCTTCGATGCAATTAATTTTAATATATGGAAAAATGAGATGAGATCTCACCTAAAGTCTCTTAGATTGGAAGTCTTATTTTCTTGTAACATCCCAAGGTTTTCTAAAAATAAATTGAAAATTCTTGAAATTTTGTTTAAGGTATATATTTATAAGTAACCTTTAAACATAATTTTTTTTCTTCTATGATTTGAATTTCAAGAAACTGTCATCTACAATTGTGTTCAGTATGTTATTTAGAGTCTGATGAAACAAACTTTTTTTTGGTGAATAGTAACATTCCCTTATGAATAGTAATATGAATAGTAATATGATCTCATGAATAGTAAATAATAATATTATTTTATTTTCCCATGGCAATAGGATAATGGGATCTTAATTAATTTTCCAATGTCACATAAAACTAATTGCACTTCAATATTGTTATTTTTCGAATTAACTGTGACCTTATTTAAAAATTAAATTAATAATATTTAGAAAATTATTTTTGAAAAATGGAGTTCATTTATGAATTTTACACATCGAAAAATGGTTGGGGTAAATTTTTGGTATTTTTCTGAAACTCTTGAATTTTCGGTGAATAGTGAAATACGGTAAAATACCGTATAATCAATTTATCAGTAAAAATACACTATTTATGACATCATAAGTGATGAAAGGCCTCTTGCTTCGAACTCACTTGATATTTTCACTAATTAAGGCCACTTGATTTGAGATTATTCATTGTGTTGATAAAAATATTATAATAATGATTAAAATAATCTAAAATACCTCCCCTCCTCCACTATAAATACCACCCTCACTCCCCTCTTCCTCTCACACCTCTCAAGCCTTGAGAATTGTCTAATTTCTGCCAAATTCCCTCCTCAATCTTCTTCCCCACGTCCTAGAGCTTCTGGTCTCACCAAAAGACCAAAATCAAAGCCCTTAAGAAGGATCTCAAGGAGAAGAGATCAAGAGGTAAACATCCTCTTTCATTTTCATTCTTTCCTTCCATTTTATGTTATTTTATTCCATTCCCTTTGTCTTTTGTTGGGATATTTCATTAAATATTTCCCCTTGCTGTCCAAATTTTGTATTATTGATGAGATATTCCATTCCTCTCATCAATCTTGTTTTTATGAAATTTTAAGAGGCGCCGTTAGGCTGCCGAATTTTTTGTAAGAAATTTCTCATGTTTTCTTTATTACATGATTCCTTCCTCTTCTTTCTTCACCCCCTCTTATCCAAGAGGCATGAAATCTCCAGAATCATGTATATTCTGGATGTTGTCATGTTTATGGAAAATTACAAATCATTATTCCTCCCTCTCTCACTTATATAAAGAATCAAAAAACATTGTCCATTTGTGTCAAATTACCGATATCGTGGACAATGTATTTTCAATCTCCATTAATTCTTTCATGTCTGGTCATGAAACCATTTATATGGATGAACCAGGTTATAATATATGTTTTATAAATAATATAAGGTTCTGTAATTCTTTTGTACTCATTATTCAAATTTATTAGACTGAATGAGGTTGTAATTATCAAGGAACCACTTAAATGATCTAAACGAACATAATTAATGTTTTACCTTATAAATCATCATCATATAAAGCATAAAAGTGATAAATGGTATCATTTATGGTACTATAAATATTTAAATACTACTCCATTCCAATTCTGGAGTTTCACTTCCAATCAACAAGAACGATTCATCATGAACCGATTGTGAAAATCACAAAAGAACTCACCCAAAATAATGCAAGGAACCAAATACTAACAAATAAGGGATGAAATGAGGTTATGAAATGACCATATAAGATGTTATAAACATGAAAATGTTTCTGTAAAATACTAATAACACTCTTTTAACCATTATACAGGAGGTTTAAACAATTTTTCAGTAAGACAAGCCTAAGGTAAGGGAATTCTTAACCCGATTTCCATTCTTTGGGTTAACCTTCTACTTTATAATTTATGAGCTATTTAAATTGTTTGTGTGATGGGTTCTATTTATATTATGTTTAATTATGTGTATTTACAGAGTATATACATATTCTATCCACTCAATTAAGTCTCACTTCAAGTATATGATGTTTATAAGGGACTTTTCTTCTAAAATCCTTTTTTAAAATTCTGTTTTATAAGATTCAAAGGCAATGTTTTTATGCTATTGTTTATGTTGTATGATTATGTTTTGGTTATTGGGCATTGTTTATGATGAAGGGTGGGACCTATATTTCCCTACAATTCATTGGGTATGAGTAAGTTGGAGGTCGGCCGTATGGTTACTCCAAGTGTAATTGTGATGGTTACACAAAGTAAGGTAGCCGTGAGGGTTACAAATTTTAAGGTAGCCAAGATGGTTATAAGATTATGTAAGTAATGCCCCAATATACCTCTATGATTATAATTATGTTTGTGTGGATCTTGTGTAAATCTCATGTTACACAAAGTAAGATTTTATGGGTGTAAAGCATGTATTTTGACGATGTTTTCATACGTCATGCGTATTCATGGACTAATGTGATTTTTCCTTCTTTTTCATACCTTACTGAGCTTTTGTGCTCATCCCAAGTTTTTAAATGATTTTTCACAGGTTAATGGATGAATAATACAAGGAAGGAAGACATGTTAAATGTTGAAGAATTGTCAAGGAGTCTTTTTTTATGTTTTAATGTTTTATATTCTGGGGGAAATGGAAACTGATTTTATGGTATCCACTATGTAACAATGTGTAATGTTATGAATGTTTTGTCTTAATTCTCTAAAGCTATAAACTTGAAAAGATCCTAAATTTATAATGAAGTGTTTTCTTGAATAAATTCAAGATTATGTATGAAATAAGTGCGGGTCCTTATAGTTGGTATCAGAGGTCGGTTTAGACAACTTTAGGGATTATGAGTTCTTGTGAGACACATGATTAGTCCCCTATATCTATTATTTCAGTTAAATCCTTGTTTTATAACTTTTTTTTTCAGGTCAAGTAAAGTCAGTTACGAATGGAAGGAGAAGGATCTCAAACGACATTCCTATCTCTTCCTGATGACATGCTTGCAATAATTATTGCAAAGTCATCTTCGGATGATTGTGAAACTTTTTCTAGCATATAACTCACTTGCAAGCAGTTTTTTGAGATATCAAACACCTCCTCTATACCTCGTTATCATCGTGGATCATGGGTTGTTTTTAGACAAATACTATTTTAACAATATTCACATAATTTCAAGAAAGGTAAATATTATCAAGGTATTTTCAAATATTTTACCTTATCACAAGAATTTGAAGCATATTATGATTTTAAAAATGGTGCTGAGGAAGGAGACCCTTGTGCAACCTATTTATATTTGCTTTTAAACTATAGTCTCACATCACATACTTATGGTATTTTAAAAGGACCAATAATAGAAAGTTTCAACTCAATTTAGGTCCGACTATTTTATAGAAATCATGTTTTATCAGATGTTTTGGAATTATATGTCATACATGATTATTTTCCAAAACTGTTTTTCTGTGAACACCCATATGACCCATGTTGTACGAGGTGTATTTGGATGGAGGAAGCAAATGATTTTGAAGGATCTCTAAATCATTGTTGTAATGCATGGGACTTCTACCTATGTGAACAAGATTACGATAAAACCGAGTGGACACCTTGATCAAGGTACCCTCACTTGTTTAATAAGTAAATAAAATTGCGAGGACGCAATTTCAAGAAGGTGGGGATAATGTTACATCCCAAGGTTTTCTAAAAATAAATTGAAAATGCTTGAAATTTTGTTTAAGGTATATATTTATAAGTAACCTTTAATCATAATTTTATTTCTTCTATGATTTGAATTTCAAGAAACTGTCATCTACAATTGTGTTCAGTATGTTATTTAGAGTCTGATGAAACAAACCTTTTTTTGGTGAATAGTAACATGCCCTTATGAATAGTAATATGAATAGTAATATGACCTCAGGATAAGTAAATAATAATATTATTTTATTTTCCCATGGCAATAGGATAATGGGATCTTAATTAATTTTCCAATGTCACATAAAACTAATTGCACTTCAATATTGTTATTTTTCGAATTAACGGTGACCTTATTTAAAAATTAAATTAATAATATTTAGAAAATTATTTTTGAAAAATGGAGTTCATTTTTGAATTCTACACATCGAAAAATGGTTGGGGTAAATTTTTGGTATTTTTCTGAAACTCTTGAATTTTCGGTGAATAGTGAAATACGGTAAAATACCGTATAATCAATTTATCAGTAAAAATGCACTATTTATGACATCATAAGTGATGAAAGGCCACTTTCTTCGAACTCACTTGATATTTTCACTAATTAAGGCCACTTGATTTGAGATTATTCATAGTCTTGATAAATATATTATAATAATGATTAAAATAATCTAAAATACCTCCCCTCCTCCACTATAAATACCACCCTCACTCCCCTCTTCCTCCCACACCTCTAAAGCCTTTTGCATTGTCTAATTTCTGCCAAATTCCCTCCTCAATCTTCTTCCCCACGTCCTAGAGCTGCTGGTATCACCAAAAGGCCAAAATCAAAGCCCTTAAGAAGGATCTCAAGGAGAAGAGATCAAGAGGTAAACATCCTCTTTCATTTTCATTCTTTCCTTCCATTTTATGTTATTATATTCCTTTCCCTTTGTCTTTTGTTGGGATATTTCATTAAATATTTCCCCTTACTCTCCAAATTTTGTATGATTGATGAGATATTCCATTCCTCTCATCAATCTTGTTTTTATGAAATTTTAAGAGGCGCCGTTAGGCTGCCGAATTTTTTGTAAGAAATTTCTCATGTTTTCTTTATTACATGATTCCTTCCTCTTCTTTCTTCACCCCCTCTTATCCAAGAGGCATTAAATATCCAGAATCATGTATATTCTGGATGTTGTCATGTTTATGGAAAATTACAAATCATTAATCCTCTCCTCTCTCACTTATTTAAAGAATCAAAAAACATTGTCCATTTGTGTCGAATTACCGATATCGTGGACGATGTATTTTCAATCTCCATTAATTCTTTCAAGTCTGGTCATGAAACCATTTATATGGTTGAACCAGGTTATAATATATGTTTTATGAATCATATAAGGTTCTGGAATTTTTTTTTACTCATGATTCAAATTTATTAGACTAAATGAGGTTGTAATTATGAAGGAACCACTTAAATGATCTAAACGAACATAATTAATGTTTTAACTTATAAATCATCATCATATAAATCATCAAAGTGATAAATGGTATCATTTATGGTAATTTAAATATGTAAATACTACTCCATTCCAATTCTGGAGTTTCACTTCCAATCAACAAGAACGATTCATCATGAACCGATTGTGAAAATCACAAAAGAACTCACCCAAAATAATGCAAGGAACCAAATACTAACAAATAAGGGATGAAATGAGGTTATGAAATGACCATATAAGATGTTATAAACATGAACATGTTTCTGTAAAATACTAATAATACTCTTTTAACCATTATACAGGTGGTTTAAACAATTTTGCAGTAAGACAAGCCCAAGGTAAGGGAATTCTTAACCCGATTTCCATTCTTTGGGTTAACCTTCTACTTTATAATTTATGAGCAATTTAAATTGTTTGTGTGATGGGTTATGTTTATATTATGTTTAATTATGTGTATTTACAGAGTATATACATATTCCATCCACTCAATTAAGTCTCACTTCAAGTATATGATGTTTATAAGGGACTTTTCTTCTAAAATCCTTTTTTAAAATTCTGTTTTATAAGATTCAAAGGCAATGTTTTTATGCTATTGTTTATGTTGTATGATTATGTTTTGGTTATTGGGCATTGTTTATGATGAAGGGTGGGACCTATATTTCCCTCCAATTCATTGGGTATGAGTAAGTTGGAGGTCGGCCGTATGGTTACTCCAAGTGTAACTGTGATGGTTACACAAAGTAAGGTAGCCGTGAGGGTTACAAATTTTAAGGTAGCCAAGATGGTTACAAGATTATGTAAGTAATGCACCAATATACCTCTATGATTATAATTATGTTTGTGTGGATCTTGTGTAAATCTCATGTTACACAAAGTAAGATTTTATGGGTGTAAAGCATGTATTTTGAAGATGTTTTCGTACGTCATGCGTATTCATGGACTAATGTGATTTTTCCTTCTTCTTCATACCTTACTGAGATTTTGTGCTCATCCCAAGTTTTTAAATGATTTTTCACAGGTTAATGGATGAATAATACAAGGAAGTAAGACATGTTAAATGTTGATGAATTGTCAAGGAGTCTTGTTTTATGTTTTAATGTTTTATATTCTGAGGAAAATGGAAACTGATTTTATGGTATCCACTATGTAACAATGTGTAATGTTATGAATGTTTTGTCTTAATTCTTTAAAGCTCTAAACTTGAAAAGATCCTAAATGTATAATGAAGTGTTTTCTTGAATAAATTCAAGATTATGTATGAAATAAGTTCGGGTCCTTATATTTCTACTACATAGGAAATACAAGTTACCAGTCCTACAGAACATTCAATGACATATACAGACAAGAAATTGCTTGATGCTGATGCAAAGGCATAAAATGCTCTCAATTAATCCCTTTTAGATCATATTTATCTAATGTTAATGAGTTTCAAATATACCAATTAAATGTAGGATAAACTAGAGAATATTTATAAAGGAGATAGCGAAGTGGAGGAGGTGAAACATCAAGTACTACACAACAAGTTTGATGATATGAAGATGCACTCTGATGAGAATGTTGATTCCTTTTTAAATAAAATTATGGAAGTTGTAGAGGCTACCGTAGTTCTGGGTGAAGAATTCAATGACATTAACATAGTAAAGAAAATATTGAAATTACATCCACCCCTTTATAATGTAATGGTGTCAGCGCTTGTTGACAATGATCCATACAAACTCTCAGTGGATGATCTGCTGAGAAATATATCATCATATGAAATGAGAATCAAACTAGAAGAAGCTACAAGTCATGGGATAAAAGAAATAGAATTCAAATACATGGACAAACTAAAAGTTTCAGGGGATATAGGTGATGAATAAGAAGTGTAAAATGTAAATCATTCTCTCGGTGCCAAGAAACATAAGAAGTGATCAGAGAAATTTGAAGGAAAGCTTCCTCTGGCTTTTTTCATTGTGGAATAGTTAGGTACATTTCCCTTTAGTGCTAAAGAAAATTTGATGATGAAGATAGTGATTTTCAAAACATGGATAAGCTTCAAAAAAAATTCATCAAAAAGGAAAATTGTAAATTTGAAAAGAAAGTAAAGTATAATTTTTTTTGTCTGTGAGGAAGGATAACCAAAATTTAAGACTAGAAATCATGCCACTATGATGGATACCATAGAAAATTCAGAACCATTGAGATATAAAGCTAGATATAATCAATTTATTACTAATGTTGATCACAAGTTACAACATAAGGATGAGTTTGGTTAGATTGAGAATAAATATAATAGATGGAATAAGTGGAATGAAATGGTGTAATAATCACCATAATAAATTGATCAAATGGAAGAGGAAATTTAACAATTGGAAGAACTATTGAATGTGAAATCATCAATATTTGAAAGCATAGATTATGTTGGGGAGATAAAACTAATAATTGAAGAACAAGAAATTTTCATCAATGAACTTACCTTGAGACAGGAGGAGACGCCAATGTTCCTTGAGGGACTGAAAGAAGAAGTTGTTACTCTAAGAATTCAACTCAAAAGTGAATCGATTTAAATATTAGAAAAGACGAAAATACAATTTGGAATGTTCTCAAAGGATGAGATACTAAAGAGTGAAAAAAGTGGTCTTAATGGAGTGAAATACATATTTTGGGTCCAAAGACCCACATGCATTGGAAATAGTGGAATTGGTTGTGATGCCAAAATGTTAAATTCTACAAATAAAGTGAAATATAATATTGGAAAGATGAAAGGTGATCATGTTGAAAATCCACCATAAGTTTTGAAAAAAACCCATAAATTAAACTGTAAGGAGAAGTGAAGATTATCCTAAAGTTTCCAGAAATGATAGGCCGTCAAACTATATTCTTGAGGAATATGGAATGGGGAGAAATAGAAGTTAGAAGGCATTTTTTTCATGAGGATTCATTTTTGTTTCTATTTGGGCCATACAATATCATACTATGAAAAGGCAGGGATCTAAATGATTGGGGAAGAGCTATGAGTTCAAAGAAGGATAAAATAATTCTATCCTACAACTTATAGTGAATATGATATCTACATATACTGGTTTAAATGTTTTAACTTGGGAAATAAAATTTTGTATTGAAGGAAGAGGTATGAAATGAGAAATTCATTCAATGCTCAGATACGAGTCAATACTCGTCAACCAAACGGTGTTTCTATTTCAAATAGGTTTTCTCCTCTTGAACATTACTTTGAATATGAAGAACCAATGTACAAGTAAGAGAGAGTTTAAAGGTTATCAGTGTCCTACACTCCATCCAATATCTAATGAAAAGAAAATAGGAAAATTGAAAAATACAATTTTACAGAAGTAGCCCTGAAAACTACAAAGAACAATAGCACCTAGATTCTTCATAGAAGATGTTCATAAAAAATGATGGGTAATAAATAACTATTAATGAATGTTATGAAAAAGGATGATAGATTAGTGAGGTTTGATAATAATGGTGATTTGAAGATAAAAGTTATTGGAAGTGCTAACATAGCTAATATAGTGCTGAGGAAAATTGAAGTTCTTTTTGTGGATATACTATGTCACAATATTCTATGTGTGAGTCAAAATTGTGAATCAGGTCTTATTGTGAAATTAAATCAAAATGGTTTTACTATAAATTCAATTTATGGGAATTCTCCCATGAATGGTTGTAAAATAGAGGGAAACTATTATCTGGTTGACAGCAAAAAGATCATTTTCTACCTAATAGTTGGAGAGGAAAAAAATTTATGGAAATAAAAATTAGGGAACCAAAATCAATTAGACATAGAAAATATATTTAAGTTAAATATATCCATTTATATCCCTAATCTAAATCATGAATTTAAAAATATATGTGATGCTTTCATGTGCGGGAAACTGGTATGCAGTTCTTACCGGACAAAGAAGAAAAGAGCATCTAATTTCCTCGACCAAATCCATACAGATTTATGTGGCCCGATAATGATTTCAGAAACACATGGATAACACTACTATGTTCTTTTCATAGATGACTACAATATAATGGAATATTGGATCATTATACACATGAAGCGACAAGTGTTTGATTACATGAAAACCAATCTACGAATTGCTGTGATAAATACTAGACGAAGGAACAAAGTCAAGTGGTCTGACAATGAAGGGGAATTCATATCCATTGAATTTGAAAATTTCCTATAGAAGGTATGGGATACAACATGAGATGGATAATGTGATAACTTCGTAGTAAAATGGAATTTTTGAGTGTAGGAATTGACAGGTAAGAAACATAGACAGAACCATGCTAATTGAGGGTCGTATTCCTCGACAATAATGGAAAGAGGCAGTTCAAGCTCCAGTGTATATTTAATACTGAACAGGGATATATATGGGTGAGACAAAGACCTCATATGAATTGTGTCATGGATGGAAGCCCTCCTTTAAATTTTTTAGGGTTTTCGGTAGAAAATGTTTCATCCGAAACAAAGAATAAAATCAATTGATATATAGTAAAAATACATAAGAAGAAAATTATCTTGGATACTCAATAAACAGAAAATCCTACATGTGATTCAATAAGCACATGTGAAGAATTGTGGAAAGCAGTGATGTTAAGAACATTGAATAGAAAAATCTGAATGGTTGAATGAATTCTTATGATGATGTGATATAAGATGAGAAAGAATGTAAACATGGAACAAATGATAATACAGAAGTAGAGGAAGATGTACAAAAATCTCAGGTGTCACGTCATGATGTTAACTCAGAAGAAGAATCAGAAGAGGAAGCTATTGATAGAGAGAATTCAGACAAACCCCAAAGGAGAAATAGAAGTGCATGGATTGATATTTCCAAAAATATTTTGGATTAAAAATAACCTACACAAACAAGGAGACCGATGAATAATGGTCAATTATTATTTCTATCTATTGTTGAACCATGTTCATTTGAAGAGTCTAAAAAGGATGAGTCATGGGTAAAAGAAATGAATGAATAGTTAGATATGAATGAAAAAAATCAGACTTGGGATCTTCTCAAAAGACCCTAAGGTCACAATTTTTTTGGTACAGAGTGATTTTTCAAGAAAAAATTTGACAAGAATGGAAATGTGATAATAAATAAGGAGTGCTTGTTCTATAAAGGATATTCAAAAATAAAAGGTGCTGATATTGAAGATACATTATCTCTAGTAGCGAGACTAGAGTCAATCAAACTATTACTAGACATGGAAATCCAATGAGGTTATAATGATTATCACATGGATGTCAAGACAGAATTATTAAATAGAGAATTGGAAGAAGAAGTATACAATAAACAACCTATGTGGTTCTTTCTTGGCATTGATGAACTAAAGGTTTTTAAATTATATAAATCTCTTTGTGGACCGAAACAAGAACCAATGGGGAGGTACTCTCAGTTGGACTCTTATCTGAGAAAGATTGAGTTTGAAAGAGGTTGAGTGGATTAAAATATCTATGTGATGAATTCTCAAAAGGATTAGTTCATTGTATTTATATATATGGATGATATTATTTTCAATGGAAAAAGGCATGGATCTATGGATGAATTTGTCAATCACATGAAATTAGAATTTAAAATTTATATGATTGGTGAAAAGGCATAATTTTTAGGATTTCGGGTTATTCAGATGAATAATTACACTTTAATTTCTCAGGAAAAGTATGCAAGAGAGCTGCTGAATTAATTAAATATGCACTATTCCAAACCAATTTTGACTCCGATTTAAGTTTGAACAATGCTCAGGAGGTATGAGGACAAGACTTATGTGGATCCCACAATGTACTGAAGAATCACTGTAAGCCTATTGTACCTATTGCAAACATGGCCAGATATTATCATTGCAACGTGCCTTGCAGCCCACTTTTAGAGTAATCCAATGGAAGAAAATATGTACGTAGTGAAAAAATCATGAGAAAAATTCAAGGTACGTATAAATATGGGTTATAATTTTCTATATGATGATATAGTGAACAATCTTCTTTTTTATGCTAGTTGGGCTACAGATGTAGTGGATAGAAAGTCCACCTAGGTGGAGTATTCTATATTGCGATGAAATGTGTGGGATAACTGGGCAAAAAATAGGAAAGTACTTCTCTAAGTACTTCCAAAGCTGAATATATATCCGCTACCAAGGTGTGCACTCAGTTACATTGGATGAAGAAGTATCTAATTGACATAGGTGATGAGGTGAAACAACCAATGGTGATTTACTATGATAACAAGAGCACAATTGATCTTACAAATAATTATATTCATCATTCTCATACGAAACATATTGAGATCAGATATCACTTCATCAAGAAAAAAATTGAACAAGGCATGATCAAAATTAACCATGTGGGAACATATGACCAACTGGATGACATTATGAACAAGCCCCTATCAGCCTCTATTTTTTAGAAACATAAATTGAATCTCAATGTTCATCCACCTCCCAGTTCATAAGGAAGTTCTGAGATTCCACTCTCCATATTTTTTAGCCGTTTTAAATCTTTTTGTGGAAATGATGCAGGTAAATGGGGAAATAAGATCTAAGCAATCATGTTTTATAATCTACAATTCATGATTCAGTTCATTGGGATAATTCCCAATAGTGGAAAATGGATAAATTTAATGGAGTGTGATCTTTTTTTCTGTATAATAGAATGACAGAGAATAGAAAAATCTTCAACTACAACTATGGGGGAAAATGAAAAGAATGAGAACTCAATTCATGTCCTTTTTCTTGTATTCTACACAGAGAACTACTCATGTAGACTAAGGTTGATGGTTGAGTTATAGACCTTGAGTGATGGCTGAGTTGTTTCTTGAAGGGTCGGGTTTTGATCATGGCTAGCTCATCAGTGACTTTATCTGGAGATTGTAAAAAAATCCAATGGTTAGATTATTGAAGGGTCGGGTTTTTCAGCAACAGTATGTAGTGATGGATTGTGGTACATGGAATACTGAAGGTAGGTTGGATTTTTGTGGTTAGGTAAATAGTTATGGTATAAGGTGGAAGATAAAAATATTTTGGTGGAGTTCAGTATAAAGTGAAGACTGTCCCATGTTAAAAATTTCGGTAAATCTGATTAGCTAAATTTACAGAGTTATGTGCCTATATAAGGAGTAGTTGCCCAATTCATTAAAGAGTAGGATTAGAGATTAATATTTCTAGAATAAATATGGTAATTTCCAAATTGGTTCATGTAGTAGATAGTGGTACATGGAGGGAACCATCTGCATAAGGAAAATAGTTCACAGAGGAAAGTGCAGTTCTCAGAGGAAGATCTCACAGTACGCAGTGGATCAAGGAAGCACGCGAAGCAGGGTGGTACATTGAGTAGCAAAGAAGTATATGGAGTAAAGAAGTATGCAGAGTTGGGTATTTTTCAGATGATCTGGTTGTTACACAGAAATAGAGTTGGTACACAGAGGAGGTGGTCCGCACACCATACCTTGAATGCAGCATGCAGAACACCTAAGGAAACCTAAAAATTGGCCAAATCAGTTTGAGAAATTATGTTCCATAACATATCAGTGTACGATAAAATAAATTACATCTGTTGAGGATTACGAGACATCGACAAAGATTACATTTACTATTGATGATTCATTACTTAATGATGAACCATTAAAATGACATTAATGTTGATAAATGGAGAAAATATTCTTCCAATGCAGGAAGAATGGGGGAGTTATTGGAAGTTATCTAAGGGATCCAATGTTTTATCCCTTAAACCTGGTAAAGGTAGTGCTTCTGGGATAGATTGATTCTTCCTAAACTCTTGTAATTTACAAATTTACAAGATTATTGGTTTTTTTACAACCGGAACACAATCGGAGTTTTCACCTTGGACATAGCCCTTAGTGGTGAACCATATAAAATTATTGCGTCATTTCATTACATGTGATTATTTGTTTTATTATCTTCCACTTCAGACTATTTTAATAGGTTTATACCACTATGGGAACAACAGCCATAATGTTTAAAAGAAAATTCTTACACCTTGATACACCCCTACCATCTCCGGGTGTTCTGTGGTCCTTCATGCGGTATCATAGGGTAAAGATTACTGGTGTTGAATTTTTATTTTGTTGTTAGAGAGAATCTTGTCAATGTTAAGGGAGTTACCCTATTTTCTGGAAGAAATTTTCAAACGTTAAGGGTTATTCGGACTATTGCGGTTTGTGAAATATGAGAGGTTTGCAGTGGAGGCTAACATTTCATGGATGGAGTTCAGTATAATTTAAAGACTGTCCCTCACTGAAAAATTGGGTATATCAGATTAGCGCTATTTGATGAGTTATGTGCCTATATAAGGAGTATCAATCCCTTTCATTAGAGAATGGTATTAGAGATTAAAATTTCTAGAAGAAATATGGTAGAGTCCTTATTTTGCAGTGTATAAGATGGTACGTAGAGATAACCATCTGAATAATGAAAACAGTCTGCACAGGAAAGTGAAGTTTGCGGAAGGAGCTATTACTGTACATGGTGGAGCAAGGAAGCATGCGGAGCATGGAAGTAAGTGGAGAAGCTGAGAAATACATAGAGTAAGAAAGGAAGCTAAGAATGGTAGTTTGCAGAGGAGATGGATGGTATGATGAAATAGTATTGGTGCAAGAAGGAGGGGGTGTGACTACCATACCCAGAACTTAGTATGCAGAACACCCAAGAAAGACTGAAAATTGACTAAATCAGTTTGCGAAATATATATCCATAAAATATTAGTGTACATGAAACGAAATTACATCTATGGGAGATTATGATACTTCAACAAATAATCCAATCACATTTGAGGATGCATGATTTAATGCTAAAACATTGAAATGAAATTCATGTCGATAAAATTAGTGAAGATTATTCCAATGCACTGAGGAAGGGAGAGTCAGTGGAAGTGATACGAGGGATAGAGTGTGATATCTCTAAAAAATTGTAAAGGAAGTGTGTCTGTGACATTGTGATTGTTCCCAAACCCATTTAATAAACTACTTGAGAAGATTAGTTTTTTTTGTATGACAGACACACTATCAGCATATGCTCCAAGGACGTAGACCTTAGTGGTGAACTAAGTAAATTTGATGCATAATTGATTTGCATGTGATTGTTTGTTTTCTAATCATCATCTTCAAACATGATTAATAGGTTCTTACCAACGTCGGAACTATATCAACCATGCTTAAAATAAAAATATGACACCGTGATTCACCCCTCCCCTCTCAGGGAGTTTTTTGGTCCTTCAAATATAGTATATCAATTAAATAACTCTAATATAACATAGAGGATTGATAAAAATAAACATTGGTTAAATAATATATCAATAAAGTGTTTAATAAATCTGATTTTATTAATTAGTAGGTAAATTGAATGTTTCTAGTTGATCTAGACCTGAGGTAAGGTAACTTCTTAACCACCCCCATTTATTTTCGACCTTGACTTTTTCCTCCAAAACTCACTTCATCACAATATTATTCACATTTATTCCTTTGATATACTCTATATATTTATCCATCACATATATATCTTTTTTTACCATCACCTATATATGAAGATATTATAATATTTCATTGCAAGTAATACAATTATTCTTAGGATTCTTTCTCAATTTTTTTCTTTTAGAATAACTAATTATAGGGGACATCTAAATTTCATATATAATTTCAAATAAAACTCCACGAAAGGTTCTAAATCACCCATAGATTATAAAATTGATCATTTTAATTTGAAACCCTTTAAATTTTATTTCTGTTTTTATTGAAATTATTAATCTCTTTCCCCTCATTATAGATTCACTACATGTTTTATTAAAACCCTGGTTAAAAGGTACAACTACAGAGTTTCTTCTCCAATCCGTTTCATACATGAACTACACTTATACATAATTATTCATGGACAATACTCATGTCTTATCTATTAGAAAACAAAAATGAGTTAATACATTATTTCTAGGAAACCATTATGATATTTCATTTGGTAATAAGTCATTATAATATAATTTATTTTTACTAATGTAATTTCTTATGATTATACCTTATGTTATATTTCCTTTTATAGAACACATATTCACCTAAAGTTACGATGGGTGCACCTAGATTGAGCTCTACTATAATGGGTATGGTCTATATCCCATTAGATGATATGTATGGGATTTGGGGGTAAACCTAATCCATTATTGGACTTCATCCCCCATGTTATGAGGTATTAACCGGGATCCATGACCTATTCATATGGCTTTATGTTTTATGTGGTTGAAAATTTCTATGATTACATGATTAAACGATTACATATTAATAAATTCATGCCTCCATGTGATAATTATGGTACCTTATTTTTCATGATATAATTTTATTCCATTTGAATCATATGATTTTCTCTTTTATCATGCTTATTCCCTTACCATTCTTTATAGCTGACCCATTTTGTTTATGCATTCCCAAAATATTCTTATGAATTATAATAACATTAATGGGATTTATGAGTATTTTTATGTGGATTAAAATAATAATTTTATATTTTTTTTTCATGTCTATGTTTAAATATAGTACGACTATGAATCCTTGGGTTGTGTTTATTTTTATTTTTATTAAAAATTATCTAATAATATTTATATGTCAATTAGGTCATTATATTTTGTATCACAGAACTGTAAAGATGTTTTTTCTATTGGGAAAACAATTAATTTTTAAAACCCCAATGGATAATAATAATTATAAGAAAACAAATTGAGAATTTTATAATGTATTGAGAGAGTGGTTTCCATGAAATGAAATCTCTATCAGGAAGCTAAAAGTGTATCGGGAATTAGAACATATGTACCTGACAATAAAACCCATTAAAGGGATCAATTAATTTTAATGTGACCTATACATATTGTACGGACAAAATGATTTGTACACAACTGTTTTGAAACCCAAGTGATATTATTTAGCAAATTCAAAAAATATTTACAAACCATTATGGTGGACAAGAATATATTACTAGGTCAGAAAAATCTAATTGGAAAATTTTCATGGAAACCCATGATTGAAATAAAAAGACTCATAATATTGAACATACATGTCATTTAAAATTTATTATTTATAATTTCATAGATTTCCATTTATAATCGTATTAGTTATTTATTCTCATGATTAATTTTTCTTTTATTTTATGTAATCGAAGGAAATATGAGGAATCCAACCAACAATTAATGTAATAGGAAGTGGAATGATATCCATAATGACATGCCTAACCTGATGAGAGTGGGGACTTAGAAAATCATTTTTGTAGTATCTCAACTAGATTATTTTATGAATAATACCATGAATTATGGAAAATTCCTCCCATATCCTAATAAAGAGCATGTCATAGTTGAGTCTTTCATGAGAAAAAAAGTACTCTCAATTTTAGTGGATCTTCTGATCCTTTAATTATAATACAATGTATTAACTCTATTTCAAAGATATTATATCTCCTCTAATTATATAAACAAGTTAAATTCATATTGTTTATTTATCACGTAGAGGTTAAAGATTATCAGTAATGGACACTAATCAAGAAATTGAATCCCAAAGAGGAAATCAAATCCATAGAATGTGAGGTATTCAGTAAAATATTTATTAATTAATATTTTAAATGAACTATGCATATTAAAATAGACATGAATTCCATGGAATGATGAAAATGAAATATTATCCCATAGTGACTTATAAGGAAAAATTCATAAGGCTTTCACAATAACGCTCCATCTTTTTCATCGATACCAAGAGTTAGGTGGACCACATCGTCTGTGGTTTAATGTTTAGTCTATAAAAATCTCAAGATATTTGATATTTTGATTTATATAAATATATTTTTTGTTATTAACATAATATTGAGAAATAAAATTTGAACTTACAATGGTCTCAAGGGGATGGGGATAAAATTAAAAAATGGAGATTAAATCAAGTTGATTAGTAGTTAAAGCCCATAGAGAATAAAAATCCGAACAACCCACATGCCAAAAGTATGGAATATGCATCCCAACATGTATCTCAGGGGAATGTATACATTTTTCAAGTGTGAAAGATAGGGTTTCTTGTCTATCCATTATCAAATAGAGATAAAGAATCTGACTAATTTAATTGGTGAAAATAATTTTTTGCTCAACACTCAGCCAATTTTATAGTGTTTGAACTGTAAGAAACACTGTCACTATGAATTCAAATTCCCGAACAAATGTTTTTCAAAAATAATTAATGACAAAAAACTCCAAGGAAAATATTGTAAGGAAGGAATTATGTTATCACTACCACAAAGATAGACCCCGATTATGAAGTTGAAACTAGTATTCTAGTTATTCATTCAATTATTTGAAAGTATCGATTAATTATGATTCTACACATTATTTCATATCATCAAAATTTATTACAACTATTAAAACACCACCTAAAAATATGGAGGATGAATTATCAATAAAAATAAAAAAGTGTCAAATTATTACACCCCAAATATATAACTACTCCCATGTAAATATTTACAAACAAGACATCCTAGAAAATCTAGCCATAATTACCTTATTATAATTTAATTATTTAATGGTAATTTATTGGTTGTACTTATTTAAATACTAGATCAACTATTAAGGGATTAAAATCACTCCCATTTTATCGAATCATTTTTTTATTATGTATAATTTTATAGATCGTAATGAATTTATATTGGAATTTTCATCTCAAGCATGTATATATTTTCTATATGAACATGAATATTTTGCTCAAATGACAATAAAAAATATAAAATCTTGCTTAAAGACATGCCTTTTATGGGGGGGTATATGCTAATTTATTCCCTAAATAAATTTCTATGTGTCCTCCGGATTGAGTGTCTGAGTTCTTAATTTATCTTATTTGTGGATCTCTACCTGTATCTAAGACTCCAACAATTTGCAAATTTCAAATTTGATGAACTAAAGAAGAAGTTACAATAGAATCTGGACATGGTTTTTATATTCATGGGTGATTCACTGTAGGTTATGTTAGTCCTCTTAATCAAAGAGAAGTACGAGTCACTATTCATTTTCATTAATTATCATAAACATAATAAAACATTAAAAAAAGTATCATATCTCAATGATTGATTATGTTTTGGATCATATATGTGAAGACCAATACTTTTATAAGGTGAAAATTTGGTCAGTATAACACCAATAAATGGTGAAAAAGGGAGTTATTCTTGAGGCTACCTTTCAAACAAGGTATAGACACTATAACTTCATATTTGTTCCCTTATGGATGACTAATGCTACAGAAATATTAATCAATATAATGAATATAGTCATTAGAGATTGCTCAAATAAAATTTTAGTATTATATATAGATTCTATTCTGATGTACTCCAAAAAAATGGTGTAGGATGAGGATCATTTGGATATTGTGATAAATATTCTGTGAAAGAAGAAGTTATATGAATAATATGTAAATGATATTTTAGGATGAAGTAATTATCATTATTGATGTATGTTATCAATAAAAAATGAATTTATATGGATCAATCAATTAAAAAAGTTATTAAAGAGTGGTCAATACTAAAATATATAAGAGATATTTGAATTTTTATTGAGTAGCAATATAATATTATTGATTTGTGAAAAACATCTCGTAATTTTCAAACCCATTGACTAAGATTACTAAAATTTGAGTGAGTTTTTTACACCAATAGATGAGAAGTGATATTTAAGGAACTGGAAATGAGTCTTTTCATTTCCCCAGTACACATACTACTATCATGTGAGAAATAATAAATGTTATACATTTATGACTCAAATAAGATATTTGTTGTGTACTAATTCAAAATGATAAAGTGATAGCCTACTAAATAAGTTAGTAAAAATTATATGATAAGAAATATCTAACACATGATATGGAGTTTTCAGTGGGGATCTTCACATTAAATATTCAGTGTAATTATATATATATAGAGAATTATAAAATATATAGATCATAAGATCCTAAAATATAAATTCACATAGAAGGATCATAATTTTTACTCATGAAGATCATTAGAATTAATCAAAGATTATGACTGGTAAATCAATTAACATCTTGGGAAGATTAATAAGGTGGTGAATTCTCTAAGTAGAAAGAATCTTGAATCCTTGTTAATGATGAAACCTGATAAACATGTAAATTTAGTAGACTTATAAATGATGGAAATAGAAGTCATAACGGAGGTAAACAACCTACCCATCTAAACTGATTTCTCAACCATCCATTCAATATAAGATAATGTAAACACAACGTGGTAATGTGGAAATATAATAGAATGTAGATGCTATAAAAAATAGAAATCCCCATTATTGGTAATTTTTCATAGAGGTGAAATATTTGTGGCAAGATTTTGGGTACTAAAAATCATGAGATAAAGAATTCTTTGATGAGTGATACAGATAGCTGAAAACACACCCACAATTAAGGGGACATAAAAATCTATTAGGATCTCTCATAGGACTAATTTTGTAGAAATATGAAGAAATAGATCACATCATATACATCAAAGTTCTTAATATGAAAAAAGTGATGATAGAAACATAAAAGTACAAGGGAATGAGACACCCATTACCAATACCTATATACAAATGGGGGAAAACACCATGGATTTTTTTGTATGAATTCCAAATACATATAGAGTAAATAATGTCTTTCAGATTATAGTGGAACATCATACCTTGATGGTTCAAATCATTGCCATTTTGGAGAATATATTACTTGGTAAACATAAAAATATATACATTAGAGAAGTTTTGTGGACACATGGAATTCCATAACCAACTATATCAGATCAGGATATAATTTTCACCTCAAAATTTATGAAAAGTCTCCAACATTTTCAAAACATAACATTGAACATACATATGATTTATCACCCCTAAAATAATATACAATTTGAGTAAACTATCATAAAACTTGATAATATGTTTATATATTTCTCAATGGACATTAATAGAGTATGGATCAATAATTTCATTTGGTTGATTTCTCATACAATAATAATTTCTAGTCATGCATAAAAATGTATCCATGTGACATCTAATATGGTATGAAATATTGGACACTTGTGTTTCGGGAAAACATTTTAGAATTAATGCTATAGGGACCAAAAAGAGTTGAATAAATTGTAGAAATGATCAAGTATATTCTGTAGAACATCAAGAAAGCTCAAAAATGAAAAGGTTCTATGATAATAACCATCAGAGGGACCAAGAGTTTGTGGTTGGATATTAAATATCCCTCTACGTATCTATAGATAAGAGATTCATGATGTTTAAGAAGAAAGTAATAAAAATTCCTATACACATTAGACCCTTTGAGATTATTGATCACATTAGATCTATGACCCATAAACTATCACTCCCACCATCCTTATCCCACATAGATAACATATTCCACTTATCCCTATTTAGGAAATAAATATCAGATCTCTCACATGTACTAAAATTGTATATGCTACTGTTAAGAAATGATATCACTTATATGGAGCTTTCATTGAAGATATTAGACCGTATAAATAATTGTTTACACAATAAAACAACTCGCCTAATAAAGTGATAAAACAAAACTATAATTATAATGAGGTAAATTGGGAACTATAAAAATAAATGAAATACAAGTAACATCATCTTGATTCATAAAAGAGGATAAAATGAAATTTCATGGGAAATTTTTCTTAAGGATGGAATAATGTAATGACCCATAACTTTTTCAATGTATTTCCCCATTTTATTATATAAATGTTCTATATTGTGTAATGTTATATTAAAAATGAATAAACTATATTATAGAAACAACAACATTTTGTTATATTTAATTGGGAATTACATTTATATTATAAATATACTAAATAAAATTAAGGAAATTTCAATGGTAAGATTTATAAAATAATATAACTATAATATAAATATTTAGATCTGCTTAATCCCCTAGAATTATCACACCGATAAAAAGTAGAGTAGAAATGAAATAGAATATCTGTAATGAAATATCCATTTTGTAAATAAAAATATATATAATGAAGATAAAAAAATATTAATAAATGAGGAAGAAATGAAATATGCGGTAATTATATATGGTAGTAAACTAATATAATAGTTACAAATATGACCATTGGAATATTATTCAGTTTATTAAAATATTAGTCCTACTATTTTAATAGTAATCTGACCATTAGAAATAGTAACCTTGCCATTAGAGTATTAACATGAAAGATGATATTATTAAACAATATTTTTTTTAAATCATAAATAGAAAATATAAAAAATTTATATCAATATACATATAAAAGAATGTTTAAAAATGATAAAATATGTGTTGGTGTTTTTATAAAAAAACACATGTTTTATTCAAATTTTGTCAATAACAACAAAATATTGAAATATTTTTTTATAAATTGGATTTTTAAAATAATATTAGGTTTTTTATCTGATTATATTATTTTATGAGACCATAAGTAATTTTTCAAAGGGTCAGAAAATTCATCATAATATAAAAATTTATATTTAACAAATAAATAAGAATTTTGATTCAAAATTTAATTTATCATATTTAAAAATTTATTTTCATAACATTGATGTGATTTTATGAATCTAAATATTGAAAAATAGTTAGGGTTAATTTGAGGAATTTTTTTGAAAATAGTTTTATTTTTTTTGTCAAAAGTTAAATACGACCAAATATGGTATTTAATAATATATGTTGAATACAGGAATAAAATATTCATGATTAATGTAAGGACCCTTTATATCCAAATAAAATGAATAAATTACTCTATATAGTAATGTAATTCATCACTATTTAATGTTTCGATCAAAAATAATAAACCCATGAATATTATATTCCAAAACACCCCTCCCTTCCCCTTATAAATACCACCCCTTCTACTTGCACATTATAAACCTTGTATATGTCCCAATATCTACAAATTCCGGTTCATAAAACTCATCCCCACATCAAAAGAGTTATCATATTACAATAATTACATCCTAAGAACCCTTAATGGGTATCCAAGAGGAGACGCCTCAAGGATGAGTTCAAATTCTCAATTGAGTCTCTTTTGATGCTTCTCTACTTATACCTCCCGCAAATGAATTGCATACACTTTGAAATAGTATCATGAATTTCTTAAATATTATAAAATTTTATTATTATGGTGTAACATACATTTTTTACCCACCCCCAATCGATTATAAAATGAAAACATTGTTCATATTATCGTAGGTTTTCCACTCGATAAACAATGAATTTAAATTTTAGAACCATTATAATGGATAGTTTAAATTCAATTATCCTGGTTAAAAGTGAAATTAATAATTATATTTTATTCTTTATAGTATTCATGAATTATTGAATATTCATAAATTTAAATAAAACAATGTATGTTCATTATAATTTAAAAAACCCACCAAAATGAACTAACAATATAACAAATAAAACCTATACTCTCAAAATAAATTTTTTTTATGAAGAATTTTGGTTAATAAGAACTATATTGTTTTTTACAATTAGTAAATAAATTTCAATACATCTTTGTAACTAGGGAACCAAACCAAAATATCTCTCATAATTACCAAAAAATTAATATGACCGTGGAACCATAAAATGAACGTCCTTGGGACAATTAATACTAACATAATATCTAAAATTGACGAATCAAAACATATATAAATGCTGAATAAATAATAAAATATTTTTTAATATGTTAAAAATAATTTTTTTAATAAATCTAAATTTATTATTATGTATATTAAATAAATTTTCAGTGTGAATCTGAACCTGGGGTAAGTGAACTTTTCAAGAACCCTATATTTTGGGTCATGCCTTTTCCCTCTAAAACTCACCTCATCACACTATTATTATTTATTACTTCAATATTCATTATATATGATCCTCTCACATATTTAAATAATTAACTTTTCATTTATATGAAGGTGATACTCAAATTTTTATAGTTTCTATATCAATTTCATTAGTTAAGAAAATCTAGCTAATTGGAAGTTTCTTTATTAACTAATTTAAAGTAATATTCCATAAAATGTTGTAAAACATATATCGCTTCTAAAATTTACAATTTAAATATGTAAAAATAGTTTAGTTAATTTTTTTATTGAAATGATTATTCTTTTTCCCCCTTTAAATACACTTTACCCGTTTCACTAAAACCCTACATAATAGTTATATTCCATAGATACTTCTCCACTCCTTGACATGCCTTCACATCACTAGAACATCATTTTTCATGAACTATTATTATTTTTCATCTATAAACATCCAATAATTATTTAATAAATTCATTACTGGAAACCTATGTGATATTCAATTTGGTTGTACTTTATGATTATATAACCCATTTCATTCCATGGGTAATTCTTAGATTTATGAATTTTGTATGATTTCATTTTTCGAAACACATATGCATGTACAAGTTGTTATGTGTCCACTTAGATATCACTACAATACATTGGGTAATTTTTAAATCTCATGAATTGATATGCAAGATGTTAGGTTTCATAGCAAATCCATTATTGGCCACTATCCACAAAGTTATGATGTCTCGATAGAGAGAGTTAACATATACTTATAATATCATATTTTTTTCCCACAATCCTAGGAAACCATGATTCGATTATAACATATCATTTATTTAACTCATATAAGTTATAATTCATATATATTTACCATTATGATATCATGTAATTCCATTTGTGTTATATATTGTGCACCTTTAACATATATATTATATAATTTTCATTTATAGCTCAAACTTTTTTGATTATGGATTGCCCAAATTATCCTATAAATTTTTTGAAAGTCAAAGGGATTTAGGAGCACGATATGGGGATTAAAGTAATTTTTTTTATTTTGATTCTATGTTTTTGTTTTATTTATATATTCTTCTATTTATACAAGTATTTATGATACTTGGGTTATGTTTATTTGATATTAATGTTTAATTCATGTGATAACATTTTTTAAAGGATTGGTTCATTATAACGAATGGTATTACATTTTTTTATATCTATTTTGGGATTAGTTTTTATCATCCCACTTTTTCCAAAAAAAATAACATGTCTTACTATTTTGTTGGGATAATAAAAAATTCAATGGAGAAACATCCTCAATATAGAAAATGTTACACGAATGATACATGATTTTAATCATAGGAAAAAATTTAAAGGAATAAATGTACACTTTTTTGGAAATTTACACTTGTTTTGTAATGGATTTCTTTTATTTTCTAAAACTATAAACTTATAATATCATTAATAAATAATAAAGTACTACCCCTATTATAATTCATGTAAGTATGTGTTTATTATGTTATGGGGTGTTATAATTAATATTAAGGGAAAGGTATAGATAACTTTAGAAGTTATGATTATACTAAAAGATTAATTTATGATATTCTAATTTATGGTAATATTATCATGATATAGTTTTTCTTAATTTCTATTTTTTATATAATAGATTATTCTTAGAGTTTTTTTATTAAGGAAATAAGAAAAATGAATTATGAAAGAGATAAGAGAATGATATCCATCTAAATTATTGGAATAGTTGGAGTTGTAATTTAAAGGTTTTTAGATCTGATAATTCAATAAATTTAGTTTATAAATGATGTGACCTATGCATGGGAGTGAAAACATTATTTGAAGAGTAAAATTTATATAGTGCAAAAATTCATTAAACATCACCCTCTTACTTTTGGTGTATCATCACACCAGTGGTAGCTAAATGAAGAATAAATAATTTGGAAAATATATTTTATGTTTTAGTATATTCAAATCATTAGATGGTAACTCCTAAAATTTATCATTTTTAATATAAATTCAATAAGTTATGATATTTGATAAAACAATAACAAATAGAAAATGAGATTGATTCTATGGAGTGGATAACATTCAAGGATCATTTCCGGGAGAAATATTTTCTTATAGTTATTCAAATTAGAATGGAAAATTAATTCATAAAATTAAATTATAAGTAAGAGGACTCAATAATAACCTATGATTAAAATTTTAAAAGATTTTCCAGGTTTTAACAAAATTTATTTTTAGACAATGCTATTAAAATTGCATAATTTTTATCCCAATTCAAACAAAGTTGTCAAAGGGCTTTGCTAACTCTAGATTTTTTACATGATGATAACATTGATTTTTGAAATGAGAATGCAGAAATAGTTTTTTTATATTTTCGTATCAATAATGATAAAATGTGGTTCATATGAAATGTAATGGGGAATAATTCATTATGTAAATCCAGAAGAAATAAAACTAATATTCCCTTTTAATATAAGTGTGGTAAATAGAATTCTAGTGAATTTTTTAATAAATCTAAAGTGTGATTCCAGTGTGGTAAGATGGTATATCCATGTTTTGTATATAAATAGAATAAAAATATCAATTACTTGGCTATTTTTAATAATCCATCTATAAGATGATATATTTATAATAAAATAAAACATTATTCAAGTTTGTTTTAAAGAAAAATATGAAATATGGAGATCATCAATGTCAAATGCAGAAGGGTGTCTCTAAATCATTCATTTTTAACATTAAGAAATATAGGACCATATAATAATGTGGGGATATGTACCATAATTGTTTTCTATGATTATTCCAATATAATGTTTCATTGAGGTTCAATACATTCTTTTTACTCTACTAATTCTTCTAGAAAAATGGAAATATACCATGAATAAATAAATGCCTAAATTCTGGTAAAAACTCTGGGTAATAATATTAATACAATGAAGACTTATAGAAGCCTTATTATCATCGATATTGTAATGTTTTACCTGAAAATATAATTATTTTTTATTAGTTTAGATTTATGTCATTCTAGGAACAAAAATCAATCCATTTAATCTTGATAAGATAGATTATAGAGCTCAAGAATTCATATTCTTTCCCTAGAATGTGTTCTAGTTCATATTTGAGAATGATTTCATGTATTTTAAAACACATCATGATGTTCATGAGTTGATTAAAAATAGGGGATTAAAGATATATTATACTTATCATTGAAATTAACGTAATTGTCTATCTTAGTATTGTGCTTATTGTAAATGAATTTTCAGGTGTATTTCATGGTGATTCCTTATATGTTATTCCTCATTGGGAAAAATAATTTACTACTAACATAATACCCCATGATAAGCTAGTTTCAAAACTTCCTTATCAAATTGATCTAAAACAACAATTGGGATTTAAAAGGTAGAAAATTAATAACTTGATAAGGGTTTCATCAACCCAAGAACTTCACTTGGGATGTTCTAGTTTCATTTGTCAAAAATAAATATGGTCTGATAATTCTATGAATTAATTATAGAAAACTCAATTGAATTAAAGTTAAGAACAATGCATTCCACCAAATATTGATGAATTATTTTTTAAAATCTAGATTGTTCACTATTTTTCCATGATTGATCTCTGATGTGGATATCATAATTAAAAATTAAAATAATTTAATTATCTTATTATACTATTTCATACTTGGTATCTCTATTATGAGTTATTTTTTATGAAAATTGGGTTAATGAATTCACCCAATATATTTTGGAACTTTGAATAAAGTCACCTATGTGTATTTTGATTATTTTTTGGGGGATTTTGATTGTCACGACCCGTCCTCAGGGCCCGTTCCATGACTACCCCAAGCTCGCCTTCCATAGGCCAGGGGCTGGCAACTAACACCAAAGGTGTAAATCTCGATAACTGGTAAGGAATTGCCTTTATAGAAGTAAACAAAACACCGCAGAGTACAAGAGGATGTAATATACTAAGTACAAAAAGGAAGTGCTGAAAAGTAAATGGGCCATAATACAAACCCAAACGAAAGTAAAGCTATAACTGAACAAAAGTACAATAGAAAAAAAGACAACAGCTGGAAGAAAGGAAGCAGCTCCTGGGTCGTCCTCCTCAGATCCTACCTAAAGGGTAGGTAAAGATAGCCTCTACAACTCTATCGCCCATCAACCTCCTCAAAGTGTCATCTCGTCGTGAAGTCCACCTCCAGATATTGACTCGTCGAGAGGTCCACCTCCGGGTACCGTCCAGTCCTCGAACACTCGGCCTCTGTCAGCGCTGCCCGACATCTACAACCAACACAATGAGTTGTGGGCATAACCCGAGAAGGGGTGAGTATAACGAAAATCATTAGGGACCCCGAGACCCTCAAGGTCTCACTAAATCCAACAAGGATAACCACAAAGATTGATATCAACAGATAACTTCTACTTAGGTATATACCCATACATATACCTATGTTATCAAGTAACCCATTTCAATCATGAGGAAACACAATGATTATGAAATAAATGGATAACCACTACCCAGGTATATGCCCATACATATAACTAAGTTATCAAGTGACCCATCTCAATCAAGAAGTAAATACAAGGTCATAGACTCAGCTCAAAACAGGATTTTCATTATCGAAACTATAACTACTGAAGAGCCCTGTCTCTGGAGTGTACAATGATCCTATCACGACTCTGAGGTACTGCTCACTAACCTAAGACTTCCGAGGTACTCCTTCTTTCAAGTACCGTGGGTCAGCCACCCAAACACAATAGTGCTTCCCGGCATGGTATGCCACCCAAACACAGTAGTGCATCCCCCCTAATAGCCTACAGAGGTACTCTCCAGATAATTACCATGGGTCTTCACCCAAACTGAGTAGTGCTTCGTCTTCCATGGGTCTGCACCAAAAAAAATTAGGGCTCCGTCCACTGGGCTAGTCGACTCACTCCAAGTCGAGTCGGTCAAGCAGTCGTCAGGTCTCAGCCGGCTACACGGTCTCCGTACTCCGCACACTCGTCTCCAGGAGGGTCTGCTCCACGGGATACTGGTTGATACTCCAAGTACAAAAAATTCCCATGAAGAAGAATCTCAAAGGACCACCTCGTCATAGGGGTCTCAACGCAATAAACGGCACGTCTATCGGACGCCCAGTCAGTGAGTTATTAGCCTTTTCATCCAAGTGGCCCAATTGGTTTCGTGTGCGAACCAACCCGGCCGTAACTCAACTATACCCTGAACTCTGATAAGGTATGCTCATAGGGACTGTTTCTCAACGTGATCACCAACGCTGCTGATGGTCCGTCAAACGGACATCCGGTCTGAAATTTATCGTCTTTTCCGTTCCACGGGCCAGGTTGGATTTCTGATAATATCCAACCCTGCCACTATCCAACTGCAACCAAAACTTAGGTGAAGTATTCCAGAAGTTCCGTCTCATCAAGAGGAATCCAACAAAGTCTACGACACGTCAATCTGACGTCCGGAGCTCAAGATATAAGCGTTTTCACTTCGAGGGCCCGGTTGGTTTTGTATCCGAACCAACCCTTCCATACCCAATGTTCTACTAAACCTTGATTGTAATATACCAAAACGACCGTCTCGATCCAGGGATCGCATCGTAGCTGACGGTGCGATGATCGGAGGTCCGTAGCCCAAGATATGGTCAAAATACCGTAAGAGGTCTGCGAATAGGGGGTTCGGGCCTGGTCCGACCCGGCCCGAACCGGGTAGACCCAACCCGGGTCCGGTTCTGGCCCGCATGGGCGTGGCCCGGTCTGGCTGGCACGGCCCGGACCGGCCTGCGTGGCCCGGCCTGGCGCACTCGGACAGGCCCGCGTGGCCCGGTGGCTCGGCCGTAATGGACGAGCGGAAGGGTTTCGGTGGGGCGCGCTGCCCCTCGCCTGTTTGTATAACTGCGGCCCCCATGTGGGGGGCCGCTCCTGTTGGCCAGCTGGGGGTTACGACCCCCGACTTTCTCGGTGACCGGCCGGCCCTGCTGGCCGGTAATGCTGCTGCCTCGGGACCCCGCGGTCCCGCCCTCCTACTCCGGCGCCGGGGGCCAGAAGCCGGCCGCCGCTATCTGCTCTGCTGCGGCTTTGGTCCGTCTGGCGAGGCGCGACGGCGCCGCGTCCCTCCACCGCGGCCCTGCTCCGGCCGCGGTCTCTACCAAGTTCTCCGGCGTGACGTGACGGTGCCACGTCTTGTTCGACATCAACGTCACGGTGTGACGGCACCATGCTTCTTCTCCCAATCTTTATTATTTTCCGCGCGGTGCAGCGGCACCGCGCTGCGTTGTTCGTGCCGCAAACAAATCAACAATCTAGGGGGGAGTAGGGTCGGCCGTGTTCATGCGGTCCGACCCCCTCTCATTTTTGCGATATCAGGCGACTAAAATAGGACGATAAACAACGATGAAAGTATTAAGGAAAAAAAAGAAAAATTCCCCTACCTCGAAGAAAAAGTTGAACGAAGGTTCGTCGGCATCGCGTCGTCGATCTCCGAGGTTCTGACGTTCTTGTAGACCTTCGTCGGAGGTTGGCGTTCTTTGCGTTCTTCATCGAGGAAGGAGTGCTTCAAGGATTTGGGTGATTTCTCCCCATCCCTCTCACACTATGAACCCCTTCAATAAAATAAGACTTGTCTTATTTTATTAACACACAAGCCAAACGTTTTGAAATTCAAAAATTGAATCCATCAATTAATTGAATTAATTGAGATGTTTAAACCGCCCAAATTGATGAGGAGTTTAAACATTAAGTTAAACGTAAGAGTTGACTCTCATTTAAAGGGGGTGCGGGTGGGTTACCTAATTAAAGGTGGGGGTTTCGAGGAAGTTGAAAAGGTGGGGCTCGTGTGGGCCCCACCCCACAAATATCCTACCTAGTGGAGTAGGATATAGTGGGTCCCACCTCATCCACTTAGCATAGGTTAAAAAAAATTAAATATAATAAAATTGGTTGCACCATTTTATTTTATTCATTTACATAACCCAAAATTTAAAAAAACATACCCAAGGAAACGCAACTCCGGAAAAGGTGTTCCTAAAAAATTACTGGCACTTTGATTCCATCAGTGCCCTCGGATTTTGATTCCGAGCACCAGTTCAAAAGTTAGGAAAACCCACTCGTTTTTTCACTGAACGTACCTGAGCTAAACTTCGGAAAATGATTCTGGGCACACCGGGCCTCGGAATCAGGTGTCATCAAAAACTGCGTTCTTGTAAAATTGCAAAGAAATTAAGAAAAACAAATTCCATGAAATTTCTGGGTGTTTACATTACTCCCACCTCTAGTATTTACGTCCTCGTAAAGTTCTAACACAAACTAGGGTTACAAAAGCGGTACTGAGCACGCATCTGAGCCTTCCGCTCCCATGTGCTCACATGGAGGTTCCTGTAATTCCAGTGAAAGGGCACCCAAGGAATCAACCATCTTTGTAGGATCTGATCCTGCGATCCGCGATCCCCACTGGAACCTCCATGAAATTCACCCCATCGCCAACGTCCAGCTCCTCATAGTCGATGATATGCGAATGGTCGTGCTCGTATCTCCTCAGTTGAGATACATGGAAGTCATCATACACCTAGTGCAACTGAGGTGGATGGGTCAAGCGGTAAACCACCTCGATTACCCTACTGAGGACCTAGAAAGGTCCGTTGAACCTTGGAGAAAACATGTCACCTCGGCCACATCTCCGTAAACCTCGTCGAGGTGACACCCGTATAGGGACGTGATTGTCATCCTCAAACTCTAGAGGTCTCCCTTTCCAGATTAGAACTGACACTCAAAACTCCTGATGCCTCGAGGGTAAGGTTGAACGTCTCAAGAGTGATCGGCCACACCCTCCTATGCATGACTTTATCCTGTTCTTCCTAGGGTTTCATTTTTTCCGGCCAAGTAAAACCCATCCCGACATCGTAGCTAAACCACAACCTTTTTTCCTAATACCGTCAATTTTCATATGAACTGTTATTGCCCGGTACAAACTCAAACCAACGTCGCAAGGCCTCGACGCTACCACCAAGAGATTCCAACTGAAACTCTCGCCTCGAGGGTCTGACCACACTGTCAATGTAAATGTGATTATCGAGTCTTCTCCCAAGGTATCTCCAGACGTGAGGGTCAAGTCTACGACTTACCGGAAACTCTAGGTCTGTGACAAGATTCATGGAAGAAAATAATGATTCATATTGACATCTGTTACTATGGCAGCTAGTAGTGGACACAGACTGTCCCAAGAATCATTCTTAGATCCATTGGGTCACACTCCTTGACCACATGCAGCTACTCTCTTCCCCTGCTCTACATGTCTGCTGCTTTGCAGACTCATATCTCCTAAAAGATCTCTCTTCTTGAAACATTTAACTCGCCCGAGTCTCTAAGACTAGCACCGGTTTCCTGTTTCCTACTGCATTGTGCAGTCTTCGTCCGCTCCTGGATGATCTGTACATTCTTTTCCTATGATCTATAAGAGCTGCTAAGATTTATCCATTTTTGAAAAGATAAACTCGGTCTCATCCGCTGGATGAACCATGCCCATTGCTTAATACATTCAATCCTGACATGAATGATGTATTCATTCCATGGAGGACGTCATAAGGCCTCGACGTAACTACCAAGAGATCCAACTGTCACTCTCACCTCCAAGGTTCGAGTCACACTGTCAGCATCAGTGTGAGGTCACTGGGTCTCCTCCAGTAGAAATATTGAAACTGAGGGTCAAGTCAACAGTTTAAACCGGGACCTCTCAGTATCAACCAAACAAAAGGATAAGGAAACAAGTGTCACTAGGATAAGTGTCTTCTATTATTGCATCTCATAGTACAAGACACAAATAAAATAGAAATGTGGAACTAGAAGTACCAAGAACAAAAAGGAATCCACTAGTTCTGATCCTGTCCACCTTCATCCGGAGCTCTACTGCCTTGTCCACCACTCGGCTGTTTCTCAATCACCCACAGCTACTTCGCTCTCGGTGGCTCCTCCAACGCCTGCGGATCAACTATGCAAGGAGTCAGACAGTCACGTGCCATGTGACCCTGTCCGCCACATGTGTAACATATCATGGAAGGTCTAGCTCTGTTACTCCCCTTGCTGCCTCGCACTATCGACCCTATAACCCGAGATCTCCTACCTGCTGGTCTGGTCCTCTTTTACCTCCGCATCATATGTCTACTACCTACAGATGACTCATATACTAATGGAAAATCATGCAGCAAAGGCAGTAGCTCTTGAACACGCTCAGGGTGCAGAGCTACAGGTACAAACTCCACCTTGAAAAAGGTCTCTAATTCTCCTAATGTGAAGGTCATCCCGTCACAAAATTGGAACAAGTGGCTCCACCATCTCTGAGCTGCTGCCTGAAAGAGGCTAGCAGCAAAGATCACCATGAAGTCTGTTGGCGTCCCCACTAGCCTAAAGACGTTCACCACAGCCTCCAGCCAATCCTCAGCCGCCTGTGGGTCCGTCTCTCCCCGGAACCTGGGTGGCCTCTGGCGCTGGAACTCATGCAGCACGCTCAAGCGACGTGCATTGACTACTGTTGGGGCTTGTGTCATCGGTGGCCCAACGTATGGTAGTACCGCTGGTGCCTCTACTGCAAGAGGGCCCTGTACCGAAGCCTCATCGCTCAGCAGGTTGTCAGTACGCACATCCCTCTGGGATCTAGCTGGTCATCCGTTGAAAGGCATCCTGAAATAAAACAGACGTGACATGGTCAAACGATTATATGTGGTGAGATGACCTGTTTTGAGATAACTTTAAAAAAAAACTTATAGAAACACACACGCAATCAGTGTTTTCATGCACAAAGTCAGAAATCAGTTGTCAAGGTCCTGGTGTATGGATACGTTGTCCGCCCGCACCAACACTGGACTCCCTGAACTGGAAACCACACTCGGTACCCTTAACGCTATTGCTTCATAGAAAGAAAATATTAGAGTTATAATTTATGCGGTAGAACCAAATCCTCTGATACCAAATTGTCACGACCTGTCTTCGGGGCCCGTGCCATGACTACCCCCAATCCCTCCTTCCATAGGCTAGGGGCTGGCAACTAGCACCAAAGGCGTAAATCCCGATAAATGGGAAGGAATTGCCTTTATAGAAGTAAACAAAACACCACAAAGTACAAGCATAAGTAATACACTAAGTACACAAATGAAGTGCTGAAATGTAAATGGGGAAGAATAAAAACCCAAACGAAAGTACAACTACAACTTAAAAAAACTACAATAGAAAAAGACAACAGCTGGAAGAAAGGAAGCAGCTCCTGGGTCGTCGTCCTGGAATCCTACCAGAATGGTAGGTACAGATAGCCTCTACAATGCTCTCGCCCGTCAACCTCCTCCAAGTGTCGTCTAGTCATGAAGTTCACCTTCAGATATTGACTCATCGAGAGGTCCACCTCCAGGTACCGTCCAGTCCTCGAACACTCGGCCTCTGTCACCGCTGTCCGACTTCTACAACCAATACAACGAGGTGCGGGCATAGCCCGTGCAGGGGTGAGTATAACGATACTCAGTAGGGACCCCAAGACCCTCAAGGTCTCACTAAATCCAACAAGGATAAACACAAAGAAATATCTCAACAGATAACTTCTACTTAGGTATATTCCCATACATATACCTAAGTTTTCAAGTAACCCATCTCAATCATGAGGAAACACAAAGATTATGAAATCAATGGACAACCACTACCCAGGTATTTGCACATACATATACCTCAGTTATCAAGTGACCCATCTAAATGAAAAGGTAAACACAAGGTCATAGACTCATCTCAAACCAGGAGTTTCATTATCAATATTGTAACTACTGAACAGCCCCGTCTCTGGAGTGTAAAATGATCCTGTCACGAGTCTGAGGTACTGCTCACTAACCTATGTCTGATGAGGTACTCCTCCTATCGAGTACCGCGGGTCATCCACCCAAACACAGTAGTCCTTCCAGCCAGGGTATTTCACCCAAACACAGTAGTGTATCCCCCCTAATAGCCTGCAGAGGTACTCTCCGGATGAGTACCGCGGGTCTGCACCCAAACTGAGTCGTGCTCCGTCCACCATGGGTCTGCACCTAAACAAATTAGTGGTCCGTCCACTGGTCTAGATGACTCACTCTAAGTCGAGTCGTTCAAGCAGCCGTCAGGTCTTAGCCGGCTCCACGGTCTCCGTACTCCGCACGCTCGTCTCTGGGAGGGTCCTCTCCACGAGCTACTAGTAGATACTCCAAGTATCACAATGTCACACGAAGAAGTATCTCAAAGGACCGCCTCATCATAGGGGTCTCAACGCAACAGACGGTGCGTCAATCGGACGCACGGTCTGTGAGTTATTAGCCTTTTCATCCTAGGGGCCCGGTTGGTTTCGTGTGCGAACCAACCCGGCCGTATCTCAACTGTACCCCGAAATCTCATAGGGTATGCTCATAGGGACCATTTCTAAACCTGATCACCAACGCCTCTGACGGTTCGTCCAACGGACGTCCGGTCTGAAATTTATCTGCTTTTCTGTTCCAGGAGCCAGGTTGGATTTCGGGTACAATCCAACATAGCCACTATCCAACTTCAACCAAAACTTTGGATAAGTATGCCAAAATTTCCGTCTCATCATGAGGAATCCATCAAAGTCGACGGCACATCAATCGGACATCAGGAGCTCAAGATATAAGCGTTTCCGCTCCGAGGGCCGGGTTGGTTTCGTATCAGAACCAACCCGACCATACTCAAATTTCTCTGAAACCTTGATTGTAATATACCGAAACGACCGCCTCTATCCAAGGATCGCATTGCAGCTAACGGTGTATCGATCGTAGGTCTGTAGCCCATGATATGGGAAAAAGACCATAAGAGGTCCGCGAATAAGGGGTTCTGGCCCGGTCCGACCCGGCCCGATACCCCCTGGGGCGTCCCGACCCAGTTCCGGGTTCGGCACACTTGAGCGCGGCCCGGCCTGGCCTGCACGGCCCGACACGATGGCTTGGCCCGACGCGCTCAGCCTGGCCAGCGTGGTCAGGCGGCTCAGCCGTAATGGCCGAGCGGAAGGGGTGCGAGGGGGGGGGGGGGGGGGCTGCCCCCCACCTGTTCGTGTAACCGTGGCCCCCATGTGGGGGACCTCTCCTGTCAGCCAGCCGATGGTTATGACCCCTGACATTCTTGGTGATCGGCCGACCCGGCAGGCCGGCCGTGCTGCTGCCGCGGGACCCCGCTCTCTTGCTCCGGGTCCGGTGGCCGGAAGCCGGCCGCCGCACTCTACTCTGTCACGGCCAAAGGTCGCGGCCTTTGTCCGTTCGGCGCGGCGTGACGGTGCCGCGACACTCTTCCGCGGCCCCGCTCCAGCAGCGTTCTCTTCCAGGTTCTCCAGCGCGGCGCGACTGCGCCACGACTTGTTCGACTTCAACGGCACGGCACGGCTGCGCCACGCTTCTTCGCCCAATATTTTTTATTTTCTGTATGTTGCACCAGCACCGCAATGCCTTGTTCATGCCGCAAACAAATCAACAATCAAGGGGGGAGGAGGGTCGCCCGTGTTGGTGCGGTCTGACCTCCTCTCGTTATTGCGATATCAGGCGGCTCAAATAGGACGATAAACAGCGAATAATGTATTCAGGAACAAAAAAAAATTCCCCTACCTCGAGGAAAAAGTTGAATGAAGGTTCGTCGGCATTGCGTCGTCGATCACCGAGGATTCGGTGTTCTTGTCGACCTTCGTCGGAGGTCGGAGTTCTTCGCGTTCTTCGCGTTCTTCGTCGAGAAAGGATTTCTTCAAGGCTTTGAGTGATTTCTCCCCATCCCTCTCGCAAAACAAACCCCTTTAACAAAGTACGACTTGTCTTATTTTATTAACACACAAGCCAAACGTTTTTAAATTAAAAAATTGAATCAATCAATTAATTGAATTAATTGAGAAGTTTAAACCACCCAAATTGATGAGGCATTTAAACATTATGTTAAACGTAAGAGTTGACTCTCATTTAAAGGGGGTGCTGGTGCGTTACCTTATTAAAGGTGGGAGTTTCGAGGAAGTTGAAAAGGTGGGGATCGTGTGGGCCCCACCCCACAAATATGCTACTTAGTGGAGTAGGATATAGTGGGTCCCACTTCAACCACATAGCTTAGGTTAAACAACTTTAAATAAAATAAATTTGGTTTCACCATTTTATTTTATTCATTTACTTAACCCAAAATTGAAAAAAAAACACACCCCAGCAAACGCAACTCCAGAAAAGGTGTTCCTAAGCAATTACAGGCGCTGCGATTCCATCGGTGCCCTCACATTTCGATTCCGAGCACTAGTTCAAAAGTTAGTAAAACCCGCTCGTTCGTTAACTGAACGTAGCAGAGCTATACTTCATAAAATGATTCCGGGCACACCGTGCCTCAGAATCAAGTTCCATCAGAAACTGCGTTCTTGTAAAATTCCAATGAAATTAAGAAAAAAAATTTCATTGAAATTTCTGGGTCTTTACATCGTTGATAACATTTTCATATTTTCTAATGTCTATAAAGATCATGAGAAGTATATATATGTGATATTTTAAAAACCTTAATTTAAAATAATTTCATTGGAAAATTTATTAATTGTGAATTTTAGATACAATGGATTTATTTACTTAGAAATATTATTTCTAAAGATAGAATAATTGTTGAAACTTCTAAAACTAAAGTGTTATATGGGAGTATAATACCTAAATATTTCCTTGAAATTCAATGTTTTCTTAGATTAAAGGGTTACTGCTAATGGTTTTTGGAAAACAAAATCCTTCTTATCTATCTCAGTAACTAAGTTAACTCAAAAATGATCCAAATTCATCTATAAAAAAGAATGTGAAAATAAATAAGGAATTTATAAGATATTTTCATTTAGATCTACTGGTATCCTTGGACTTTTTAAATGGGGATTTTATTATTTAAATTGGTTCTTCATTAGAGGTACTTTGTTGTGTCTTGTTGTAACATGATTGGGTAATTTCACTAACATCATTCCAATGGAAACTCCATGAGTTGAATTATCCATCTTGTTGTCTTGATATTGTTACAATTTTGTTTTCCTTAAAAATATTTAGGAATCATTTATTTTGGATAAAATTTTCAATATATACAGAATAATATTTTTTGGAGTATATCTTCCCGCCAAAAGAGTTCAAAATAATGAAAATATAATGGTTGGAACTAATAAATGATTATGCTTGCATGATTCACTATCATCTTAATAAAATAAAAACTTCTTAGGCACCATTAGTTGGAATGATAGTGTATTATTAACCATTATACATTTCAAACATTATCCTAGTAAACTATTTTATAAATCACAGTTTAGAGGATGTGTATCAAATAATATTTTCTTTTTTGTATCATGTATAATTAAAATCATCTTTAAAAGAAAAATTTAATAAGTCTTAAAAATATGATAATGGTTCATAAAAAATGTATATTTTATTTTGTAAGGTAAATTTCATAACATTAATAGTGAAAAATAAAGTATTATAAAAAATATAAATAGGTAATATATTCCAAATGATTTTAGTTGATGAAAGAATTAATTAGTGAGACACTCTTCTCTATAATTTTCATTAATCCTTGTAGCATATATATATATTTAACTTTAGTTATATTATTGTTGGGAAGGAATTAGAAAATATACTACTGATTTTGACAAGAAATGCATGACTTTTTAACTAGTTAAAGATGAGGTAAAACTGTTAAAGGGGATGGTTCATAATTAACTAATGGTTTAATGGAAATAATATAATATATCAATGTATTTCTTGGTAGAATTTATGAATACATATTGAGGTAATAATTAGATTTGATTTATTACTGATAATTTTTTAAATCTATGAATTCTAATCCCATAATATATAATATGTATTTTGATCTGGCATTTAGATGTTATATTATGGAAATAGTTAGGTTTCTTTGATTACCTCTATTAAATATAACTAATATTTATCTAATATTTACCATAAATATTGTTTAATAAAATTTTATGTCATTGACTGTTGAATCAAATTTTAATATGCCTATTATTTCCCAAAAGAATGGATAGTTAGAGAATAAAAATAAAACTTTTGATAATAAGATGCAAGATTTATAATTATATTATTAGGGAATATGGTCTCAAAATCATTCATTGGTATAATTTTAGATGATTAGACATTTCATTCGAACATACAAATGGAAACATTTAGGTAGTTATATAGAAAGTTGTATTGAACGCCAACATGTTAAGAATAATTTAGTGGAATAAATTTTTTGGTCTATAATTGGTAGAAGATATAGATAATGGGTAATGATGATTCAACACCATATGAGAGTAACTTGGAGTAGGCATAAATGTTTACTAGTTAATCAAATTATTGATATCTAATTTTCGGTAGAATATTTTGTTTTTATTAAGGTATATCCTTTGAATGGTTATATTCATTTTGATAAGAAGGTAAAATTAATTCCATGGAATATTTTTTTATATTATATTTTTGAAAATTTGGGATATGATTTCATAAAAGTGGATTAAACTATGTGATTATTTTAGTTAAATGATATGTTTCAGGTATTGATTATTAGGAAATATGTACTAGATGAATCTCATGTTTTGACCCATAAAGTATTATATTTGAAAGATAATATTTCATATAATGAAAATAATATATAGATTCAAGATCCAAGAGGAAATATTTTGTATAATAAGTTAGCATTCCTAGTTAAGGTATTATGTAAGAAATATATAATTTTAGAAGTAACATCGAGATAATAAAAATATATGAGTTAAAAAAACCCACATATTTTTATTTAAGGAATAAAATTGTGAGAATGAATATTATTTAAGAGGGGATTAATGTGACAACCTAGGTTATTATACTAGTAAATCAATTTCATGTATTATTAAAATTTATTATTTCATTTTATTGATTCAATTTACTATAATAATTGTAACATTTCAACAAAAAATGAAATAGTTTTATTATGAATAAATTTTTTTCCACAAATTATAAGGTTTTATTTAGAAAGGTATAGTTATAAATTTATGTAACTGAATATTATTAAATGAAACTCAATTTTATATCATTATATCATATATTTATTATAGTGAGTATTTGGGTTTTTATTAAAAATTTATTATTGAGTGAATTGTGGAAAATATACATTTTCATAAACACTTTCATTTCATATCATGTATATGAAAAGTACCGTTATATATATGTATTTTTTTAAAAGTAAATATATTCCCAATTTATCAAAAAATAAATAAATTAATGGAAAATTAATCATAATTTTACTTTATTTTTGTATAAACTCATTTTTATAATAAAAAACATATATTTCTAAAAATATTATTTCATTTAAAAGGTTATTTTAAAATAATTTTCATCCAATTATAAAATTTTAATATTGAAAAAATTGTTTTAATTTTTTGGAATTTGGAACTTAATATTTATTAATGAGTTCATTTTCATTTTTTCTCATAATGATTAATTATCATAGTAAAAAATGGTTACCATAGTGACAAATAAAATGGTAAAATTAGTGTAAAAACTAAGTGATGAAGTCACTAAATGCAATATTAATTATTATTGGATATGTTTATTTCTTATACAATCACCTTATCTTCAATTATTTATCTTTATTACCACTCTCAAATAAATTAATCTTTTATAATAGTTAAAAGTTAACGATATTACAGTAGTGTTACTCCGCTCACTTATTAAAGGGAGCCACTTATCCCAACTTTTTCAAAAATATTTAATGTTCTAGATTGTCCAAAACTAATCCAAAATTCCTCCTAAAATCATTCATGAAATATAAGAGGTTACAATTCCTCCAAAAGGCCTTTTGATTAATATTAATGTGTAATTAAAAGGGGGATTTACGAAGAAGTGGTATAACTCTTAATCGACTTCTTTAATGTGTATTTCTTCTTAAGACTCCTTCAAAAATATAAAATAAATTATTATATAATAATATCAATATCTAAAATATACTAAATATTTATTACATTTTTGGAAAAAAACTTCTTTATCTCATTCTTCATCCAATGTGTAATGGAAATACTGTCTATGGGAACATGTGGACTACGACCTCTATGAGGTGAGGTATTTTTTCAATTGATTCCTCATATAAATGTTTATAAAGAAAGAATTAATGAATATATAATATTTTAGTACATTATCATGACTATATAAAGATAATTTGTTACTTGCCAACCTACCCTTTCTTCCGTTTGAAAATTATATCACCATTCTCTTTGGTCCAGAATGGGGATAGAAAATGATCTAGAGGAGGATGAGAAAACAATATTAAATTTATTAATGGAAATAATTTGTTATTTTAATTAATTAGTTGAGATAACAAAAATAGTTAATTAATATAACAAATAATAAAATAGAAATATTTTTTAAAGTAATTTGGTCCAAATGAATCCTAGTCTACTCTTATAAGTCTATACTTTGTATGAGTTGCATTGTGAATTACTTGATTTTTAATGGTGAATCATAATCTTATTAAAAACTAATTTTAAAATAAAATTACAACTAATACACCAAAATATTTTATGGTGAGTAACAGACCAATTAAAACATATAATTTAGACTATATGAGTCATAACATAAATGGTCTTGAATTTTGAATCAAAGTGCCAAAAATTGAAGAACAAAAACAAGAATGGTTTTCAATGTTAAAGAATAATCATAAAAACTAAAAGTATGTGAGAGGTGAAAATAAGTGTTATAGACTCATGAAACAAAAAAATGATTGAATAATATTAAATCACATTTAAAAGTTCCTTAGTTAGATTAGCATGATTATCTCATCATGTAAAAGAAGAAGTTGTATAAGTTATTTGTCATATATTTAGATATCTTCCAGTAGTACAAAAAATTGATCACACAAGCCTTGTATAATATGTAACTTCAAATTTTAGTGTAAATATTTTTTTCAATTAAGATTCATTTTCTCATAACTATTATTTCTCTTTAATACATATTGAATATATAAATAGGATATATAAATGGTAACAAATCAGTCTCCCATTGTGTAAAGAAATTCAAATTCATATTAAAAAGTATCCAGGTCAAAGAATATTATCATCCAGAATAATCAACACAAATATCATTTGAAATTAAAACACAAAGACTGATTCAAAATAATTTTAAATACCTATTAAATAATTCAAATAGTATCCATAATAATAAGTAAAAATAATTAAATAAATATCGTAATATAATTTGACTTATTGAATTAAAATTTCAAAACATTATAATTTAATACGTCATGTAAGTATTTAATAATGTTTATTATAATTCATAAAATAATAAAAAAAATTATATATTATCCATGTAACTGAATATTAATTCATAAAATAATAACACCAATAAATCAACTAAATATATAAAAACATAAATACTCTATTCATATATTGTATAAATATATTTGAATAATTAGTAAATTTGAACAGCTTTAAAAAATAAATAAAAAATATTAATACCACTCTTCATGGCGATAATATGATATTCAATATTTTTGTAAATTAATAAAACACTTAAAATAATTAATTTAAAGAGGCTACAAATCAAACTATAAGAATTTTAGTAAAATAATGCATTCAAAATAAATCTAGATTTATGAAAATATAAATAATGTAAATGACTATTTGTGAATGCTAATGGGTATTCTGATTCGTATTCTTTTCATTTCATGTGATTAGTCCAACTAGTCATGAAATTAGTATATTGACCATGTGATGAATATAATGTGTGGTTACTTAATCAAACTTATGGTCACAATAATAAACTTGAATTCATAGCTAGTTGAAATATAAATATTTGGTATGTATAGTTACCTTGAGAACAGATATAGGGTGTAATCACTATACATAATTTTTGAAAATTATAACCTGTTGTTTATATATATATTGTGAGAATAACCATGTCATTTCAGAACTCTATGCCACGAATCAATCTGGGATTGCATCCAAACTGACCTAAGACAAGGCCTAAAGGGCATTCCCGATCCCCACAGGCAAGAAAATACTGTTAGGAATCAATGTAATCACAATGGAACTGAATTTTCCCAAAAATACCAGGATTAATAAACTAACTGAATTTTGAGTGAAACCAATAATAACTAAACATAATTAAATAAACAACCCATTCTAGATTCAATAGTTGAAGGATAAATAGAACATGATTAAATAAGTAAAATTGAACCACGCAATAGGATCTCCATGTGACCTTTTTGTCACCTCAACCACAATACTATGCTAATCCAAAGAAAACCGAAACAAGAAACATGAACCTGCAAAATAGCTTGGGTCTACCGAGGTTGAGCATCACATGAATTGTGTGATCTTAAAAATATTAGTAGGTAATCACCACAAATTAGATACTTTTTCTTTCCCAAAATATTTCAAAAACACTATTTCAAAATAACCAGAGAAAACATTATTTTAATAATTTTAACCAACCAAACAAAAATTCCAACAAATTCACTTTTTAAAACAACACTTTAATCATTCCCTTTTGAATAGTTTTATTTTCCATAACAAAGTTCAAAACCAAATCCCTTATACAAATCCATAAAAACTATCCAAGAAGAGGATATAAAAAAGGCAAAAAAATAATAATAAGTAGATCTAATATCCACATTTAATAGAAATATAACAAACATACATATATTAAATGATGGGAAATTATTAAACATCTCTGGAGGAAATCCCTTGACGTACTCTGTTTGATCTCACCAGTTGACGTATGGTGTAGCACCACAAAACATAACCACTTGTATACTCTAAACTCACCAAACTAGTGGTATATTTCCCCTAGACTCTCAGAAAATTGAGGAGGTGCAACACAACTCAATGGGGTCTAAATACAACTATCACTTATACCTCTATATTAATACTTGTAATCCCATGATAATAGCACATTGTGAGTGGGATGGTCCTCACAGGAATGGCTCAACTGGACCCACTTCAACCACTCTTCCTACCCTAAACATTAACACCCCCTATTTGATTCCACTCTTCATATGGGATCCTCCATAGAGGTTCCCACCTCCCACCAAGCAATTCACAAGTGAAAATCAGTTAGTCACATCATTCATGTTTGAAACCCACTTTCCCAAACATCATAAAATATAAAACGGGTATTCTAATAACATATTCCTTCAAAAATAATTTACAAAATATCACAAAATACCAATCGGACCTTCTCACCATATAATCTTCCAACCATTTTTCCGAAACATACTAAGATGCAATCCATGGTTCTTATCACTTCACATCAAAAATGACTTTCACAAGGAAGCACAAAGTACCAACAAGGCCTTTAACATTTTCAATCCAAAGACGTTTATAAATCTATTTCCAAACCATTTATAATGTTAATATGAAACACAAATTTCATGTTCACAATGTAAAAAGGTCATTTATATTTTGAATCCAAACTTATTTCCATGACGAAGTGAAAGCAAGCAACAACGTGATAAGTTCCAAACTGGCAGTTATGAAAATTATTCACCAAAATATATGTCAAAATTCCAAATTGACATTTATGAAAATTTTTCATCAATACATATCTAAAAATTTCAAAAGGGAATCTATGCTAATAATTCAACAAAACATATCTCAAAATGAAAATTGGTCTTTTATATAAATTATTCATGAAAACATATCTAAAATTGCCAAACAGACCTTTATACCAATTATTCATTAAATCATATCACAAAATTTCAAACGGTCTAACCATTAAATAAAATGTTTGAAATCACCCTCAAAGTCACATGAAAAACCAGTACACCATTTTGAAATAAAAGAATTATTTTGGGAAAAAGAAAAGGGAAGGGAGGAGAAGCCTTTGAAAAACCTTGGTTCGAGGAAACATCATTTCCATCTTTATCTAAACCCTATGCACATATGGGCATGACAACATAAAATTAAACTCTTTAGGTGTCCATGAAATCACACAAAAACCTTTTTAAAAGAGACATCACAATCTTTTAATCCAACAAAGCAAGCCACAAAATAGCGACACAACATAAAAGTGGTCTATTTCAATATAAAAAATGAAATTCACAACCCAGCCACATTACCAAAACATAACTAATTGAAAACACCCCCCAATGCACCCAATTCTACTATAATAATTCAATTTTAATTCTATCAATCACTTTTCATGCATTTAAATGTAGACATAAAAATAGAAACCCTCTTGAAACCATTGCGCATCCATTTTACATCATGAAAACACACAAAAAATCATTATTAAACACCACAAGAATGATGGTAACATTTATAAGGAATTGAAAAAAATATCAAGTATCCAAATATTGTACCGAAAATGAAATTAGTAGAAAAACCTATCTCAATGGCATGTGATTGCAATGAAGCATTGGGAGAAGAATGAATATGCCCCATGAGGAAATCAACACACCATGACATCAAGTTAAATAAACCACACATCAACCCTAACCCTGAGAGTTTGTCCAAGATGAATCATCACCAAGAGAATCCAAAAAATCAGGATTGGAGGAATATTCCAAGAAGAAATAAACAAAAAAACACAAAGAAACATACATAGGAATATTAAACAAGATTAAATGGATTAAGGGGAGTGAGGGATAAGGTTTTTCTAGAGCCCCCTAGTGTTCTTAAGTTGAAAAGGGAGGAAAATACTGAAATAGGGATAAAATAGTAGAGGGAAAAAAATTTAATTTCACACGTTTAATGGACTTAAAAACTATTATGGTGTGGACACAAAGTTTGAAAAATTAAGCCCCAACCATGCACACCCTAACAGAGAAGAGGGGAAACCTGCATGGTTTGGCTGTATGGTTTTATAACCCATGAACCAATTATACAAAATGAAACTGTCCAAACTATAGAACGCCTCACATGCTTTCCATTAGTGTTACTCTAACCGTCTGAAGGTCATTTACCGTACCACATACACCAACCATTAAGACACATGGTTTCCCCAAAGCCCCACATTGTTTATTCCAATCCATTCTTAACCCATGAAAGTAAAGATATTCAAGAATAATTTGAGTAGAAAACACCCTATGCTCTACCAGGCTCTGTGGTAAACCCTAAAATTATTCATAAAAAACATGAATAGGCTGATAACTCACACAAAACCTTGAAAACTCAAAAAATTAATGCATGAAACTGAACCCAAAACCATTTCAAAATATCCAATGCTATGAAAATAATTGAAAAATAAATTCTGAGATTGGGGTGTGAAACTCTATATACTATGAAATGTGTGTGGTTATTTTTTTTACCATGACGATTTAAACAAGGTATCTCCAAATAGTAGGTTTAAAAATATAGGATTACAAAATGCATACCTCATGCACTATTCATTATCTTCTTCTTCCTCTATATTTTTAATAGTGGTAGTAGTGACTATTGTGGACAAGTCAAAAAAAATATTTTCCATTATAAATTTTTTTATTTTCCCCATCATTGTAAAACACTAATGAATGTTTAGAAAAGGGATCATATAAAATTGTGATGGTACATTTTCATTTATATATCACTAATTTTGGTGTTTTTAAAATATAAACTCAATGTGATATTAGATCATAAAACTTGGAGAGAGTTTTATTCCAGATGACCACTATGAGATAAAGAGGAAATAAATTATAGTGTAAGTCTTAAATATATGATAAAAAATATAGAAATATATACTATAACTCTAGAATAAATAACATGAGAAGTTTCAAAACATCAAAATAAAATTGAGGTATCCATTGGGAAGATTTATCCTTTCATATAGTTGAACTAAATTGATAAAAGGTTATTATATTTCTGATGCAACAAACTACATGTTATTCTCTCGTATATCGAAAGATTTGTCATTGAAAAATAGAAGAAGCGAAATTCTTAAAATTACCGAATTCCAGAACCATTGAAAAGAAATTGAAAAAAAGGAGTTTTAAAATAATGATGTTAGACCTCCATTGAGTTTAATGATAAAATAAGTAAATTAATTGGATATCCAATGAAACAATTTACCTGATGATCTAAGCTATATAAAAAGTTTTATAAAATAATTACTACACATGACTATAAGGAACTATAAACTAAAAAAATAATATATTACCAAAATAATGTAGTAAGTTTAATCCAAAAGTTAAAACATCATCAAGACTAAATTAGATATTTTTTTAGTTGAATAAAATGGGAACAATTTTTTTCCCTTCATATGAAATCAGAATTACAAAATTCTATACACTATGGATCAAGGTATTTTAAAAATATAGTGATCCTGTAAAAACTAATTTAAATAAATTATTATTGAAATAAAAATATTTATAGGGTCTGTAATGTTAAAAAAATAAAATATAAATGAATAAGTACATTATCTCAACACAATAATGTGTTAGTGTGGAAAACCACCTTAAATAAGTAATGTGATTCATATTTCATAACTACCAAGAATGAATTGTTCTAAAAAATTTACTTATTCTATAGAAATGATAATTATAACATTTCATAGATTTGAGATATAATGGAATCATTTCCTTTTTACCATGGTTATTACACTAATGTTATTTTGATATTATAAATTGATTGACCTCCAAATGTCCAATATGAACTTAACTACTTTTTTTACTATCTAAGACATGGAAATAAATAATATAAACGGGATTATGATAAGATAATAAACCTAAACAAATTTATTTAGAAGGATTAAAATTAATATTATTTTATTATTCTTGAATGTAAATGGGGGATTCTGGAATTCAATATATGAAGAAATATATTTTTCTTTATGTCTTATTTTTTATTTTTAAAACTATTTTCTCTCATGTATTTTCCCTTAAAAATAATTTTATAATTTTTTTAAATATTTCATAATGTTAATTTCTTATACTATTTAATTTTTTATATTATTTTTTATAAAAATATTCCCAAATATTTTTTATACAGGTCACTTTTGACTTGTCCACTAAACTAGAAATGAATTTTTATTTACATTTACAAAATGACCACCTTTTACCATTAATGTAGTTGTTATACACTAACAAGATTCTTCTAAATGTTTTTATGGTTTCTCAATAATATCATATAAACAAAACATTTGGGAACTTTTCATATTATCTTTTTTCCACTGAAAATTTATTTTTACACTTATTTTTATTTAAAGAATAAAAGTTTTTATATATGTGTGTTTAATTGAATATTTTATAATATTTTTTGATTTAAATTCAAAATGAATTCTTGTGATTTTATTTTGGGAAGTTTTATATCATAATAGGTGATCTTGATATGGCTATAATAATGGGTAATCTTTATATAGATCTCCAATGCATTAGGTAATGTGGTGTAGTTAATGAGGGTTAAGTTACTCCTAAGGTATATATTTTTATTAACTGTGATGGGTATTCCATTGTAACGGTGGATGTATGGAAAATGTCCCTAGATACCTACATATTTATTATATTCATTCAATAGGTTTTAAAGGAACTATTTTTATTTTAGAAGTTAAGGAAATGAGCTCATTATTAAAGGAATGATTATGTTCTTCTAGAGGTGAAATGTATACTTTCAAGATTTCTATTATTTTTTCCAAGTAACATTCATTATTAAGATTTTTTCTCTTTATTCATTATCGAAAAATATTTTATGAAATATTTTTTCATTGAAGTAATTTTATTAGGTAAGTAATTATTATTTGGAGATCAATATTTTATATATATAAAAAGTAAGGTATCATTAATGCATTAAATGATTTTAAAAAGAACTCACATTTTCCCTTTCTTTTATATACATTACAATGATTTTTTTCAACCATTTTTCAAACATTTTATATGTATTATGGATATGTATGTATTATATCATAGTCAATTGTGACATGTATTGAATAAAGAAAAAGTGTCATAAATGGAACATGAGTGTAAAACGAGGAAAATTTTTTTGTGGAAAAAAATGTACACATTTTGGAAATATCCTCTACGTTATTTATTAGTTTTCTTGATTCTCAAAAAATAAAAATCTAAAAGATCCTATAAATGAATGAAAGTGAATCTTTTATTATAAATCATATAATTATGGGTATATTATGTAATGTATTATAATAAAAGAGAATTTTAATTTTCACCTAATGAGATGAATAATGTTGAAATAAAGAGATATTGGAGTGCTTATTGTAATGACCAATATTTATTTATTGACAATTATTTCTAAAATAAATGTATGTTATTTTTAATTATATATATATTAAATGAAAAGAAAAAATAATTAAAAAAATTAACTCATTAATGGAATTATTTATATTGGTCAATGAATTATTGTATTAAAATATAAAATATTTCAAGGTAAAAATAAAAAATATAAAAATTAAAATGGGAGAATTTGAATCATGAATATCCACTCGTATCATAAATACCATGAATTATAATATATAAATGTAAATAATATTAGTAAACCAATTAAAAATATAAAAAATTGAAATACCAAGCCTTGATTCGAATTTAGGTGAATAATTAATAATGCAAATAATATGTATTTATAAGATTAAATGTGACCATTGTCATAGTAATTTGGTCATTGGAATAGAAACATGATTATTGGGAATAGTAACATGATCATTGAAAACTGTAATCTGACCATTGGAAGAGTAACATAACATCAAAATAATAATTTTTTATAGAAATAATATTTATAATTATCAATTTAATAAAATATTAATATTATAATTCTTAAAAAATCATGATTAAAAAATATAAAAAATTTAATCCCATTTTTTATAAACATTATTTTATTCTGTCTTCCAAATATCATATTTTTTATATTAATAAATGAAATTAAAAATTTTAGAAATTTATATTGATAAAATGAATAAAAAATTTTAAATTATATTTTGACAATTTTTAATGGTATTTATTTATTTATTTTATGAAATACTTCAATTTTTATGTGAATGGAGAAAATATTGTTTTTTCTGAAACCATTGTCTCATTAATGAAATCACTCATATTGTAATAATTTAATAATAATTTATAGAATATTAAGATCATCCAAAAATATTTTATTTCCTAAATTATTCATTAAAATATAATAATAAAAAATTCCTAGTCTAATAATAACTTTCTAATGTCTAATTTCAAATTAATTCCTTTAAAAAATTCTCATTTCCAACTTTTCATTTTGATAAAGTAGTGATTTAGAATTATAAAGTTGTTTAATATAATAATAACATTATATTATATTTATAAATAAATTATATTTTTAAACATTCACTATTTCATGTTTTACCTTTGATATATAATTTTATTAAATATTTTATTTTAAAATACCCCTCTCCTTATGTAAAAAATAACTTCACTACATCCCCTTGGAAAATTACTCCTCCTACACATTCCATGGTTAAATATCTTCCAAAATAACTATTATTAATCCTATTATGATCCATATATACATTATAGATTAATCAAACCCCAATCATTAATAGATTCTTGTGCCATGTAAGTGAAGCAGCACCAAGAAGAGGGCATGTTATCATCAACTCTTCTTTGTGTTTTACAATTCTCTTCCTCTATTTCCCTATCCCATTCAAAAAAAAACTTCTAAGATTAATTTTAAATTATATTAAAATTATTTTAATTATTTTAACCTACTATATAAAAATATATTGTTCATGTATTTATGTTTCATACATCTCATTATCCACCATTACATATCGTTACCGACAATGGTTGGTTAACCGCCAATATGGATATTCTTGTCTCTCTTTATAACACAAACCTTATGAATGTTTATACTAAATTATTTAAAATATATAAAAGTATAAATATACCACTTTTAACAATATTTAATTAATTCTAATAATTTTTAAATTACATTGAGGAAAATAGTGAAATCTATGAAAAAACATGAAATAATTAAGGAAAACAAGATATCAAAATATATTCAATGCAGTAAAAAAATTAAAAATATAATCAGATAAATGAAATTGAAAATAGTGTTAAAATGAAAATAATTAAATTCTTGATCAATTTTTTAATAAACCATATATTATTATTCAGGTGGAGGAAAAGGGAACAAATAATGCTGGAAATAAGGTATGGGGATTCTTGAATCCAACATCATTTATTTCGGTATTCCATATTTCTCAAACGTTTCAGTATGCATATTCCCCTAATATTTCAAGAATATTTATGTGTTATTTTATGACTATGATTTTTATACGTTCATTGAGGAATGCATGATTACGAACATATATGACATGACAAGTGGGCTTGGAATTTTATATCCATCGAATGAATTGGGTAATGTGTTTTTTCTCATAATATTATGTGTACTATGTGTGAAAATTATGTTATATTTTTCACAATGATAATGTTATGATTTATACACATATGATACACATGAACATAATACCATCTTTGTTCAAAAAAACATGTGGTAATTGAATAATATGACATGATGTTTTATTTTCATCCATATTCTAAATTCCATTAATTCCTCAAATATTTCCATCATGATTGTGATTATTTTCATATTTTTATGATTTGATATTTATTATTTTTCCTTCCCTTGTTCAATTAATTAATGTCCCCTATTCTTTGTCTTACAGGGCTTTTTGATTTCCCCAATATTTGATGTATATCCTCAAATGATTACATGTACTAAAGATAATGTTGTATTTTATAAGGATAAATATGAATTTTTTAAATAATTGTTAATGTTTTATTATTTACAATTGATGTATGAGCCTAATTTTATAGAGACACTAAAACTTTGGATCATGTATTAGTAACACTATTATATCATTTATATTATAAAACATTAAATAGTCATGTAAGAAAAATTATGTTCAATATAGTTTGACTTAGATTGAAATTATAATTAATTTTGGTATTTGTATTAGAAAATTTATGATATAAACAAAATTATAATTCTTTTTATAGGTAAAACATATTATAATAATTTTTTTAGCAAAAGGATAATCATAGGGAACCCATAAAATATTACTTTAGAGTTAATTTCAGAAGAAATAAATTATTTAATCATGATTTTTTTACATAAGTTTTGTTCAAACCTTTTCTAATATAGAAAATTTTGGAAATGAGGATAAAGCAAGGAAAAAAACCCTTATGAGTTACACTGTAATGATTGTATGAATGACATACCCAATTCTATTGTTGTTTGAGTTCAAAACATCATGGGGATGGTTATATAGTTTTCTCATGCTATGAATCGTAACCTGAACCTTGTGGAATATATGACTTTACCTAAGAAGTAAAAAATGGATATTGATCCCTTTATGTGGAAACAACCACCAGCATTCTATGCATATTATAATCCACTTTCCATTGAATAGTGGGTAAACTAAATAAAAAATATCTTATTTATACTCCACTATTTTGAGAATTTGAAGGTACAACTAGACATTTGTCTTCTATATGGAGTATTTGATCAGAAGTTGGAGTATATATAGAACACAAATATAAAGGATGAAATAGAATTTATAGAGCGGGAAGATGTTATGAAAATATTACTTAACAATTATATCCCTCAAACTATTTAAACAAAGATGTGTAGGACCCCGGGACACCCTGAGAGGGGAGGGGTAAATCAGGGTGGCAACTTTTTCTTCTTAAAGTTGTGGATCTTGTTCCCACATTGGTAGGAACTACTTAAACCTGTATGATGGATATGATCAGCAATTAAACATTCACATGCAGAGACAGATGACACAGCTATTTTTACTTGGTTCACCACTAAAGGCTACGTCCAAGGAGTATACGCCGACAGGTTGCCGGTCGTACCTAAATCTACTATGCTTCACTATCCGCGGATACAAATGTTCGAGTACAGACACTCTGTCCCAGGCTCACTGCCTTTACAATTGTTTAGGGATAGCTCACTGCGTCCCTAGGGTCACTCCCGTTGACTCCCCCTGTCTCACTGCCATTGGTGAAGTCTCACTCAGTTTATAGACATGAAGGTCTCTTCATCATTTGCATTGATGTTCTTTGTCTCCTGTTCAGCATGAGACTTTGCTTGCATCAGGGTTCAGAGTTGATTCTCTTTATAGTTCAATCTTTCTTCTTTAGTGCAATGTCTGAATGCACTAGATCCCCTTGTCTTCATTTTCCTGAATCACAATCACTTATGTGATTTCTCAATAAATGATGTTCAGCTTACTCGACATTTGACAGAATCAATTCACCATGTATGCATGAGATCATGCATGTATCATTTAGATTTCTTCTTCAATCTCGCTTTGCACCGAAAGTATCAGGCTATCCTCAGCTCTTGTGCAGCTCCAGAAAGGCGGGCGTGCTTCAACAGTGTCTGGGTCTCCTTTTCAAGCCTAGCGTGCAAGTCTCCCGGTGGTGCGCAAGTCTCAGGCGTGCAAGTCTAAACTGGCGCGCAAGTGTCACTGAAGCACCTGCGTGACACTGCCTTCTTGAATTTAATACTTGCGCGACACACTTCCTTTCTCCCCCAAATATTCTAGGGAACGCACCCCTCACTCGGCGCGCAACCCCTACTTGCGCGGCTCAACCACCTGCGCGACGAGAGCTCGAACAATCTCAAAGTCTTGAGCTCCGTCAGAAATGAGGAGTGGTGGTCCAGTATTTATAGGCAAACTGGACCCCTTGCGCGGCGGTGCGCAAGTTTCTCCTTGGCGCGCAAGTCCACTTGCATGACTTAAACAACACTTGCGCGACCCTAATGCCTTTTCCATATTTTGATGCTCTAATCTTCAAAAAATGTTGGCGCGCAAGTTTCCTATCCTCCAAGAGTATGGCGCGCAAGTCCCTTTTCCAAAATCACTCTTCTTCATTTGTTGATTTTGAGGCCCTGAAATTTGGAAAACACTGGAAAACGGCGCCACCTTGTATCTGCTCTTTTTGTACCGCCTCCAGATCATCCATTCCCCTGCCGAAGTTCTTGAATCAAACATAGATCGTTGACCACAACTCTTGAACTCGACATGTCACCATTGAATCTCCTTTGTCAGCAAATTTGTATGTCGTTTGTTTGCTTTGTCGACAAGCACGATCACCTCAACATCACTTCTTCTTGGTGATTTGTATCCTTTTGCAACTCTTCTGCTTTTATCACAACATCCACTATTGTGATATGTTTTCTTTGAAGGAACAGCTTTAGCATCATCATCTTCTATGACAATGTGATATGCATGACTATCTCAGAATTCCAATCATTGCACATTGTCTTCTTCATCAACCGTCATGATATACTTCATGCAAACCAATTTAATTCATCAAGAAGTCTCTTGAATGGTTCTCATGCAGTCATGAGTAATTGCGAGCTCTTCATCAAACCCATGGGCCTCATGCAATAATGAGAAATTGCATGGTATTCATCAAAGCCCAAGTTTCTCATGCAATAAGGAGGAATTTCATGGACTTCATCCAAAAACCTCATTCTTATTTAGTCATCCTTGGATGGATCCTCAGATGGATTACACCTCACATTCTTCATTGTTGTAAACAATGTATCACCTTTGACACATGTTCTTTGAACTTACGATCAGCACAACAATCGTCTGAATCACTACTCCTCTACTTCATCGGAGTACTTCATGATCTCCTTCATTGTGAGCTTCCATTCCTCCATTTTATTGGAGTACTTCTTGATCTCTTTCATTTTGATATTCCATTGACAACTATTGACAACAAATAAAAACCTATACACAAAGTGGTTCCCACAAGATGATGAGAAAATTATTAGAGGGGATATAACATGCAGGTGAATCTATCATGATTTATAATGAAAACTTCATAATGCTTACAAGAGGTACCTTATGATTTTTTATCAATAGTGGTAGAAAAACATATACATTGTTTTTCAAGGAAATTAACACCATTGAAATCCATTAGCTATCCAAGACATTAAGAGTTATTAAGGAGTGGTTCAATATCATCTCAAAGTAATGATAGAGTTCTTATATTGGTCCTTTGGACAAGGTGATATGAAAATAAGAATTAATTAACGATATGGTGTGTTAGATGAAAAAGAGGAAAGAGGATCCAATCACCCATGTTTCCAAAATGTGGAAATAAGTGTCATAGAAATTTTCTAAAGGGGTTGGGGAAACTATTAAAATGCATGATAGTATCCCACCAAACTCATGAATGAAAAAGGTACATGAAGAAGCTAGCCAACATTATTAAACAACTGAAGTTATTCCCTAATGATCCATCACTAATGAACCACCCATGGTTCAATCTTCAACTATAGGGATAAAGGTAACTACACAACAAAGTACATAAAACCACAGGTCCTTGGGGGAAATCAGTGTTAGCAACCACTAAATCAATATGATTAAGGGAAAAAATATGCCATCACTACTGCTAAATTTATGTGTAAAAAATAAGACTTATATGGTAAAAATTATATTCACTCAAGAATTGAAAATGTTTTATTTAAATATGGTTTTACACATGACTTTATATCCTTCATGTTTTCATGAACAACTGAATCAATGTCTTGATACATTGAAGTAGTGAAATTTATAAAAAAATAGAGGTGATATAATTGCAACAATTTTTTTATACACTTCTCCTATTAGTGTCTATGGGAATATTATTCCTACGAATCTTATAATCCTTCCCCTGGAGGAATTTAAAGATACACTAGGTGGATAATACACTAGATAAATCTAATAAAGATCATATATCCCTTTTGTAAAATCAACAAATAGTGTGTGTATTGATACCCTATGGAGAATAATACCTTACTCAAGTGGTTGAGTAAAAGTATGGAGTAAAACTAGAGAAATTTTAATTGTAATTGAATACAATGTTGTATTTTAAAAATAGTTACCCATACATCCCCCAGATCGTGAGGTAGAGTTATCAATATAAATCACACCCAGATTCACTCCTATACACGTATTTCTTTATAGTATGACCCCTATCAAACTAGAAGAGTTAAATAGGAAGCCGTAATAAAAATTTGGACAAAGGGTTCATACGCCCCATTGAATCACATTGGGGTGCTCTAGTATTATTTTTATAGAAAAATGATTGATCAATAATGATTAATATCAACTACCAAGAGATCAACGAGATCAGAAAAAAAATAAAAAGTATCACATTCAATGAATGGATGAATTGTATGATCAACTATGAAGAGCATTATATTTCTCAATGGTTGATATTAATTGTAGATATCATCCCATAAGGTTTAAGAATGAATATATTAATAATAATACTTTTCATACAAGTTTTGGACTCTATGTGTTCATAGTGAAGCCCTAGGTAATTACTAATTCCCCTAAAATATTAATTGATTTTATGATAATAGTACTTAGATAATACCATGAAAAATTCTTAGTATTATTGATTAATTATATTCTCATTTACTATAATATTATGAAGTAAAATGAACATAATCTAAGGATTATGATAGAAATATTAAGGAAAGGTAAAATGTTTGATATATTCAGAAAATGTGACTTCTATATTCAACAAGTTACAACCTTGGAGAATGTAATCATATTTTGGGGAATTTATGTGGACACTTAAATGAAAATATAAATATAATAATGGTCTAGACTGACTAGTTTCTTTTAAATACATATATTTCTTATATTAGTAGGGTACTAAAAATTTTTTAAGAAATTTAAATGGAGTTTCTAGCCCGATAAATAAGTTAATAGAGATAGAAGTAAATTATTTTTTCATGGAAGTGTGTGAGGAATGCTTTAAGGTGCTCAAGAAGGGATTAATATCTATTCCATTACTCTCATTACCACTAAGTGGGTATGTTATTCTAATATGAAGTGATTATTTGATGAATATATTGGGTTGTGTACTCATGCATAATGAAAAATTGATAGCATACACCTCTGAAAACATGTAGATCCTTTAGAAAAACTACATGATGCATGATCTGGAGTTAGAAATTTTAATCTTATCTGTGAAAATATAATAGCACCCCTGCTATTCTTATAATTGTGGAATATATACCAATAATTAGATTATAATGTATATATTAACACTAAATGAGCTAACACGCACCAAAGAAGATGGTTATAGATAATCAAGGACTATGATTTTTGTATTAACTACCATTTATGAATTGTGAACAAGGTAGTTGATGCTCTTAGTAAAAAAGAAACTCATACTATATACATGATGTGGATTTGGAATGAACTTTCTTCATGTATATGCAATGTATATATCAAGAAATATTAATGTTATAGAATACATCTTACCTTTATCCAATAACTCTGTAACTATCTATTCAAGAAAAGATGAAGGATGCACAAATGAATGACCTAGATCTTCAAAAAAGGTGAATGAAATAAAATAAGGGAATCTACATGACTTACACATTAATTAATATGGTGTCAATTAATTTATAACATTAATATGATATCATTTGTCATCAAAGATTAAGAATGCTCTATTGGATAATACACATATCTCATCATTATCAATTCATCATGGAAGTACTGACATGTACTATAATATTCAAGAACACTTATGGTGGTATCTCATGAAGAGAGATATTGATGATTATATATAAAGACTCTTAGTATGTTATCAATTCAAATTAGGGAGATAAAATTCAAAGGGGATAATGAAACCATTGCATATACCCTCTTGTAAATGGGAAAACATAACCATTTAATATTTCAATGGTCTCCCAAATAAGTATAAAGGAAGATATACAATAATGGTTTTTGTGGACTGACTAACTAGGAATACCATATTTATTTCTATTCAAGAATAATTATCCCCTAAAAATCATTTTAAGATATATGTAATGGAATTGGAGAGGCTACATGATGTTCCACTATCAATCATAAGTGATTGGGATCCAAGGATTACATATGAATTATATAGAATTATTAAATATTCATTGAATGCTTAATTGAACTTTATAAGGTCCTATCACCCCCAAACTGATGGATAGCCATAATGGAAAATCTTGAAACACTATTACCTGAAGGGATCCAAGTCAATGAAATTAAAATTATTTTGGGAAGAATATCTCACCTTAGTTGATTTCTCATACAACAATTGATTTCAAGGAAGTATTAAAATGGATCCAAATAAATATATATGTGTGGTAATTGATGTAGAACTTTAAATTTTTTGGGATGAATTTTTAGAAAGAAATCTACTTGTACCTAGTCTTTTATAAGAGATAAATGTTAAGCTTAAATTTGGACAACATAATATAAAATATACTCAATGTTGGAAGAAGGGATATGTAAAAAACAGTCTATAGGATTTGATGTTTGAAGTTGGAGACAAATATTTACTTTTATTATCACTATATAAGAGATTCATTTATTTTATAAAGAAATAGAAGTTTAACCCTAGGTATATTATCCCCTTTGATATTATTTAGCTCATAGAATCAATGACCTATAAGTTTTCACATCCACAAAATATGCCTCAAGTTCATGACATGTTCTATGTGTCACTCCTAATGATGTACATACCTAACCACTAAAATTTAATAAATATTAATGTTGTATAACTATATAATTTCCTTCCTTATGAGTATAATCTCGTGAAGATCCTATACAACAAACACAATGTCCTCGGCAACAACATAACTCACCATTTCAAAGTGTTGTGTAGGAATGATAAATATGAAGAGATAATTTGGGAACCAGAGGAATGAATAAAATTGTAGTACCCTAATATATTCTCATCTGAGAATTTGAGTTGAAATTTTAGTGTTAAAATTTCAAAATGGGGTAATAATGTAATGACCCATAATTTTTTAATGATAATTATTTACAAATTCGATGTGTTTTATATTATGTTATATATGTATTATGAGCATAAATCACATAGGGAAAAAGAAACACATTAGTTATTCAATGAAAATTATTACATTAGTAAATTAATAAACCCTATAGATTTATAAATATTATAAGGGGAAATTTGAAAATAAAAAACTAAAATGGGAAAATATGGATCACCTCGGCCAGCCAGAGTCATCCCTCCCACAAAGAACACTATAAAAAAGAAATAAAATGTTAGTAAATCAAAATAAAATTTACATACTATTGAAATGTTGAACATTAAGATGAATTCATGTTAATGATGAATGAAGTAATTGAGAGGTATTTTAAGTAGGAAATTTTCCAATTGAAATAGTAATGTTACCATTCAAATAGTTACCCGACTATTGAGAATAACATCCTAATCTTGGAAATTGTAACCTGACTATCTGGATATTAATTTGACCTCAATATAAAAAATAATTAATTAAATAATATTTACATGATTAATTTAAATATATTTAAATATTATAATTCCAAATAATATATATAATGATAAAAAAACTCATAAAATTTTAGTACATCTTCAACAAACTATATTTTAATTTATATTATAAAAATTATAATTTATACATTAAAAATAAAAGTTAAATAAAAAATAAAAATAAAATGATAAAATAAATATCATTTTTGAAATCATCAAATTAAAATTTTATATATGTGATTTATTGTTAATTTTTTAAAAAACATTAATTTTTAGGTGAATAGTAAAATTACAGTTTTTCCCGTAACTGGTGTTTCTTGAATTACAACACTAATGATGTAATAGTTACCTTATAATTTATAGAACATCATTCTCAACCAAAAAAATAATTAATTTCATATATTATTCATTAAAATACAATAAAATGTTTTCTAAACCTAAATATTACTTTTCAATGTCTAAATTCAAAAGTACTCTTTTAAAAAACAATTTTCACATTTTCCCACTTGCCGTTTTAATAAACTGAAGAATTAAAATTATAAATGGTTTTAAATTATTAAAACCATTATATAATATTTATATATAATTTTTATTATAAAAAAATCACAATTATAAGTTTCACCTTTGATATAGTATTTTATTTAATATTTTATTCTAAAAATAAATAACTCTTAAATTATAAATTACACCTCTATATCCCCTTAGAAAACCACTCCTCCAATACTTATCAAAAAACATTATCTAAAACAAATCTATAATTTAATACAATTGGAATCTATATGTAAATTATTTAGTAATTTAACAACTATCATCAAGGGATTTTAGTGTCGTACATGGGAAGAATCCCTGAGAAAACGGTATGTTTTCAACAACCCTTCCTTGTGTTTTACACTTCTATTCCTCTATATAATTATCCCATTTAGAAAAAAAAAATATTTTATTATTAATTATAAATTATATTAACACAATGTCAATTATTTTAAAAAACATTAAAATATATTTTTTTTGACGTATTTATAATTTATACCTAGGTTTCTCCTCATTTGGCCAATGTTCCATATAACATTCGATTATCCACCAACAAATACATTAAAAAATTATTCTATAACCCCACAATTATGGATGGTTATATTAAATTATTTATAATATATAAATATATAAGTATATTTATTTCATGGATCTATAATTAATTTATCATATTTCTTAATTAAATTGAAAAAAATATAGAAATTGATAAAAAATGGAATGTTTTTTTTTGAAAAAACAATACATGAGAATATATTCCCCATGAAAAGGGAAATTAGAAAACAAAATAAAATGACTATAATTTTTAAATATCAGTAATAATTAAAATAATTAAATTATTAATAAATTTTAAAATAATCTTATGACTATTATTCAGTAGGATGAAAAAGAGATGAAATAAAGATGGATTTAAGTTAAGGGAATACTTTAACCCTAATCCTTTTTTTAGGTGATCCATCATACTCATTATTTTTAGTATATTTATTCCTTAAATATCTTTCCACTACTCTTCCATTTTCAATTTAGGGATATACATGTTTAAACTGTTCCAAAACATATTTTAAACCAAATATAATGAATTCTCAAATAAAACTATTCTTTCCCAAGCACATCTCTTACCCATATTGATTTCTCACTTCTCACTAATTTTTTTTGATTTCAATGACAAATATATTTTTCTTCTTTTAATATTATAAATTATTATTTTATTTATGGAACTCTTCATTGTTAAATCCTTTTGAAACCCATTCAATTCTATTGGATATTTCATGGCCATGATTATTATGCATTCTATGTATCTTGCATGATTATGAGAATTTATGTTGAACCGTGTGGGTCGGTAAATTTATATCCATCAAATTCATTGGGAAATATAATGGGTCTTGTGATTTTATGATCACTTTGAATAAACATGATGCTATCTTTGTTCACAATGATGATATTTTTATTTATGTACATATTCAATGTGTGAACAAGATGTAAAGCTCTATTCAAAACTATTTGTGAAATTTTAGCAATATGAAAAGATGTTTTTTATTCATATGCCATATTAAATTCCATTATCAAATGATTTCCTCATGATTATGATAATGATCCTATTATTATGATATTTTTCTTATGATTATGCTCACCCATATTATTTTGATTCATGTCCCTTATTCATCCTCTTACTAAGATTTTAGATCACCCATTTTTATTATGTAAATCCTTTAGTGATTACATGTATTGAAGAGAATGTTATATTTTATGAGGTTAAATATGAATTATTTTAAGTAAATTATTTTGTTTTTATGTACATTGGATGTATGAGCCTAATTTTTCCATCACACAAAACATGTGAATCTTGGATTTGTGACACAATTATGTGATTAATATTAAACAAAATATGTAGTAGTAATGTGTAGAAAATTTGGGAAACTATATATATATTGGAGTCACTAAAGTGAATATAGAAAATTTGAAAATTGAATGAAAATGGTGGAATATATGGACACAGATAAATGGATAAAAAAAATAAAAATCATGATCTTGATATGGTGGATCAAATAAATGATTATAGTTTTTTATTCAATATTATTTGGGTATTGGATAAATTATAGGATGGATTTAATTATATTGTAGATAGATTATATTTTATTTTTTTAAGATAAAACAAACTATATCCTGGAATAAGGTAGATTATAGGTCATCATAGTAGGGAATGTTGTCAAAATAATATTGGAAATTATTATATACCATAATGTGAAATCATGATTTAGATTAAAAAAATCCCATATTGTTTTTTCCCATTCCATGGTTTATAGGATATTTAAATAATTTTAATATTTGAAGACATTTTCCAATATAGAAAAAATTAAAATTTTTTATATTTGACACAACTTCCTTGGATATGTTTTTACAACATTTTAAGGGGTGTAAACTTGGTATGATTAATATGGGTTATTAAAACTCAAATTGTTCCATTACATTTAACAATATCTTATAAAATTTGGATTTTTATTTTTTTATGGTACAATAATAGAATATATAATAGTGGGATAAATATATTGACTAAAAATTAATGTCGTTATTGACAAATAAATATTGTAAAAGGAAGGTTCACCATCCATGGGAGATCATAATAAATATTTAGTTGACTAATTATGATAAAAAAAGAATACATTAAAGATAATTCAATTAACAAAGAACATATCATATCCAATGATCATTTGAGTAAGGAGATGAATCTATGATATTTTGTTGAAAGAAAGTAAAAAATCATATTTCTTGGAGTCATTCATATCTTATTTGTGAATTAATAATTAGTATGTAGATAAAAATTATACACCCAAAATAGCATTATTTTATGTACTTTATATAAATTTTGTAATACTGATATTAGAGAGGTTAACACAAATATACACTGTTCTTAAACTACCATAAAGTGGTGTGTTGAAAATGAGAAATAATGGGTGATCTTAGGAAGATAGTGGTTCATCCCTCAATTATTCTTATAAAACCAACGAACCTTAAGGAGGAATAACCATGACATAACATTGAATCTTTAAAACCCATTAATTACAATATTACATTGGTAGGTTAATATATTATCATATTATTTATCGATGGATTCATCATACTGATATTAAACCAATTAAATCCATGTTTTATTTTAAAATTCACTATCTTTATTAAAATTATATAATTAGGGTGAATGCATTGATTGAATGGTACATTAAAATATTATCCTTTCAAACATGTGTTCAAGATATGATATAGTTAAGTGTTATATAAAGTATTAAATCATTATATCACTATGATTAACCCCATCCCCACTCCCCCCCAATGAGCATTGAGTCTCTCTTTATAGCCCAGTGTTCCAAAAAATTGGTATCGTAGCCTAAATGTTGTGATATTTATTTCATTATATAGAATATAATTTATCGTTTTTATAAATATTGATTTATTCATGATTCCTCTTGTTTTTTATCATAAATGTGAAGATTAGATAAAGGAGATACTTGGTTTTCTGACTGGTTTTCTTGATGATGATATAAAATGTATACATCATAATGTTTATTTGATAATTTAGGGAGATGTAATACATTATGGAGAGGCATAGATGATTGGGTTAACATTACGACTAAATATATATTTTTGAAAACCCTTTATTGTGCTATATTTTTTGGGATACATGAAATATTAAGGTATATCTATATATAATCCATGAATGAAAACTATGATTTAATTCCCACTAAAATCACTAAATTAAAATTTTATAATGGTTTATTACACATATAAAAAAATAAAGAAATGTTTTTAGGTCATGAAGTAAGAAAAATAATAAAATTAAGTATAATAATGTTTCAAAGAGTATAGGAACACCCATGGAGATAATAATAGATGCTTCCATCAAAAAATTTGAAACCCACTCTCCTGTGGAAGGATCTTAGAAATGTAAAATTTCAAATTATTTCATTTTATTATTATTATTTTAAAAGTTTGGGGCCAAAGCCTCATTTTATTATTTAAAGCAAAAAACTCTTTTTAGATAGGGTAGAGGGAGACCCATTACATATCCCGAAGGCCCAAGGCCAGGTGGCCTGAATACTAGGCTTGAAAGCCCATTTGTATTAATGAATTGAATAATGATTTTATTACTTTAATTGAGTGTTTTAAGGGTGTACTCATATCCCGTTTTTATTTAAATAAAAGATACTTATTGATGATATAAAAGTTTAAAGGAGATATAAAATACATGGTGTGAATATATTTCAAACATGAATGGATGAGAAAGGAAAATATTAATGAAAAAAACATTTTAAAAAATTATCATAACTTGAAATATATTCTGTTATCAGTATAATATTTAAATGAAAGTAGATAGGTTAATCCTTAAACAATTATTCAGGTGATTCAACGTGTTTTCAAGCATTAATATATGTTATATCTAATATTATTATGTTAAAATGATATTAAACATTAAAAAATTAATACTATAACTCAGTTATAGTGAATAAGAAGGAAAATAATATGAATTTTAGAATTATTTTATCTATAACTAATAAGTGGTATCATATATATTATAGGATTTATTTTGATAATGGAAATGTTGGAATCTCATGATTATTATCATTCTTATATCTGGTATTCAATATATAGGTGGATAGAATTATGGGTGTGTCTTTTGTGAAGAATTCTTCTAGACCATTATCCTTATTAGTATAATTAAATATAGCTTTTAGAAGGTTGAATCTTGTTTTAGTAAGTGGTAGGATTCCAAAAAATTTCGATTTAGTGGTTCTATGTTGTCATTATTATGTAAATGTGATTAAGGTAATAGTGATGTTTTGAAAGTGGTAGGTGCTCATGTCTCATACCTTTTTCAGTGAAAGTTATTTTAATAGAAAAAATGTTTCTTTAATTATTATCAAACATCCTATATTATTATTTGACTCAATTTGTCTAAGAATATTTATTTATAGAACTTGATAAATTGGTATGTTTAGTCACTAAATACTCTATGAAATATAATTATTTTAAGAATGTCTATTAATATAAAAAAAATTGTATTGATGAGTTACATTAAAAAAATTATAATTTCATAAAAAGTGGTGAGTTACTAGTATAATATGGAGGTTTCTTAATAATTTATACATGGAATGATTTATTCAGAGAGTTTTTTATCAATTGGTTTCAAAATGAATCTACCTTTTATATTTTTTTTAAAATAGAAAAAAAGGTATTAGATACATAACTGATGGTGGATTACTTGAGAGTTTACCAGGGGAATGAAATAGTTGGGAAAATTATTAAAAAAGAGAGGTTGTATGTTAAAATATTTATGATAATAAAAAATTAAAGTTATAATAAGAGTCCATTTACACTTTCATTAAAAGGATTCAATGTAATTTTAAGCTTGTTCTATTTGTAAAAGGGTAATATTAATTACTCTACATCCATAAACATATAAAAGTTTAATTGGAACGTATAATGGAATAAAATTTCAAAAACATGAGAAAGAATAATCCATAACTAATGAATATTAGTTTAGATTGTTTAATATTTGGTTTAGTTTCAAATGAAAGGATCTCTTCATGTAAAAACTAAGAAAAAATTAAAAGGATGAATGTTGTGTAGCTAAAGAGGTTATTTACAGGATATTCATCAATTATTGTGGGATTTATTTTAATTTGATAGTGTATTCAGTATTAATATATATTTTATTTATATTAAGTATAACTAATTAAATAAAGTGCTAATAGAAATAATATCACAATTAGTAATGAATTTGAAAAAAAAGAAATAAGGTAAAATATATTTTCTTGAGGAGCTAAAGATAAAATAATTCAAAATAAAGATCTATCTTTGATATATGATTTGAAGGATTAAAGAAATTAATTCATGGGTTGTTTGGAATTAGATAATTTATGAGGATAGATAGATAAGTTTCTATGGATGTAAGTTAATTTATCTCATAGGAAGTATAAAACATCATAGTTTGAGGTATTTTAAAAAGGTCATGGTATTGGAGGGGTGTTGATGAAATATGAGTGGAAACTAATGCATCCCAGAAAGAGAATACTTGTCAAGGTTGTATTAACAATTTCATAGTTCAGGAACCACTATCATGGGTCTTGATATTTTAAAATATGGTTAATTGAGATAATTTATATTTGTTTTAGAATAAAAAACAACATTTTGTTTTCCATCCTGTTCTAGAAACAATTATAAAGGTTATGAATTTAGGTAATGTAACTGATGTTTTTAATAAAATTATTAATGATAGTACTTGGTGTAGGGATTAATGGGGTTATTATTGAGTATTTTAAAGGTCTTAATTTTATAGAAACAACATTTTAGTGTTTGTAAAGGTAAATTATTGTGTTTGATGAATTCCCTAGTAAAAACATGATGAAAACCAATACACCTTCCACAATGTGGTAGTGTTTTTAGAGACTTAGTGATCTATGCATTATATAATAAATCTATTTTAAAATTCTTGGGGTGTTAAATTATCCCCAACATCGTAAATTTCATCCTCGAAATTTTATTTACTTATTAAAAATTGAGGGTACCGTGATTATAGTGTCCATCTGGTTCCATCATCATCTTGCTCACGTAAATAAAGTGTCCATGCATTGCAATAATTATTTAGAGATCCTTCAAAATAATTTGCATCATTCACCCTAATAGAACTGATAAAACACTATTTTGTTGAATATTTTATTGATAATAAATGATATAATTTCCTCACATTGTGTTAAATATATTCATTTATGATGTAATTTGGATTAGATCACTCATTTGAAATTTTGTTGAAAATTCCTGTTTTAACCTTTTAAAATGTGTTGTAGTATTTTGAAGATAAATATTTTAATATTTATTATTTGAACTTAATATTTTCTAGAAGTGTTCCTAACTTAAATTTATATAACTTTCATTCATGACACTAGAGCTAAACAATGCATTGGAATGGAGAAAATGGGCCATTAAGCCAATGGTGGGCTGGACTCAGGAGAATGGACATGAGTTCTATATTTGGCCTATATATTCTTCATCTAGGAATCTATTGAGCCCCAATATTTATTAAAGCTTGGGGACATGATTTGGAACAAACCATCCTACCAAAATTTCGGCCAATTCACGTGTTGTGGAGGTCAAATAGGCAGTGCAACTTGGAATAAAATATTTTGCCGAGTTTTTCATTTCACACTTAAAAAGTTATGTAACCATAGCCCTCACAAAATATATTTAAAGGGTGTTTTAACTCTTTGGGAGGGATGGAAGAGGCATTAGGAAGGTGTGGAAGAAAGGGAGTCTCTTGGGATCCCCTCACAACTCTTGGAAGAAGTAAGGATTTGTGAAAACCACTCTTCCAAAAAGGCTCTCAACTCCCACCACCTCTTTGTATTTCTTTTCATTCATGTTTGTTTCTTGAATTTTTCCTAAAATAATCTTTTGTTTTCTTAACTTTTTTTCGTCTCTTAATATTCTTAATTCGGTTGGAATCATTAGTGGAGATGAGATTGGGTTCTACCCTTTTAGTCCTTTGCTCATGCAAAATGTCTCCACAATGACTACACCACCCATGGAAGAGTAGTTATTTTTATTAATCGATCGACCTCTATCCATCTTCATTTAATTATTTTGAATCATTGAGCTACTGTAATTAAATTAATATGATCCATGAATTGTGTTTTTAAATTTTAAGAAACTCAGTAAGCAATTTAATGATTAACACAAAAACATGTGAGGCTGATATTTTGGGTAAATTGCGAGCGCACGATCTTAATTGGTAATACAAGACCACACGGGATAAATTTTTAGAGTTCAAATATAATCCCTAAAAAATATTCAGCCTCATTTCCAGAATGGATATGTGCTCTAATTAACCACTGACCATAATCTAACCTTAGAACAACAATCAAAGGAGGGGGCTGTGATTGCGTGTTCCGAAGCTAGCCCAGAGTTTAAATAATTCCATCTTTGTGGTTCAGTTAACTCTTGTAGGGTTCAAGGGTTAAAAAATTAACAGATCATAATTAATTGGATATTGATTTAAATGATAATGATTAATAAGTAAATGAAGAGGTAGAGTTATATCGATTATGCCTTTTAAATATTTTCTAAAAAACAGCTTTTTGTTGTGTCATTTTAATCGAACTTCATTTCAAAATTAAAAATAAAAAAAATGGAATCTTCTTCCAGAAAAATTCTTCTAGTTTCATAAAATATAACCCCCCATCCATTCAAGTATTATTTTTATTCTCTTTTATTTTATTTTTATAATACCTTTAATAAGTTGTTTTAATTTACTTCCTCCTTTGAGAGACGACCTTGGTCAGCCACTCTGCTGTACCTATGTAACCCGAAACCAAACATCATTTGAAGGGGCCCACCACAGTGATCTTTCAAATTGGCGTCATTTCCAGGGAGGCAAGTAATTTATTCAACCATTTAGAGGTATTTCTTTTATTTTTCATTTTATTATTTTCTTCACCTCTCTCTTTCATCTTTCCCCTTTCTCAAGTTTTCATTTCTTTCATCCTCATCTTTTCTTTTTGGGACATCAACTCAAACTTCTCATTTTTATTTTACTATGGTCCAATTTCTTTAATTTCATTTTTATTTGATTTATGACACGAAATAATCTCAAATTTCTCTTAGATCTTGACCCTGAGATTGAATGTATCCTTAGGGCTCAAATCAGACGTTCTCAGTCTACGGGAAGTTTCAATATTCAACCAGTTGGTGAATTCCTCTCTTCTGGAAACATTGAAATTGGAAGCAATTTAAATTCAAACATAAAAGATGAACCAGTGGATGAAAATAATGGAAATGAACTTAATAGAACCATTCGCGAATTGGCTGCACCTGATATTAACTATCAACAAAATTGCATTGCATATCCAAATCTCGAATCGGACTTTGAACTAAAATCTGGGTTAATTCACTTACTTCCAAAGTTTCATGGCCTCTCTGGTGAGGATCCCTATAAAAATTTGAAAGAATTTAATGTGTTTTGATCAACCCTAAAACCTATAAATGTCTTTGAAGATCAAATCAAACTAAGATCATTCCCATTCTCACTTGATGGAGCTGCGAAAGACTGGATGTACTATTTACAACCTGAAGATGTAACATGTTCGAATGATTTGAAATGTCTTTTCTTGTAGATATTTCTTCAAGCATTGAGGACCACTTCTATTCATAAGTAGATCTCAAAGATCAATAAAGCACAAGGGGAGTCAATGTATGAGTATTGGGAGCGATTCAAGAAGTTGTGTGCAAGATTCCCACATCACCATATCTGTGAGAAACTCCTCATCCAATACTTTTATGAAGGTCTCACACCTATGGAGAGAAGCATGGTAGATACTTCAGCTGGACGAGAAATAGTGGACAAGACACCAGTAGATACATGTGTGTTGATCGACAAAATGGCCCAAAAATCCCAACAATTTGGCGATTGAGGTACACCACATGTCAGGGGAGTACATCAGGTAAGTCCATCTTCTCTTGAAAGTCATTTCATTGATACCAAGTTAGAAGAATTGACCACTATAGCGAGACAAATTGATTTGGCCCAAAAGACATCCCAACCCCCTCCTTCAAGGTCTTGTGGTATTTTCACTGAGACAAGCCACCCAACTGACTGTTTCCTATAACTCCAAGAAACAGAAGATTGTGCAGCAGTGTTCCCTAGGAGAAAATATCACCAACAACAACAACCACATACCCAAAAAAAGTATCACTCCTTTGCACCAATATTTAAAAAAGGGTGGAAGGATAAATCAAACATGAGGTATGGCTCTGGGAAACAACAAAGGCTCCCTTTTCAACCAAACTTCCAGCAGCCTCCACCTTACCAACAGGGTTTCCAACAACCCCAAAGGAGATTTGAAGCTCAAACATCAAAAAGTCATCAACAAGGGAATCTCCTACACAAGGTATACTCTAACACTGATGATATTTTGAAACAAATTGTTCTTAATCAACAGAATGAGCTGAAGAGTCAAGGTTTGGAGTTGAGGGAGTTGAAGACTCAAATGAGCCAGATTGCCACCGCCCTCCATGAACTCGTAAGTAAGAATTCCAGAAATCTTCCTTCCCAACCCAATCCAAATCCAAAGGGGAATGTTAGTGCCATAACATTGAGAAGTGGGAAGAAAATGAATGATACATCTATACCTACTATTCCATCGGATTCACCCCAACTCCGGAGAAGCCTCATGCCATACCAACTGGTGAGAAACCCAAGGAGAAAGATAAAGGTAAGAAAAAGATTGATGATGTTCCTCCTAAACCTCTTCTCTTTCCAAATAGTGTTGTTCGAACCAAGAAGATAGATGAAGAAGAAATGAAAAATGAGGTTTTTGACACATTCAAGCATGTGGAGATCAACATGCCTCTACTTGAAGCCATCAAACAAATCATGAGGTATTCCAAATACTTAAAAGAACTCTGCACCAATCGAAGAGGGCTCAAGGGAAATGAGAGGATCAATCTTGGAAGGAATGTGGAAGCACCCATTACACCAACTCTAGCAATGCCAACAAAGTGCAAGGATCTAGGGATATTCACCATCCCATGCACTATAGGGGAGTTGCACTTTTCTGATGCACTTTGTGATTTAGGTTCTTCCATAAATTTGATGCCTCACTCTGTATTCTCTTTCTTACAGGTTGGTGAGTTGAAGCCGACAAGAGTAGTGGTGCAGTTGGCGAATAGAGCTACGGCATATTCAGCGGGATTCCTTGAGGATGTACTTGTCCGGGTAAGAGACATGATCTTTCCAGCAGACTTCTATGTGGTTAACATGGAGGATGATTAGGTAAGTTCTCAAGCCCCCATTATCATAGGTAGTCCCTTCCTCAAAACTTCAAAAACTGTCATAAATGTCAATGAGGGTAGAATTTCCATGATGTTTGGAGATGAAGTTGTGGTATTTAATGTCATAGAATCCATGAAGTACCCCTCAGAGGACCATTATGCTTTTTTTATCTCTGATTTTGAACCACCAAATAGAAAATCTATGTAATTTTATTGTCCTATGCTTAGGAAGATTATGAGTATTGGTTAGAGTTTTATTTCTAAGAGCACTTACACACATGTTGATGATACACAGTACTCTCTTGGATTTTATTTTGATGTGGATTCATATTCTTATTTTGACCATTTCCACTCAGATTATGACATGAAAATTGAGTATGCTAATGGATTTGATGCTTTATTCGCTGATTTTGATGATGTATATTCTGATACTGATGCTATTTGTGCACATATTTTAGTTCCTTCAATGTCTCCATCCATACTACACCCTCCTTCATTAGAACTCAATCCATTGCCACCAAATATGAAATACTCATACTTGTTGAGTGGTGAGAGATTACTTGTTATCATTGCTAACAATCTCCCTTTTGAACATGAAGAAAATATTTTGAATATTTTGTGGGAGAACATCAGGGTGATTGGGTGGACCTTGGATGACATATCAGGTATTAGCCCCTCCATTTGCATGCATAGGATTCTCTTGGAGGATGGGGATAAATCGGTGAGACAACCACAAAGGAGACTCAATCCCACCCACCTGGAAGATGTCAGAAAAGAAGTTGAGAAATTTCTTGAGGCTGGTATAATCTTTCCCATTTCAGATTCTCAGTGGGTAAGTCCAATTCAGGTTGTGCCTAAGAAAATTGGTGTTACTGTTGTTAAAAACAAGAAGGATGAGTTAGTTCCAATGAGGTTATAAAATAGTTGGTGTGTGTTTATATATAATAGGAAATGAAATCATTCCACTTGAAAAGACCATTTCCCCCTCCCATTTATTGATCAGATGATTGAGAGACTAGCTGAGAAGACACACTATTGTTTCTTGGATGGATTTTCTGGATATTTTCAGGTTCCTATATCTCTTGAGGATCAAGAGAAGACTACATTCACCTGTCCCTTTGGCACATTTGCCTACCGGAGGATGCCATTTGGACTTTGCAACGCCCCAGGTACCTTCCAGAGATGCATGGTGAGTATTTTTTCTGATTTTATTGAGACCTGCATAGAGGTATTTATGGATGATTTTATAGTGTATGGGTCTTCATTTGATGAACGTATAATAAGTTTGGGAAAGGTGTTGAATCGTTGCATTGAGAAGAATCTGGTCCTAAACATTGAAAAGTGTCATTTCATGGTAGAGCATGGCATTGTCTTAGGGAATGTAGTGTCAAAACATGGGATAGAGGTTGATAGATCAAAGGTTGATAGTATTTCATCCTTACCATATCCTTCATGTGTGCGTGATGTTAGATCTTTCCTAGGGCATGGAGGATTTTATCGGTGCTTCATCAAATATTTTTGTAAGATTTCTCTTCCTATGTCAAGATTACATCAAAAGGATTCTGATTTTGTGTTTGATGTTTCTTGCAGGAATTCATTTGATGAGCTAAAACAACGTCTGACCAATCCACCTATCATATAGCCCCCACGGTGGGAGATTCCTTTTGAGCTTATGTGTGACGCCTCCAAATTCGCGGTTGGAGCTGTCTTATCTCAGAGGGTGGAAGGACGTTCACATGTGATTACCTATGCATCAAGGACATTGGATTCAGCCCAATCAGACTACACTACCATAGAAAAGGAGGTTCTTGCTGTCATATTTTCTTTAGATAAATTCCATTCATATTTATTGTGCTCTAATGTAGTTGTTTTTTCTGACCATGCAGCTCTAAGGTACTTCTTGAATAAGACAGATGCAAAGCCCAGGCTGATCCGATGGATGCTCATTCTTCAAGAATTTGATATTGAGATAAAGGAAAAAATGGGGTCTGAAAACATGGTGGCGGACCACATGAGTAGGCTTTCTCACACACTGGAGGATGACACCTTGGACGAGGTACTACTTCGGGACACTTTCCCCGATGAGCATCTTTATTCCATCTTAGGTACACATCCTTGGTATGCAGATTTAGTTAACTACATTGTTGCCTATGAAATCCTTGAAAATTTAAAGAAACACCAAGTCCAAAAATTAAAGAGTGAGTCAAGATTTTATGTTTGGGATGATTCATACTTATGGCGCATGTGTAGTGACCAAGTTATTAAAAGGTGTGTTCCTGATCATGAGTTTGAGTCTGTTTTGCAATTCTGTCATACACTTGAATGTGGCAGACACTTTGGACCCCAACGAACAACTAGGAATGTTTTGGACTCTGGATTATATTGTCCTGCTTTATTCCATGATGCCCATGTGTTTTGTAAGTCATGCTCTCGTTGCCAACACACTGGGAATATTTCTAGGAGACATGAGATGCCCCAACAACCCATACTATTCTGTGAGATTTTTGATGTGTGGGGAATTTATTTTATGGGTCCTTTTCTAAGTTCATATGTTTTATTCTATATTTTGTTTTCTGTTGATTATGTGAGAAAATAGGTGGACGCCAAGGCCACTAGGACTGATGATTCTCACGTTGTTGTGGATTTTGTAAAGGCACAAATGTTTTGCATGTTTGGAGTACCAAAGGATATCATAAGTGACCAAGGGACAAATTTCAGTAATTGGAATCTTTCTTCCCTTCTTTGGAAGTATGGGGTGACACACAAAACATCAACAACATACCACCCCTAAACAAATGGCCAAGTTGAGGTTTCAAATCGTGAGTTGAAACAAATTTTGGGGAAAACTGTGTAGCCAAATAGGAAAGATTGGAGTAAGCACTTGGATGATGAATTGTGGACTTATAGGATAGAATAAAAGACACCCATTGGTATGTCCCCATTTCATATTGTTTTTGGGAAAGCGTGTCATCTCCCCGTGGAAGTTGGGCATCGGGCTTATTGGGCTATAAAGAAATGCCACAAGGATTTGGCCCAAGATGGAATCCAAAGGAAGCTTCAAATTCAAGATGTTGAGGAGATTATATTGTCTTCATATGAGAACTGAAGGCTCTACAAGGAAAGATCAAAAGCAGCTCATGATAGAATGATCCAACAAAGGGAGTTTCATGTTGGAGAGAAATTCCTTCTCTACAGTTCATGACTGAAGCTGATGCCTGGTAAGTTGCATTCCATATGGTTAGGTCCTTATATTGTATCTAATGTATTTCCTTATGGTGTAGTGGAGATCACATAAGAGGACACAAGAAGGATATTTACAGTCAATGGGAAACGTTTTAATAGATACATTGAGGGACTTCCAACTAATGTAGTGGATTTTATCACACTACAGGACTCCATCATCACTTGAGCCCATCAGGTTGTTCCTAAACCTTTAACTTTGTTATTCTTTGTCCTAATTAAAATTATACATTTCAGGTTCATATATCATCTCATGGGTTCACATTTAGGACAATGCAACATTTTAAGTGTGGGGGAGGGAATATTTTAGTTTAGTAATTTCAATTGTTTTCCTATTTAAAAAAAATTGTGTGTTATTCAAATTTCGTGTGCTTATTTTTCAATTTCATTTTAGTTTTTGAAATTTTTGAGCTGAAATAATTCTCATCACAATTTTGAAATTCATATCAATGAGTGAAAAAATTTATCCCTTGAAACTAAGTATAAATGGATGCTGAAATAACTTTGTTTCAAGTTAAAATATTTAGTAATTTCATGAAAAGTACACTGAATTTTGAATCCCATGCCACATCTCACTGTCTTTATATTTGAAATCACATTCCTGTGAGGCTTATGAACCATTATTTCCATATTCTTTACATTCACCTCACTTCTTGAGAGAACCAAATCATGCTTGATTTAACCAGAATTTGATCTATTCCTGTCAAAACTTTAGGGTTTGAGGTACTTATGTTTAAATGATTGTGGATTATGTTTCATATTAAGCCCCCTATTTCAAAGAATACTTTTTCATAATGGCATACCTTGAACATTTAATCCTTTAGCCCTTATAACCCATGCACAGCCTGTTAGGTTAGCCACATTACAAGCCAATTTTCCCTATCCAGCCAACTCTTGAAGTGAAATTGCATAATCTAGTTGAGCTTAAGTGTGGGGGAATCTATCTTGTGTTGTGCTAACACATTATGTGATACTTTGGGTGGAAAATTAAATTCTTAAGAGATGTCTTTGCGGCTAATGATAATCATTATATTGAATGTTGTGCCTTTTCTGGAGCTTCTAATTGAGGTGGAAAGTTGTGCCCATCTAGGGCTTTCAAGAAAATCATGTTTGAGAAGATTGAAATTTTTTATGCTGAAATGATGAATGGTGTAAAACTTTCATGACATTTCATGATGATGGATATGAATTGATACTATGGGGATTGAGGAGAAGACCATATTTAAGTGAAAATTAGATTAATGCAATTTTTCTTCAAAAAGAGTCAAGCCCTCCTCATTCCGCCTCATAGTTTTTCACATCTTAATCCTACCAACCAAAAGCCACAGAAAAACCTTGAAAATTCATCATGATAAAGATACATCCTTTACCCAAATCAGGTAGCGATATAGGAATTTATCAAGCCTATGGTGACCCTTGTATGAGTTTGGATGAGAAAGACATTGCAAAAAATGACATTTGTGTGATAAGAGAAAATTCAATTGAGGTTAGTGTTTTGTGCATGAGAGGATAAATAAAGTGAAAATATATTGAATGATATAAATTAAGAACTTGAAATAATGGTTTTTTTATGAGGAATGATATATATTTTTTCTTGGTGTGTAATTGTTTGATCTCAAGGATATGTGTTTTAAAATTGGTTTTGATTTGATGTTGATGTTTACTTGACATGAGGTTTTGTCCGAGAGTGAAAAAGGGTAAGTGTGGGGTAGTTGATAAAACACTATTTTGTTGAATGTTTTATTGATAATAAATGATATAATTTCCTCACATTGTGCTAAATATATTCATTTATGAAATATTTTGGATTAGATCATTCATTTGAAATTTTATTGAAAATTCCGGTTTTACCTTTTTAAAATGTACTGTAGTATTTTGAAGATAAATATTTTAATATTTATAATTTGAATTTAATAGTTTCCAAAAGAGTTCATAACTTAATTTTATACAACTTTAATTCAGGACACTAGAGCTAAAATCTGTATTTGGATGGAGTAAATGGGCCATTAATCCAATGGTGGGCTGGACTCGGTAGAATGGACATGGGTTCTGTATTGGGGACATATCTTCTTCATCTCTGCTTGGATGGAGCCCAAATTTTGAGGAAAGGTCAGAGACATAATTTCTCACAAAAAATACTTGTATAAGGCTGACCAATTCACGCTCGTTAGAGGTCAAATAGGCGGTGCAACATGGAATAAAATATTTGGCCAAGTTTTTCATTTCACACTTCAAAAATTATGTAACCCTAGACCTCACAAGCTCTATTTAAAGTGGGATTTAACTCTTTGGGAGGGATGATCGAGGAATTGGGAAGGTGTTTCCGAAAGGGTGTCTCTTGGGATTCCCTCACAACTCTCGGAAGAAGTAAGGCTTTGTGCAAACCTCTTTTCCAAAAAGGCTCTCCTCTCCCACCTCCTCTTTTTATTTCTTTTCTTTCATGTTTGTTTCTTGATTTTTTATCAAATAATATTTTCTATTCGTTCCTTTTATTCATCTATTAATCTTCTTAATTGTTTTGGAATCATCTGTCGAGACGAGATTGGGTTCTACCCTTTCAATCCTTTGCTCATGCAAAATGTCTCCATGATGACTACACCACCCATGAAAGAGTAGTTATTTTTAGCAATCGATCGACCTCTATCCTTCTTCATTTAATTATTTTGAATAATTGAGATACTGTAATTCAATTAATATGATCAATTAATTGTTTTCTAAATTGTAAGAAACTAAGTAAGAAATTGAATAATTAACACAAAAACACGCGAGGTCGAGATTTTGTATAAATTGTGAGAGCGCGATCTTAATCTGTAATACAAGACCACACGGGATAAATTTGTAGAGTTAAAATATAACCCCTAAACACAATTAATCCAAATTTCCAGAATTTATATGTGCTCTAATTAACCACTGACCATAAGTTAACCATAGAACAACAATCAAAGCAGGGTGTTGCGATTGCGTGTTCCGAAGCTAGCCCAGGGTTTAAGTAATTCCATCTTTGTGGTTAAGTTAACTCTTGTAGGGTTCAAGGGTTAAAAAATTAGGGGATCATAATTAAGTTGAAATTGATTTAAATGATAGTTATTAATATGTAAATGAAGTGGTAGAGTTAGATCGATTACCCCTTTTAAATATTGTCTAAAAAAATCTGTTTGTTGTGTCATTTTAATCGAACTTCATTTCAAAATTAAAAACAAAAAAATGCAATCTTCTTCCAGAAAAATTCTTCTAGTTTCATAAACAATATACCCCCACATCCTTTCAAGTAGTATTTTTATTCTCTTTTATTTTATTTTTACAATACCTTTAATAAGTTTTTTGAATTTTCCTCCTCATTAAAGAGATGACATTGGTCAGCCACTCTGCAACACCTAAGTAACCCGAAACCAAACATCATTTGAAGGTGCCCATGACAGCACTCTTTCAAGACCTTGTACAACATGGTTTATATAGGTGTTCATAAAAAAATATGTGTGGAAAATAATTATGTATGACATATAATTTCAAAACAACTGATAAAACATGATTTTTATAAAATAGTCGGACCAAATTTGAGTTGAAAATTTCAATCAAGGGTCCTTTTTAAAATTACATAAGTATGTTTTGAAAGATTATATTTCAAAAGCGAATATAAATACGTTGCACAAGGTTCTCCTTCTTCAGCACATTTTTCAAAATCATAATATGCTTTAAAATCTTGTAATAAGGTAAAATATTTGAAAATTCTTTGATAATATTTACATTTCTTGAAAATATGAGAATATTAACAAAATAGGATTAGATTAAATATAACCCATGATCCACGATGATATCGAGGTATAGTGTAGGTGTTTGATATCTCAAACAATAACTTTCAATTGATTTGTATGCTAGAAAATGTTTCAGAATTGTCGGGGCATGACTTTCCAATAATTATTGCAAGAAAGTCATTAGGAAGGGATATAAATGTCATTTTAGATCCTCCTCCTTCCATTTGTAACTAACTCTCCTTGATCGGAAAAGTTATAAAACAAGGCATTAACATAAAAAATAGAAATAGACACTAACCATATGTTTAATGAAAACAAAAAATCCCTAAAGGCACCATTCCTAAATAACGGGATACACTAGATTAGTTTAAGAGTCCAAAATAGAAAATCACTCAATATAGATAGAAATTCTATGCATAGCTAATCTTATAAATATGGATTCTCTGAGGAAAAATTTACAATAAACTCATTTATAATGGATTATAATGAAAATGTGAATTATCCTAGACATATCTCCCGGGAGTGTCGTAACCAAGAGTGCAGCATGTCCCGTTGTCGTGCACCAATATACCCCGGGTTAAGTACAAAACTCTTTATCAGAGTTTTCACTCCTAGGTACATCTGTACCAGAGGCACCTCTACCTGCTCATATCCAGACAGGGATATATTTTCTAGAAAGAATCACATAATCTATTCCTTACCAAAATACCAGGACGTTCTTGTACATTTATCCTCAAATACTATATTAGGGCTTCGTCCCCTACAATATATTTCCAACTCTAGTTGGCAAGTTTCCTACTAAACATCCATTAATACAAACTATAACACCCCGACCCCTCTAGGATGGAGTCAGTGCATTACTTGTGATATTGTCATGGTTAGAAGGAATGAAAATCCCAAAAGAACGATCATTTTATTAGTCTTGAAGAAACTAGATACATAGATGTAGCACAAATTACATTGAAAAGGTTACAAGATACAATACATAACAAACATAAAAACTGAAACCACATTAACTCAATAAATGAACTTCTCTTCATCACTTCTTGATGGTAAAAAATGACAGGTGTGAGCTCAAATGCTCAGTAATGGTTAAAAATAGAGGAATAATGAGTAAAATAATAAGTGAATCATAATAAATATGACACAATCAATATGGCTTAGTGAATAAATGAAAAACTAATGCCATTAATAAACAGAGAATGAAACAGCATCCAAATATTTTGTCATAGTGAAAACCTCATGGAGAATAATAATAACTGATAATGAATAAAGATAAATCTTATTAATTGGAAGTAATGTATCTGGCACATGAAACCATAATACCGTTAAAATGGTTTAGTTCTATGTGTAGAAACCCGTCAGATTTTTTGGAAACAAACTCGAAGGGTTTGTCTCCAAATCGATTTGTCTCATGAGACTTACTGATGCATCGAGGGGCTGTAGTGGCCCCCACCCACCAATACATTTCCAAATAATTTTTCATACATTGATTCAATACAAGAGAAATATGCCTTTTCAATATCTGTATAGAGTAGAGTATACAAATTCATCAATATTTTTATTATTAAAATAACTTTCAAAATAAACACCATATTTAAAATGGTATACGGTTTAGAAAAAAAACATATCCATGATATGAGATTATGAATATTTAATAAAAATATTATTTCAAATGAAAATTGATCTCAAATGGGCAGAAGGTACATGACATAAGGATTATTAGGTGTACAAAACAAAGTTAGTCACAATAAAACAGTTGTTGAGACAAAGTCTCTTACCATAATGTAATCGGTCGAATCATACAACCAAAACATAATAACACTTAAATTAATCATTGAATAACATGTATATAAATAGAAACATGTTATTATAAATCAAATGTAAGTACACATATACCACATGCAAGAAATAATTGGTGAACAAGGAAGATATCACAGAAATGAAAGTGAGATGAGAAACCTCTTACAAAAATTTCAGCACAGTAATGAGTGTTATTACAATGGATTAATGGGAGTTAAAGGGGAATTAAAATATTTATATGTCATAAGGGAAGTATGGGGGATGTTCGAAGACATACCCCATCATCAGGAATTAAAAATAAAAGGGCACAACATAGGAGAGATTCTTGAACAAAAGTGAGAGAGGGAATCCCTTACAAAGAAAGTATTAGATTGAGGAAAAATAAATGAAATATTTATGTTTGACAAATAAAAATCCACAAAATATAAGTTTATATATAGAATAAAACAATCATAGGTCATTAACACATATTCTTGGAATAATGTAACCATTGAAATAGATGTTTAGCTCAAAGAATGAAAATTGAGTTACGCAATCCCATACAAAGAACGTAACATTAGATTGAGGAAAAATCAATGAAATATATATGTGTGAAAAAAATGCATAAAATATAAGTGGATATACAGAATTAAACAATCATGGATCATTAACATATATTCATATAACAATGTAACCAATGAAATGGATGTTTAACTCAATGAATGAAAATTGAGTTAAGCAATCCCTTACAAAGAACGTTACATTAGATTGGGGAAAAATCAATGAAATATTTTTGTGTGAAAAATTAAAATCCACAAAATATAAGTAGATATATAGAATAAATCAATCATCTAGAATTCACACATATTCTTGGAATAGTGTAAACAATGAAATATACGTTGAACTCAAAGAATAAAAATTGAGTTAAACAATCCCTTACCTTATGCTCGAAGGTTTTCTTGATTGCCCTTAATGACCTGAATAATCAAATTTAGCTACATTAATTAATAATTACAGACCCTAATAAAAATTTAATTGATATTTTATTACCTTATTAAGTTCCTTAATGCCCTTTTTTATGGGTTTAAGAGATTCAATTTTATTATTTTGGAAGCATTTTCTTACTTGGTTTCATGATTTCTTTAATTGTATTCATTAATGGAAGTTCATTTAAAATGTGGTTAAACATCCAGAATTTTTAATATATATTATTAGTGACCTTTAATAGATATAAATGATCTTATGATGATTTTGTTTATATACCATGAGGATGGCTCATTCGATGACTTAAAAATAAACGCTTGGATATGGCTTGGCGGTTTGGTGCACAGTAAATTTTTTTGTATTTTTATTCCATATTATGACTGTGTGAAGATTTCAGAACTTAAATCAAGATAATAATCATATATTACGACCTTTTTCAACCATTGAAAAGTTTTAATGACTAGTATTGAAGATAGTAATGTAAATTGAAAACCCGTCTTCCTTGAGTGTGATAAATTTACACATCTCGGACTGTGTTTGTATTTATCATATAAAAGAGGTCAAAATGAGAGATTATGATGAAATATTACATTATAATAATGAAAATACCTTAAATGTAAGGTACTGTAGTTTTCATGTAATTTGGATGAGGGTAGGTGATAAGGGAGAACAAAATAATGGAACTTTGTAAAAGAAATTGAAAAAAAAGAGAAGGAAGGTTCACCTCTTGAGTACTCCACCTTGAAAACTCTTTAAGGACTTGGTTTTTGGCCTTTTGGTGAGACCAGAAGCTCTAGGACGTGGGGAGATATCTTGGGAAGTATATTTGGTAGAATTTAGGCAAGGATTTAATATTGAGTGATTTGGGAGGAAGAGGGGGTGATGGGTGGTTTATATAGTGGAGGGGAGAGGAGTTTTCTTAATTTTATTATCGTTAATTTATTATTTACTCTCAAGACAACCAATAGTGTGTATTCTATGACCATGAATAGTAATATATGCATTTGAATTCTACCCAATTGGTCTTACATTAGTAGATAATCATCAATGACTCAATTAATCCATTATTTAGTATTTATTGTGAATTATCAGATTTTACTATTCATCATAAATTCAAGTATTTCAGAAAAAACCAACAAATTCACACTATCCATTTTTTTATGTGTAGAATCCAAAAAGGTAGTCCATTTTTCAAAAATAAAATTTTAAATATGATTAATTAAATACTTAATTAAAATAATTATTTAATCAAAAAATATAAACCCTTAAAAATTTTATCTTCATTTATAATGTGCCTAAAATCATTTATTCACTCAATGGTATGGATACCATTCATAAGAGTCATATTACTATTCATAAGGGTAAATTAATATTCATAAGGATAGGTTACTATTTATAAAGGTAGGTTAATATTCAATGAAAATTATGTTAATTCTATCAGACTCCCAATAAATTACTTACTGCAACCATGTATGATAGATTTTTAAAATTCACATCATAGAAGTGACATAATTAGGTTTACTTGGCTAGGTTATAAAAAAGTGGTGTTTTTAAAGACTTAGTGATCTGTGAATTCTATAATAATTCTATTTGAAAATTATTTCAGTGTTACATATTCGGCCTATCTTGTATGAGGGTATAGTCTCCAGTCCCTATAAATTTCCAACCGCAATTCTAGTCGAAAGCCTCTGGAATAGAGGGTGGAACCATTGAGTCCATTTGACATAATGTCTAAGGGAATATTTTAGTGGCTCCCACGTCTTGATGTTATAAGGTGGTATCAAAGTTGTTCTTTTTTACATTTTTTTATTTTTGGTATTAGATATGTGAAAAATAAAGTGCTGGAATTTTCTAATGATCATGTTCTTAGGTGTAGTTATCCCATATATGAGGGAAACCCAAATTATCAGGTATTGGTTATTATTTCTACTAGATCACACCTATTACAGTTGTGATAATATTACCATTGGTTGATGGCCATGTTTTGCGATATTATTATTATTGTTGTGGTTGTTGTTGTTATAATTTAGATTAATTTAAGCTTGGATAGTATGTAAAGGAGGTGGTTTCTCATAAATCATCCTTGGATCTATAGCATGTACATTCCATGCATTTTCTATGACACATTTACATATTTTGTGCATTGTATCGAACATATAGTTAGTTTCCTTGATTATTATGTATTTAAATGTGCTAAAACATCCTATATGGACATGATAATTGAATTAATTAATGTTTATTACTCAATATTGATGGGTTGTTCCAATCTAGATTGATGATGATTCCATAAGTAATCTATTATACCATGTTGTGAGTTTTGAAACCATTGGTTCCATGGAATGAAACACATTTATTTGATTTGATTGATGAATTACAGTTGAATTTATGAAGAAATTACTTTTAAAACATTGAAATGTTGATTCATTAAATCAAATCATTTATTTGACTTGTTACATCAGGATACCAGCTATAAGGGTGAGGTTGCGGTTGTAGAACATCACTATTACAATTTATAAGGACTATGAATTTTATAAATTGGTAATGGTGATGTGTCTAACTGGACCATGATATATATATATATATATACACACACACAAATATATATATATATAAGAGTAAGAACATAAAATAAATTAAAACTATAAATTAATTTTTTACCATTTAAGGGAGATTCCAATTTAAAATTAAAGGGTTTTTCCTCTTTAACATGCAATTGAAACTCTATATATTAGGACTTTAGTTGTGTGATTTGAGACCTAGACACAAAATTGTCTATAATAGTGGGTAGTGGGGTGTGTTTCTTATGATTCTTATAGCATGTTATAGTTTTCCTTTTTCACCAATACCTGGATTTAGAAGCAGGAATATAGGTGTTATTTGTAAATATGAAGGATTATACCAGTCCAAATCATTTATCTACGAATATTTAACAATGAAATTGTCTTTTAAGGTGTGTGTTTGGAATTATAGAATCATTATACCATTAAAACCTTGAATCTTAAACTATTAGGGTGGTGAAGACCATTTTCTAGATGAGGTGGGCCCAGATTGTAACACCCCAAGCTTGTACGGTATGATTCTCTTGGAATAATACGATAAAGTGTGTTGTACGCAACATCGAGTTCTAACACACCACAACCAATCATACTAGCTGTTATGAATAGGAATACCTACTTATTGAAATTTTATATTTGAAAATGGACATCATTTTTGGATTCAGAATATCGAAATTATCCTAAGTTGAATTTTTGGTATTTTTCTGAGAACTTCCAATTTTTATGAATAGTGAAAAATACTTAAAAACAACTTTTTAATCAAAATAATTTATAGAGATAAATTATATTATTTAGTGGTTTTAAATTATAATTAGAATATTTATTTATCATTTTATCCAATGGTTTTAATTATAATTAATTTCACTTTGAAATTGGACATAAACAATTGTCAATCTTTTGATATATATTGTTTCTTAAAAACATGCTATTTGTTGTGACAATGGAATTAATTATTAAATTAATTAATGCAACTTCTATGTTTGGAATTTTTTAAAATGGCCATCATTTTTGAATTTGGAATATCAATTATCGCTTAGGGTGAAATTTTGGCATTGTTCTGAAAAACTTCAATTTTTGATGAATAGTGAAACTACTAAGTGGTAGTTAAAAAACTGAATTTTTCATAAAACTTAATTTTACCGCTTCTGTGATTGGAATTTCGAAAATCCGAGAGACACGGTTAATATCAAGGAGTAAAATGTGGTTCAATGAGATGAAAATAATTTTTGGTGAATAGTAACTTTTTACTTTTATTTACCACGGTTAAAAGTAAATAGGGTAATTAAGGGTAAAAATGATATTAATATTACCCTAACACATGTCGTAATTCTATTGGAAAAGTGTATCTCGACCAAAAACAACCTTAGGAATAAAATATTATCATTTAGGTCCACTTGGATTATATTAGGACATTTATTATTATTTAATTCAAAGAAGAGTTAAAAGAGTTAAAATCAACATTTATTTACTAAAATATTTTTAATATAGGGTTATACATAAGATAAATTCAATTGTAAATATTAATTAGAAATCTAGAAATATTTAATACATAATTATATTTTATTTATAATTTTTAGACATTAAATAATATAATTTATTTATGACACAATGATGATGCAGTAGTTACCATAATAGTGAAAAATGGAAATAATTAATATTATAAACACATAAATAAATATAATATGAGACTTTTAATTAATTAAACTAATTTTATAGGTTAATATGAAATTATATAAATGATTTAATTAACTTTTTTCGAAGTAATAATTCTGTTATGAGTTTTACAAAAATCAAGTATTGAATAGTGTCAAAATTGACATAAAAGAGTTTTTAAAACAAATATTATATTATTAATTGATATTCAATTCCTAAAAATATAAGGTTCGTCCGAGAGACTTATATTATGATATTTGTATCATTAATGGACCACTTGGGGGTCGCTTAGATGTATATAGTAAGTTTATTAACCATATAATATAAAATTACAAAGAGACATTGTAAAAGTGAAACTAATTATCTAATAGCTAATACTTAAAGATAAGGTTAGTATAATGACCCAAACATGTCTAAATCCTATTGGTTGAGTGGTATTCGACCTATCCCAACCTTAACATTTAAATAATCCACTTTGGAGCCATTAGAAACTGAATATGAATTTATTATAAAATAATATTTCTAGCTTTTCCAAAGGTTCCCCTCACACCTCTTATAAAAGGGCACTCCCCCTTCTCATTAACTCACACCTTAAAAGCCTTTTTTCTCAGACAAACTCAGCCCAAATACTCTCTAAACATCCCTCACTTCTATCTAGAGGCCTTAGTTTGATCAGAAAGCCAACCTAAGGAGCCCTTTTGATCAAATCAAAAGGAAGAACCCGAAGAAGAGGTAATGATTTCACCACACTTTTTCAAGTTCCTTTCATCTTCCACTTCTTCTTTCTTTGTTATTCCCATTCTAAAATAATTAATCCAGTATCTCCTATATACTGTAATATTATTATATATATGGTACAACCATATTCAGTATTATATTCATCCTTTGAATGACATGTAACCATACGTGCGTATGTACGGCTTACCGTCTCCACGTCGTGGTGTAATTGTTATTCAATATATTATTATTTGGATGGGTATAATAATGATCTGTAATTCATGTAAATAATAAATATAACATCATAATGATTCTGTATATTTGATATACCATCCAATTATATATTATTTTAATATCAAAACAATGATTTTGTCGCTCGTGCGTACGTACGGACTACCATCTCCACGAACGTGATAAGATTCATTCTCCATCGTATCCATTCAAGTATAATTATCATTTGATGATTAATAATAGTATCTAATAACTTGATATCATTTTGGATATGATTAAATTACAACCAATCCATGAAAAACACGGCTTACATAACAAAACATATAAAAGAAAATGAGTAAGTTAACACCTGAAACAGCGATAATACTAAGATATTATTAACAAATCAATGTTAAAAGATCATATATGATATCATATTAATATATATGATTCTTTTATAGTTTAATAAAAATTATTTCACCATTATACAGGAGGTTAACCTACCCCCAACCAAGGAAAATTACAAGGTAAGGGTTTATTTCGCAATCTCTTCATTATCCGAGGTTGTTTATACGTAATAATCTACTGGGATATCATTATCATCCACATCCATGTTTCTTAAAAATGTATTTCAAAACGTTTTTACTATTTACAAGAATATGGGTTAAAGTAATTTATACCCTTGTTTTACTTTTTATAAGAGGTTTATAATGGAATCTTTCCGTCATTTTCCAAACAAGGTGCTTTTTAACCTTTTCGACAGAATTAAGGTAAGAATGTTTTTTTCCTTATATAGTGGGTGCGGCTATTTTCCGCTGTTATAAAATCTTCGAAGCTTCCCTTACAATCTTATAAGAATATTTTCAATGAAAATGTTTTATTTTAGAAATATATGACTCCTAAATGATTTCAAAATAAAAAGAGATATTTCTCTAAAGAGAGTTTTGATTTCATCTATGTCAACATCCTTTGATGGATTTTACGTTTATTTGAAGTTGATTTATTATGAAACAAAACTTCTATATTGTATTGAACGTTTTGTGATATGTTTGACTGTGTATGTGTTATTTTTATACAATTCATGGTTTATGGATGAAGTGTTTACATTTCATATGCTAGTTTTAATAGGAATGTTTATGTTATGTTTAAACCTTTTCATATGGGAATGCATTGGACTTAATATGTGACGGGTGGATCCCGCTATAGCTCCTCGATGCATCAGTAGGTCTCATGAGAAAAACTAGTTTCTTCGCACAAGGCCTTGACAAAATCGTATTTGTAGTCTTGGTAGAAGGCCTTGGCTATGTGGGTATGATAGTCTGGAATTATGCATTCCAACATTATGAAAGTGGTTATTGATATTGCATTTGATTATTCGAATAGTAGAATATCCATGTGAATAAGTGAATGGAATTATTTCATTTTACTTTTGCCATACTATGTTGAAGTTCATGTTTTAAAAGGATTTTGTTTTAGTTATACATTGCCGTAAATGTTTATTCTTATTTATGAAAGTTTCCGCTATATTGTTATCCTTACTGGGCATTTGAGCTCACCCCTTTTCTATGTTTTATTTTTCCCTGGATGTGAAGAAGTAAATTATGAATGACCTGCAGGGATAGTATGACGGGATAAGAGTGTAGAATATGGAGACTATGTTTTTGTATTTTTCATTATTATGATGTAATGTAAAACGTTATGAATATATCTAGTGTTTCCAAGGCTACTAAACTAATCATTCTTTCGAGATTTGATCTTTCTTTTGATCATGCCAATGTTATGTAATAATGAACCGAATTTGGGTAACTGGGGTTGGGGCATTACAGTTGGTATCCAAGGAAGTTTAGTACAAACCTTGGAAGCTAGATTTAGATAAACTCTAATTAGAGCACATAGATATAAGATGAACTTTGAGGATTAGTATAGAATAACTTCCTAGAATTTTGGTATTGTAGAGATTTTATGAGTTTTCCGAGAAATACATCTCTGTCTGGATACGAGCAGGTAGAGGCGGCTCTGGCACAAATGTACCTAGGGTTAAAACCCGAAAACACCGCTTTGAGATAGACTCGAACGAGAACTGGTGCACGACAAAGGGACTTGCTGCACTCTTGGTTACGACACTCCTGGAGGATATGCTTAGGATAACTCTCATTTTCCTTACAAATAATTATGAAGGGATTAATAGTATATAAATCCTCAAAGAAAACATTTTTATGATTATGGATTATATCCATAAATAGTTCAATTTATGTTAAGTGTTTTATAAGTATGGAATTATGTATTTTGATTCATAAACTGATCTAGTTTATGCCATTGTATAGAAATGGAACCTAGTGGAAGAAATGGAAACCATATCAATGCATTCACTCCATGTAGGGATTTCCCTCCTGCTCAAGATAATTATAGTGGAGCTGGTGATGCAACTTGTGCCGATTAGTTAATCACTATACTGGGACAACTCACTCAGGTTATGAATAATAACATTACCCATATGGAGCACCCTGATCCACAACATGGAGGATCAATGTAAGATTGCATCATAAGGCAAAAACCACCAATGTTCAATGGGTGTACTAATCCCTTAGTAGCTGAGCAATGGATAAATTCCCTAAAGAAAATATTGCGGGCTTTGGGGAGTAGTGAAAGGGAAAAAGTTATCATGGCAGTTTACCGGCTCACTGGAGATGCTGATCAATGGTGGTCATTGATTCAAAAAACAAAGGAAGATGATGAAGTATCAAATATGGAATGGAGGGAGTTCAAAGATCTGTTTTTAGAAAAATACTTTCCTCGTGACCATCGATCAGATATGGAAAGGCAATTTCTGAGTCAGAGACAAAAGGAGGATGAGAATGTCGCAAAGTAAGAGGCTAACTTTACAAGGTTATCAAGGTATGCTGGAGATTATATACGTAACCCAAGAAGTAAGATTTATCATTTATTTGATGGGTTAAAACCATTTCTCTGTCGAGCATTAGTCTGAAAATCCTTCTCATCGTAGGAAGACATTGTCTCATGTGCTATCAAGACAGAAAATGAATTCTCTAAGTTTTATGACTTTAAAGCAAAGCAAGAGAAGAAGAGATCTGCTGATCAATCAGGGAATTGAAATAAGGGGAAGAAGGGAAAGGTTGAATATCCATCCTGTGGTAAATGTGGTAAGAAACACCCCGGTACATGCTTGAAGGGAATGGGTGTCTGTTACAAGTGTGGTGAAAAAGGCCACCAAGCTCGTGAATGAAAAGGGAAGAAGGAATATACCAATGTTCAATGCTACAATTTCAGGGAGATGGGACATTATGAAAATGAATGTCCTAAGCATAAGGAAAACTTACCTCAGAAAAGGCCAAGGGATTGTGCCCAAGCTTATGCTATCACTAATGCTGAGTTAGAAGCTCCAAAATACATGGTGGCAGGTAATTTAATGGTTTCCTCAAGTTTAGAAAATGCATTATTTGATTCTGGATCATCACATTGTTTCATATCATCCCAGTTTGCTATGAAAATTAGATATTACTAATTTGATTTAACAAGGGATTTGTCAGTTAAAACTCATAAGGGAAGTATCATTGCAACAATTTTTTGTGAATCAGTCCCCATTTGAGCACATAAATATTCTTTATCTGCTGATCTCATCATCATACCTATGATTGAGTTTGATATAATCCTTGGTATGGATTAACATTCGGACTATGATGGGAAGATTTATTGTAAGAAGAAGGAGGATACTATTTTTTGATGATGATGATAAGGAACACCTTATCTTTAGAGCAGAATCATCACCACCTAATTCTTATCTAGATCCACCCCCAGTATCTCAACTAAATTCAATTATTGGGGAGGAAGGGGATGAAATTACACTGGGTGAGGAAAGGAATTTTCAAATAGAGGATGTACCTATTGTTAAAGAATATGTAGATGTGTTTCCAGAAGATTTACCTGGACATCCTCCAGAACGAGAAGTTGAGTTTTCCATTGATTTAATTCCTGGATCAAGGCCTATATCGAAGACCCCTTATAGAATGGCCACTGTAGAATTAGTTGAACTAAATAAAAAACTAGAGGAATTGAGTAATAAGGGATTTATTCGCCCTATTGTTTCTCCATGGGGAGCCCCTGTTCTTTTTGTTAAAAAGAAAGATGGATCTATGAGGTTATCTATCGACTATAGGGAGATCAATGCAATAACAATAAAGAACAAGTATTCCCTAACTCGCATTGATGATTTATTTGACCAACTGCATGGAGCTCAATACTTTTCAAATTTTGACCTTCGATCTGGATACCATCAGTTGTGTGTGAAGAAGGAAGACATTCTGAAGACATCATTTCGAACAAGGTACGGGCATTACGAGTTTACAGTAATGCCTTTCAGATTGACTAATGCACCTTCTGTATTCATGGATCTGATAAATAGAGATTTCAAGGAATATCTCGATGAATTTGTGGTGGTATTTATTGATGATATCTTGGTATACTCTGAAAGCTACGAATATCATGTAAATCACTGGCGCATTATCCTGAAGAATCTGAGAAGACATGAATTATATGGGAAGTTTAGCAAGTGTGAATTCTGGGTTCATGAGATTTCTTTTCTTGGCCATATTTTCTCTAAAGATGGAATCCATGTTGATCCTTATAAGACCAAGTCAATCCAAGAATGGCCAGCACCTACGAGTATAACTGAGGTATGCAGTTTTATTGGTTTGGCAGGTTATTACCGACGTTTCGTCCAGAATTTTGCCCGATTGGCTAACCCATTAACAAAGCTCTCATGTAAAGGGGTTAAATTTGTTTGAACAAAAGAGTGTGAAGAATGTTTCGAAGAAATGCAGAGAAGATTAGTCAATTCTCCTATATTGACTCTACCATCGAGGAATGATGGGTTCGTTATTTATTGTCATGCATCGAAGAAAGGACTTGGTTGTGTCCTTATGCAGAATGATAGAGTTATTGCCTATGCATCACGACAGTTGAAAATTCATGAGAAAACTATCCTACTCATGATCTCTTGTTAGCATCTATGATATTTTCTTTGAATATATGGAGGCACTACCTCTATTGTGAAAAATGTGAGATTTATACTGATCACAAGAGTTTGAAGTATATTTTCTCACAAAAATAACTCAACATGAGGCAAAGGAGATGGCTTGAATTTCTCAAGGATTATGATTTCACGATACACTACCACCCGAAGATGGAAAAAAAGGTGGCATATTATTTGAGCAGAAAAGACCATGGAGTTTTGAAAAATATGAGAATTGAAAGGGATCCAATTTTCATGGATCTAGTGAAGATGGACATTGGAATAACCATAGAAGGTTAAACCTTAGTGCTTTTTCAAATGGTTGCCAAACCATCATTACTAGAAAGGATTAAGAGTTCTCATACCGATGATGAAGAATTTCAAAAGAAGATTAAAGCTGTGAATGATGGGAGATTGAGAGACTTTGTGTCTGAAGAAGGAATTTTGAAATTCGGGAAGAGGATTTGTGTTCCTGATATACCTGATCTAAAAATGGAATTGTTGGATGATTCTCATAGTTCCAATTTCTCTATACACCCTGGGAGCACCAAAATGTATAGAGATTTGAAGGAACATTTTTGGTGGGACAACATGAAGAGGGAAATTGCTGATTTTGTGTCAAGATTTATGGTTTGTCAACAAGTGAAAGCTGGAAGGCAACAACCCAGAGGAGTCATGCAACCTCTTCCCATACCGGATTGGAAATGGGACAATATTATGATGGACTTTCTCACGGGGCTACCAAAGACTCCTAGAAGGAATGATGCAATATGGGTCATTGTTGATCGTCTTACCAAGTCAGCACATTTTCCTGCTATAAGAGAAGATCTACCACTAGAATGTATTGCAATACTATATATTAATGAAGTTGTGAGACTTCATGGAGTACCCCTATCGATTGTTTCTGATCGTGATCCCCATTTTAATTCAAGATTCTGGAAAAGTCTTCAGAAATCCTTGGATACTGAACTTCATTTGAGCACTGCCTACCACCCTCAAACTGATGGAAAATCAGAACGAACAATTCAAACCTTAAAAGACATGTTGAGATCCTGCTCACTTGACTTTTAGGGTATGTGGGATCAATGTTTTCCTCTGGTAGAATTTTCTTATAACAATAGCTTCCATTCGAGTATTCAGATGGCACCATATGAAGCATTATACGGAAAGAGATGTCGTACACCAACCTGTTGGGATGACGTTGGTGACAGAAAACTTGTAGGCCTAGAACTGGTGGAGGAAACGATGGAAAGGGTGAAGGTAATCCAAAATCACATCAAAGCATCTCAAAGTAGGCAGAAGAGCTATGTCGATAATCGAAGGAAGGATTTGGAATTTCAAGTCAGTGATCATGTTTTCGTGAAGGTATCTCCATGGAATGGAGTCATACGTTTTGGTAAGAAAGGTAAATTGATTCCCAGGTACATCAGACCTTTCGAAATTATAGAATGAATTGTGGGTGTAGCTTACCGATTGGAAATGCTTCCAAGTCTCTCCAAAGTTCATGATGTGTTCCACATATCTCTGTTGAGGAAATACATGCCCGAACCAACACATGTACTCACCAATGGGGAATTAGAACTGGAACCCGATCTGTCTTATTGTGAAGAGCCCGTCAAGATTCTTGATACGAGAGAACAAGTACTAAGAAACCGGACGACTCGTCTGGTAAAAGTCTTATGGAGAAACCATAAGATGGAAGAGGCAACGTGGGAACCCGAGGAAGTTATGAGGAAGAACCACCCGAGTCTTTTCATGCGGTAGTATTCTAGAAATTTCGAGGGTGAAATTATTTGAAGGAGGGGAGAATGTAACACCCCAAGCTTCTACGGTACGCTTCTCTTGGAATAATGTGATAGCGTGTGTTGTACGCAACATCGATTTCTAACACACCACAACCAATCAAACTAGCCGTTATGAATAGTAATACCTACTTTTTGAAAATTTATATTTCAAAATGGGCTTCATTTTTTGATTCATAATATCTGAATTATGCTAAGTTGAATTTTTGGTATTTTTCCGAGAACATCCAATTTTTATGAATACTGAAAAATACTTAAAAACAACTTTTTTAATCAAAATAATTTATAGTGATAAATTATATTATTTAGTGGTTTTAAAGTATAATTATAATATATTATTACCATTTTATCCAATGGTGTTCATTGTAATTAATTTCACTTCGAAGTTGGATATAAACAATTGTCAATCTTTTGATATATATTGTCTCTTAAAAACACGTTATTTGTTGTGACAGCGGGAATTAATTATAATATTAATTAATTCAACTGTTATGTTTGGAAATTTTTAAAAGAGACATCATTTTTGAATTCGGAATATCAATTATATCATAGGGTGAAATTTTGGCATTGTTCTAAAAAACTTCAATTTTTGATGAATAGTGAAACTACTAAGTGGTAGTTAAAAAAACTGAATTTTTCATAGAACATAATTTTGCCGCTTCTGTGATTGGAATTTCGAAAATCCGAGAGAAACTGTTAATATTAAGGAGTAAATGTGGTTCAATGAGATGAAAATAATTTTTGGTGAATAGTAACTTTTTACTTTTATTTACCACGGTTAAAAGTAAATATGGTAATTAAAGGTAAAAATTATATTAATATTACCCTAACATGTGTCCTAATTCTATTGGACAAGTGTATCTCGACCAAAAACAACCTTAGAAATAAAATATTATCATTTAGGTCCACTTGGATTAGATTAAGACATTTATTATTATTTAATTCAAAGAAGAGTTAAAAGTGTTCAAATCAAAGTTTATTTACTAAAACATTTTTAATATAGGTTTATACATAAGATAAATTAGATTTTAAATATTAATTAGCAAGATAAAAAAATTTCCTACATAATTAAATTTTATTTATAATTTTTAGACATTAATTAAATTAATTTATTTATGACACAATGATGATGCAGTAATTACCATAATAGAAAAAAATTAAAATAATTGATATTATAAATACTTAAATAAATATAATTTGAGACTTTTAATGAATTACACTAATTTTATAGGTTAATATGACATGTTAGGATTTATTTAATTAACTGTGTTCGAAGTAATAATTCTGTTATGAGTTTTACAAAAATAAACTATGGAATACTGTTAAAATTGACATAAAAGAGTTTTTAAAACAAATATTATATTATTAATTGATATTCAATTCCTAAAAATATAAGGTTCATCAAAGAGACTTATATCATGATAGGTGTATCATAAATGGACCACTATGAGGTCTCTTCTATGTATATAGTAATTTTATTAACCATATAATATAAAAATGCAAAGAGACATTGTAAAAGTGAAACTAATTAACTAAGAGTTAATACATAAATATAAGGTTAGTATAATGACCCAAACCTGTCTAAATACTATTGGTTGAGTGGTTTTCGACCTATCCCCACCTTAAAATTTAAATAATCTACTTTGGAGCCATTATAAACCGAATATGAATTTATTATAAAATAATATTTCTCGCTTTTCCAAAGGTGCCCCTCACCCCTCTTATAAAAGGGCACTCAACCTTCTCATTAACTCACACCTTCAAAGCCTTTTGGCTCGGCCAAAATCTACCCAAATACTCTCTAAACTTCTCACACTTCAACCTAGAGGCCTTATTTTGATCATAAATAAAACCTAAGGAGCCCTTTTGATCAAATCAAAAGGAAGAACCCGAAGAAGAGGTAATGATTTCACCACTCTTTTTCTAGTTCCTTTATTCTTCCACTTATTCTTTATTTGTTATTCCCATTCTAAAATAATGAATCCATTATATCCTATATACTGTAATATTATTATATATATGGTACATCCATATTCAGTATTATATCCTTCCTTTGAATGACATGTCATCATAGGTACGTACATACGGCTTACCGTCTCCACGTCGTGGTGTAATTGTTATTCAATATATTATTATTTGGATGGGTATAATAATGATTTGTAATTAATGTAAATAATAAATATAAAATGATAATGATTTTTTATATATGACATACCATCCTATTATATATTATTTTCATATCAGAAAAATTATATTGTCGCTCGTGCGTACATATGGACTACCGTCTCCACGAACGTGGTAAGATTCATTCTCCATCGTATCCATTCAAGTATAATTCTCATATGATGATTAATAATAGTATCTAAGGACTTGATATCATTATGGATATGATTAAGATACAACTTATCGATGACAAACACGGCTTATGTAACAAAACATATTAAAGAAAACGAGTAAGTTAACACCCGAAACAACGATAATACTAAGATATTATTAACAAATCAATGTTAAAAGATCATATATGATATCATATTAATATATATGATTCTTGTACAATTTAATAACAATTATTTCACCATTATAAAGGAGGTTAACCTACCCCCAACCACGGAAAAGTACAAGGTACGGGTTTATTTCGCAATCTCTTCATTATCTGAGGTTGTTTATATGTAATAATCTACAGAGATCTCTTTATCATCCACATCCATGTTTCTTAAAAATGTATTTCAAAACATTTTTAATATTTACAAGAATATGGTTTAAATTCATTTATACCCTTGTTTGACTTTTTTTAATAGGTTTATAAAGGAATATTTCCGTCGTTTTCCAAACAAGGTTCTTTTTAACCTTTTCGACTGAATTATGGTAAGAATGTTTTTTTAACTTATACGGCGGGTGCGGCTATTTTCAGCCGTTATAAAATCTTCAAAACTTCCCTTACAATCATATAATAATATTTTCAATTAAAATGTTTTATTTTAGAAATATATGACTCTTAAATGATTTCAAAATAAAAAGGGATATTTCTCTAAAAAGAGTTTTGATTTCATCTATGTCAACATCCTTTGATGGATTTTAAGATTATTTGTAGTTGATTTATTGTGAAACAAAACTTCTATATTGTATTGAAGGTTTTGTGATATGTTTGACAGTGGATGCGTTATTTATATACCATTCATGGTTTATGGATGAAGTATTTACATTTCGTATGCTAGTTTTAATACGAATGTTTATGTTATGTTTAAACCTTTTCATATGGGAATGCATTGGACTTAATATGTGACGGGTGGAGCCCGCTATAGCTCCTCGATGTATTGGTAGGTCTCATGAGACAAACTAGTGTCTTGGAACAAGGCCTTGACAAAATATTATTTGTAGTCTTGGAACGAGGCCTTGGCTATGTGGTTATGATAGTCTGACATTATGAATTCCAACATTATAAAATTGGTCATTGATATTGCATGTGATTATTCCATTAGTAGAATATCCATGTGAATAAGTGAATGGAATTATATCATTTTAATTTTTACATACTATGTTGAAGTTCAAGTTTTAAAAGGATTTTGTTTTAGTTATACATTGCCTTAAATGTTTATTCTTATTTATGAAAGTTTCCACTATATTGTTATCATTACTGGGCATTTGAGCTCACCCCTTTTCTATGTTTTATTTTTCCCAGGATGTGAAGAAGTAAATTATGAATGACCTGCAGGGATAGTATGAGGGGATAAGAGTGTAGAATATTGAGACTATGTTGTTGTAGTTTTCATTTTTATGATGTAATGTAAAAGTTTATGAATATATCTAGTGTTTCCAAGGCTACTAAACTAATATTTCTTTCAAGATTTCATCTTTCTTTTGATCATGCCAATGTTAAGTAATAATGCACCGACTCTGGGTAATTGGGGTCGGGGCGTTACATTGATCCCCTAGCATTACCTGTAATAATTCCACCAAAGGAACCACCTACAATTCCTACTCTGGCATAGTTGATCAATGGATTCCCAGAACAATATACACATATATTTTCATGTGTCTATGGACATCAAAATGTATATACTTATCTTGAGGCCTTGCTATATATATTCTAGTATCTAGTGATGCCTCTTGAGAGGAGGGTCAATATCACCTCTTATATGTTATGTGGTTCTTACATTAGATGGTGGGATTTCATTAACTTGTTAGACCAGCATTAGGATATGATATCTCATTATTTCCCTATGCCCTTCGATGATCAGTTCATTTAAAATACATTATTGGCTATATTGGATAGAGATTTCATCAACTTGTAGTAGGGAACTATATATATTATGGAGTATTCTACCAATTTTACTAAACTTTAGTCATTGTCAATAAATCAAGAAAGATATGATACCACAATTATAATGTGATTTGATAATGGGTTAGTATACACCAACCGATCATAGGTTAATGTTTTCAAAATTACTAAAATTTATGAGATAGTCACAAAGGACTTCATTACCATGTAAAATCTAAGGGAATCCATAGTTGTGAGTCGGGTATTTCAACACCCATGCTAGGTTGTAGTTCTTTTAGCGGATGGAAACATCTCTTTGAAGTATCTCATGGGGGTAGTGGTATTCATACATCTCATACTAGTAGTTTTCTTATATGTAAGCAATGTAAGAAATTGGGAAACACAAGACCCTAGTGTATATAAGTCCCAGTTGAGTGCATATGTTGTGGAAGGTTGGTTCATATTCATTACTTTTGTTATACCTTTCCACTAGTGCCTCACGAGAGATGGTACAAACCTACTCCATGTTCTGGAGTAGGGCCAATAGTACCTCTCTAGGTAAGAAGTTGAAATACCATCAGCCTCTTAGTCTTAGGAGGTGTTCAAGGAAAATGAATCCAGACTCAGAATTAACAATGTAATTAAAGTGGGCATGATCAGGGCAGTGAGGTTTTATCTATGGTCCACGATGTGGACATGTATTGTAACATTTTCTAGAGGCGTAGAGCATTGAATCATCTACAATTTGAGTTACTATTCTAGTATCTGCTAATTTAGTTTCTAATTTATTGGAATCATGTCCATATTACTCTTTTATATAATTAGAAATTTTGGAGATCATATGCATTGATAAAGTGTTATTTATGGTGTGATGACACTCAATACCCCCATTCAGTAGTTGATCAGAGATCTTTCACTAGTGGAAGGATTTCTAAATGAGATAGACATTTATAATTTCATGTGGAATTTTTTCATCTAGATATGACATAATTTGATGTAATTCTAGTGATAGAAATGTTGGTTCCCTATTGACCCATGTTGATTTTTATCACCATATTGTGATGGTTACATAACCAAAGGTCGGTATCTATGTTCACAAGGTAGAATGGGATTTCCATGAATCTCAAACTTAACAATATCATCAATGGATGAGTATTGTGATAGCCCGGATTGCTATTATTTTCATAGATTGTAAGGGGATGCGACCTACTATATTCCCTCCTATGTTTGATCATTTCCTTGATGTATTCCCTAGGGACATTCCTAGGCTAACACAAGTGAGAGATATAGAATACACCTTTGATATTGATATTAGAGTTGATCCAGTGGGAATTTTTTCTTTATAGGATGGCACATACAGATAAATTGGAACTCAAGAAGATGTTTAAAGACTATGAAGATAATGGTAGTATTTGACTAAGTACCTCACCATGGGGTTCACCGGTATGCTTTTTCATGTTTTTGTATGGAAACATCAGTATTTTTATGCATTAAAAATTTATAAACCAACTCAAATTTAATAATTAGTATCTATTACATTGAATAGACAACCTCTTTGGTAAAATCCTTGGAGTGAAGTTTCATTCAAAGATTGATTTCAGGTTGGCTTCCATCATGTGAATTTCAGTACTTCATACAAACCCCATAAATCATTCCAGGTTATGTATGGTCTTTATGAGTACATTGTAATTATATTTTAGTCTAAAAAAATCCTTATATTTTCATGACCTTCATGAATTGGGTTTTCCACCCGTATCTAGATTAATTCACGGTAGTCATTGTGGAAGAAATATTGGTGTATTATTAAACTCAACACAACCAATCCCAATATCTTGATATTTTTTGAAATATAATGAGAGAGAATAAGATTTATGGAATTTCCACAAAATGATTCTTCTGCCTTAGAAAAATTCACTTCCTAGGTCACGAAATCTAGGAATTGGGAGTATCGATAGACACAAAGAAGGTGAGATTTATAGTATCCTAGGATAAGGCCTATAATTTTGTTGATATAATAATATTATTAAGTATATACAAGTATTAAAAATGATTTTTCCACAATTTTTCATGCCTAGAAGAGATTCATACAGGCTCGACTAATAAGGGTATGAAATTTATATGGTCAGGATCTTGTGGAGGCCCCTTTCAGGAATTGAATCGATGGTTGACTTCAGTACCAATCCTGGTTCTTCCAGAGTAAGTAAATAACTATAAATTTTATTATGAAACATTTGGTTTAAGGTTGGGATAAGTTAGGATGTTGAAAAAGTGAGTCATGGAATATAGGTAATGTCATTTGAGGGTTCAATAATAGAATTACTTGATTTATAAACTCACATTAGTCATTGTAGTATATTATTTACATTGTTTGAGGCATTATTTTCTTAAAGAACATTTTTAAGATTATATAAACCAAAAAATCCTATGGTATATCTTTAGGTAGTGTGATTTTAATCTTAAGCATCCCATATGGTTTGAGTATTTATAGTCCTTTTATTTGGAGCATAATTATATTCTAGGAAAAGGAAATTTAGAAGCCACTCCTCTGAACCAGAAGACACATACAACGGTGGTTCACGAGGTTAGTAGTGATTGGAATCTTATATCCTTCTTCTTGAGATAAATGTTGAGGATCAAGAGAATCATTGGTGGAGATTCCATAAAAGTTTAGAAAAAACCTATAAACATCTAGAATGCATAATTAAAAGATAAATTTCATGTCTGGAGGGCCTAGTCAAAAGTGAGAGTTCTTTTGATGAGGATTCAGCTTCTGGTAGGATAATTGTTGAGAATGTGACCTTAGGAATGTGTGGGAGTTTTTGGTATCCAATAGAAATCTGAAAGGAGTTGATGTATGAATCCCATGAATTGTCTTTGGTAGTACATCCTAGTGTTTCCAAGATGTATCATGATCGATGTTTATATTATTGGAGGCCTCATATGAAATAGGATATAGCTATATTTATTACTAGAATTCCATCTTGAAGGAAGAACACCATAAACTAATAGGAAACTTATAACTTTTTTGTATTCCCAAGAAGAAGTGGTATGATTTCTCCATGGAAATCATGATAAGTTTTGCTAGATTTTCATGAGAAAATGATACATTTTATGTTATCATTGATCGGATGATTAACATCTCCAATTAAATAACAAACATAGAGACATATCATTTGATGAGTTATAGAGGATATATATCCGGGAGATTCTATTTCTTTAGGGAGCTACAAATTTAATTATATTCAAAAGGGATTTTTTTTACACTACATTTCTAGAAAGGGTTTCATAAGGCCTTTTGATGTAATGTACTTCTAATCACATTGTATTACCCTTAGAATAGTTGTTAGATAGAGTGTACGATTTATGTGTTAGTGGAAATGATCCATGCATATTTTCATGACTTTGGTATTTCTTGAGAGAAACATATACCCCATGTTGAGGTATCATATACTAAAAAATTTCAGGCTACCATCTAGATGGATCCTTGTTATACCTTATATAGTTTTCTATTTCGATCATATATCTACTTCTTAGAGGTAGGTGAGGATGCACTATATGTATTATGTCTCATCCGAGAGACTTCATAGTTAGTATAGAAAATCAATAATCACATGTTTATAGCTCAATCCATGTACCAGCCGCAGTACAACTCTTGTTGAGGACCACTAGAGTTAAAGGTCAAGAATCATTTTTTCATATATGTATCACTCAAGTTGTGATATTGATGGATTAGGAGGAAGGGTAATCTGGCTCCTAGATTCATCAAACCTTTTGAAATTTTGTAGATAATTTGGCTAGTGGATTACTAGATAGAATGACTTCATAGGAATTGATCCATGCATGATGTTTTCATATGTCTCAGATTCATCGATAACATTTAAATCAGATGAATGTTTTAAACCCTATGGAGGTTGGGTTAGATGTTGATGGTTATTTGGAGGAGTACCCAATGAGTATTCTAGATCAGAGCATAAGGAATCTATGAGGAAGTTATGTTCCTTTTTTACAGGTGTTATGGCATCATGGTTGAGTACATGATGAGATCTAGGAGTATGAAGCTGGATTACATTCTCAGTAGTCAAATATTTTCTCAGATGATCCCTTAGTAACACCATAAGACCAATAAGGTGATGAGTTATTTTAAGTAGGGGAGTTTTCACCAACCTTTATTTTTATTATGGTATAGATCATTTTTTATATTAAATTAATTGTTTTATCCTAGTAATTATTTTATGAAATAATGAAGGTCTCAGGAGAATATGGGGACTGTTCAGCACCAACACCTCTAATCTTAGAGAAATAGTCCAGGTGAATTATTTGACAAAAATGTATTACTAAGCATGTGTAGTTTGACCAAGTAATGTGGGGTTATTCAGAAGGATCTATAGGGGATAACAGTTATGTAGAACCATGAAATTCGAGCTAAATGGACATTGTGGTTTGTCACAATCATTTGATAGTCGTGTTTCACATAGTTTGTGCATGGTTAGTCAAACAATGTTTTGATCATGTGAAATTTGGTTCCTTGGGTATTAGTTGTTACATGGTTGGTTCATTTTTTGGTCAATCATCCAAGAGAACTATATGGACCATTTAATGAAGGTTAAATTACAATTTTCCCTTCAATAATTTTAAACCCTCTCTCTTTTATTTTTTTCTCTATAAGTTGTGAAACCCTCTTTCTATCTCATGAAGCTCTCTCAAGTACTAAGCATGGATTCTTACTTTATCCTTTTTCAATATTCTATTTCCATCATTATTAGTTGTTTAGGATAGCTAATTTTAGGATATCTAATTCTCTTCCTTTATTTCTTAGTTTCCCACTCCATCTCTTGTGCTATTTTTGTGTGAGCTTATATATCAAATTTTCATGTAATTTGTATATTCTAGAGATTTAGACCATTATATTTCAAATATAAAGCTGATATTTTCTGAGGAGTCATCCATGAACATAATTTTGGTGTTCTGGTTCAATGTATTTTTTCTTTGTGATGGACTCCATAACATTCTGCGTGTTTATTTAAATATAATTACATTTTCTAAATTAAATGAAGCATGTTATGATACTCCCCTAAATCCTTGTTAAATTTTTATAGGATTTCTATCTAATTGGATTCCATACCACTGGGTGGGTTAAAATAATTACCAATATATATATAAATATCTAATTGACCAACCATATCTGAAGTGATTTGGATTTACCATACATTAAATTTTCTATGAATTATAAATTAAATGGATTATTTTAATTAAATGGAAGTGGTATTCAAGTCCACATAACTTTTTGTGTATTTATTTATTATAATTATATATATTTTTAAACCCATTGTTAGATTGAATAAAATTAAAATAAATGATTATTCGGTGAATCTTCATGATTATTATAATTAGGCTAGAGATGTTGGTTAGTGGACAAATGTAAATGGATTTGTTGAGAACGATGTTCTACTCTACCGTATGTTGGGTGATATGGTTGGTGTCTCACAATGTTTACTTCTACATGGGAGATGAGCATGATTTTCAAAATTCCCTTGTAATGGGTGTTGGTTATGACAACTCGCCCAACTATTTGAGGTGTTTGGAAGGACGACTCTCCCCACAATCTTGAGTTACTATCATAATTACTTGCATTCTAGTGATATTCAAGTCTAGTACACTTGTTTAAAAATGTAGTTTATCTGACTATGCATGTATTCCTGAGTTACACACCATGTCTATCAAGCACTTAGTTTCCATGTATATGCCTATATATTTTCTAATATATATAGTTTATATTCATGTATATATATTATATATGGTGAAATTTTATTGGATTTATGTATTAATTAAGAATGGACTAATCTTGGCTAGTTATGGAGAAGGTAAAGTCTTACATTTGTACTATATAAACTGGATCAGAAAAATATTTATTTTCATTAACTTTTTTGTAATTCTAAGTGCAGACTACATTGTTATATGAATTGAATAGATTATTCTAGACATAATTGATGGTTTTATACTGAGTAAATATCACACCCTGTTCAGGCTTCCCATGGTACCTTAGTTGGAATCAAGACTTTATTTGCGGATGAGTGTAAGTTCCCAATCATATATGCATGATATATTTTTTTATATACCATGGAGAGTGGGAGAACAGGACTGGGCATATGCTCATGATGCTAGTGGATATATCATTTGGTCTTTCCACTTTTTTATATCATTATTTATAACACTATACTCTATATCCCCTTTATCCATCATTAAGAAAATTCCTCATTTTATATATAACTCATGGAGAGGCATGATTGTTGTAACTCATTATCAGATGTTTTCATCCAAAGTTGATTGTGGTAAGTGATTCTGTTGTGTTGTCAGTAATATTATTCTTCCACTATTTATTAAATATCTTTATTTCTACTCTGCAACTCTAATATAAAGACATTGTCTTCCCACAGTAACACATTAGACCCTATATAATTTTCAGAAGCCCCTGGCTTATAGAGAATCACGCTAGCGACCATGTGACCCACTAACTCGAGGATCCATTTTATTGGATCTCGAGTCGAGATATTATAGAAGTATTAGCATCCAAAGATTATCATCAAACATATTCAACTAATTAATAAAGAATGATAATTATAATATAAAAAATTACCTTAATTAAGAATTGATTAAATATGATTCTCATAGTAGTATACTGATATTTCTATAATGGGTTTCTAAAATAAATGAATAACTAATATTATAGGGATCCTCTAATCTATGGCTTGGAAATATAGAATCAATATGTGGACGATAATAAAGCATCAAATCCAAAAAAATTATATTATTCATTTAGGTTTCCCTATATTAATATTAGAGAGAGTTGTGTATCTATAAATATATCCATATCTTCCATGGATAGGTGCATCGAGATGGAGGACTATGATGTGTTCATCGAGTTGTAGTGTGACATTAATAAACAATTTTTCCAAGGGAAGTGGTCATTGTGGGGAGTGACAATGACTAAACATTTTATCCATAGATATAGTGAATATGATGTATATTTGATACATTGGAACACCATTATGTGTATAATTCTTTGAGTATCCTATTTTGGGTGAACCAAGTAAGTCCACATGTCTTTATATGCTTTAAATTTTTTATTCACTATATATATTTTTTTATTGAATAAATTACATGATGATATATTAAACTAACATTCTTCATAAAATGGGTACAATATTTGATGAAAGGTCCTGGTTAAATAAAAAATTTAACTTGTTCATCACCCATATTCACACGTTCCTAGGGTTCCTTAGGTTTGACTTCATAACATAATGTTCCTAATAATATTTTTATTTTTTCAAAAATAATTTATTGTATATGATTGAAATGATGAGGAAAAACCTTTGGATATATTACCTATATGAAATGACATTATTTCTATATTTATAGCATGGTGGTGTTTTAAATTTTATAATAGTCTTTCCACTATTATTCCATAGGATTACTCTAAGGATAATTTATTTGGGGTTTTAATCTAATTATTTTATTTATTTTATAGTATTTAGATTTTAGTCTACACTATATTAATAGTACTCCCGCACTAATAGATGGACTCCTCTAATATATAGGGATGATCATGTGATGCTTTCAATATTCTTTTATTCAAGACATGCGGCTCGGCCCGAAATCAAGGGATGTTATTATAAATGACTATTTATTTTTTCCGTTAATATTTTGTTAGTCATACCTAGGAGTATGACATTATTAGATTTTAAAATATTAAAAACATTTCAATAACACTCTTATAACACATTTCCATCATATTCAATTATTCATTATTGTTAGATTTCATAATTTCATCCATGGAGTTAAACAACTCACCCTAGATAAAAACAATTTCTATTTATCTTAATCACTAATACAGACAATATACATTAAAAAATTAAATGCCTTGGGATTTATGTGTATGAATTATATGTAAACTGATTATACTCTCCAAAGTTACCATGAGACTAGTTCAAATATATCAAAAATGTTTTGTAAAATCTTTTTTCCAAGTTCATCATGTGACATTTTCTTAATTTGAAATAAATAGTGGCACCATGATTTCATGAAATCTAATATATTCACACATATTCCAATTTTAGTATTTTAAGGAATTCAATAATTTAATGAACTTGTTAAGATACTGATTATGTATTTCCAATATATTAAAATTTCCATACACATCCTCTATCAGATATTCCATCAACTCTATTATCTTCCATAAAAATAAATAAATAATTAAATACAAGGGATTTATCAATTTTTCTTCGTTCTCGTTGTGAGGATGATTGTTTCTAATACATGCCAAAATTTTAATCCATTGACCTTTATCTTTTAAATATTTAAATAATAAAGTTAAAAAAATCTCATTCCACTAAAAGATAATTGTCTCACTTCTATCGTTGATTCTTTGTTTGATTTTTTGAAGGAATTATATTTCATTATCTTTAACTAAACTCCTTTTATAATGTATAGTCTAAATTTTTTTATCTTTATCACCCAATACATAAAATTATTATTCAAGTCAATATATATATATATATATTAAATCATTTTCAATAGTTTCATATATTATCTTATCTATAAAACATTTCTCATTTGTTCTTTTGAAAAATATTGTTAGTTATATAACAACTTTCTTAAGTATTTAATTTTCCACTATCTAAAATTAGGTATTTTTATTTTGATAATTCATTTAAAATTCTTAAATCCTTTCTAATCATATTATTTTATATATAATTTCAAATAATATTGTTATTCTTATCTTCTCCTAAAATAGAATATCCTCTATACAACTAATATTACACTACCATAACATAAGAAAAATAAATTATTATAGTTCAATTTTAAATAAATATCAAAATAAATCGTACCAAAAAATATTTAGGTTTAGTGTCCTTAAAAATTATATAAATAACTATTTTATTTTACAAATATATTTCTTCATAAGCAAAAACATTATCATCCCATGATACCCATATAGAAATATCCTATAAAACACTCTTCTTGATTTATTAATCAATTCAAAAATATGAAACTTAGGAACTCAGATGCGTAAAATTAGTAAAATATAATACACTAAATTTAGAAAACAAATGATACTATAATAATGATCATTAGTGATAAAGGGGAATATGTGTGTATGATAACAAAAAATCAAAGTACATGACCCCATAAAATAACAAAAAAATAAAAAATTGATTATAAATAAAAAATCATGGAATATTTCTTTCAGAATTAACTAATAAATGAGTCAACATAATCTGAAATGACATAGAAATGTATCACATATATGATCATAGAAAATCATACCTTATATTGTGGCTCATTGGAAACAGCTTCACCATATAGTACAAAATAATATCATATTACAAAGTATAATGGGAGAACCTTATATATCCCACAAAATAAAATCTCAGTAGATATAATGAATTACTCAATGCATTAACAGGATATATAATTTTTAACACTCTCATCACATGATTATCAACTATAAATATGTGTGTCTTATGAACACAAAAACATCATAATCAATCATATCATAATGAACCCATGAGAATGAAATAGAATTCATGAAAATATTCAAAGGACAATAAATTAACTAGATATTTAAAGTGAATTATTTCATTAACATAATCCCCAATGAAATATATGAGATATTAATGGATCAAGACCTGGATAAAAAATAAATTATTAGAATATTATATTATTTTGGAAAATAATAATAAATAAAAGTAATATATTTTATATATTTTATATAAAAAAAAATAATGTATCAATCAATGGTTTAAGAAAAATAATAAAAATTAATTGAAAATTAATATAAAGATTCATGAAAAAAGGACAAGGAATATATATAATAAAAACATAATAAATCATTGGAAGAATGTGCCTAAGAGGAAAAAAATAATGGATGATTTATAAAAGTATTTATTTCCCCCATTTTAAAATAATTTTAAAAAATTAGAAAATCCCAATAATAAATCATTAATCTTTAAGTAAGGATTTTCATTATCAAATATAAAATAATATAGATATAGATGATAAATATTCCCTAGAAATAATATTGATAATGGAAATTTAACTTATATACATTATTGTGGGTAAATTATGAGTAAATGAGAGATAAAATCATAAAAAGACACATAAAATTGAAATATAACAATAGGAGAATATAAATTATGTATTTAGATTTTAATATTATATATATATCCCCATGTATGTGTTGTAATTGATAATATAATGTAAGAAACAAATATTGTGTGATAAACCCTTGCAACTTTGGTGATGTCTGAATCAAGAGTCATTAAATGAGAGAACATGAGATGGATTTTTAAATATAATAAATAAAATGAAAATTACAATAAAATAAAACCATGTGGAAATATAAATACCATATAAATTGAAATAGGTAGTGAATATTGAATGAATTTCAATTAAATTGAACTATGATTAGACACTCATACATTTACTCCTAACTCCAACAACTGCACATTAACACATAATATAATAAATATATACATGTTAATCCCTGAATTAATATCCATATTTATATATATTACCATTTATATAATTAAATTATATTAATTAGTTGTATATATAATATTTATATTTTAGTTTCATCCCTAGATTCTAGTAGTTCTGATTGTCTTACAGTACTATACAGGTGGTGGCACAGATGATGATGATGATGGTGGGAAGTGATGCAACAATGATATGGGTAGACGGTGACACAGACATAATGGAGGACTATTGATGTAGGTTGGATAATGCAAGAATTTTATGGACTGGGATTTTTGGTCATTTTATGGGCTTCATTCTCATTAGGACTACATACCATGTACAAAATAAATAAGGCTCTATGCATGGAGTATCCCCTAAGGGGGATATATCCTACCTTTCGGCAAGTGTTTTGTGTGTGTGTGTATTGATTTGAATGTAATTTCCCCCTAATAACCTAATATATATATATATATATCCCTACATTCATTTTATATAGGGTATAAATATAATTAATTAGAATATAATTTATGATGCCCAAGTTTTGGGAACTTTTAATGATAATAGTAATTTTCTTTATAATGCTCATTAATTTCAATATCAACTATCCATAAATTTAACAATAACAAAAAAATTTAATTAAAACCATATATTAAAATCCTTAATTTTTACATTCATATATTATATAAATTATAAATGTAGTATATCATCTATCATATATATTGATTAACTGACCAAAACAAAAACAAGTCATATTAATCAACGAGTAAGGTTACATATTCAAAATTTAATAAGGTATTTTTTACATATGAATAATGTTGATAATAGATCATAATTTTAGGGAATAATAATATTTATATAATATTGAATATTACATATTCATTGAAAAATATATCGAAGAACTATATACTTAATTTGCGGGAATCCCTCTTTATTGTAACGACTTCCTTTGAAATTGGGAATTTAGGACTCCTTATTGTGAAGAAATTTAAAAAAAAAGTGATAAAATAATTTTGGAAATGTGATTTTGGTTGGTATTAATGATAAAAAGAATAGATATAAGTGTCTTTGGATGGGTAGAGGAGATCCACTTATATTGGTGAAAATGAGGGATAGTTCTTTTGAAACATTAGTGCGGCGAAAGATAAAAATAGAACCACCTGAGAGTTCAGAAAGTTCTCAAATTAAAAATTTTATAGAATTATAATATTAATTATAAAATTTATTAATTGATTATATAATTTCTATATATTAAATTAATTATTCAAAATTCATCTCTGGTCATTTTCCCCATTTTTCCCTTTTTTACATGATTTAATTATATACAACCAAATTAATTTTTGAACCAAAATTCAACATAACACCTCTTAAATAATTGAAATGTTATTATTATAAATTTTTAGTTCATTTATTTTGATTAAAATTTGAAATTTAATAATTTTAACTTTTAAATAAATATATATAATATATTATAATAAAATAATTTTTTATAGAAAAATAATGTTTTTAACATAAAGTTTTATTATTATCATTTTATAACTACTAATAATATTTTAATAAGTATTAATATATATTTTTACCCATATAAAGATTAAATTTTAGGAAAATAATACTTTAATTGATATCTATTTATTTTCATAAAATAAAAAAATCACAAAACAAAAAATTCAAATTTTTTTAAAGAGTGTATTTTGTAATTGTAAAATGATTTTATTTTTGTTTATAACCATTTAATATTAAATTTTTTTATATTTATTAATTATTATATATATATACTAACAATATTTCATTAAATTTAATAATAAGAATATAAAAAACTTGTCTTTTAAAAAAAATACATAATACATCAGAAACACAATTTGAAATGACTAAAAACAATTCCTTATATAATGAATAGAGATATTTTACATTTTTATAATTACTTGTATATGTAATAGGTTTTAATGTTTTATTATTAAATTTGAATATATTATATATAATACATTATTAATTATTAAAAAATGATTCCACTCTTATTATAAAATTTTCAATATACTAATTGGTTATATGAATTCCAAACAATCGTATATATTTCCAATGGTCATATAACAGTTATAATATCCATTTTAATGCTTAAAATTCTCTAAAATTCATTCATCTTACTCTTTAATTTATTTTTCATAATATATAGTATATTTTTTAATTTGTCCTTATATCTATAATTATAATTAGTCTTAATATCTTTGAGGTAAACAATGAGGATGATGATTTCAAATTCATGGGGTTTTTATTTATTTGTGGTTTTTTCCTTGTCAAACAATATTAATGATGGTTCATTTTTATTTTTAATAATCTACTATTTATAGAATTTATTGAAGTAATTTATCTTTTTAATTTATTATTGTTTTCATTTTATTTTCAAGTTTTATATAAAATAATTTATAAAAAACGTGTTTTTTACTTATAAGAAGTATTTGACTAGAAGTTCTTGGTGTTAAACTATAAACCATTAAAAAAGAACTCTTGGAATTTTATTACATAGATAAAAAATTGTAAGTTTACTTTTCTCTCACTATATCATTGGGTTCCCATATCCCTTCCTCGAACATGATATTTTTTCACAGAACCGTAATAAAATGAACAGTCTTGTTTCAATGTACAATATTTTAATGGTCTAAGATCTTCATAAGTTGTTCATCATAATGATAAATAATGGTCTAATGATATAACCTCTGAGTAACATACATGTGATGTAACTATTATTTGCTGACTAAAATGTGATACATGGAACACATCATTCACTTTCAGGATGATCATTAGGAGTGATAGGTGATAAGTTATATTCTTCACATGATCTAGAATCTCAAAGGGACCAATATATTCTGGGACGAGCTATCCATTCTTCCTAAATCTTGTAACCCTATTCCATAGTGATATTTGAAAAAATTCATATTCACTAACCACACATCAATGGTTTATTATAGATCTTATATCAAATTTGGGCTACATTGAAATTTCCCTAAATGGATTTAACCCTATCCGTCATTTATAGAGAATTATCAATTCATAAAGGCTTACCCTATATAACTTTATCCTAACCTATCATTTTTTTAAATCTCCTTCCGTAGAGAGTGTCATATAGGTCCATTTTAAAACATTAGTTGAAACTAATTTTATATGACATATTCACAAGAAAAATATAATGATTCCATCATCCTTTGAATTCTATCAAAAAACATATTAAAATATCATTAATGTACTGATGGTTCTTCTATATGAAAAATCGTTATGGGGATGATAATTTAGGATAATTATTCTTCTATTACTTATTGAATACTTGTCCAAAAAATTATATTAGCCATGGATCATGATAAATATAAAATTGTAATTGGTAAATCTTACAACCATACCAATTTTATTATGTATATCTTATCAAGTCGATTAAGTGATAAATATTCTCAAATGGAAATTAAGTGTATCAAAATTTTAAATCAACCCAAAACCACACATATAGAAATGATGACATAAGAAATATTGGGAGGTCCTAATATTAAATCCATAGGTATTTAATCCTATTTTTATATAGGTATAAGTGATTTTTTCATTTCCCACATAGAATTATGGAATTATTCCTAAATGCATTGGTGTACTAATAATATTATTATATAGTCTTGAACCTAATTCATCATATTTTCCCACTAAATATTTTCCTTGATATAGTTTTACATCCCTATGATTTATGGATGGATATTTATGGATTTTAAATGTGCATTATCCAAGTTATCCTACTATTATGGTACTTAAAATACACATATTAATTTATTGAATCTCATAACCATCATCTACAAGATTGAAATTTAGAAGATTATTAACATTATTCTCTATCTCATTCTAATTAAAAATTCTTATTTATTACTTTTCTATTCCATTTGTTTTAGAAATCATAAACACATAATTTTTAAAATATGTTTACTAAATTTTCATAACATAATTGTCTTAATACATTCTTGGTACAATAAATAATTGAATTTTTATGGTATATAGAATTGTTTCTAATGTATAAAGAAATAATGTTTCACTAGTATTCAATATTATACAAAGAATTTAATGTGTTTTTCATTCTTTGAACTAACCTTTGTTTTGACCAATGGTTATACTTCTATCTTACTGAAAAAAATTATTATCCATCAAAATGATCTTGTTACTAAAACAATGGAAAAACACTCATTAATATTATCAATTTGGAAATCAATAATAAGGTAAATTGGACTATCCAAAAGATAATAATATAAGTATTTAGATTAGTTTTTATTAGATGGATTAAAAAATTTCACTCTAATACTGTTAAGAAAAATGATGTAAGACAATAAGTTATTTCCAGGCTATCAAGCACAAGAATCCTGACCAATTGCAAATGACACAGAAATATGACCATTGGAAGATTGACAATATATTGTTGTCCTTTTTAGGATTCTGGAGTTGATCACATTTTCAAATCATGCCTTTTAATGATTACTCAATGTTACTATCTCATTCCAAAGTCTCTATAACAATTTAGAGAGTCTATTTTCTAAGGAATCCCTTTATCGATTTTAATTCCTTAAAAAATTTATTAGTAATAACTTGTTTGATCATGGTAATGATCAAAGACATTTAGGGATTGGATAATGGTGAATCTGATCAAATGGATTGAGGGATTTTGGGGCTAGGTTGATAGACTTTGATCATCGTGTCAACGGATACAGGGAATAGGAAGATATAGATTTTTTAATCATTATACCAAGAGATTTTTGGTTATGTAAATACTCCCTTTATAGGAGTTATAAATCAATGGATACCTCTTATCATGGTTTCAGACAACCTCAGATCCTAATGTCAAAAAATGATATATTTTAATATATTTTATATGTAATTATTAAATTTATGATATGTGTATTTCTTTTTTCACAAGATCTATTTTCCATATGCACATCGTTTTTTAATGTTTTTTGGTATTACTATTATTGTGAATAAACTTTTTATTATTTTATCTACGATACTAATAAAACATTATTTAATTTAATTAGACTATCCATGATTCTGATTATTAATTTCGAATCAACGGACAACACCTAATTACGATAATTTTACATAATATGATCGGGGTTTTTTTATGTTTAAATTTAAAACTTCAATTAACCCCACCCACCATCCCCACCCTTATTCCATTGCACTACTCTTTAAATCCTAGAATTTGTATTAGAGTAGGTTCAACAATTCATACTTTCTATTTATTTACTCCTTCAATCATTTTCATGATTTATAATCTATTTATTTATTAGTTGATATAAGCTATTTTTTTCTATAAAAAATTTTCAATTTATTTAAACATGGTAGGGTTAAATAATGGAACCAATGAAAATTCAAGTCCCAGAAAACCTCATATGTTTGATGGTTCTGATTATGAGTTATGGAGAGGGCGAATGAATATTTTTTTATCAACACTGAAGTAGATAATATTTTGGTTGTTAATTAAAATTATAGTATTTCTTATAAAGAAATTACTCCATTCAAAAATCAAGAGAATTTATAACATAAACTAAATTTTGGAGAAATGGATGGTCTTTTATATTTCATGACTAGAAGTATATAAAGTCATATTTTATCTTTTGAAGATGCTAATAGAATTTGGAAAATTTATAAGTAACATATTTTTGTACTTGTGAATTTATTAGAATAAGAAGATTAATTCTTCACATTGACTATCTTCCCATTTAATTTTTACTTGGTGAGATATATTCCCATATTCCCTAAAGGTTTAAGAAAATTATTAATAGTTTACAGTATCTTAGAGAAAAATTTCTTGATGAAAATATTTTGGATGAATATATTATTTATATAATCCCCAATTAATTGGAATCTAAAAGTACTATTATGGGTGACATAATGAATATTACAAATATAACTCTTGATGATCCTATTAGAACCCTCATTAAATATTAAGTATATTTAAAAAGATATACTAGAAAAGATAAGAAATAGAAGTGTTCTTTTTTAACAACATCTATTATTCCCAAAAAAACTAATCACTTGAGAAATATATCAAATATTATATAAGTCAGAAGGTTGTTTTCAGTATGATTCTAGTTCATCAGAACATAATAGTGATGAGTTGGATAATCTATCTATAAGGATGAATAGGATTGTGGGAAATAAAAAAATTAGCATAGATAAAAAAAGATTCATGATCATAAAAATGGAAAAAAAGGATTATGAGGTCTGTTGTTATGAATGTAATAAAAATAGATATGTCTAACATGGTTTTCTTAGGCTCAAGACAATGTAAATTCAGGAAATAAATTTATATAGGAATGCCTAAATGTACTATAAATCAAAAGAAAATAATGTTCTAAAATATTATGACACTTCAAGTTCTAGTGGTGGAGATAATTCTTTAGAAACCTCTTCAAAAAACAAAAATTATGCACAGAAGAATATTGGTCATTATAAAAAATAAGTTTCATAAAAAAAATTTTAGGGGATGTGGTACCCATAGATTAATCCATTTCTAATATGTCTCTAAATTAACACTATCATAATGAAAAAATTATGCATATAATAATGAAGACTATTCCCATATATAAGAAGATAATATTCTACCTAGTTATAGGGAAGTATCTATGTTTGTAAAATTTTTATAAAATGAAAATTGTGATGTTTGTAAAACACATGATAATTACCAAGCAATACATGAAAATGGAAATTCAAGAATTACTATTTTAACTTATGAAATTTCATATATTTCTAAATATCTTGATGAAAATTTATAAAATGATAGTATATAAAAATATTTTTATAGATAAAATTTAGAAACAAAATTTATAAAAAAATATTTTGATCAACATAAATCTAGTACAATTTCTAATGAGTAAATAACATATCGGTAAAACAAAAAATATATAATATACAGTTTGAAGAAACTTTTGTCGAATATTACTGTAGCAAAATAAAACATTCACAAAATGTATAAAAAACTTAAATCATATGGTAATATTTCTGGAATGGGTTATACTAGTCAGAAACCTATTCGAAATAATTACTTTTTTCTCAAAATTTCACTATTTTAAACAAAATTCCTAAGTAGTGGACATTGGAAGAAAAAAATTATTTGAATAGATTTCAGTCTCTTGGATTTCAAAAAACTTATTTTTATAAAAAAATGACATTTACTCAATGATGTAATTTTATAAAAATATTGATTCCTAAAATTGTGTTTTCTGACAATAGCATACACAAGAAGGATTAGGTTTCGAAAAAACTAATTTCATTATTTTCCTGAAAATATATACAGTATAGAAAATGATAATATTTGGTAAATGAATAATAATATATCCATAAACATGATTTGAAAAAAATATTTCTTTATAAATAATATCAATATTAAAGGTGTTAAAGTATCTTTTGGAGATAATTCTCAAGAAGAAATCATTGGTGTAGGTAAAATTTTATATCTTCGAAAAAGACTCAATTTCATATTTTTCATTTAATATAAGACATAAACACAACCTTATTAGATTTTAACAATTAGTTAATAAAGTTTATATTATGAGATTTAGGAATGATAAATATACAGTACATAGTTAAATATATTAATTATTTCATTCTAATCAATATAATAATGTTTTCTTACAAAACTGAGAAAAAAATAAGCAAAAATTTCTACCTTTCTATAGTGCAATGGAATATCGTGGTTGTTGAATTGAAGTTTGGGACATTGTCACCTTATAAAATTATCTATGTTTAATAATAAATGAATGATAAAGGATCTACTAGAACTTAGGATAGATTATGAAAAAAAATTATAACCCTTGTAAACATTGTAAGAAACATAAGTCATGTTTTAAATGTATTAGTGATGTTTCATCTTCTGATGATTTTTAACTGGATCACATGGAAATTTATGGTTCTACACAAACTGGATCTATTGGTGAAAAATAATACGTGTATGCATTAGTTTATGACTACACTAGATACACATGGTTATATTTTCTTACAAGAAAATTTGGATCCTTTAGTTATTTTAAATCATTTGTTTCCCGAGTTAAAAATAAAAAAAAATATCCTTTAATAACGTTTTATAGTTATCATGGTGGAGAAATTTTAAATTCTTATTTTAAACATTCGATGTAAAAAATGTATTATGGATATCTTTTTGGCACCTATAACCCCATAGAAAATGGTGTATTTTAAAGAAAAAATAGAGTTCTTAATAAGATTACTAGAACCATGCTGCGTGAATACTCTGTTGATAAATGTTTTTGGGTTGAATCATTTAGTACATCATGTTATACCATAAATATAGTTATAATTTTACCTTTTATTAATGAAAATATTTATTAGTTATGTATGGGAAGAAAACCAAAAGTTTCTTACATTAATGTTTTTGGATAAAAAGTATTCTTCCTGAATACTAATGATAATTTACCTAAATGTTATCTAAAATTTGATTAAGGATATTTTTCTGTTGTTCCACAATAGTAATGTATTATAGATTTTTTAATTAAAATTATTGTAAAATTGGTGAAATAGTTCATGTTAATCTTGATGAAACTGATCTCTTTATTTTCAAACAACCCCATCTTATATTATATGATGTTATTTCTAAAAATGATTTTTAACCTATATTAGAGATTTTTTTCAGAAGGAAATAAATCAATAATATGTATCTAAATTAATTCTATCATAATATTTTTAAGATATTATTGAAGAATAGACCTTTGAAAATCCAAGAAGTCAAATTTTTATTTGGAATCATCCCGGTGATAATATCATTGGTGTTGTAGAATTACCAGTTTGGACATGTAGAACCTTGAGAAATGAAATTAAACATCTCGATTTCTCATCTCAATTTTAACCTTATAATCCTAAAGGATATTTAGGTGATAAGGATTTGATAAAACTCTACAATTTGATCTCAACGAGTTTCAAAGGAACAAATTATGTACTTTAGTTTAATAACATAAAGAAACTTCTAAAACTCGTGTAATGTTTTTAAAAAAATGTTTGGTGAAAATGGAATAATAGTAAGAAATAAATATTGAATTGTTTATAAGGTATATAATCGACTAGAATAAATAGACTATAATGAAACCTATACTCTTGTATCAAGACTTGAATTTATTCTATTTCTTATACATGATTTAGAATTCATCACTTTCAAACTATTTCAAATGGATGTGAATTTTTCTTTCCTTAATATATATGTTTAAAAGGGTGTTTGTGTTGATCAAACCCATAGTTTCAAAATAAACACGAATAGTATGTTTATAAATATATTTAAGCATGTTATGGATTCAAATCCCCTAGAGCTTGGTATGAGAGGTTAACTAGATTTTTTACAAATTAATTCTATTAAGGGAGATGTAGATCTAACACTTTTTATAAATTAATTTTGGAAAATCATTGTGATTGTTCAAATTTATGTTGATAATGTTATATTTGTATTAAGTAAAAACTATTTAATATATTTCTTTGTGAATATTAGGAAATATTGTTTTGAAAAGAGTATGATGGAAGAGTAAACATATTTTCTTGTTTTTACAAATTGAAGAAAAATGAGAAGTTTCCTTTAAATAACAACATAAGTATATGTAACATTCACCTAAGAAATTCATGTATGAAAATACTAAGAGTAGTGTCACTCCTTTTGGTACCACGAATATTTAGATCTTGATAAGGCTATTAAAAAATTTGATCGGAATAAATTTAGAGGTTTGATTGGAAACAAAATATACATGACAGCTAGTTATCAAAATTTACTATTTTCATAATATTTATAGTCTATATATTAAGACAATAAAAAATAATTACATCATATAGATATTAATTTAATATTTCATTACCATAAGTAAACTATCTATTTAAGATTATTCTATTCAAATTGATTTTTTCAACTCAGATTTTTATTGGATAATGACATTGGTGGTTTAGAATGGATAGAAAAAGTACATATATCACATAAATTTTATTAGGATACACATTATTTTCTAGGTCTTGTAGGAAATAAACCTCAATAGAACTATTCATTATTGATGCTAAATATGTGGAAGATGGAAGTATTCATGCTCATGTATTGTGATTGCAGCACACAATCACATACTATGGCATGAATTTTACTAAAACATGAATACAATTTAACAAAAAAATTTCTATTATTTTAAGTAAGAACCCATAAAATCACTCATGTGATAAACACATCAATATTAGCCACCATTTCATTTATGATAACACACATAAAAACGATATTATTTTAAAATTCATTGGAATTACAAAACAACTTCTTTTTATTTTTAAAAAATCTCATAATTTTGATAGATTTGAATATTAAACACTATAGAGGATCAACATCTAGTGATTATTCACATGTACTTCAATTTTACCAATATCTTTACATTAAAAAAAATTCATAGGGGAATTTAATATGTTTTTGTTTTACCAAAAAATTAAAGACATTCGGTTTTCGAAAATGTATTTACCATAATGGCCTTTCAAGGCTCAAAATTCATACAATAAATATCCAGATTATAATTTTTTTAAACATTATTTCAGAAATAAATGTTCTTCTAGACAAATATTTTATTACAAAATAGTCTAGAAAATATATTTATCATAATAATTTTTCATTATAAAAAATCACAATCTGTTTATTTTAACTATCAAAATCTATTTTAATTTTAAAAATTTCAGAAACTGGATTTTATGAAAAACTCTTATAATTATATTTTATTATAAAACTATGTTAATATTTTTTTTTGAAACTATCATAATATTTTTATGATAAAAAAGAAATAATAATAATTTACTCATACCAATGAAACTTTATGCGTCAAAAAGTATTCATATATTAGTATTTTCACTAATCCATTATATTTGTGAAAATGTTTTGTCATAATTATCCTTTTATGTTTTAAATAATTGTTTTCAAAATTAATAGTTTATTAGATATAATATTATATATTAAGAAAAAAAATTATGAAATTTTTTTTAGATTTTATATATACACTAAATCATTCATCAATTAAGTCTTGGATTTCATGTTAATTAAATATTTGATCTCACCCATTGAATATTTTGGAACATGAATCATCACTATTCTATTCTTATATAATGGTGGTTTACCCTAATTTCCCACATCATTATTCATAATATTTTATCTCAAATCTCACCACCCCTTAAAATATTCCAATCGTATTATTTTTGTGTTCATCTGATCTCCATCAAAAAATCCATTACGATGTAAACTTAGGATAATTACATGAAGAGTCCTAAATTTATAGAAAGGATTATGAATAAATCTTGTTTTGATAGGTATTATTATATTCTCAAAAAACTAATTTCGTTAAAATTTTGAGAGAATGTATGTGTAGGGAAACCTGATAAGTAATTTTATTTGTATAATCCTGAAATCATCAATGATTTTTATTAATCTGGCGAGTCTATAACTAAATATTATAGAGATATTGTATCTTTTAATTTGTTTTCAAATAAATATAAGTTTTCATATAAACTTGTAGTTGATGTGGTTGATGTTCCTAGTAAATGTGAGGCTTCTCAACCAACAAGAAAATTACTAAAAAAGCATAGACATTTGGAAAAACATAAGGCAGAAGAATCTATATTCCCATTTCATGATACATTCAATAAGGTGACATACTTATCAAAACATTCTAGAGTTTTAGCACTGTGAATTCAAGTGTATATAATATGAGGAAATTAATCATTATAAATTTGTTCTTTATTATATTATAAGATACCAAGAGTTCCCAAATTAATCCAATGATCATCATGTTTCCCTATTTTATCAATAAGATAATTGTGAATGCTATAGAACATTTTAATGATGGGAACAAAATGAACCTGAGGAGGTAAAATATTTAATTTATTTGTGAAGAAATTTTTTCAGGAACGAATTTCATTTTTTATTATAATTCAATTAATTTATTGATAAGGTCAATAGAGTAGTATCTAAGGATAAACCATATAAATATGGATAAGATTTTTGTGAAAAAAATAAAATATGTATCATCCCCTATAGTGAAGAAATAAAAGAAATAAATGATAATTTCATATTATGTTTTCAATAATTTAATGGAACGTAATGAAAATAGTAAACTCGATGATATAGAGTTTGGATTTTATCTACATTAATCATTAACCATAAAAATTCATACAAATGATCATTTGATAAATGAAAAATAGAAGAAGAAGAAAAAGAGAAGATTTTATAAGTCAATGTCAAGTTAATGTTTTTTTAATGTATAGATATTTCTTCATATAATTCAAATATACCATTTTCTCATATCGATCAAATCAATCCTGATGTCATAAATTTGTTTCTAAAATAATTTATTTTATCTATTGTATCCCCTTCTATTGTTAATAAAGGAAAATAAAAAGAAATACCTGAATAAGTAACAAAATCTATCCCTAAAAAATTAGTGCCAGAAAAGGATTCAAAATGCGTTCTAAGTTTATCTCATAAGTTAGATAATTATTTTTGAAGATTAAGAAGAAGAGTAAGATAAATAAAAATGAAAAAAAAGATGAAGAAAAAAAGTGGAAGAATATGAAGAATAATAATATGAGGTGTTAGATAACAGAAAAAAATAACGATAAAAGAACACAGACTAAAGTGGGCTTAATATAAAATAAATATTCTAACAGAGAAGAGTATTTATCCCTATTACCATATAATTAAGATAATGTTGTTATGTTATAAGGTACATAATAAGAAAAACATATTTTTAGAAGTATAATTCATCTTCATAGAACGATGAAAAGTAATCCACAAAGAAAGAAGAATAAGATCAACAATATTATACCAAAGTTTTATATAAAATTGAATCTGATAGTAATATAGACATTATAGAAGTTTAAAAAAGATAATAAAATTTCTAGGAACTAAAAAATAAAATGTCGGGTTGTATCAAAACCAGATATTGAATCATCAAGATAGATACCCCCCATACTATCATCAGGATCATCATATTTTGAGGCAAATATTTCTCAATAAGGTTTTGATTTCATTTTCAAATCATTAAGAGGGTTAAATGACACCATTCCATACTTTATTAATATAAATACAATGGGTAAACTAATTCAATGTAGTCTTAATGTGAAAATAGAATAATTGAATGTTTTAACTAAATAATTTATCCATATTTAGGTACAGATGAATCTTTTCAAGAAAATTATCAGACTTAGAAAATAGCATATAATCAGATGGTAATGTGGTCCAATCAACTGAATAGTGATATCAGGGACAATGAATAATAATTTTTTAAATTAAAAAACTTTTATATGAAATGAAATATTCATTTATCACGTTCTCATCATATTTTTTAGCAGATTATGTTTGTGGGATAGTTTAGAGACACAACTGATGTTCAAACACATGAGGTAAATCTTTTTAAATAAAAGTTTCATATCTTGGAGTAACATAATATTTATCTCATGTATTGTGAAGTTTAATTGATCCTTATGATGGAAAAGAACAAAATGTTTACTGATGAAGTTAAGATTCTGAATACTAATGTCCAAAAGCATGTTCTGATAAATGAAATAAACATAAATCTTGTGAAAAGTTGATCTTCGTTAAAATGATGATGGCCTTTGGGAAGAACCTAATGATGAAATAATAAAAATTATTTTTTAACTCTTAATGTATATTTTCAATCATTTTATTGATTTAATGTGAATTTTCATTTAATATAAAAATGTATAATTGAATATCTTACAATACATTTTGATATATGATCATTTTATAATTTCATTAATGATTAGTTAGTTCCCAAATATTTTTTTCGTATATTATTACTCTTTTAAAATTTTAGGAAAATATGGTTATATTCCCATTAATTTTTTAAATCACAATGTGGGGGTATTATTGGTTGCAAATTTTTAAGTATATTTGTTTAATGGGGATTTTCCCAAAAATGGTACAAATTTTTGGAGGATAATTATAAATAAGTTTGAAGAGGAAATTTATTTTCTGAAATGTGGAAACACTGTATTAATGACGAGAATTGTTATTACTTTCCATCATATTATAAATGATTTATAATCTCAGAGAGATTTATGAAGTATATATTTCGAGTTCTAAAAAAATAAAAAGGGTTTTAAGTATTTCAATGTTATTATTTTCATTTAATTACCATGTTTTTTAAGTTCCAAAAAGGGATAGATTGTTATGTTAGAAGTTTTATTTCTTAGTCTCCCATTCCTTTAGATTTAGAAATCACAAACACTATCTTAAATCAATGATTAATATTTTTTACCCAATGTGTTTATTATTTTTTTAGAAAAAACTACTTTTTACCATACATTGAAATGTTTCAAATGTATTGTGATAGAAATAATTACTATTTTTCAATATGATCCATAAGACTGAGCATGTTTTTGATTTATCCAACTGGTCTTTCTTCTAACCAAGGGTCAGAATTATTCTTTTTTGAAAAAATTATTGAACATCATATTGATCTTAGTACTGGTACATCCTACTAACACTCATTAAAATTAAAATATGGTTAAATAATAATGAATCCTATCATACTATCCAAAATATTATAAATTGATTATTTTTTTCCATAAGAAAAAATACAATTTATCATTGTAATTGTGGTAAATAATATAAAGTTTGAAATTCAGTTTTTTCTAGGATATCAAGTGAAATATTTCCTGGTTCATTTAAACTAACTCATAAATATGACTATTGGATGACCGCCTATAAATATTTCGTCATTGAAAGAGTTATGAGATGATCACATTAACAAGTAAATAATTTTAAAATTAACTCATTGTGAACAACTCATTTCAAATACTTTGTAATACTTTAGAGAGAGGAAATTATATATAATCCCTTGATGGATTTTAATTCCTTTTGATTTATTTTTCATTTCTAATCACATGTATAATTATGGTAATGATAAATGGGTTTAATTTACTGGAATATGGTGAATATGATACATGATATTAAAGGATTATAGGTCTAAAAAGATAGGTGTCGATCATCATATCGAGGAATTCCATGGATAGAAAGATATAGCTTGTTCGAATCATCATATCAAATTTTTTCTTAGTACGGAAGAAAAATCCTTTATATGGGGTATAAAAATGTGGATACAATTATTTAGGGTTTTTAACTGCAATAAAACTTAAGTATAAATGATTCATTTCATTCAATATATTTTTAATCCATTCTTACTTTTATAAATTCTGTATTTATTGTTTGTAAAAGATATATTTTTTCATAGTTCATTATTTCAGAAAATTATTTGTTAAACTTATATTTAAAAAAAATATTTTTATCAATTTATCTTTGATATGAATAAAACATAATCGGTTATAATTGAAGTATCTATGAATATGATTCTTACAATCTTATTATCGAACAACACATGAGTCCAATAATATTTAAAAGAGGATTTGTGATTTTTTAAGCTTAATTGTTTAACAATAATTCACCCCCACACCTATTATATTCCATCACATTACTATTTTTATCCAACAACTCTTTATTCCCTTTATATTACTTCATGAAATATATGTAAATAGATAGTTGAGTAGTCATTTATGAAAGATAGGGTTTCTCATATTCCATTATGGTATATTGGTCTATTATTTTCAATTCCATGAGTATTGGGTTTCCTCCAATCCTCATCATAAATAAAGTAGCATGATCCATCCTTCTTATAAAATCATCCAACATTTTTTCTATTAAAGGTGGTAATTTTAAAATTAGTCATATTCTTCAATCAACTCAAACCATATCCTTCAGTACATATCCAACTCCTTATATGTAAATTTATATTTAAAGCTCTCGTGATCAGTATATATATATAACACTTTTTTGCAATAAATAAAATTGCATTATATCTCTCACTAAAATATTACAATTATAATCTATAAATCATGAATTTGCTAATTTTTCTCAAATATTTCACATTGATTTATGGCATAATCTATCACATTGAATCATTTTATAATGACATACCTCAATCAATTATTTAATAGATCTATGTATATAACAAACCCTTCACTACTATAGTGTAGAATGACTAGAATTATAATTCCCAAAAATCACTTATGATTCTTAAAATTTTCTTAAAATTAATATATTAATATGAAAATGAATCCCATTAAAGTTAACTTATTTTTTTAATTTGATATTAAATAGATATTTCTCAAAGTGTAAATAATATATTTTTAATTCAAGAAAACATGGAAATAAATAGAAGTGTATGGTCTCATTCACTCATCAATAACCTATTTCTTTGAACTATCCAAAAATATACCCTCTCTTGTGATTACATTCCCAAAGAATAATCTTTTCAAAATCTATATTTCACAATTTCAATATTTGGGATACATTTTCACCTAACTTATAGTATTCAACGCAATTCTCAAAAAAAAATTATGTTCTTCCATTCTCTTATAATGTATGAGAATATAATCTATAAATACCATAATAAATTTATCTAGGTAATCCATAAATACTCCATTCATTAATTATATGGAGAAAATAGGGAAATTTTTATGTCATAATGATTTCACTATGGATTCATAGTGTCTATATATAGTATGAAATGATGCCTTCTATATATCCTCTCTTTTCAACCTTAATTATTAATATCTAGATATATGTTCACTCTCTATAAATTATTGAGGCCATTTAATTTTATTTAATAATTCATTATTACAGGTTACAAGATACTTATTCTTTATTGCATGTTTTTTGAGTTCATACTAATCAATGTAGAGACTCATTAGTCTATCTTTATTTGTAAAATATAGCACTAGTAAACCACATGCTGAAGCTTGTGGGAATATAAAATCATTGAAAATATTATCTAGTAATTTATTTATTAATTCATCTAATTCAATAGGGACCATTCTATAAATACTCATTGATATTGGCATAGCAAGAGGCATAAGTTCAATTTAAAACTCATCCTTAATATATAAGTGTCGACTAATAATATTTTGATGAAATAAATTGACATATTATTATAAAATTAAAATATATTAAATATGAATTTTATCCATATCAATTAAGGATACATATTATCATTATTACGAATCACTTCTGTAACAACCAGAGTCTTTACCAGAATTGTTTTTGAATTAATTTAATCTTATGCTAAATATTTTTCATTTCATGAAACACTAGATGTGGCTTTCGTTAAATGTATGTACCATGTTATTATTGATTTTTATGCTTCATAATATTAATATTTCATTATATAAAACCTCAAGATATGTTTTTTCCACATACAATGATGACTTTTCTTATGTTACATAAAACACTGAGTTTCTACGAAACAACATTTATTATTATTATAATTAATGAAATGACATAGTTATAACATAGCCACAAAACATAATACTATGAATATTAATAAACAATTTATAAATATTATTTAAAATGGTTTTATATAAATAAAACAAAATGATGATAAAACAAACAATTTTAAAAAACCCTATATATGTTTGGAAATATTATTTTCCCAAAAGAACTTCATTTTATGTCATTCACTGAAAAAATTAACATTAGACACTTTAAAAATTGAATTTTATAAAATAAAAACAATTTTTTTATTAATAATTATGAAATTATTATAGGTTGATATTTGTTTTTTAAAACCATCATTTTTGCGTGAATAGTGGTAAATACTGAATTCGAATTCAAAGCTGCATTTTTGAAAAATTTAATTATATAGTTAAATTATATTTTAGGTTGGTTTTAAACTCAAAATAGATCAATTATACACAAATTAATCCAATTTTGTTTATTTTAAAAGAAATTATATTTTATTTAGATATAAAATCTTAATGAACATTTGAACCTTCTCACTTTGAAAACTTGCATTCTCGCTATGTCTACGAGCATAGTATTAAGCATCATTTTTCTCTTACGTGACTATATTTTAAAAAATAAACCAAAATGAAATATTTTAATAATTATTATATTTATATTCTATTCTTATAAACATAATTTTTGACTAAAAAAATTTGTAAAAATTAATTATAATTAATTATATAGATTATGGTAAAATTAAGCTTAACAAGTTAATAAAAATTAAACATAAAAGATAAAATGACCAATATACTTGTAAAATACTATTCTTAGGAAATATTTCCTCTAATACTTTTATATTGTTCTAAAATGATACTTTTTCAAACATTAGGAATAATTTATACCTGGGGAACGTACAATTCTTTCCAAAAATACTAAGTGTGTCTCTTCCCTCCCTTATAAAAGGCAACAACCCCCCCCCCCCCCCCGCCCTTCAAACCTCTCAAACCATACATATTTTTACTAATATAAGCACTATAAAATTCTAAGAATCTATAATTTCTTCCTTCTACCTCCCTTAGGGTATAAATCTGTCTAAGTAAGCTCTATGGTGAAAACCAAAATGAGTTACCCGAATAAGAGGTAACACAATTTATCAATATCTTTTTTTTATTTCCATTTTGAACCCCATATAATACCATTATACATGATTATATGACAACACTAGTATCGTAAATAAATATATTTTTTTATATTAATGGTTTTACCAAAACATACATACACTTTCATCTAATTGATAATTAACGAAAAAAATTCTTATGTACAACGAATAACCGCCACACGAAACGAGGTTGTTCCTTTTTAACTTTACCACCTCTAATGGTTTGAAATTATAACATACATTATTTTTATATAAGAAAATTTTTATATTTATTTATGTATTTATGATTATTTTATTCTTTTATAAATCATAAATTTAAAATTTCTATCTTTTGTAAATACAATAACATTGTTTGTCAACGAGTGGACTTCTGCCTCCTCAAAGCTCTGTGATATGTTCCCACACTATATTGAATGTATTAAAAATAGTTTTTATTGTAAATATGTGACATAAAATCATATATGTGATATTCATGACATAATTACCTTTCCATACCTATAAGATATATAATTTCCTCTATTACCTATTTCACACACACAAAAAGTGATAACGTCGATCGTGGGTGTGTGGACTACCTCTTCAACGTGATGTGATTCCCTTTAAATATTAATAATTATATATAAGTATATATGATTAAATAACATTTTATGTATGTTATAATTATCATTCTGGAAAGATATAATTTTTCTTTCCCTCTTTCCATAATGATCATTGAATAATGTGAATGTTACTCATGTGTATGTACAGCGTACTGTCACAATGATTATAACGTTGGATAATTTTTCATAAACATCATTAATTATAGGTTTTAATATATAAATTAATATATTAATATTATAATTTTTAAATTATTATTATTATTTATATATAAATATAATAACCCATTGAACATAGTCAACCTACTAAAGTAGGTTTGTCCTCATGAAGCAAATATGGTTAAAACACCTGCCTTAAATGTAATTGTTTTAATTATATAAAAAATTCTAATAAGTGAAGTACAATTAATAATATGGTTCAAAATTATTCTGAATAAAGTAATTTATATAGGGTAATTATTCGGTATGATAAATACACACATGATAAGTCTGGATCAAGGTAAGGTAACCTCATCTCACTTTTTATTTTTGTGAGACTCATGCCTTATTCATAGCTAATTTCTTTTGTGTGGTGTGTATAATTGACATGGATGTATTTTATGATTATTATGAAAAATTTTACCGGTATTTAAATATCCATTTTAGTATATTCCATTAATTGGTCTCCTATTTCAAATTTACCATATCGATAAAGTAATTTTTTCTCAGTATTCATTCTTTGAGACACATACCATGTTCTGCACCTATGTTTTTCTATGAGGTGTCTATAATACCTTTTACAAATTATATAATGAATCAAATTATTTTCATTATATTTTATGATTCATGTAATGATATTCTTTTCATTGTATTATTATTCAAATTTATCAAATAGGTAGTGGTTTATATCCACAATCTCATAATTTATCAAGATAGATTATTCTTATGATACCATTGATAAAATCTTATGATCCATATATAAAAAACTATCATTAGTTTTCCTTATCTCTGGGTTTTCAATTTATATCCATGTAATGGTACCATTTATTCACTATTTGGTACATAATATGATCAATAACATGTTTTTAAGAAAATATAACTTTACCTATATTTTTAGTCTAAAATCTATTTTCCATAAAAACCATGTTTTATAAAAGGCTTCAAAAAATATTATAATATTATATTATGGTCAATAAAATACATTTAACAATGGTTTTAATTTTTATTTTTATTTATAATAAATTAATCTTCTATCCATTTTTTGGTCCGTTCACTTTTATAAACTTTTTATGGTATAAAAAAGTAATCTTCAGTATGTATGGATTTACTCATAATTGTTAATATAATTCCCATGTGGCTTCAATTAAAATAAATGAAATTATTTATTAAAGGATATTTGTTTCCTAATATTCTTTAAATTCATTTTTTTAAATAATTTTTCAACAAAAAAGGTTTTCAAAAAAATTTAATGTTTGTTTTATAAGTTTAAAAGATAAATGGTATTAAAAATCATTTAAATATTTAATTACATATTTATAGGTAAACGTTTTCAAGAAACATTCATGATTATTTTATGATTTTTCAATGTCACTTAAAAAACAGTTTTCATAATGTTTAACATTTGAAAATATAAATTTTCAAAGAAGAAATAATATTTTCATCATGAAATAATTTTGAAAGATATTTAAAAATTATCTCTTATCTAAGATAAAATTCGTTGGTGATACTCATGCATTTCTGGGAAATTATCCAAAGGTTAAATTCATATTATTTCTTGAATTGTTTATTTTTTGATGTAATTATTCTTAAGAAATTCCTTTCTCCTTCATGGGTTATATTTTGTTGAAACCTGCTACTTTTCATGGGGAATTCTTCAATGAAATGATTATGAAACCTATCTATTTTCCATATGTTGTGATGTGATGAAATGTTAACGATATTAGTTTAATCTAATGGGTTAGGATTTTATGTTCATATAAATCTTCTCTTTTAGGGGTCAAGATATGATGAATTTTTTATTATCTGGTGGCACATTTATGAATAATTTTATTCTAATATGGGTGGGATATATATCTACCTATAATGTTGCATAGTGATAAGTTGTATATGAGCTCAAAGGGTACATGGGTTGTACTTAAATATTCATAGTAAAATAGTACATTAGTTGTATCCCAAGCCTGAATGTAAGATAAAACACTAGTTATATCCCAAAACTAAAAGTAAGAGGGTGCACAGGTTGTATCTCATGCCTGAAAGTAAGAGGGATCATAGGTTGTAGCCAGTTCCAAAAATTAATAGGGTTCATGGGTTGCATCCCAGAATGAAAAACATAAGGCACATAGGTTATATCCAAATCCTAAATATAAGTAGATATATAGGTCATATCCCAAACCTAACATTTTATATAGGTCCAGGTAAGTATCCTAGAAATAATATTTTCTATGCTTATGTGTATACAAAAAATTCCTGGTCTTATTCCTTAGTTATTCTTTCATGGCTTATGCCCTTTATTTACTTGTGATTGATATCTTATAAACACCCATCCTTTATGTCATGATTCATGATTATGATATTTGATATGTATGGTTTGATCTTTTAAGGGTTATATTCAGGTTCTTTTACCCTTATGTTCAAGTAATTCTTACATATTTAATTTATTTACCCTTACTGGTAATTGGAGCTCACCCCTTTCTTATGTTTCCTTTACCAAGGATATGAATAAATGATTTTAATTAGTATTAATAATGTGAAGATATTTATTGGAAAAAATGAAGATATTTCACTAATTTTAAATATTTTTATTCCATGTTTCCAGAGGAACTAAACTAACATGGTTTTGGGCATCTATTTGTATAATGTATTATGTATTAAAAAAAGTGATGTATCGTTAATGTCTGCAAAAGGAGGGTCTCAATTGTTGGTATTGAAGTGATGGTTTAGTCAAACATTAAAAACTAGGATTAGAAAACTTTAGGGAGATCCCAAAATATATTTATTAGTATGTGTTTATGGATTTATCTAAGGATAAGTATAAACAATAATTATCATCAAGGATTTTGGTAAAGGATAGAGATTGTGATTTGCAAGCATTACATCCCTATTTTTTTACTAATAGTGGAAGTGATTCTGTCATAAGTATACCTAAAAGTGACAACTCCAAAAATTTGTGCCATTCATAACTCGGTGTAACCTGGTACATGAAAAAGGGTCTTATTGTGCACCATGATTGACCCTACCAAGGGTCAGGCTTAGGGGACTCAAAAAATATTTATGAACCATTATAAAGGATTTAAATGGAATATTATTATGAATAACCTAGTATAAAACCTAATGTTTCATAGATTATATAATTATATGTCATCTATTAGATATTCTATATTTTATTTTTCATTATTATGTTATTTTATGTTATGATAAGTGTTTCATTGCATATAAACTCTATTATTAATCAATAGTGGAAACTTGAAGGAATTGGGGTAACATTGAATGCTTCATATGTAGAAATTATGGGCATGATGAAATCATATTTCATAATTGGAAATTTTATTATGAGAATTAATAAGGTCTATGGGTATTGGATATACTTTTAAAGATAAGTAGACTGCAAACAACATGTGAAAGGTAAGCATTGTTCTTCAAGTATTGTTTATATTAAATGAAAGAAACAAAATTAGATTAAGAATGAGAAACCTTATGATATGATTAATATTTCATATTCTAGGAAAGAGGTGTTATGGAATATGTTTGTGAATCCTAAGTAATTTTTTTAGAATAATATTGGATGATTGAAGTGTATATGTTTTAGAATTTATTGATGATGTAATATGAATCCTAAAGTATATAAGGACTATTTTTAGAATTTTTTGAATATGTATTTTCAAAAATGAGTTAAATTATATCGATGACCTAGAAAATTGATTTAATGTAAAGGATATATTTAAATAAGGGGTTTTAACCCTCAATTGCTTCAAGATATTGATAAAATTGTGTTTATCTATGATTAATAGATAATTGATTTGGGTAATGTAAATCAGATAATATTTAGGACGCTATAACTGAGTAAGGATCTATGGAAAATGTTTTCTATGTTATTATTGATGAATTTTAAAACATCTTGGATTTATAGAATATATTTATAATAAACTTTTAAAAATGTATGTATTCATGTTTTCCAAGTGTTTTTTTGGAAATTAATGTTATTACCATATTTTAAGAGAACGTGTGATGAGAATAATGACTTGTTTTGAATGTAAAACCCAAGGTATAAATTTGTAATATATGGGGGGTAAATGTTAATTTGAGTTCTTAAATTTATTTATAATGTTTTTTATTTTCATGTTCTTGAATAATTACATGGTCATCCATTTATGAAAGGGATTAAGTTAAACATTAGGTTATGTTTCTGGGATAAAAGTATTATCTTACTACATGCAGATTTATGCATATTGGAGAACCTTCTCTGATAGCTTTGTATTGATGGTAACCAAAGATAGATGGGATGACTTATAATGAATGTTGTTGTCTTTTAGTGATTTATGAATGAAAAATTAACCATCCTTTTTGGAGAAATAAGTAATGTGAATATTTGTCAATACACGACCAAAGCGTGATATTTAACTTATGAAATAGAATGAAGACAATTAAGTCTATAATTTCATCAAAAGTATTTATCAATTGTTAATCGATCATGAAATAAAATATTTTTCATAACACCAAAATTTTTATTGAATTGATTGCTTTTTAAAACATCGTAGATTTATAAATTGGATACCCTCAACTATCAAGTAATTATTCACCTGTTTGTGATTGATGACCCCAATCCCGCCCTATGAATATTTATGTTTTTCTTCCAAGTCCATGTTTTCACTTCTAAAATATGTCCTCCCATGTACTAACCTAGTTATATGTTACTTTGGGTAACTGTTATGGTTCCAACATTCTTTTTTTAAATGACGTTTCACCATTCATATTTTTCAATATGGTATTATATGAATGGAACATTCTAGCATTAAACCATTGATAACCTAGAATAATTTTGAAGGTGAAATTCTTTTTATGACCGGTATAATTTAGCACCTCTAGTATTTTTGAAATACTTTTTGAAATAATTTAATCTTTTTTATATTTTTTATTCCAAGCAACACTAGATACAGATTTTGTTATATGAGAACACCAAGATATTATTTATTTTTATGCTATATAATGTTAATATTTTTTTATATAATACCCCGAGATAAGTTTTCACCACCTAAAACACTGACATGACTTGCATTGAATGCAATATTGAGTTTCTACAAAACGATATTTATTATTAATATTATTAATTAAAAACAATAGTTATAATATAGTAGTTAAAAATTAAAATATTAATAATAATTAACAATTTATAAATATTGTATTTTATGGTTTCATATAAATAAAAAAATAATAATTAAAAAAACATAATATTTTTGGTAACACCATTATATGTTTAGAAATACTATTTTCTCAAAAGTTCTTATTTTTTTAACATTTTATAAAAACTAATAAAATTAATTTTTTTTCAATATTAGAAATTTAATTATATAAAATAAAAATAGATATGTAATTCATTATTTTAAAATTTTGTTTGGGTGATTTTCTGGGATTTTTCTGGGAAACATTGTTTTTGTTAAATAGTGAAAATTATTGAATTTTAATTCAAAACTAATTTGTTGTAAAATTTACATATATAGTTAAATTATATTTAAGGATGGTTTTAAATTAAAAATACACAAATTATACATTTGTTGACCCAATTTAGTTCGTTATTAACATTTTTATGTTGAATTTAGAAATAAAATATTAATGAAAATTTGAACATTCTCAATTTAAAAACCTGTTTTCTCACCACATCTATGATATTATAATTAAACATAATTCTTCTACTTATCCGAATTGAATTTTGAAAAATTTATATAAATTGTTGTAATAAGTTTAATAAATATAGTTTAATAAGATCAACTAATTTTTTTCCAATAATACTAGTGAAATTGAATAATATTAATTATAACGATTAAGTTAAAATAAAGCTTAACAAGAGAATAAAGCATAAAAATCAAGGGAAATGACTGATAAACTTGTCAAAAATATAATTTATGGACATATTATAGAAAATAAACTTATAAGGTATAATAATGATTAATTATGTCGCTTTTTGAATAATAAATATAGGGGGAACACATAGTTCTTTTCCCAAAATACCAAGTGTGTCTTTTCCCTATCCTATAAAAAGCCACCAACTATCCACCTTATTAACACATCTAAAATCACATATGTTCATCCAAAAACTACAAAATACACTTCTCAAAATCATTTTATTCCCTTTTGAGCATAAATTTTGGAATAAATCCATCCAATAAATCCCTTTTATTTAAACTAAAAGGAGTTACTCAAATAATAAGTAACACCCTTCTTGAAGCTCTTTTATTTTATTTTCATTCTCCACCACAAAAAATCAATTTATTACACACTTATATAATAAAAACCATATCCTAAATATAATAATATTTTTAAATATTTTTTTAGACCTAAAATTACACACCCTTACATCCAATAAAAAATGAACATTCTATTCCTGCGTATGGCAAACTACCTACCTTCGAAATAATTTTGTTCATTTTTCATTTACCACCATTCATGTTTGGGAATTATGATGGAAAAGATATTTATATAATATATATATTATATTTATGTTCTATTTATTCTTGTTTAATTCTTTTATAATTCATACCATTAAACTTTCCATCTTCTGTAAATATTATAACAACGTTTGTGGATTTGTGGAATACCACATCCTCCAAGTGATGTGATTCAATTTCACTGTATATGGATTGTATTAAAGATGTTTTGAATAAAAATTATGTAACACAATAAAAATATATCTGATATTCATTGAATATTTTCGATTTTGTAGATATAATATATAATTTTCTTTATTACCCTTTTTACACCCAAAAAGTGACAACATCGATCATGGATATGTGGACTACCGCCTCCTCAACAAAACTAGATTTATCTTACAACACAATAATTATATATATAACTATATATAATTAAATATACTTCTATTTATAATATAATGATAATTATGGAATGATATAGTGTTTCTTATGTTCTTCTCATAATGATCATTTAATAATGGGAACATTACTCATGCGAACGTACAGCCTACCATCTCCATGATTGTAATGTTGGTTCACTTTTCCTTACCATCATTCATTACTGGTTTTAAAATTATAATTTAAGTATAAATATGATACACATGTTCTTGTGATTATTATTTATAGGATTATAAAATGACCCCTTTACCATATTCAACCAACCAAGCTCATTTTTGACACATGAACCGAATTGGGTCAAAACACCCATCGTAAACATGATTTTCTAAGAAATTGTATTAAACATGGTAATAAGTGAAGTAAAATTAATAATAAAAAATAAAAATGTTTTTAATAAACTAAATAATGTAATTTCATAATCCAATAAGATAAATAAACACCTAAAATGTTAGACTCAATGCAAGGGAATTTTATCTCACTTTTAATTTTTGTGAGATTCAGGCCATATTCACTAATCATTTCTTTTGTCTGGTATGAATAATTACAATGGATATATTTTTTGGTTACTATTATTATATTTATGGGTTTTTAAATATTTATTTTATTTTATTTTTTACATGGGTTTTATGTTTGACAATTTATGAAATCTGTAGTATAATTTTGTCTCAATTTTCCTTTATCTATACACATGCCATGTTATGCCCCTATATTATTATATGAGGTGTCTATACTTCCATTTAATTTTTATAACATGAATATCAATATTTTAACAGTATGTAAAGCCCTATGTAATGTTATTATTTCCATTGTTTTATGATTAAAAGTTACAAAATTGGAAATTGTTTGTAGCTATAATCTCACTGTTCATCGAGGTTGTTTATAATTATTCTCTCAATAATGAAACATTATGATAAATATATAAAAAATATCATTAGTTTTAATACCCTATATTTATAAAATTTATATCCAAGTAATTATTTCATTTTTTCACTAATTTGTATATAATATGGTGAATAACTTGTTTTAATGAAAGGGCTATTTTACCTCTCTTTTCAGTCATAAATAAGTGTTCCTTAAAAAACACATTTTGTAAATGTTTAAAAAAATATTATACTATTATACTATGGAATTTTCAAGATATTTTTTAACCATGTTTTTCCTTTTAAACAAAAGGATTCTTTATTAAATAATCTTATTGTTGTTTATTGTTCGTGGCTCTTTTAAAAAAAATATGATGTGAACTGAAATGTTCGGCATGTACAGATTTTCCAGACTTCATGACCATGATTACCATAAAGATTCGTTTACCAGATAGAATATTCATTTTTTTGGGAACTTGTTTCTAGCTATTTTTTTAATTCATTGATTTATAGTGGTTCTAAAAAAAAGGTTTTCAAAATGTTTTAAATCATCTTTTATAGGTTTTTAATGAAAAGGATTTCAATATTATTTCAATATATATTTATGTGATTTAAAATATATTTTGAGGGAATTGTTTTTTAAAATATTTTCAATCTTAATTTATGATTTTTATAATCAACTATAAATAAAATTATTTTCTCAAGGTTTTATATTTTTAAAATCATTTTTTAAATAATAATTGATATTTTCATCAACAAATTATTTTTAAATATATTTAAGAATTATTTCTCATATAATATGACATACTTAGGTGTTACTCTTGAATTTATTAGAAATGATACAATGTTTTTGTTTTTATTATTTTCTGAATAGTTTATGTTTTTAGGGAAGTGTACTTATGATGCATGTTTCTCTACTACTCGTTATGTGATTTTGAAACTTTCTTCTTGTCACAGATTATTTTTTCATGAAATAATTAGGAAACCTATCTATTTTAAATAATGATACTAATTTAATTTTATGGGTTATGATTTTATGTTTATAAAACCCATATCTTTTTATGGTTTATGAACTGATGAAAGTTTTCATATCTTATGGCACATGTATGAATGATTTTATTCTATGGTGGGTGGGACAAATTTCTTCCTCAAATTAATTAGGTAATTATTAGTTATAAATGAGCTCAAACAATACATAGGTTGTATCCTAATCTTAAAATTAATAGAGTACGTGGGATTTAGCCCAATCCAGGTAGTAAGAGGGCACATGGGTTGTATCCCAACCATGGAAGTAAGATGGTATGGAGATTATATCCCACAACTGAAAATTAGAGGGCACATGGGTGGTATCACAATAATCAAATTAAGAGGGTACATAGGTTGTATCCCAAGCCCAAAAAAATAAGTTACATCAGTTATACCCCATGCCTGATAATAATCAGGTATATGGGTCATTTCCAAAGCCAAAAATCTTATATTGGTATTGGTAAGTGTCGTTGGTGTAACCTCCCGACCGAGATCACCCCTGAACTGGTGGCCAGACCGGTTTCCACATGACCATAACCACGTCTCTCCATATGCTGGAGGCTTCCTACTAGAAGAAAGGGTCTATGGATAGTTAGTGGGGAGACTATACCCTCATTCTAGTGTTCAAAAATAGTCTAAGGAAATAAATATAGAAAATTGTAAAATAAATGATAACGCAGCGGAAAAAAGATTTTATAAATCTTGTGCCAAATAAATGGCCAATGCCAAATTGTACATAAGATTCATGAATTACTTGATAATGATACAAAATAGAAACTAGTGAACATAACTGCATGCTGTACATTCCAATATAGAAATAGATAATTAATGACTCAAGATCCAAGGGCGGTCTCCTCAAGCATCCAGAGCATTCTCTTGGTCCTATGCTCCAAAGTCCCAAGTAAAAGGAAACAACATAGTCCTACAACCAAATAGAATCTACTTAGGCACCCAGTGCAATGGCAGCCCGAGTAGGGTGTGAGATATAAATATCAGTAGGTCGGGGCCACCGGTGTCTACCCCAAATCCAGACAATTAATAAATAACTTAAAACATGTGAAGGCATGCATAAAATAATGTAAGCAGTTCAAGTAACTATAAACCCATGTACATGTTTCAGCCCCTAGCTAGTGTCTGGACGTGAATTATAAACTTTTCATGTATACTAAACAATGATTACATAATAATTTATCAATTATTCAAATCTTATTATATTATTAAAGTCTTGAGATTCGGCTTATGCCCGACATCTTCCGAATAAGTCACTCACCACGGATGTCTTTAATGACCATCTATGTAATCAAGTAAAGACTGGATCCAAGCTTTGTCTTTGGCTTTGATAACACGTCCTAAGTTATTCAATTTAATCTTTCATATACTAAGTCTATTCTCACCCACTAACAGTGGTTCACCCAATATATAAATAAGTCGGAACCCTTTCTCATAATCAATTCACAAATTATCATGTCACAACAGCCTTCATTAACCATTAAACTCATTTCATGTATGAAAAATTGGATTTGTAGTCCCATGTTAATTATTGGGTGTATAATATCATGTCTAGAACCCCAGTAAGTATTTGGAGTATCAGTCCTTGTCTCACAACCCATGGGTATTTGGAGCATTAGTTTATGTCCCATAAAAATAATATTCTCTTGCATGCTGGGTGTAGAACGTTATGTCTAGCACCCCGTTAGTATTTGGAGAATTAGTCCCTATCTCAAAACCCCTCTATTAATCATACAAATATATTTAACATTGGTGAATAATACCATGTATAACATAAAAAACAAATCTGTTAATTAATTCAACAACTAATTAACAACAAAAATCTCTATTCAGATAAGTCAACACTTAACCAAATTCCTTAACAAGTCTGAACCCATCCACTCAAATAGTGATTCGTCCAGAACATTAACAGTCTGAAAACCCCCATAATCATTACAAAACATGATGAAAAAAGCAAAGGTATTTAGAAACCTTCTCAAAAAACATATCATATTTTCAAACAACTCTTTCCAAGACAACATAGGTCATGGAAAACTAATACGCATCAAAAGTAATCCTGGCTTACAATTGTAACAAACAATCAAATCGAAATTTTAATTTAATGAATGAAAATTAATTAATTCAACAATTAATTAATTAAACCTTATCTCTTTATCCAATAATCAATTAGTTAACCATTTACCATTTAACATGTAATATTTAATTCATCCATTAATTATTACCAGTTTCCAAACTATCTTCTGAACATGTCAAATATTCAATATTCCCAATAATCAGTAAAACACACAATGTTATTCCAACACATGACTTGATAATTAATTATACTTTAATTACCCTATTACTCATTCTTCCTATTCAAATCATTTAACTTTTTAATCATACCACTTTTACCAAATTAACCAAACATTCATAGACTCAACACAAGTTCAAGTCCTCACCTATCTCATGTGCGAGGAATTATTTAATAACATCAAAAGTGTCATTCATCGACATACAAAAATGAAGGAAACTCACATTTCTAATTTATATAAAGAAACTATAATTCTTAAATATAGTGTTATAGATTAGGGACCCTGAATTGGGGTTTTTCCAGAAACCATAACGAATGAAGTACCCTCAAGAAAAACAAGTTGATTCTTCAAGAACCCACCATAGATCAGTTATTATAGCAAGACCAAGACCAAAAAATATCATACTTTTCATCCACATACATAGATTTATCTATTACAGTTGTAGATCTAAGAAACCGTGAGAAGATGAGATGTAGATCTAAGATATCTATGAAACCGAACAGGAACGAAGAAGAACATCTACTTACCAAAAGAATACGGCTTCAATTCTCCAAGAGAAGCCTTCAGATCACCTCTAAAACACTTTTTAGAGGTTCTCCTACATTCAAGGTAGCTTGATCCCATGTTATGGCCACTTAGGAGTAAAAATGAGCCATCTAAAAGAAAAAATGAGTGAGATCCATAATTTAAGGATCTCATTTAAGTTCCCAGACGGTTTTCTCGCATGGTTAGACAAACTATGCACTAACCGTGTGTTATCTACTGTCTCAGAAAACACTCCTCGCATAGTTAGGCCGCATGGTTAGAAAAAATGTGTGTTAATCATACGATATCCACTACCTCAAAACATAAACTATTCACAGTTTGGCCGCATGGTTAGAAAAACTATGCGCTACCCTTGCGACATCCCTATTGCCTCAAAATTTCTATCAAAGTTCTAAAAGCATCATCTATATGTGGTTTAACACTCGGAATAAAATTATAAATATCTTGGTTTAAAAAGAACGACCCATTGATAAACTGAAAAATAATTTCACAAACATTCATAATTTTAACCCGGTTCAAAAACACCGGATTCTACAGTTGGGATATATTTTATATGCTGATTTGTATGCCACAAATTCCATATATTCTTCCTTAGTTATGACTTAAAGGATTATTTTCTTTATTCACATATGGCTCATGTATTTTGACCTTCCATAGTTTATGTTATGATTCATGTTTATGAAATTTGAGAGTCAGGTTTTGGTCTTTGAATGTTATGTTAATGTTCTCATACCCTTTTGTTCATGTTATGATTATATATTTCCTTTATTTATCCTTAATAATAATTTAATATCAAAAAATTTCCATGTTTCCATTCTCTAGGTTATTTATAAACGTTTTTAATTAGTATTAATAATGAGTATGATATTTATAGGAAACATTGAAGATATTTCACTGAGTTAAAATTTATTAGTTCCATGTTTCAAAAGGAACGAAATAAACATGGTCTTTAGGCATATGATTTTTGTAATATATTAAGTATTCCTTAAAAGTGAGGTAATGATAATGTATGAAAAGTGATTTTCCCTATAAATTCAAATATAAGCTGTGTTACTTCCATATATTAGTCATCCTTACAATGATAGAGGATTAAGTGTTGCATTCTAATGTAAAATTTAATTTCTTTATTCTATAATTTTATATAATATCTATGTAGAGATATTCAATACATTCCCTATTGGACATATAATTTGATGAAATGGAGAATAACAAGATAATTTTTAACAACATTTCGAAAAACCACAATTGGTAAATAGTTATAGATTTTGAATTCAATTATCACACGACTATAGTTTTTAACATATAATTTAATATCAAATAAATGTGCATTTATTTTAATGAAATTAGAAAACAATCCAAATTTGAAGGAGTTGGTAAAAAAATATTATAAGTTCATGTATGAATAATTATACTATATTTATACATTTAATTCTAGTCTAAATCCTTTACTATAACCAAAGAGGATAATCTACGATTCAACAAAAATATCTGTAATAAAAAATCATATGATAATTAAAATAAATCCTAATATGTTCAGAGATATAAAATTGTAATTTCAACTTATAAAACCTTAGGTTCATCCAATATAATATATGGTACAACTATGAAATAATTGTTTTTAATTATATCCCTTTTAGTTAAGCCTACAATGTTTTATGTTTTATATTCTTATACTTCTTAAACATCAAAAAACATTCCTCACTCTGATACCAAATAAGATGACCTGGCCATAACATTCTTACATGTTACAATATTATAAATTTTAATTAATTTTAAATGAAAAAATTGACACCCCTATAACCTATAGGATTATTATATATAAATATTAGATATATAAATACATTACTCTTAAAAAATTCTTCAAAATCTCTATTTAAAATTATCAACAAATGAAAACCTTTTAAACTTGTCGTACATAATATTTTTCTCAATAAACTATATAATTGAAAGATAATAAAATGGTGATTTTACATTCTCAATTTGGCATAAAAATTATATATAACAATCTCTAGGGTATAAGATAGCATATTAAAAATCATAAGGGAGTAAATTTTTAATATGTGCGTATTAAAACATAATCAGGGTACATGACCATCACATAAAGAAATCCTAAACAATATAACATAGATAATAAATTATGAATCATGACATTAGTTATTTGGAACAACAAAATAAATAAGGAAATTGAATTTGGAAGGAACAAGAAATGTGGAACATATATAAACATATAAAATATTATATTATATTGAGGTCCACATCCACGACCATAACAATATAGTGGATAAGCATGTCCCGTAATATAGTGGATTGGGAAAACCTGTCTTTTTATATAAAATATCATATATTGATATATAAGTATTTAACTAATTCATTCGTTGGTTATATAATTCAACTCCCACTAGTCAGATACTGCTAAACCAAACTTATAAGTACCATATTAATATCAAAATATTATAAATCCATCAAAGAATAATAAACTAATGAAAATGAAGAATGTTTCATTAAAATATTCACAATAATCATCCATCCATAGAAATAAAGTGTACAATTTCAATTACACATATACCCATCAAAATATAATAAATATTAAAGCAAATACATTTGGATAAAAACACATTAAAAGAACAGAATATAATTATTTGGAATATAAGAATAAATTTTATCTAAATATTTTATAACATTTAACATAAAATTAAATAATTTATAAATAAATGGTGTTATAAAAATAATGGTAAAATTAATAAAATTAAATTAATGAAACATTAAATTTTAAAAAGAAACCATTTTAACAAAAAAATGAAGAAATTTGTGGAAGAAAGTGACCAAATATAAAATAAATTTGAGGAGATATAAACAAATATTTCATTCACAACATTTAAAAAAAATTTAAACCATTAAGAAAAGAATTTATAACATTATTAAACTATAGATAATGATTCACATTAAATAAGATATATAATATATATATATGTATGATAAAGATTCATAGACTAGTGAATATGTAAGAAATATGTTTTGTGGGATTTATTTTCCATGTCCAACATGTGATATTCTCATGATTTGAAATAATTAGGTTCATCGTGTATTCACATAAACCTAATATTTACAAAAAAATTCTAATTTTTATTTTTCAAATAAATAAATAAATTATAATACGTTTCAAGAACAAGATTGCATATTGCTATGATATTAAATTTACAATCCTCGCCCTTTATCAGATATTCCTTTTTCTCTAGTGTCTTCCCACAAATAAATAATCAACAGAATCTAAGGGATTTTTTATGGTTTATTATTTCTCGTTATGAGGAATATGGTTTGGTATCCATGCCATAATTTTCTTCCATTTTCTTTTATCTAGTAATTATTAAAATATGATTTTTAAAAAAATCGCATACCCCTCATTCATAATCCTCTAAATTCTCTCTTTCATTCTTTGTAATAATTTTATGAGCAATTTTATGTTTTATTCATAGTTTGAGGAATTATTACTAATAAACATTGAACATAATTTTCAAAAAATTTATTAGATATCTTTCCAATAATTTTTTTTTCTCAATCTTGGTTTTAAATACACTTGTTACTAATATGTGCACTTTCTTCAATATTTCACTTTTCAGTATCTTGAGAAGTCATTGTCACTTAAGTACCATATAATTATTGTGCATTAATTATTTCTTTTTCATAATATATTAACATATTGAAAAGATATTAGATATAAAACCCCTTTTTAGTAAGATTATTCATGTCATATTCTTGCATCATTTCTCATTATATTCTTTTGTGCATGTTTTCATATAAAGTGTTTATTATTATCTTCTCCTGAAATGGAATATCCTCTATATAACTAAGATTACCCTACCGTAATATAAATACATATTACATCATTATAATCAACTCTTCATTATGATTCACAATAAAAAAAACAAAAAAAAATATTTAATTTTCATCTCTTCAGAGAATATAGACATAATAATCCTATTTTACAAAAATTATTCAAAATATCTAACAAAAATTAAAAACACAATATTACCTTCTAGTAATTTCATATACATAAAACTTATTTATTTCTTATTTAATGAAAACATAATAAAAGGGAAAGATCATATGGTTAGAAAAGATTAAAGCATAAGATATCACAATAAGGACAATGTAAGATACCAGAATAAATATCATTGGTGAGAATAAGAGGAACATGTCTGTATGGGAACATAATAAAAGTAAATAACCATAACATAAGGAAATAAAACCCAATATATAATGGATTATAAAACAATATTCATGAAAAATACATTTTGGAATATCCTGTGAATTGAGACATATTAATTTGGCCAAACATAGAAATTTTTCACAGGTATGAGCATAGAAAATCATATCATATATTGTGGTGCACATCCAACACCATCTTCATGTGGAAGAAATGTAAATCAAAACCCAATGTGACTAGGATAACCTCCCTTGACACATAAAATATCATCTCATGAGATCTAATGCTTTACCTAATGCATTAAAGGTATATTTATTTTTGATCCCACCCATCTCATTATGATAAGCCAAACATATAAGTTCCATGTATACAATAAAACATCAGAAACCATCATAGAATAATTAACCCATGAGAATAAAACACATTTTAGAATATCTTTATTGTATACTCAATTATCTAAGGAAATAATGTTATGATTTCATTAAAATATATACATAATAAATTATAATAAGTATTAAAGGATATTTATATGGATGAAAAACACATTATAAGAATATTATAATTTATTTTGGAAAATATCAATAATTAAATGTAATATTTTTTATAGAAATTATTTCAAAAATAAAAAATTTATAAATAAATACTTTGGAAAAAATATTGAAAAAGTTTATAAATATTAATTTGAAGTGTCATAAAAAATTATGATGGAAGATTTGTAATGAAAACCAAAGAAAACATTTGAGTAATGTGACTGAGGAGAAAACAAAATGGTTGAAAGATAAAATTATTCCATTCAACCATTATAAAATAATTTAAAAAATATAAGGATAACTTAATAAATTTTAGAATTATAGGAAAGGATAACCACCACAAAATATAAAGAATAAAAACATCATTGATAGATATTCCAAGACAAAAATAATAAATAAACACTATTATACTTACAAGCATTATTTTGGGTAACTTATAAATCAATACAAGGGAAAATCATAAAAACAATATAAATCTCAAACATAAAAACATGATTAAAAATTTAACTATTTATATGGAATTTTTATATATTATCCAAATGTATGTTTGGGAATATATATTCTCAGGAAAAAATATTGGGAAAGAAAATATTTCAACTTTGGTAATGTTTGAAACAAAAGGCCTTAGAGGATAGAACATGAGATTTATTTTTAAATACAATAAATTAAATTAAAATTATGAGAAATTAAATATATGGGATTTATATATACCATATAAAATGAATTAGGTTTTGAATATAAGATATATTTCAACAAAGGTAAATTGATAAGAAAAACCCATACCCTTATTCCTAACTCCAACAAGCATACTTTAACGCCTATTATAATAAACATAGACCAATTAATCACTTATTTCATTTAAATTTTCATACATATTACTTTTATTAAATTAAATTATATTAATTATATATAGATTAGTTATAGATTATTTTCATGATTTGATGCAAGTGATTTTGGTTATAAATAAAAAGATTCATTATAGTGATATTGATCCTCATTTGTGATAAAAATTACATCCTTAAAATATTTTTAAATAGATAGGAATCATTGTTTTTTAATTATTTATATAGTTTAACATTCATTTTATGGAAGGGTATGGGTATGGATTATAATAATGGAATTTATGAAGCCTAAACTTTGGAAAATTTTACCAATAATGGTATGTTTGTTTATAAGGATCCTTAATTACTATATCTCCCATCCAAAAACATAATGATAACATAAATTTTTATTTAATATCATATATTAGAATCCAATATTTTTTATACTTATCCATGATATAAATTATGAAAATATAACTTCATCTTTTTTATAGGTGGTTGGATGTACCAAAACAAAAAATGTCAAACTGATAAATGAGTAATAGTATAGAGTCATAATATAATAATGTAATTTTTAGAAAATAATAATTATAATAATCAGTCATAATTTTAGTGGATATCGATTTTTATAAATATTCGACATGATTATGTGTTTGAAAAGGTATAAAATAACTAGATACTTACTTAGATGCAATCTCTCAATTTCATAACAACATCATTTAAAAAGTTGAATTTAGGACTCTTTATTGGGAAACCAATCTATCGAAAGTAAAAGGGGAATTTGGGAGAAGTAATTTAGGTAGGTATTAAAGATAATACAAATTGATATAGTTTTTTAGTGGGTGGAGGAGATCTTAATTTATTGGTGAAAATGAGGGAGTGTTCTTTGGAAAAATGAGTTAAGAGAAGAGTAAACATGGAATCACATGAGTTATAGGTGATTTAGGTTAGAAATTTTAGTTGGAATTTTAATATTAACTCCCGAAAATAGAAAATTATTTTATAATTTTAAATTATAAAATAATTAGTCAAATTTTTATCTTTTCATTTTATCCATTTTACACAATTTTAAATGATATAATTATTTACCCTAGTAATAATATTTTTTCCAACAATACAATATAACCCCCTCTTAAAAAATTTAATTGATATGATTTGAAATTTGGATATCATTTAAATAAATTAAGACCATAAAAATATTAAATTTAACATTTAAACGATTTTATATATTATATTAGAATAAAACAATTTTTTTAGAAAATAATGTTTTAAAACAAAAAGTGTTATTATTATTATTATTTTATTTAAATTACTAATCTGCCTATAAATTCTAAATTATTTTTTACACATAAAATAAATATATTATAATAAAACATCTTCTAATTAATATATATATTGTTAAACAAACAATATGTAATGAAAAAAATGTAATTTTTGAAAAATATATACTTTTAAAAAATTAAATGATTTTATTATATTTTTAACTAATTATTAATAAATTTATGAATGTTTATTAAATATTTTTTATATATAATAAAATTATTTAATTAAATTCAATAATAATAATTTAATAAAATTTTCTTATAAATAAAAATAAAAGATACTTAAGAAGGATAATTTTTCATTAATAAAAACAATTCCATATATGATGAATGGATACGTTTTACTAACTTATCATTAATTATTTATCTAATTGTTGTTAACTATTTATTTTTAATGTTTAATATATTAAATAGAATAAATTATCAATTTTTGTAAAATGATTATAATCTCTTTATAACATATTCAATTTACTAACTAGTTCTATGAAATCCAAATAGTCATATATATTTACAATGGCTATTTAATGGTCATAATACCAATTTTCACTCATACACATTTCTAAAATTCATTAAAACTACTTCTTTATTACACTCTTAACATTTATATTATATTCCCAGTGTCTTTTTTTTTCATTACATAGTAATAATTAGTGGTATGATCTTTAATAAAAACCATGAGGATAATGATTTCATAATCATGGTCATTTTATTTACTTGTGGTTTAATTAGGCCTGAATTTTTTTAATGATGTTTCATATTTATATATTATAATTTATAAATTAATAACATGTATTAAATTATTTTATCTTAATAAAATTTTTCATTTATTTATTTTTTGTTATGTGAAAAATATGTTATGAAATATTTGAGATTTATTTAATGGAAATGTCATACTAATTTTTTTTAATTATCATCTCATTAAAAAATTCACCCTTGAAATATTTTTTCATGGATGAAAATAGCTAAGGTTACATATATCTCATCATATATTCGGGTCCCTATATCACTTCTTCGAACATGAGATTATTTATCAGATCCTCAACAATATTAGTGGTCTCATTTTAAGTACATTATCTTTGTGATATAAGATATCTAATTGTTTTTAATTATAATATACATCATGTTCTAATTGAATAACATTTATGTACTATTAATGTGATGAATATGGTATTTACTATGAAAAAAATTGATTCATTACAAACAGAATTCACTTAGATGAGGTTTGTTAAAAGTGTTCAGAGATAAGATATAGTGCCCACATAATCAAAATTCTCAAAGGAACCAATATATATAGGGATCAGCTACCAGTTATTCTTGGATCTCTTAGACCACTTGCATAGTGATATTTGAAGGATTATAATTTCACTAACCGCAAAGTTCAGATCATATCTATGGTTTTTTAAAATATTTTCTACCATCTCATGGATACTTTGAAATGTCACTATATGGTTTTAATATTATTTTTCATTACTTAGATAGGATAAATTCATAAAATATTATCTCTAAATATTTATCCAAAAATATTTTTTTTCTACATATCTTCCCATATATATTTTCATATATTCCCATTTAAATAATTTAGTTTGAATGACTGTTATATGTGAACATTATGAGAGGATTATATTTATTCCAAACTCTTTAGAATTATAATAAAAGAGACCCTAGAATATATTATAATGTCTTAATGGACCATTTAGATTGGAAATTATTTTAATGATGATAATTCAAGCTAAATATGTTTCCAAAACTTAATAAATAATTTTCATGTACGTCGATGAAAATATTGTATCTCGATCAAGATATAATTGAAAGTTGTACACAAAACAACCTTACCACTTCTATTTTTTAAATCTCATCATGTTGATCTATTGGTAAGTCTTCTATAATGTAAATTAAGTGTGTCAAATCTTTATATCGATCGATTACTATCAATATAGAAATCAGGAATTTAGAAATATTAGGAATTCCTATGATAAAATAATTTGTCTCGATATCATATTTTCATATAGGTATAGGTGAGGTCACATTAACCCCTTAAACATATGAAATTATGACTTATTTTATTGGAAGTCCATGTAACATATTATATACTCTTCAACCCCCCTTTGCTATGTTTTCCCATAAGAAATTCACCTTCATATTTTTATATTTTTTTTTCCTTTTAGGATAAATAGTGAATGATGTAATATTCACACAATACAACATCAAATTATTATAATAAGGTTTTGAATGGACACATATTCATTTCATTACTCTTATAAGTTATTCATTTTCATGGTCAATGTTTCGAATAGTCTTTCTTTTCTTTAGTTTTTTCATATTAAAATTTTAATACTCTATGATATTTTTATGGATGGATGGTTGAATAGTCATTTGGGATTGATATGATTTCTACTCTTCCATTAAAATTTCCATGTTTCTGATTTTTATTTCCATCAGTATCTGGTCCCTTTTTAATACTCATCATATATAAGATTATATAATCCATCCTTCTTAGAGCATCAGTTATAACAACTAAAAAAAATTCTTTATGTATATTTTTAAATATATTTTTTCAACAGCTTGTTTTGAAAACAACACTAACTTCCAATTGATCATGATTTATTACTATTAATCAAGTATGTTAAATTGGAATGAAAAAATGTGACTCACTAAATTTTGAAAAATATATGTTTTATATATTAATAGAATATAATTTAGTAGTTATCAATTGATCATAAATAAAAAACAATAATAATGATAATAAATGAACTATTTTCCTGATAAATAATTTTGTGGGAAATATAGTTATATCATCATAAATTTAATTAGTATCTAATAGTAAATGATTTTAAGGAAATATATATATATATATATATATTATATTCAATAAAATATTATAACATTCATATAATATGTTTACTATGCAGAAGATAGGAATAAATCAAGTATTATTCTTAAAATGGCATTTTTTAAGTTGTGATTCTTATCATGTTTTACACACTTATTTTAAAATTAATTTCTTCCACTTGTAGGTATTTAAATTTAAAACATTAATTAAATATTAAAAATAATGTAGTTTAAATTTATTTATTGAGCCCATTTAATTTTTTTTCAAAATGTATAGTAATAGTTTAACTATTTATCACCATGATAAAGGGTAAATTTGGTTAATTAATGTTAAATAAAATTCAAAAGGATATGATTATTCATCAAAATTATTATTTTATGAATATGATATTACCATTATGACCAAATTATCTAATTTTAGTTTAATAATGGGAACTTTTCTATTTAAATTAATTATATGTAATTTAAATCAAAGAGAATTACAAAATATCGCTCTTTTTGTATTTAATATCTTTTATGTGTCCACATTATTTTTATTATTTTTATTTTTTTTATTTATTTAATGTTATATAGTTACCTTAAATTATTTTTCAATTTTAATACTGTATTTATTTAATTTTGTGAAAAATAAATAAATGATTTCAAAAATATTAATTTTGATATATAGTCAATTATTTAATGTTTGAAACTAATTTTATTGATATATATGACATATTAGAGAGGTTTTAAATAATAATACTTTAATTATACCTTTTTATTAATGTATTTAAAGTAAAATTATATGAATAGTTTCAAAATTGTCTTTGATGATAATTTATCAAAATAATAATTTATTTAATTATTTGAAATTGATAAAAATATTATCATCAATAATGTGAGATTTTTATGGTTTAAATAATCATTCATGTCCCATTTTTATTTCATTTTTTCATTTATTGTATTATTATTATCCCTTTCTGATTAAAATAGTGACAAATATACTTAAGGTCAAAGATAACTAACTATGGGGTTAATCAAAATGATATGATTTAAAATGACACAAAAAATTATCTACATTATATTGGATGATGTGATTGAAACCCAATATAATGTTTTCTTTTAATATATTTCCATTTGGTGTAATTTGGAATAATAAATAAATTTATTATAATTTAATCTTTTGAGAAATTCCAAAAGTGAACCTCACCTCAATTATAAAAGTAAACCTCCTCCCTCATAACTTCACACCACATTCACCCTAGTAGATAGACCAAAACTTACCCTATTCTCTTCCAAAAAATCTTATACAATTTCATTGGGTCCAGATCTTCCCAAATTTCTAACCCTTGATCCCTTAAAAATATATCTAATGGATGTTCTTAGATGAAGTTGTAACCAATTTTACTATCTCATTCAACTTATTTTCTTCCTCTGCTTCCTCTTATTGTGTTGTTTTTATCTTAAATTAATAAATCAAATATAATCAATATAATGATATTTTAATATGATTATGGTACAACCATATTGAATTTTTTCTATCCGACAAAAAGAGAAAACAATGCTTGTGTGTACGTATGGATTACACTCTCCATGTCGCTGAGTAATTTATTTTTCATCACCACATTACTTGGATGGTATAAACTTATAACTAATGAACAGATATGATATAAATACACGAATAATTACTCTATAAAAGTTAATTATTATTTAACAATAATTTTTAAAATCTATCGAATATGATGAAAATAGTGTTCATAAGTATGTACGACCTACTGTCCCAGTGAATGGTGTAATTCATTTTTCTATCTATGTCTATATAGATGAAACTAAATAACTATACATATAGTATATATGATATTTATACCACAAATAATAATCTTGAGATGATATAAATATAATAATAGTATTAGGATCATACCTACTAAATCAGAACACATGAAAAAAAACAAAATAGTTTCCACCCAAAATAGTGATTTTATCAATGAATTGATAATAAATAAGTGATAAAATATTATCAGTAAATAATATATAATCTGATATATAAGATTATTTTATTTTTAATATATATAATACAAATCTATATTTATTATACATTTTTTTATACATGTACAAAATAATTAAAACCCATGGTAATATCATCATTATTGGAGATTGTTTATGTTTAAGTCTCCACTGGGGAATATTTCTTTTCCAATTTCCATTTTTTTAAAAAGCATTAAAAAAATGTTTTTACTATTTAACTAAAATTATTTAAAATAATTTTTACTATGTTTTACAATTTACTAAATGGTTTTAAGGGAATCTTTTTTTCTTTTTTTCAAATGTGGTACTTTTTGACTTTAAAAGAAATATAGAATAATTTTTTCGACTCATACGGTATTAGTGTAGTTATATTCTATAATGATTCACCAATGATTTTATTCTTCCTCTAAAAGTTTTCAAGGTTCTTTTCATAGATGAAATTTTATTTTATAACTTCATGTATATTTAATTTAAGTGATTTTAAATTGAAAAAGTTTATTTTCCTCCAAAAATTATCAATGATCATAATAATGTATTTTTCATATATGGATACATACATTGTTGAAAATTATGCTTCATTATGTTTGACCGATTGTTATACTAAAAACCATATTTCATTTAAGGATTTATAACCATTTTGATATTAATTATTATTTTGATAACATTCACCATATTACTTCAAGTGGTTTAGGATTAGGTTTATTTATTTGGGAAATTTATTAACATTTTTTACTGTTGTTTTAGTATTAATGTATTTATTGATTATATTTCATGACATTCATATGATTAATTCATTGGACTTATATAGTGATGAGTGGAACCTGTTATAACCCATCGATACATCAGTAGGTCTCATGATAAAATCTAGTTTAGGTATTGGATGTGGCCTTTCCCATTTTTGTATAATGTCTGGTATAAAAAGATAGAGGTGTTTTTATATTGTCCCACATTATGAATTATATAATTATGAGATTATTTATTGATTTACATTTGATTATTTTGTTATTTATTATATACATAAATAGGATCTATCTCATGTTATCATGGAATTATTTTATTTACATTTATTCTTTCCATATTTTCCACTAGTTTTTTTAATGTCATGTGTTTCATTTATTTTACTTCATATACTATTTACTATTATTTATTCATTATATCTTCCACTGTATACATACCCTTGCTGAGAATCTCAACTGACACATTTTTTATGTTTTATTTTTCCCTAGAATGACAAGAAGTGTATTATGATTGATATTCAAGGTTATACTTATATAATAATGGTGTTCTAAAAGGATTTACTATGTTGTATTTGGTATTTCCAATTGTATTTTAGGATTAATGTATATATCTAGTTTTCCAAAACTACGGAACTATTTGATCTTATAGGATGTGATTCTTTTTGTATTATTCTGGTGTAATAAAGTAACAAATGACTCTTCGTTATTTGCGTTTGGGAATTTTCATTTGGTATTAGTGAATGTTTATTAGAAATTATGGAAATTTTTTTTATGAAATCAAAGACAAATGAAAATGAAGCATATAATTTACATTGTGAATATTCCAAAAGTAACTAATATTGTGTTTTTTAGATTAGTTATACATTATTTTTTAACTTGTATTGAGGTTATTATCATTTGAAATTATACATTATTATTCATAATATAATTTAATGTATTACATAGTTAATAAATGGTTCCTAGTGAAAGGAATGGAAACTATAACAGTGTAAATAATTTATGTAGGTATTTCCCTCCTATGAAACATAATGTTGATGGGACTAAAACTCAAACTAGATATAAATAACTTATAATTATACTAGGATAGCTTTCTCATGTTATGAGAAATAAACATACCCATATAGAGCATCCTAATTCAAAACAAGGTGCAACATTGATAGACCCCTTAATTTGACAACAACATTCATTGTTCAGTGGGACTACAAATCCATATATATATATATAAGAAATGGATACATTCCTTATAGAGGATATTTCTTACATTGGGATATAATGAATGGGAGAATTTTTTTATATTTGTTTATCATCTCCCTAGAGATGTGGATCATTATTGGTCATTATTTAAAAACCCTATGAAGGAGGAAGAAATACTAAAAATGGAATGAAAGGATTTGGAAGATATTTTCATGTTAAGATATTTTACTCGTGAACAGTAAGATCATATGAGGAGACACTTTTTTGTTCTAAGTCAAAAGGGGGAAGAGAATGAGTCTACGTATGAATCTGAATTTACATGGTTAGCATCAAATTACATAGACTGTGTATGTAATCCATATATAAAAATAGAATGTTTATTTGATTTGATTAATAAAAATTTCTGAGTGTTACTACTTTCAAAAACATTCTATTCATACGAGGATATCATATCGGGTGCTATAAAGAAAAATAAAGTGTTATCCTAGTAATGTGAATTTGATGGGAAATAAGATAAAAAGTGGGATGGAAATAACATTGAAAATTTATAGAAGGAAAATTGTAAATATATAAGGGTGTAATTTTCAAGTTTCATTAAATTTGGATAGAAACATCATGAAACATGCTTATTGGGAAGAAATATTTTTTAATAGTATAGAGAAAATGTCCTCAGTACAAATGATTCCATGGGAAAGTAATAATCTATTAATGTAAAATGTTTCACCTATATAGAGTTGGGACACTATGTAGATTATTTTTTTAGGTGTCAGATTTACTTTTCCCACAAAAATATAAGATATAAAAAATTGTTTTGTAATCAAAATAGCTGAAGTTGAATTAATTTATCATATAGAAACAGGAACATTAATCATATATTAAAATTTATTTGATTCATTATTCAATTCATTTACATCACATTCTTCTATATGCTCCCAATTTTCCAAAAAAATAGGCATCCCCCATTCACAATGAAAAAAAGAGTTTTTAGTTAGAACGCATAGTAAAAATCTCATTGAAAAAATATGTGTCAATTAGTTCCTATTATAACAGATATGCATGCCCCATTTTCAGATTTTAATAGCATACCTATGGTTTAATTTGATATAATCCTTGGTATGGACTTTTATTAAAAATATAATGAAAACCAATTGTTATAAAAATTATGAAATTATGATTCATAATGAGAATATACAATTCCTTATATTTATTAGGGAGACATTATCATATTATTCATGTTTGGATCAACCTTTAATAGATCTTGTAAATGATATTTTTGGAGAAGAAGAGATGACATAACCTACTGATAAAAAATGTATTCTTCAAATTGAGGATATACATATTTTATTTTAAGACATTGATGTATTTCTGAAAAAATTACCATGATATCCACTAGATTGGGAAGTTGATTTTTCTATTAATTTAATACCTGGTGTAAGACCTATATCAAATACTCCCTATATAATGGAAATTATAGAGATTTTAGTGTTGAAGTTATAATTAGAGGAATTTAGTGGTATGTATTTGTATGTAATATTTTTTAAACATGGGTATCCCCACTTCTTTTCATTGATAAAGATGATTAATCTATAAGGGTGTGCATTGATTATAGGAAAATCAAGGTTATTATGATAAAGAGAAAGTATCATCTACCTCGCAATCATGGCATATTTTACCAACTTCCTAAAACTATATATTTTTCATTGATTGGACAATATTCTAGATATCATCCATTTGGATTAAAAAGGTAATATCTTTCTAAGACCCCATTTCAAATGAGGTATAAACATTATGAGTTTAGAGTAATTCCATTTTGGTTGACTAATAAACCATCTGTTTTTATGGATATAATGAATTGGGTATTCAGGTAATATCTTGTTAATTTTCTTGTGGTATTTATTGATAATATTTAGGTGTACTACAATAACTACGAGGTCCATTAGAACCACATGTGAATCATTCTTTATACTCTTAGAGGAAAAATTTTATATGGGAAATTTCAAAAACTTAAATCTTGACATAAAAAAGTTTCGTTAAATGGACTTATTTTCCTCAAAAATGAAATATAACATGATCCTATTAATAAGAAATAAGTCCAAAAATATCCTATAACAACAAACATAATTGAGTTACATAGTTTCATTGGGTTGGAAATTTATTATTGGAAATGTTTTCTAAAAAATATGGATTTTCTAACTCATTAACCAAGATTAATCATAAATGGGTTAAGTTTATTTGGAAAAATGAATCTGAAAAATATTTTAAAGAATTGAAGAGGGGATTAGTGAATGCTATGATATTTACTATACCACCGAGAAATAGTGGATTTAGAATTTATAATGATGCATCAAGGAAGGGACTTGTTTGTGTCCTCATACATATGGATAAATTTATTTTCTATGCATCAAAGGTGTTAAAAACTCATGAATAGAACTTTCCAACTCACAATATGTAGTTAATATCTTTAAATATTTCGAGAAAGATTTAGAGACTCTATCACTATAGTGAAAAATGTGAGAGATATATATATCACTATATTTTGAAATACATGTTCTCATAGAAAGAATTGAACATGAGGAAAAGTAGATGGATCTAGTTACTCATGGATAATAATTTTTCAATACACTACCACCTAAGAATGAAAAATAATATAGAAAATTTATTAAGTTTGAAAGATCATGGTGGTATGAAAAAAATAAAGAATATCCATAATCTAGTGTTTATGGGTCTAATAAAGGTGACTATGGGAATTATTAATGAAGGGGAAGTACCAAACCTTTTTCAAAGGATTTTAAAACCATATTTATTGGTAAAGATAAAATTTTCTCAGTTTAATGATGATCATTTTCGGAAGAAAATTAAAGATGTAAATAATGGAAAATTTGAGGGCAACGTATATGAAGATGACATTGATAAATTCGGAAATAGACTATGAATTCACCAACACACAGTATAAAGTTGGAATTATTGGATAATTCTCATAGTAATAACTTATCTATACAACATAGAAGCAACAAGATGTATAGTTCTTTTCTGTAAAATTTTTGGTGGGATAATATGTAGTAGAAAGTTATTGAATATGTCTCATGATGTTTTGTCTTTAAATAGGTTAGGGATAATACACAACATTCTAGAGGATTCATGTAACCTATATCTATTCCCACATGGAAATGGGAAGACATTACTATGGACTTTATTGTGGGATTTCCAAAGACACTATAAAATAATGGTGCAACATGGGTTATGGTTAACCATCTTAACAAATCTGTGTTATTCCTCACAATAAGAGAATATTTTCCACAGGAACACCACGAGAGACTCTATATTAATAATGTTTTAAGACTTTATGGTTAACCAATATCAATTATTTCAATTATGATCCATGATTTACATCAAAGTTATGGAAAATTATATAGAAGCATCTTAATACTGAGCCTCATTTAAGAATCACTTATCACCCTAAAACTAATGGATAGTTTTAAAGTACTATAAAAATTTGAAAAGGCATTTTGATGTCCTGCCCATTTGACATTAAATTTATGTGGGATCAATATTTATCTTTGGTTGAATATTACTATGAATTTTAACATCTATTCAGGTATAAAAATTGTGTTGTTTGTAGAATTATATGGAAAGATATGTCATACACAAACTTGTAGGGATGATGTTTGTGAAAGTATGATTGTAGGCCCAAAATTTGTTAAGAAACAATAGTGAAGGTAAAGACTATTCAAACCCATAAAAAGCATCACAATGTTTTAAAAAGTGATATGCCAATAACCTAGGGAGGGATTTGGAATTTGAAGTGGGGGATAAGGTTTTTTGTAGTTATCTCTATGGAATGGTGTTATATTATTTCATAAGAAATGAAAAATGATCCTAAGTACATTAGTCTAATTTAAATATTGGGAATAATTGGATATGCGGGTTATCATTTTCCAATTCCAAATAGCCATTATAATATAAATGATGTGTCTTATATATATCTATTAATAAAGTATATTCTAGACCCAATGCATGATCTCACATCGCATGAAATATAATTAGAACCTCATTTACATTATTGGTAATATTCAATCTAGATTATGGAAACTACAAAACAAATTGAGGGATCAGACGACACAACTATTAAAGTTACTTAGGGGAAATCATAAGATAAAAGAGGTTATATGGGAAACTAAGGAATTTATGATGAAGAAATACCCAAAAATATTTATGAGCAGACATTTTGAAAATTTTAAAAATAAATTTTTTTGATGGAGGGAAGAATGTGACACCCTAATATGTTATGGTACGTCTTCTTTTAAATAAATATTTTCAATTGATTAGGTTTCAAGCAACACCCCATTCAAACAGGGTGGTGATTTATTATTACACAAATAGTTGTTAAATAGGAAGGAATAAATTTGAATAAATATTTTTTTGAAATATATGGTTTATAGACTTATATATTAAAATTAGTTGTTTATCAATTAATTAGATATGAAAATTAATAATAATAAAGGATGTTTTTTATAAAGAACTATTTTGTGTGCAATATAGTTATATCATAATAAATTCAATTAGTCTCTATTTGTGGATGATATTAATGAAATATATATTAGATATTAAATAAAAAAATAATATTAATATTATATTTTTATTATTCATGAGATATAGATAATTATAGTTTTATTAATACAAAATACATTTGTCTTTGACGCGATTTTTTTCGTGTTTATAGATTTATTGTTATGTTAATTTCTTCCAGTTATAGGTATTGAATTTGGTAAATTAATTACATATTTAAATTACAAGGCTTATGTTTGGTGCTTTATCCCATTTCATTTTTGGTCAAAATTAGTAGTCTCCATGGTAAAATATATCACCTCGATAAAGGATAATAGTTTCCATGATAAAATTTATAAGGCCAATTATTCATCTTAATTCATATTGGATGGTGGGGATTAGATTCTTATAATTTATCTTATAAATTTATATGTTTTAAGGAAAATTTTAATAGAAAATTATTTATATAGTATTTAAATCAAATATAGTTTCAAAATGTCACTCTAGTTGTATTGAAAATCTTTTATGTTTCTACATCAAGAAAAAAGAGAGATAATAATGAAAATAAGTCTATATTTTCATGATTAAATTATTTTAATTATAAAAATTTATTTTTATTATTTATTAATAATATATTTACGATAAATTCTTGTACAATACTAATATAGTGTTTATTTAATAAACATAAAAATAAATTAAATGAATTCAAAAATATTATTTTTCACATTATATGAATGATAAATATGGGAAGTTAATTTTGTTGAACTATATAACATATTATATAGGTTTTAAAGATTTATATTCTAATTCCACATTTTTATTGATTTATTTAATTTCAAATAAAATGAATTGTTTCCAAAATTAAATTATTGATAATTTATCAAACAAATATTTCATTCAAGTTCATTTTTTATTTTAATTTCTCTTCATTAGTTTTTTCCATCCTAAATTAACAAATACATAATATTAAATATAATGGGATTTTATTATGATTATGTTACTACTGTATTCTTTTCCATTTTCATATGATAAAAATAAAAAGCATCTCTCGTGCTTACGTACAGCATACCATCTCCACGTAGAGGAGTAATTAATTTTTCAATACCACTTTAATTGAATGGTAAAAAATATATAACTAAGTAAAATATATGATACATATGAAATAATATTGATTCTTTAAAGATGAATATTTATTTACCATTATTTCACTACATCCATCAAGTAAAATGAAAACAGTATTTATGCGCACGTACGTCTTAACAACTCTACGAATTGTGTATTTCATTTTTCTATATCAATCTCTATGGATGCCTCTAAATATATTTTAATTTAATATATATTATATTTAAAAAATAAATAATATTCCTTATAGAGTGGAACTATGAAAATTTTATAAATACCAAAACTACTGAAACAATAGAGACATAAAAAATGATGCAGTTACAACCCGAAATAATGATTTTATAAATGAATTGATAATAAATGAGATACGAAAGTATTATAAGTATATAATTTAGGGTATTATATATTTTTTATGGTTCTATAATATATTTATAATAAAACTATAATTATTTAACAATATTTTTAACATGTATATTTGAATTTGAACTGAGGTAAGTACATATTTTTCTATCTCATCCTTATTTGAGATTGTTTAAATTTAAGTCTCAACTGGTGAATATTTCTCTTTGATTACCTTATTTTTAATAAACAAAAAAATGTTTTCAATTAGTATCATACAATTATTAAAATACCTTATTAACCTTTTTTTTACAAAATGTATTGAAATTTATCTTTTTGTCGTTTTCTAAACGACGTACATTACGACTTTTCCATAAAAAATATAGAAGGAAATTTTTTTACTTATACATATTGAGTGGATATTTCTGTAATCATGATGCCTTAATTATTTGAATCGACCTAACAAGGTTATTTTTAAAATAATTTTTTTCTATTATAACTGTCCCGCTATTTAAAATATATGATTTCGAAGAGAAAATGGCTATTTTCCTCTAGATTTTTACAATGGTCTTAAAAAACTATTTTCATGTATGTCAATATCCATTTCTTAATATTATGCTTCATATTGTTTGATCTCTTATGATATCATTTAACATATCTTATTGTATGGTTTATGACCAATTTTATTATAATGTTTTATTTTGATACCATTCTCCATGTTACTAGAGATGGTTTATGATTGTGTTATTCCTAATTTAGAAAAGTTATTAATAGCTCACATGTTAGTTTTATTATGAATGTTTATATTTACTAATTTTCAACCATTTCATTTGAGGAATCAATTAATATTAGTATGCGATGGGTGGGGCCTACTATATCACCTCAATGCATCTATATGTCTTTTGAGATAAACAAGTTTGACTATTGGTTGAAGCCTTGCATATTTCTATATAATTTCTAGATAGAAGCCTTGATGGTATGTTTTTGATGCCATGCATTATGCATTACCTAATAATGATATTAATTATTTATTTACATATAATTCTTTTATTAGTTATGATGTCCAAAGATATGTTTTATCTAATCTTATAATGTCTAAATTTTATATACATTTATTCCTTGCACATTATGATAATGTTTTTTTCATATAATGTGTTTGAGTTATTTATCATGCCATATTGTTTAAGCTTATTTATTCTTGATAGATACAATTGTATTGATACCTAAAATAATAATATAATCTCTACCATTTCTGAGGTTTCATTTTTTCCATGATCCCATAATGCTTATTAATACTAATATGAAAGGCCAAGCTAAGACAATAATGGTTTTCTCAAAGGATTTACTGTGTTTCATTTTATATTTTTAATTGTAATATAATATTAAATTATGTATCTAGTTATAAAAAACTTCTAAATTTTCTATCCCAATGAGATTAAATTTATTCTGTATTATACCAATATAATAATGTAACCTTTGAGTCTCGGCTACTAGGGTTGCGGTCTTTACATCATCAACCTTGTTTTATTTCTCATAGTGGTAATGCCTAAAGAATTCATAGTCTGTGATCAAATCATACTATGAAAACCCACATGATTTCATCTACTTATGTGTGAATATATATTTTAATATTTTTTGATGATTATATATCATAATTTTACAATAAAAAGATTCTATTATATATTTAATACAAATATTAAAATTTCTAACTCCAAATCATGCCTTTGGTAATTTTTATAACAAATTTTAAATTGAAATGAGCCATAATCTACCACCTTGTCATATTACATAAGGGCACAACTCAATCACTTCTTTAATGAATATCTATATATAAAAAACCGTTTTCCATTATATGGAAGTATGAATATGAGTTTAGTCTTTTGCATTCAATTATGCTTCTTGAACTTTTCATCATATTACCCTATTCATATGAACATCATTCCATTTTTAGTTAACTTAATTTTAGGATTTAATATTCAAAATATATTTCCCAAAAAGAGTTAATATTATCTATTTAATATAAGAGAACATGTATTTCTAATACAATGGCTATTTTTTATCATTCTTCAATAAACTATATAATTTAAAGATCCACAAATATAGCATCCCTTTTCATTGCATGTACAAATAATGATATTTTATAAATCTGTAATTCACACATACTAAATTTTGCAAACATTCTCACCTTTCGTAGGTTCTTAAGAAAAACTCTCAATTACTCTTCATGTTTTTCCTTAATCTTGTATTATATGGGAATATAATCTATAAAAACCAGCATAAATTTATAATGTTAATCCCTAAATAATTTATTCCTATATTCCATAAAGATATTTGGGGGATTTTTAATCCATCATTAAATCACTATGAATTCAAAGTGTTTATATATTGTATGAAAGGTTATATTGTGTATATCCTCTCTTTTAACCCCTAATTAGTAATACTTGAATCTAATCCATATCTATGAGAATTAATAATTCCCTTGAAGTTTATTAAACAAGTCATCAATATAGGGTATAATATACTTGTTCTCCATCATAGTCTTTTTATTTTAACAATAATCATTGTGAAGACACATTGATATACACTTTTTCTAAAATAGGATTAGTAAACCCTGTGGTGAAGAAATTAGGTATATCAATAACTTTTCTATACTTTCTTTTATTTTTATTTTTATTTCCTATAATTCAAGGAGTCTTTGATATTGACATATCCTGATGTATAACTTCAAATAATAAATCAAACTTGAGATCTATGGGAAGATCAAGATACTCTTCCAGAAATAGATTTACATATTATTATACAATTTCAATATATTTAATATAGAGTTTATACATTACCATTTAAGATAAAAACCCCTCATTATTATGTATCTATAATTATAAAATGGAAGTATCATCCATTTAAGTTCATATTAATCCTTACAAAAATATATGATAATTCTTTGATCTAGAATATGAAATTTGATTTCCCTGTCCAAAAATTTAAAATGGGATATGTGTAGAGAGAGTTAATAAATTCCCAAAATCACATCTAATTTTGAAAATAAAGAATTATAATATCTTTATAAATAAAATTTCCCTAAACATTAATTTTTTAAACAGTTGTAGATTTGGGATTCAATTAGCACACCACTTTGTGATGAAATAGAAAATTCAATATCTAATCACTTGGCTGTTTATTTAATTATTTTTAAAAAAATTACTAGATACAATGGAGTCGATAAAATAATAATAAAATGATATATTTGAATTTTAAGGATATATAATAAGAAATCATGTCCCATTTTTTTATCTCTAATCACATACTAAAACCAAATAGATTAGTGTGTGATTAAATAAAAATATCCATATTAAGTAATAATATGAAATTGAAATAAATAAAAATAATCCCAAACCTATGACACCATTATTTAAAATTATAAAAATTTAGGATTATCCCATATACCAAATAGAATAACTATGAAATTATTGGTTTATTCTATAACACATTTTTTCAACCATGGTTGTTTAAAGTATTATACTCATATTCTTATAAACTTAATCCCAATAAAAATAAACCAAACTATGGTACCAACTGAGATGACCCATCCATAACAGACAAAAATTTTATAACATTATAATTGATTATTCTTTAGAGATCATAATAAATCATGCCCATATAACCTATGGGTTTATATTATATAGATATTAGATAAAAAACCATAGTATTTTTTGAAAACTCATTAACATCTCTAACAAAAATTATTCACACATGATAAACCAATAAAAATTTCATTGAAAATAATTTTCTATATTACCTAAGAAAAGGAAACATAAGAAAGTGGTGATCTCATATGCCCAACAAAAGGTAAAATGTGAGATATATCATTCTAGATAGCATAAGATACAATATTAGAAATAATAATTTGGCATAATCTGAATATATGGGTACGAAACCATAATCACGGTACATGAAAATATGAAAAAAAAATACACAATATAACATCGATCATAAATAATGAATAATGATTTTTTTTTGAAAAAATATAATAAATAAGGAATATGAATATTTGTTGACAAAGAAATGAGATTCATACATATGTTTATAATGTCATACTTAATATTATAGCCTACCTCAATGATTATAATTACATAGTGCATAAGCATATCCTATAACATAGTGGACGGAAATAAAATACATTTTCCTATAACATAACATCCCATGGGATATAAATATTTACCTAATTTTTTATTTGTTTATATAATTCCACTTCTACTATTCACATAATGAAAAAAACATACTCATGGGTGGCATATGAACATGAAAACCACATAAATCCATCATAGAATAATTAACTAGTGAGAATGAAAATTCTTTTATAAAAATATTAAAATAATAAACTATCTAGAGATATAAAGTGGATAATTTAATTAATTCATATCCCCAATGAAATGAATAATGATAAAGTTAAATTAAAACAAAATAATTTATAAATAAATGGTTTTAGGTAAACAATGATAATGTTAATAAAAATTACTTTGATGTACAATAAAAACTTATAAATAAAAATTTTTAATGAAAAATGAAGAAAATTGGGGATGATATTGAAAAAGTGAAAATAATATATTTGAGAGATAAAATGATTCATTTCACATCATTAAAAATAAGATATATCCATTATATGAAATTATTCAAGATAAAATTAAAGAATAGGTAAGGTAATAAATAAAATAGTTTTATAATACCGATACAGAGGATAAATATTTAAAAACAAAAAACAATAGATAAATACAGTTCCACTTATAAGCATAATTTATGGGGAATTATCAATCAAATATGGGTAAAATAGTAAGAAAACATTGAAACCACAAAATTAACTAGAGGAGAGTAAATTTTTTGTATTTAAATTTCATATATATTATCCTAATAAAATTTTATTAATCTATAATTTCACAAAAAATATATATTTAGAAAGAAACCCTTATGAATTTGGTACAATTTGAATCAAATGTCACATAATGTGAGCACATTAGTTGGATTTATCAATCACATGAATTAAATAAAAATTATGTTTAAATTCATCCATAGATAGGTATATATATAGAATAAATTAAAATTATGCGTGAATATAAAACATATCTCAATGAAAGTAAATTGAGATATGTAACACTTCCCATTACTCTTATATCTAACCAATACACATAACCCACCCGTATAATAAATAAAGAAATATTAATCACTTTTTTTATAACCATATACAGATATATTCTCTTTTATAATTTTCAATTATATTATTTTATTACAAATACATCAGTTTGTTATAGTTTATTTTTATTATTAGATACTATCGGTTTTGATCTCCTCATAGTATTTTCAATACAGTAGTGTCAATACTCATTCATGTACTTCAATTTAATAACACATATATTAGTCTTTCTTGATAAGTCATAATTCTATAATGATTTTTATATTCTCATATTCATTTTCAGGAAGGTATGTGTAACACCCTGATATTTTATAAGAAAGATATATTTGATAGTTTATTTAACACGGAACACTAAGATTAAACAACACATGACATATGTAATAGTTATAACATAGTCGTTAAATTGGCATAAATGAATAGTATTAATTAAATTATGATATATATATATTCCATACTCAATATAAATTTTTGATAAATTTTTAGAGAATAATCAATCAATTTTAAGTAAAGTAATTTTATTCTTAAAAACTATGTATTCTTAAAAAATAATTTTGATTAAATTTTAATATAAAAATATTATAATTAAATATTTGTAATTTTATAAAATTTATTTGAAAAAATGAAATTAATTTTTGAAATAGTCATATCAAAATTTTACTTTCAGTTAATTATTGGGATTTTCTTAGAAAATAATGATTTTTTATGGGGTAGTGAAAATATTATTTTTCCTAAAAATGTAATTTATATTCAATAATTATAAAATATAATATTACAATTATGTTTCAGAATATTAATTCAAGAAATAGTTTTATAGTTCATTTATATTTAATTCACTGAATTTATTTTTATTCAATTTCATATTGGATTTTAGTATAATGTCATCATTGAGTTTAAAAAGGAATTTTTCAGAAAACTATTTTAAAATAAATAATTTTCATATATTTTAACTAATTAAAATAATTACTAATTGGTAATTATTTAAATGAAATTTATATATTATATATCTTTAAATATTAATTCATTTCTATTAAATTATTATTATTTAACATAAAATAAATATAAAATTATCTTTTTCTTGCAAAAAAACATCTCGAAAACCATCTTTTTCATCTTATCTATGGGGTTTTGTTTTAAATTAAATTTTTCCTATTTTAGAAAACTTATTTTAAAAATAAGACTAAATTTTTTAAATCATCATGTAAAATATTTATTACGGATAATTTTTTTCTGATTTTTTGGAAATGTTAATTTTTTTGATAAATACTAAAAAAACATGAATTGTAATTAAAAACTACCTTTTTTATTAGATTATTTATAAAAATAAATTATATTTTAAATTGGTTTTGAATTAAAATTAATTCAAGTATATATCAATGAACCCAATTATGTTCATCTTAAACTATTTCATTTTGAAATTTTATATAAAAAATTGAAAACATTAAAACATTTTCTCTATGAAAACCCATTTTCTCATTGCATCTAAGGGATTAATTGTTTAATTAAATGATTCAACTTCCACGAATTTAATTCCAAAAAAATTGATTCTATATTATGAATCATAATAATTTATATTATATAATATTCTCAATTTAATTTTTTACCAAAATGAATAATAAAAATAGTAAAATTTAATTATCTCAATTGCGTTAAAAACAGGTTTACATAGAGTTAAACAAAAACAATAAGGTATAAATTGACCTAAAAATTTGTATAAAATATATTTTTGAGCCGTATTTTGACATTATCCATTATAGAATCAATAATTTTCCATTATGGAATCCTTTTATAAAAAAGAACATGGGTGGAATTCATGCATTTAAAAAATTACAAGTGTGTCACTCTCCTCCCTTATAAAAGGTCACCCCCTCTCCTCTTCACATTACACCTTAAAAATTCATTGAATCCACTAATACCTTCCAAAATCACCTCTATGCTTTCATTATCTCAAACTACACGCCTTGTATCACCCTAAACATCTTATGGTATGTTTCTCTTAAATACATTGTATTCATTAGGTAGGCTATATTTCATGAATCACTGAGCCCCTATGGAACAAAACATGGTTACTTATAGGAGATAGCGATAAATTAGCCCCTAAACTTATACTTACTGGATCTATGATTTGAATTATAAAAATATGATATACACGGTTGCGTTCAAGATGATATTTAGAGTCTGATAGAATTAACTTAATTTTTGGTGAATAGTAACATACCCTTATGAATAGTAACATACCCTTAGGAATAATAACCCACCCTTAAGAATAATAACATACCCTTATGAATAGTAATATGACTCTTATGAATGGTATCCATACCCTTGAGTTTATAAATGAATTTAGACACCATAAAGATGAAGATGAATATTCTAAGTGTTTATATATTTCAATTAAATAGTGATTTAATTAAATATTTAATTAATCATATTTAGAAAATTATTTTTGAAAAATGGACCTCATTTTTGGATTCTACACATCGAAAAATGGTTTTGGTGAATTTTTGAGATTTTTCTAAAATACTTGAATTTCTTATGAATAGTGACATACCTTAAATTACAAAATTAAGATAAATACACTAATTATAGAGTCATGAATGATGTTTTAATGATGTAAGCCCACTTGGTTCAGGATCACATGATAAAAACACTATTCTTTGTAATGGAATACATACTATTCCTTTTATTGAGGAGAAATAATAAATTAATGAGTTTTATATTAAAAAATCCCCTCTCTCCTCCACTATAAAAACCCCCTCTCCCCCCCCCCTTCCTTCACTCATCTCAATCCTTGTTCCTTATACAAATTCAGTCCAAATACCTTCCCAACCTCTTCCCCTACGTCCATAAATCTTGGTTCTCATAAAAAGACCAAAACTTCTCCCCTTAAGAGGTTCTCAAAGGAGGAAGTCTCAAGAGGTAAATTCCTCTTTCAAATCCCTTATTTTCTTTTAAGTTCTTTTATTTTTGTTTCTTTTCTCACCTCCCCTCACCAAAATAGTGTGATAAATATAGTAAAATACATGTAATGGAATTGTTTCTTGCTAATGGTATATATTTCTTTATCTTCTCTCCTTTCCCCACTTTTATTTGAATGAAATGAAAGCACCGTTTGAGATGTGCTAATTTAGCACATTCAAGGACAACGGTTTATCGAATTCTATTATAATATTTAATTCTGGCCAGGAAACCATTTGTATTATGGTTGAACCAGATTATTATGTAATATATACTATTTTTAGTTCTTTAATACTTTTGTAAAAATGGTATTAAGTTATAATGAAAAACATGTTCAATGTAATCAAACCCACCGATTAACCAAAATAGTTATCACTGTGGTTATATATATATAAAAATTTGTCTTCAATGTAACTAAAATGAATTAAATTTAAAACCATGTAATCTCTTGGATGTTAACTAATAGTTTATAACTTCGTTTTTGGAAATCCACATCCATATTATATATTTATCTGAACATGAATATAAGTGAATTAATCATTTAAAACCAAGTAAACAAACGAGCCCGAACAATGAAATTGAACCTTATAACCAATTAAAAAGGCCTAGAATGAACTAAAAAGGATTATAATAAATAATTTAAATATAAAATAGGTTCTATACTTATGAATTAATAATCCTAATTTTTTTATTCAGGTATTTAATAACAAGTCAAGAACACCTTCCAGCATAAGGTAAGGGATCCTCTCTCTCACTTTTATTCAAGAATTCACCCAATCATCTGTGCTTTTCTTTATAATTTATAATGATGGGGTAGGTTTTCTCAACTCCCCCATACTTCCATTTTTACATATTAATAATGGGATACCCCTTTACCTCTCATTAAGACCTTGCAATAACACTCGATACCATGCCAAAATGTTTGTAAGAGGTTTTCTCATCTCACCTTCAATTCGGTGGGATTTTCATTGTTCACATATTGTTTATTATATGTGGTATAGGTGTACTGAAATTTTACATATGTTATAATGGTTCCTATTATATTCATTGTATTTTGTGACTCTATTTTTAGATATTAACTTTTGTCATATGACTCAATTGAATACAACACGGTAACGAGCTTTGTCTAAATTTTCACTTCATTCTGACTTGCTTAGTAATTGTGCACCTACTCTTTCTTATGTGGTATACCTACATCCCATTTGGTATCACTTTGCAATTGAAATTATATTCCATTTAAATATAAACATTCTCATATCATGGATATTATTATTTCTAATCCTTATACCATTTTACATACGGTATTTATTTTGAATGTTGTTATGATGGTGGAAATGTAGATGAATCTGTATCCTCTAATATATACAAATAATGTAAATACATATTTCTCCTGTATTGAATCTATATATATATATATATAACTTTTTCAATGTAGAGTAGGGTGGGGCCCACTACATCCCCTCGATGCATCGGTAGGCCTCATGAGACAAAACAGTTTGGCGACAGACCCTTCGAGTTTGTTTCAAAAAATCAGACGAGTTTCTACCCACATAACTAAACCGTTTCAATGGTATTATGGTTTCATGTGACAGATACATGATGTCCAATTAATAATCATTCTCTTTATTCATTATCAGTTATTATTAGTATCCATGATGTTTTCACTATGAAAAAATCTATGGAAGCAGTTTCATTCTCAGTTTATTAATGGTAATAGTAGTTCATTTATTCACTATTACATTTTGATTATGTCAAATTGATTATGATTTATTTATTATTGTACTCATTCTTCTGCTATTTCTAACCCCTACTGAGCATTTTATCTCACACCTTTCATTGTTTACCTTCAACAGGTCATGAAGATGAGGTCATTTATTGAGTGCTTGTGGATGCAGTTTTTGTTTTTCATTATGTATTATATCTTGTAATCTTATGAAAAGTAATTTGTTTTATATATATGTATCTAGTTTCTTCTATAATACTAAACTGATCATTCCTTCGGGATTTTCATTCCTTCAAACCTTGCCAATATCAAAACTAATGCACATGCATCTATCTAGAGGGGTTGGGGTGTTACTGTTGGAATCAGAGGAAGTTTAGTAGGGAACTTGGAAACTAGAGTAGGAAATATATATTAGTGAACAAAGCCCTAAGGTATCATTTGAGGATAAACTTACAAGAATTTCATAGTATTTTTGTAAGGAATAGATTGTGTGGATTCATTAAGAAATACATCCCTATCTAGATACGAGCAGGTAGAGGCTGCTCTGGAACAGATGTATCTAGGGGTAAAACCCGAAACCAACTCTTTGAGCTAGACTCAAACAGGAACTGGTACATTAAAATGGGCCTTTCTTCACTCTTGGTTACGAAAATCTTGGGGTATATGCTTAGTATGATTCATATTTTCTTTACAAGCCATTATGAAATAGTTTATTGTATATTTTACCTTAGAGAAACCATGTTTATAAGATAAGTTATGCATAGAATTAAAATCTATGTTGAGTGATTTTATATTTACGATTCATAAACTAATCTAGATTATCCCATTATTTAGAAATGGCATCTAATAGAAGAACGGGAATCAATACTCATGGAAAATTTAGGTATCTCCATAATGAGAAAGTCAATACAGTCAATGTTGGATCATATCAGATCATTACTAAATTGGGAAAACTTACTCAAGTTGTAATGAATAACCATTCCACTCCTGTGTTGGATCGTTTCATGCGGCTGAATCCCCCATTGTTCAGTGGGATAACTAATCCAGTGGTATCTGAGTAGTGGATCAAGTCACCAGAAAAAATATTCATGGCATTAAGATTCAATGAAAATAAGAAGGTGATTCTAGCAGTATATTATCTCAAAGGGTGATGCCGACCAATGGTGGTCCCTGATATAGAATACCATGGAAGAAGAAGAAATAGAAGATATGGAGTGGATTACTTTTAAGGGAATATTCTTTGAAAAGTATTTCCCTTGTGAGAACTGAACTGAAATGAAAAAGGAAATTCCTTATCTTAAAACAAAGGGAAGAAGAGAGTGTTGCAAAGTATGAGGCTACTTTTACAAGGCTGGCCCTGTATTCCATAGATTATGTACATGACTCGGAAGACAAGATTGGTCATTACTTAGATGGTCTTAAGGCAAGTCTTCGGAGGTCACTGGCTTCTAAACAATTTTCATCATATGATGTAATTGTATCAAGTTCCATCAAAATAGAAAGGTATTTTTCTATATTAAATCTTTTCAAAGGAAACCAAGATAAGAAGCGGTACTCGGATAACAAAGGTAAAGGAGAATCACTAAAGAAGGTAAAGGGAATGAATAGTTTCCCATTATGTGATAACTGTGTAAAGAATCATCTCGGGGAATTCGTGAAAGGCATGGGAGTCTAATATAATTGTGGAGAAAAGTGTCATTGATCCGATGAATACAAGGGAAAGAAAAAATTCCATGATATTAAATTCTACAATTGCAGAGAGATGGGACACTATGAAAATGAGTGTCCTAAATGCCAAGGAAACATGACTTAGAAAATTCCAAGAGAGAAAGGGAGAGCTTATGCAATTACAACTGCATATGTCGATGTTCCTAATGATGTGGTGGAAGGTACATTAATTGTTTCCTCAAACACAGACAACACCTTATTTGATTCTGGATCATCGCATTCATTTATATCTTTTTAGTTTGCCAATAAAATTAGATGTGTCCAATTTTATTTAATAAAGGAGTTGTCAGTCAAAACACCCGGGGGATGTACCATTGCAACAAAGTCATGTCGACTAGTCCCCCTCCAGTCACCAAAACATGCTTTAGTTTCTAACCTTGTCATCATACAAATGAATAAATTTGATATAATTCCCAGCATGGATTGGCTGTAAAATTATGATGGGAAGATTTATTGTAAGAAGAAGTAAGTTATATTATTTAAAAAATGGTGTAGAATCCCTTGTCTTTTGGGAAGAAACATCACCACCTAATTCTAATTGAGAACCACCCCCAGTAGCTCTAATGAATGAAATACTTGGGGAGGAAGATAAACCAACATATATGGGTGAGGAAAGAAATATTTAAATTGAAGTCATGCACATAGTGCAAGAGTACATTGATGTATTTCTAGAGGATTTACCTAGACATCCTCCAGAGAGGGAAGTTCAGTTTTCTGTTGATTTAATTCCTGGTGCGAGACCTATATCAAAGACCCCCAATAGAATGGAAATTGTGGAGTTAGTGGAGATAAATAAACAACTAGAGGATTTGAGTGATAAAGGATTTATTCGACCTAGTGTTTCTATATGGGGAGCCCCAGTCCTCTTTGTCATGAAGAAAGATGGATCCATGAGGGTTTTCTTTGATTACAGGGAAATTAATGCTATTACAATAAAGAATAAGTATCCTCTTCCTCGGATTGAAGATTTATTTGATCAACCCCATGGAGCCCAATAATTTTTAAAGATTGACCTTCGGTCCAGATATCATCAGTTGTGTGTAAGGAAGGATGATATTTTTAAGACATCATTTCGAACCAGGTATGGGCATCACAAGTTTACGGTGATTCCTTTTGGACTGACTAATTCACCTTATGTTTTCAGGGATTTAATGAATAGTGTTTTCAAGGAATATCTTGATAACTTTTTTGTGGTGTTCATCAATGATATCCTGGTATACTCAAAAAGATATGAAGACCATGATAATCACTTGCAGATTATTCTAGAAACTCTTAGAAGAAATGAATTATATGGGAAGTATAGAAAGTGTGAATTCTGGATTAAATCAGTTTATTTTATAGGCCATATTGTCCTATGGATGGAATCCTTGTTGATCCTGCGAAGACAACGACAATCCATGATTGTCCCATGCCAACAAACATAACCGAGGTATGTAGTTTTATTGGCTTAGCAGGTTACTATCGGTGTTTTGTTCAGAATTTTTCCTGACTGGATGACATGCTAACCAAGATCACAAGTAAAGGAGTTAATATTGGGTAGACAAAAGAGTGTACAGAATGCTTCTAGGAATTGAAAAGAATATTGGTTAATGCTCCATTTTTGACTCTTCCATCTGGAAGTGATGGATTTGTGATATACAGTGATGCATCAAAGAATGGGTTTGGTTGCATCCTTATGAAAAATGATAAATTTATTTCTTATGAATCAACACAGTTGAAGACTCACGAGAAAAATTATCCAACTCATGATCTTGAGTTAGCATATGTAATAATTGATCTAAAAATATGGAGGTATTTTCTCTACAGAGAGAGATGTGAGATATATACGGACCACAAGAGTTTGAAAAACACTTTCAATCAAAAATAACTCAACATGAGGAAATGAAGATGGATTGAGTTACTAAATGATTACAATTTTTCAATACACTACCACACAATAAAGGTGAATAAGGTGGCAGATGCATTAAGCCGGAAAGATCATGGACTTCTGACTCAAATGAAGATTGAAAGAGATCCTATATTCATGGATCTACTAAAGATGGATATGGGAATTGTTAAGGAAGGGGACGCATATTTTCTCTTTTGAATGATTTCTAACCCATCTTTATTAGAGAAAATAAAAATCTCTCAATCTGATGATGAGAATCTGCACACAAAAATTAATGCAGTCAATGATGGAAGACTGGCTGACTTCGTGTATGGAGAAGGAGTTCTAAAATTTTGGAAGAGGTTTTGCGTTCCATCAGTACCTGAGCTAAGAAGAGAAATATTATATGATTCCCATAGCTCAAATTTCTCTATACACCCAGGTAGCACCAAGATTTATATAGATATGAAGGAATATTTCTTGAGGAATAATATGAAGAGGAAAATTTCTGACTACATATCAAGGTGTCTAGTTTGTCAACAAGTGAAGGAAAAGAGACAACATCCCTAAGGAGTGATGCATCATCTACCTATTCCCATGTGGAAGTGGGATAACATTATGATGTATTTTATCACCATACTACTGAGGACACCTAGAAGGAATGGTGCAATATGGGTAATTGTTGATCATTTCACAAAATCAGCACATTTCTTTCCTATATGAGAGGATTTTCCACTCGAGTGCCTGTCAAGACTGTATATTAGTGAATTTTTAAGACATCATGGTGCAGCTCAATCAATTTTATCTGATCTAGATCCCCGGTTTACATCAAAGTTCTGGAAAAGTCTTTAGAAAGATTCAAATACTAAGCTTTGTATGAGTACAACATATCACCCCCAAACTGATGGACATTTTGAAAGGACTATTCAAACCTTTTAAGACATGCTGAGGTCATTCTTTCTTGAATAACAAGGTATTTTTGATCAATACATACCTTTGGTGGAATTTTCCTACAACAATAGTTTCCATTCTAGTATTCAAATGGCTCCATATGTAGCATTATCTGGAAAGAGGTTTCGAACTCCAACTTGTGGGATGAAGTTGGTGAGAGGAAACTTATAGGCCCGGAACTTATTGAAGAGACCACGAAAAAGGTGATGAAAATTCAGGCCCATATTAAGGTATCCTAAAGTAGGAAGAAGAGTTTTGCTGACAATCGGAGAAAGGATTTGGAATTCCAAGTGGGAGATCATGTCTTTCTGAAAGTATCTCCATGGAAGGGTGTTGTAAGGTTCGGTAAGAAAGGGAAACTGAGCCCTAGGTACATCGGGCCATTTGAAATTCTGGAAAGAATTAGAGCTGTAGCTTACCATCTAGCGATGCCGCCTAATCACAATAGAGTTCATGATGTGTTCCACGTGTCATTGTTAAATAGATACATGCCAGAACCAATGCATGTTCTCACATATGATGAAATTTGACTAGAACCTGATTTGTTATGTTGTGAAAAGCCTATTGGGATTCTTGACATAAGGGAGAAGATATTGAGAAATCGGACAACTCGCATAGTGAAAGTTCTTCCGAGAAACCAGAATATGGAAGAAGCAACATGGGAACATGAGGATGTTATGAAAAAGAATCACCCACATCTTTTTGGTGGGCGTTATACATAAAATTTTGAGGATGAAATTTCTAAAGGAGGGAATAATGTATCACCCCAAACATCTTATGATATGTTTCTCTTAAATAAACTGTATTCATTATGTAGTCCATATTTCATTAATCATTGAGCCCCTATGGAACAAAACATAGTTACTTTTACGAGATATCCATAACTTAGCCACTAAACTTAAACTTACCTGCTGTGTGATTTGAATTTTAAAAATATGATATACACGGTGGTGTTCAAGATGATATTTAGAGTCTGATAGAATTAACTTAATTTTCGGTGAATAATAACCTACCCTTATGAATAGTAACCTAACCTTAGTAATAGTAACTTACCCTTATAAATAGTAATATGAATCTTATTAATGGTATCCATACCCTTGTGTATAAATGAATTTAGACACCCTAAAGATGAAGATTAATATTCTAAGTGTTTATATATTTCAATTAACTAATTATTTAATTAAATATTTAATTATTCATATTTTGAAAATTATTTTTGAAAAATGGTCTTTATTTTTCTATTCTAGAAGTCGAGAAATGGTTATGGTAAATTTTTGGGATTTTTCTAAAATACTTGAATTTTTTATGAATAGTGACATACCATAAATTGCAAAATTAAGATAAATACACTAATTATAGAGTCATGTGTGATGTTCTATTGATGTAAGCCCACTTGGTTCAGGATCACATGATAAAAATACTATTCTTGGTTATGGAATACTCACTATTCCTTGTATTGAGGAGAAATAATAAATTAATGAGTTTTATATTAAGAAATCATCTCTCTCCTCCACTATAAAAACCCCCTCTCACCCCCATTCCATTCACTCCTCTCAAGCCTTGTGACTTCTCAAAATTACTTCCAAATACCTTCCCAACATCCTCCCCCACATCCAGAAATCATTGGTAACATAAAAAGACCAAAACCTCTCCCCTTAAGAGGTTCTCAAAGGAGGAAGTCTCAAGAGGTAAATTCCTCTTCAAATCCCTTCTTTTCTTTTAACTTCTTTTATTTTTGTTTCTTTTCTCAACTCCCTTCACCAAAATAGTATGATAAATATAGTAACATACATGTACTAGAATTTTTTCATGCTAATGTTATATATTCCCTTATATTCTCTCCTTTCCCCTCTTTTATTTGATTGAATTGAAAACACCGTTTGAGATGTGCTAATTTTGCACATTCAAGGACAACAATTTATCGATTTCTATTATAATCTTAAATTATGGTCAGGAAACCATTTGTGTTATGGTTGAACCAGATAATTATGTAATATATCCTCTTTTTAGTTCTGTAATACTTTTTTACAAATGGAATTATGTTATAAATAAAAACATGTTCATCGTAATCAAACCCACCGATTAACTAAAACAGTTATCACTAAGGTTATATATATATATATATATATTCAACTTCAATATAAGTAACCCAAAATAAATTTAAAACCATATAATCTCTAGTATGATCACTAATATTGTATAAATTAATTTCTAGACAACCACATCCATCTTATATATATATCCGAACTTGAATATAAGTGAACCAATCATTTAAAACCAAGTAAACGAATGAGCCCGAACAATGAAATTAAACCGTATAACCAATCAAAAAGGCTTATAATAAAATAAAAAGGATTATAATAAATCATTTAAATATAAAATAGATTCTGTAATTATAAATTAATAATCCGAATTTGTTTATTCAGGTCTTTAATAATAAGTCAAGAACACCTTCAAGCATAAGGTAAGGGATCCTCTCTCTCACTTTTATTCAAGAATCCTCCCTATCATATGTGATTTTGTTTTTAATTTCTAATGATGGGGTATGTTTTCTAAACTCCCCCATACTTCCCTTTTGACATATAATTAATGGGATACCCCTTTAACTCTCATTATGACCTTGCAATAACACTCGTTACTGTGACAAAATGTTTGTAAGAGGTTTTCTCATCTCACCTTCAATTCTGTGGGAATTTCATTGTTCACGTCTTATTTATTATATGTGGTATAGTTGTATTTCCATTTGACATATGTTATCAAGGCTCCCATTATATTCATATTATTTTGTGACTCTTTTGGTAGTTATTAACTTTTTTCATATGACTCAATCAAATACAACACGATAACGAGCTTTGTCTCAATTTTCACTTCATTGTGACTTGCTTAGTAATTGTGCACCTACTCATTATTATTTGGTATACCTACTGCCCATTTGAGATCAATTTTCAATTGAAATTATATTCCATTTAAATATCCATATTCTCATATCATGGATATTATTATTGTCTAAGTCGTATACCATTTTACATATGGTATTTATTTTTAATGATGTTTTGATGGTGGAAATGTTGATGAAGGTGTATCCTCTAATCTATACGGATAATGTAAATACATATTTCTCCTGTATTGAATCTATTTATAATGATTTTTTGTATGTAGAGATGGGTGTTTCCCACTACAGCCCCTCGATGCATCGCTAGGTCTCATGAGACAAAATAGTTTGGCGACAGACCCTTCGAGTTTGTTTCCAAAAATCAGACGGGTTTCTACCCACAGAACTAAACGATTTCAACGGTATTATGGTTTCATGTTCCAGATACATGACATACAATTAATAAGAATTCTCCTTATTCGTTATTAGTTATCATTAGTATCCATGAAGTTTTTACTATGAAAAAATATATGGATGCAGTTTCATTCTTAGTTTGTTAATGGCCTTAGTAGTTCATATATTCATTATGCCATTTTGATTATGTCAGATTGATTATGATTCATTTATTATTGTACTAATGCTTCCATTATTTATAACCCTTACTGAGTGTTTGAGCTCACCCCTTTCATTGTTTACCTTCAACAGGTCCTGAAGAGGAGGCCATTTATTGAGGGCTTGTGCAAGTAGTTTTTGTTTTTCATTATGTATTGTATCTTGTAACCTTATCAAATGTATTTTGTTTTAAATCTATATATCTAGTTTCTTCAAGACTATTAAACTAATCATTACTTCAGGATTTTCATTCCTTCTAACCATGACAATATCACATGTAATGCACCGGCTCTTGTCTGTAGGGGTCAGGGTGTTACAATCCTTACTATTGGAACAAGTTAAACCGAGGGAGAACTTTGGTGAAAACAAAAAGAAGTTACCAGAAGAAGTTGTAATGTTATTCAAAGATTGTTTTTTATTTTCATTCTTCCTCCACCTCCTTAAATTATTTCTAAATCATGATTTTATGATAAAATAATTATATTTATTAGACTTATATGTTATAATGTTAATCTGAGTGCCTATATCAATATCCACTTCCATAAAATGAGTGAAGAAATCATCATTGGTGTGTACGATGGACTAGCACTTCCAAAAACGATGTCATTTGTTTTTCTAATACCACCTCATATAGTTGGTTATGATAATATATATAAAGTATATAAATGATACTTATATCATAATTATACATTGATAGTAATTATATAATATATAAATTTTTACTTTCCATTTTCTAGGGAATACTATAACACCGCTTGTGTGTATGGCGGACTACCACCTCGTGAAGAGAAAGAATGTGACTATTTATTTTATCACCACATCACATGAATGATATATATAATTAAATTTAGAGAAAAAATATATTTCTAATATTATGATCATTATATAATGATAAAATAATACTTACATACATCCCATAATGATCATTGAAAATTGATACAATACTCATTCATATGTACAACCTATCGTCTCTATGATCGTAACGTACTCCATTTTTCAAAGCCAAACTTCATAACTATAGTTAAAATGTTTAATTAAAGTATATATATGATAATTAACTCAATATTATTATTCTATATAGTATATAACTATATTATATGAACAAGTACCATATGTTTCCTATCAAAAGCACAAATGACAAAACAGGGAAATTAACACCTAAAAAAATGAAAATAATGAATGATTATTAACTAATGTATGATAAAAAGTTATAAAATAAGAATATATGATATTATAAATATTAAAATAGTTATTTAACAGGTTAATAAACTTTTAAATAACACTATATAATATGTTATTTCATGTTCAACCAAATGAATCATGAGGTATGGGACTTCATCTTAATTTTTATTCATTAAAGAATATTTTATTATTTTGATCATAATTTCTTATATATTGAGAACATACTGACCCTTTTACATTTAATATCATTATTAAATAAAAATAAATGAAATTTTAGTATTTAATTTTAAATATTTCATCTATATTGGGATTTGACATAAAAGATAACATGTGGTAATTAATTTCATAACTCAATTTCTTTTCATTTTGTTATATTACTTCTTCATTGTCTTTGATATTCTAGTATTATGTATATAATGTAATTTTACGATCCAATTTTGTATTTCCAATTATTTTGTGTGGATTAATAGTTTATACACATAATAGAATCATTATTTAATTATCTCTTCAATGTTATGATCATTTTAAGGGTTTATTTCACAATATCATTCTAATTGTGATTGTAAAGACCTAGAAATTTCAAGGAAAATTTTTTCTTATATACTTTATAATTTTATGAGTCAGCGGTTTCTGATGGTGCCTGATTCTGAGGCCCATTGTGCCTGGAATACATTTTTGAAGTTTTTTTTGGGTACGTTCAGTAAACGTACGTTTGTGTTTTTCTATATTTTGAACCGATGCTCGGAATTGAAATCTGAGGGCACCGATAAACTCACAGCACCGATATTTGCTTAAGAGGACTTTTACTGCAGTTGTGTTTGCTTGGGAGGAGAAGGTAATTTTTGGGGATTAATAAAAAAGTTAAATAAAATTGATGTGCACAATTTTATTTATCTTGGGTGGTTATTTCCTACAAGGATAAGTTATATGTGGGTCCCACACCCACATAACCTCCCATGAGAGGATAATGTGATGTGGGCCTACACGAGCCCCTAACCATTCAACTTCCCTTAAAATCTCCATCAACTCCCCTTCTTTGAATTTTGAACTCTTCATCCCCCTTTTGGAAACTCTTGGAATTCCCATGAATTAGAGAGGCCACCTCTTCCCTCATAAATTGTGCCAACCCAAATAATTAATACCTACTTTAATTAACTTGGGTGTCAGCAATTATTTTTGAATTATTTTGAATTGAATGGAAATTATAATATAATGGGAAGGCTTATTAAAATATTTTTCTTAGAAAATATTTTGATGGGGGGGAAATCTCTAGAGAATTAGAAGAAGGTGTTCCTCTCTCGATAAAGAACACCATTCTTCAACTAATAATGAGAAGGACTTCTCCAAAGACTCTTCCTCCAACGTTGATAGGACGACACCGTTCTACCGCGATGCTCGTCTTCTGCGGCTCGACGACATGCGATGTCAAATACGAGGTAGGGGGTTTGCTTCAATTTTAATTGAATAAATTTGTTCTTCATTCTTTGTTGAAACCACGTTTTATCTTCGTACATATGATGCCACCTAACACGGAGGAAGTGGGCCGAATGAACATGGCCCGACGACCCTCCGTTGATCCTCGTTTTATTTCGATGGAGGTGGTGATGGTGGAGGTGGTGTTTACCGGAGGAAGCGAGGGACGTATGCCGGCCGCGTGGAGAGGAAGAGGGGCCCGCATCCACAGGCTACTCGGCCGAAGAAGAACTGGATGGCCGAAGCCGGCCGAGAAGGAGTACCGTGGCGCCTCTAAGGCGTCGCGCCGTGTAGAACCACAACCCATGGGCTACTTCGACAGCGAACCGATTGGCTCGTCAGTCAGCCGGGTTGAAGAGGTCACGACACCCGTAGGTTCCGCACAGGAGGACAACAACCCACCCATGCGGGCCACTCGCTCTGGGAAGACCAGCTGGTTTCGGCCGGCCGGATAGGAGGGCGGCGCCGCTCGGCACCGCCGGTTCGATAAAGCCCCCCCCCCCCATGGCATCGCGTGACCATCTGGGCCGAGCCGCAGCCAGCCACGGGCCGGGCCGTGCCCCACCGGGCTAGGCCGACCCCCCCTTTGCCGGGTCAGACCCGCCAAATCAGGTCGGGCTGACCCGACAGCCCACTTTGCTTGACGTGCCGGGCCCGATTCACATAAATGAGAATAACATTAAGACCGTGTGTCTGATTGAAGCATCGTCTATAGCACTAGGACCCTTGCAACGAAACGGTACTTTTGAAATACTCTATGTGAGTTTTTTACAAATTTGGAAAATGGCCGGGTTTGGAACGACTGTATTTCCATCCAGGTTTTTGGAACAAAAATGATAATAACTCTCAGACCGGGTGTCCGATTGACGCACTGTTTGTCAAGTTGGGTTTCTTTTGATGAGACGTAACTTCAGGATACATCGACTCAAGAATTCATGATAGTATATGTATCGAAACCCTTGGATCGAGGAGCAGACCCTCCCAGAATTGAGCGTGTTGTGTGCGGGAACCCTAGAGCTAGCTCCGACTGCGATGAATACCATACTAGAATCCTGTGTGGGTTCAAAAACGATGAAAACTGTACTAGAATCCTTCGTGGGTTTGACAACGTTGACTACTGTACTTGTATCCTATGTGTGTTTGACAGTTTGACTTCGGTTCTAGTATCCTATGTGGGTCCGATGGAGTAGCAGGTCTAGTATCCTACATGGGTCTGATAGCTTAGCTGGTCTAATATCCTACGTGAGTCTGACAGCTTGGATGAATCAGTGACTACATCTGATCATCTCTATCTCTATACGAAAGATGTAAACTTGTGTGATCTGAGTCTGAACTTTCAGTCATTATCATCGATGTGATTGACTTGCTTTCTTGTGTGGACTGAGTTGTTCTTGGTCTTGAAAGTTGGAGCCGAACTATGATTGATAACATAGGTATTTGTATGGGCATATACCTAAGTAGAGTTGGTTGATACTTCGTGATTGTATCTTACTTTTGTAGATTATCCTTCGTGGATTTTGGGAGACCTTAGAGGGTCTCAAGGTCCCTACTGAGTATCATATACTCACGCCTTCATGGGTTATGCCCGTACTACATTGTGTTGGATGCAGATGACAGACAGAACTGATCGAGGTGGAGGCTTGTGGAGCTGGATGGTACCCGTAGGTGGACAACTTGGTGAGCCATACACGGAGCCGACGGTTAGACCCAAGGTGCTGAGGAGGCCATATGTACCCACCCTTCATATGGGATTCCCAGAGGATGACTCAGTGGTTTCTGTTTTAATTTACTGAAGTTGTACTATCTTTTCAGTTGTACTGTACTTTACAGTTGGGTGTGTATACTAGCCCATTTACTTGACAGCACTTACTTTTGTTTTCAGTATTACTTAGTGCTTACCGCGGTTGTGTACTCTGTTGTGTTAGTTTACTCTTATAAAGGCAATGCCTTCCCTTTTTATTGGGATTTACGCCTTTAGTGCTAGTCACCAGCCCCTGGCCTATAGAAGGCGGGCTTGGGGTAGTCACGGCATTGGCCCTGAGGATGGTTCATGAAAAATTGGTATCAAAGGGATTGGTTATACCGTAGAACATAGGCTTTGAAATCTTTTCTGTGAAGCAATAGTGTTAGAATTTTTGAGTGTGGTTTTTAGTCTAGTGAGTCTAGTGTTGGTGCGGCGGCTGACCTATTTATACACCAGGACCCTAACCTCGGATTTCTGACCCAGTGCACGAAAATAATGATTGCATGTGTGCCTCAAAATTTTTCTTTGTGATTACATAGTGTCTGCTCAGCAAGTATACTATTTGACCATGGTGCACCTATTTCTTTTTAGGATGGCCCCATGAAGGCATCTATCTAGGGTTCTAAGTTATGTACGAGATGGCAACCCACTGAGCGACGAGGCCTCGGTGCAGGGCCCCATCACAGCGGAGGCACCAGCAGTACCACTACCTGCTGGGCCACCGATACCACCAGCTCCAGCAGCAAAGAGTGCACACTTACTGAGTGTGTTTCACGAGTTTCAGCGACAGAGGCCGCCCAAGTTCTGTGGAGAGATGGACCCACATGAAAATGAGGACTGGATGGGGGCTGTCGTCAGATTTTTCAGACTGGTAGGGAAACCATCCAACCTTATGACGATCCTTGTCGTGAGTCTCCTGCATACATTAGTAGTTAGATGGTGGAGCCTAATACTCTAGGTTCATAACGAGGCATATTTACTCTGGATGGACTTTGAGAGTCTTTTTCGCTCGTATTTTGTTCCATCCACCCTTCGTGCGGTGTAGATTCAGGAGTTACTTCATCTCCAACAGGGTGGCAGGACAGTAGCTCAATACTCCGTGAAGTTCACTGACCTCTCACGCTATGCCATGGACATGGTACGAGACCCATTCTTCAGGTCCTAGACCTTTGAGTAGGAACTCAGGCATTAGATTAGGGATTCAATTATCTCCCTCAGTATTCCGACGTAGGCGGGAGTACTGGAGTGAGCCTTAGATGTGGAGATATTTCTTGGTGAGTTGAAACCAGCAGCGAGACTCACCGCAGGACGACACATAGAGGAGTATTCTGCAGCTGGTAGTAGATAGTTGACCTAGAGTTCTGAGCGGAAAAGGCCATCAGGTGGGTAACCTCATGACACAGGTTTGGTTGTGTGGGGCACATGAAACCGAGCCAAATATACGAGGAGCAGGTAGTGATGTGCATGCATCAGGTAGGGTCACATGGCTCGGGATTGCCCAAATTTCCATACGGACAAGCAGTAGACAGTAGAGGGACCTCCAAGGCTGAGGCAGAGGTTCGACCGTGGTGGTCCATCGGGAGTAGGCAGATGAGGCAGAGGAGTTGGACGAGAAGTGGTTGGCTGATGAAATTTCGAGGCTCTACCACCACCACCACCTGGAGGTCCACCCCGACCATAGGGAGCTGGTAAATAAGGGCAGACTCAGCTCCAGGCAGCCGAGGCCTACAAACACGGTGCACCTTAGACGATTCAAGGTACTATCTGTGTCTACTCCACCCTTTCTTCATTACTTATAGACACAAGTGTCAGTCATTCTTTTATTTCCGCTGCCCTTGTTCGGAGCTCAGAGATTCTGACGGAGCAGTTGGCTCGATCATTACGGCTTGAGACTCCTACGGGATCATAATCGATGATTACTCACTGGTTCTGGCAGTGTGAGCTTACTCTAGGAGGCGAGAGCTATGGATGGGATCTTCATGTAGCGGCATCGAGGCCTTACGACGTCATCTTTGGTATATACTGGTTATCTACATTTCATGCTTATATCAACTGTATTAGGTTGAAATTGTGGTGTGTCTAAATGGATGGGAGTAGGATTACCTTCACCAGCGAGTCAGGGAGGCATAGCATGGGGATGTTGAATGTGAGATGAGAAGTGCTTAGATATCCATAAGGTAGGCACCTGATGGATTTTCTGAAGGAGGTGACCACGTCATCCACTTCAGGGTATGTACCATGGTACCAATTTCACTCCAAGAGGAGGTGCTGATGGATTTCCACACTTCCCCTATAGTGGTACATCCAGGAGTGGCAAATATGTATCAAGACCTCAGACGATAGAGCTAGTGACCAGGTATGAAAAGGTTGTAGCAGAGTTTGTGTCAAGATGCCTCACTTTTTAGCAAGTGAAGGCAGAGCACCAGGTACCTGTAGGCTTGGTACATCCTTTAGAGGTCCCATAATGGATGTGTGATGGGATATACTTGGATTTCATAATGGGTATTCCACGTACATCCATATGACATGACTCTATTTGGGTGATCATAGACCGACTCACCATGTTGGCCCACTTTCTCCTGATCAGAGAGCAAGGCTCATTAGAGAGCATGGGATGCCTCTACATTCGGGAGATCGTACGGCTTCATGGTGTGCCATCAACTATCATCTCTGATTGAGATGCTCATATCACTTCCCAGCTTTGGAAAGGGTTACAAGAGGATTTTGGGACACAAATTCTCTTGAGCACCGCCTTCTATCCTCAGACGGACGGTCAGAGTGAGAGGACCATTCAGACTCTCGAGGACATGCTCCATGCATGTGTCCTCGACTTTGGTCGCAACTGGTAGGATCACCTACCCTTGGTGGATTTTGCATAAAACAACATCTACAACTCCACCATCAGGATGGCACCATAAGAGGAACTGTACGACCAACTTTACAGATCACCTCTGTGCTGGAGTGAACTAGGGCAGTCAGCACTTGTAGGACTAGAGATGGTTCAGGTTACGACGGAGAAGGTGCAGATCATCCAGGAGCATATGAAGACTACATGGAGCAGACAGAAGTCCTATGCTGATAAGAGACGGATACCATTGGAGTTTAAGGATGGCAACCACATATTCCTACCGGTCTCACCTCGATGAGGTATACTGATATTTGATCGGGGTGGGAATTTATCTCCACATTTCATCGGACCTTTCCAGGTCCTCAACAGAGTAGGCGAGGTGGATTACCACCTGACCCATCCACCTCAGTTGCACCGGGTTCATGATGTCTTCCATGTATCTCAGCGGAGGAGATACGTGCATGACCCATCCCACATCATCGACCACATGTAGCTTGACATCGATGATTGGGTGACATTCACGGAGGTCTCAGTGGAGATCGAGAATCGATAGAAGCAGGTCCTACGTGGACAGTTGATTCCCCTAGTGCGTATTCGCTAGAAGCACAGGAACCTCCAAGAGAGGATATGAGAGAGGGAGGCTCAGATGCATGCTCAGTAACCTCATTTGTTTCTCTAGGGTGTGTTGTAGCTTTACAGGGAAGTAAATCCCTAAGGCGGGTGTAATGTAAAGACCCGTAATTTTCACATAAAATTATTTCTTAAATACTTTGGAATTTTACAAGTCCGTGTTTCTAACGGTGCCTAATTCTGAGGCTCGGTGTGCCCAGAATTAGTTAATGAAGTTTTGTTCATGTACATTCATTAAACGTGTGTGCGGGATTTTCTATCTTTTGAACCGGTGCTCGGAATTGAAATCTGAGGGCACCAATGAACTCACACCACCAATATTCTCTTAAGGGGACCTTTACCACAGTTGCGTTTTCTTGGGAGGAGAAGTTAATTTTTGGGGATTAATAAAAAAGTTAAATAATATTGTTGTGCATAATTTTATTTATCTTGCGTGTAACGACCCGAATCCGGAGCCCCTCCACTGGTGCCCCGTACCCGGTTCACCACATGAACTCAAGCGCGTTTCCCCAAACGCCAGAGGATGCTGACTAGCAGCGTGGGCCTTGGTGAGTTGGTGGAGAAACTATGCCCTCATTCGATAAAGTATACAACATAAGAACAACAAGTCACAATAGCAGAAACAATAACAGCATACAACAACTAAACTGAACAGTGAAATCAATTTATGAACTAATAATGATGCAACATGGTACATATGTCTAATAAAGCAATAAACAATCCAACATGCTGAAATAAAACTGATCACAAGTACTAAGAAACAAAAAATGAAAAACATAAGAGCAACTCCTCAGCATCACATGCTTCGGCTTGGTCCCATGCTCTCCGGCACGAGTGAATCAAGAACCCGAAGTAGAAGGGCGCTTTCCCTTATCTATACATGCAGCAACATAGTCGGCTTGGGCCCAAAAGCATGGCCTAAACAGGGTGTGAGATACAATACCAGTAGGAAATCACCCAAAGATTTGTGCCTAACAGTCAATGAACACATGGAAGTAACAAAACAAGATGCAGTAAACAGGAAAGCACAAGCACCTACAATCCACAGTTCTAAAAAACAAGGTACACAAGTAAACAGCCAGCAACAATAAGGAAAAAGGTAACCCTTTGGGTATCTCTCATAGCCTAACCCCTATGGTTCAACCTATAGGTACTAGTAACCCTCTAGGAGGCACACACAGTCTCGCCCCTTCTAGTTCAGCGATGAAATTAATAATAGACTCTCTGAGGAAGAACTCACCATCAAATACCCTTATAGTCTCATATCGTACTAAAGGCTCTCTAGGGAAGCACTCAACATCTCATTCCCCATGTGGCCTGCGTCGAGGAACTACAGACTCTCTGAGGAAGCACTCGTCATCAATTCCCCCTGTGGTCTCGCATCGTATTTGAAGACACTCTGGAGAATCCCTTATGTCAATTCTCTCTTTGGTCTACTACTCTAGGTTCTCAAAGTGCTGAGTGAAAATAAACATGCATAGAGTGCATGTATCGTCCAAGTAAACCTCAAGAACTACTTGGTTATCATTCTAAGGATCAATAGCATAAAAAATTAGCATTTCCACTATCCTACGACTAGGCATGGCAATTGGAAAAACATTAACAGGCAGAAAAAACATAACAATTCAACCTAAGCACAAAATAAATTACTCTACTTACAAGCATAATCCTCAACTAAAACAATCGAGCAAAGCATGAAAACAGCAGGGGAAAAACAGGAAACCCATAATTCCCCGCCCAAGGGAATTAGTGGAATTTTCACAAAATACTCATCGACATTCAACAGAATGGAAAAAACCACATACCTCGATCCTAGGAGATCAATATATGTGAATCACAATGATTGATTCCCCTTAGAACACCGTCGATCTGAGAACACACACAAAATGCTCAACCCACGATAACTCGGAAACGAAGAGGAACAGAAAACTAAGCTCAAGTAGAAGGAAGATCTTACTTTTTCGATTACAATGCAATCAACAGTTCCCAAATTGGAGAACAGACGAAGGGGTGGGAGCTCGTCGAAGATTCGGCCATACGGGTCGCTCTTGGACGAACGGGACCTAGAGGGAGGTGTTTCTGTGAGTTAGGCGCGACCCCGGTCTGTTTAGAGAAAAAACAGAATTTACACGGCGTGTACTTTTGGAGTACACGGCGTGTACATGGTCCTTTCAATACTCCACAAAAATCGGCCTCCACGTCATCTCTACACACCATGTGTATGGCCCGGGCATGGACAGCACACGGTATCGATCCATAGAAAAGTACACGGCGTGTACTTAGAATGTACATGGTGTGTACTTCAAAAATTTCCAGAAATTTCATTTTTCGTAAAAATTTTGGAAAAAGGAAAAACATACCTGAAATGATGATTCGGGTTCTTAAAAACTTCCCCCATTAAAGAAATTCATCCCCGAATTTCCATAGTGAGGCGTAGAAGAGGAAAACCCGAACAGCTCCGTCCACTGCGATCGTACGTCATCCTCCCTCTCCCAGGTCTCCTCCTGTACTCGCCCATGCTGCCATAGCACCCGTACCAGAGGAACAGACCACCTGCGGAGAACCTTCGTAGTTCGATCGACAATCCAGATAGGATGTTCCTCGAACGATGCATCCACTTTAATTTCAACATCCTCAGGATGAAAGACATGATACGGGTTCGAAAATTAGCATCGGAGTTGAGAGACATGGAATACGTCGTGTATGGCCCGGTACCGCTGAGGTAACTGCAGCTGATAAGCAACTGGCCCCACCCTCTCCAAGACCTCAAACAGACCAATGTACCATGGTGAAAGCTTACCCTGTCTCTGAATCCTCTTCTGTCCCAACCTTTGTGCAAAACGCAGGAAGACCTGATCCCCGACCTCGAACTCCTAAGGTTGTCTCCACTGATCAGCATAAGACTTCTGTCGAGACTGTGCTATAGCCATCTGCTTCCGAATCAGCTCTATCTTCTCTGAGGTCTCCTGAACGAGACGAGGTCCCAACAAAGCTGCATCTCCTGCCTCCAGCCAGCACAAGGGTGATTGGCATGGCCTACCGTACAAAGCCTCGTATGGTTCCATCTGAATGGTCACCTAAAAATGGTTGTTGTAGGCGAACTCCACCAGAGGAATATGCTTCTCCCAAGAACCGCCAAAGTCTAGAATGCAGGCTCGAAGCATATCCTCAAGCACCTGGTTCGTGCACTTGGACTGGCCATCAGTCTCGGGATGGTATGTTGTACTCAAAAGTACATGTGTTCCCAATGCCTTCTGAAGTCCCTGCAAAAATCGAGAGGTAAAGCACGCATCCCTGTCTGAAACAATGAAGTGTGGGACTCCAGGCAGACGAACAATCTCTCGAATGTAAATTCATCCCAGATCATCAACAATGAAGGTCTCCTTGATCAGAAAGAAGTGAGCAACCTTCGTGAGTCTATTGATGACAACCCAAACAACATCCTTTCCCTGAGCCGACCTCGGCAACCCAGTCACGAAGTCCATCGCAACATCTTTCCACTTCCACTCCGGAATGGGTAACTGCTGTAAAAGGCATGCTGGTCACTGATGCTATGCTTTGACCTACTGAAAAGTAGAACATCACATGACAAAACCAGAAACATCATTCTTCATACCTGGCCACCAGTAATGGAGATGAAGATCTCGATACATCTTGGTGACGCCAGGATGAACTGCCTGAATAGAGGAATGAAAATCTTGCATCAACTCCTCGCGTATGTCTGCTGGTACCCATACGCGTCCCTAGAAATTCAATATCTCATCCTCTCCCACTATCCATCTAGGAAGAGGGTCTTTTCCTGACACACTCTCCCGCAGGACTAATACTTCTTAGTCTGATAGCTACCTCATCCGTACCCAATAGAGAAGTGTAGAGGTAACAGCTACAGAAGATAGAAAATTCTATCCTTGCCTGTCGTGCACCTCTAGATGCATCTCAGAGAACAGAGCCATCAGCCGCCACTCACTTCTGGCCCCCAGAACTTCCTGAATCTTAGTTCGTCTGCTCAACACATCTGCCACCGCATTTCCCTTTCCCGGCGTATAGGCAAGCTCGAAATAAAAATATTGAAGATACTTGACCCACCTGCACTGTCTCAAATTCAGATCATGCTGAGTGAAGATATACTTGAGACTCTTGTGGTCAGTAAATATCACAAAGTGCTCTCCTAGAAGATAGTGTCTCCAATAGCGTAAGGCATGAACAATAGCTACCAACTCCAAATCGGGCATAGGATAGTTCCTCTTATGCGGCCTCAACTGCCAAGATCCATACGCAACGACTCCATCTCCCTGCATAAGCACAGCTCCTTGCCCGATACCTGAAGCATCCTAGTAAATAGTGTATCTCTTGCATGGCTCTGGAAAGACTAGTATCGGCACTAACGTCAACCTCTCTTTCATCTCCTGAAAGGCTGACTTGCAAGAATATGACCATAAGAACATCGACCACTTCTTGGTCAGACCTGTCAAAGGTGCTACTAGACAAGAAAAGTCTTGAATGAAGCATCTGTAGTATCCAGCCAGCCAAAGGAATCTTCGTACCTCAAAGACATTATTCGGCTGCTCCCCGGATACTAAATCTCTCACTTTCTCTGGGTCAATAGATACTCCTTCCTCAGAGATGACATGACCCAAGAAGTGAGTCTGATCCATCTTGAAGTGGCACTTTGAGAGTTTAGCATACAGATGATTCTCTCTCAGTGTACTCAAAACGATTTCATGATGGGTAGCATGGTCGTGTCGAGTGTGAGATTACACAAACATTCCGTGCATGAAGGCCACGAAGAAAGAGTTCAAGTAAGGACGTAACACTCGGTTCATCAGTGCCATGAAAACTGCCAGTGCGTTTGTGAGACCGAACGACATAACTGTATACTCGTACAGACCATACATACTCCTGAAGGCTGTTAGAGGTATATCTGATGGTATAACGTGCAACTAATGATAACCGGACCACTAATCGATCTTCGAGAACACCCAGGCTCCTCGAAGCTGGTCAAAGAGGTTATCAATACTCGGCATGCGATATCAGTTCTTGATCGCCAGCTAGTTCAACTTCTGATAATCCACACAAAGCGAAAAGGTACCATCTACCTTATTTTCAAACAGGACAGGTCAACCCCAAGGAGAAGTTCTGGGTTGGATGAATCCCTTAGCCTGCAACTCCTCCAACTGCTTCTTGAGCTCCTGAAACTCAGGTGTGGACATCCTATAAGGAGGAATGGACACCGGTGCTGCTCCTGGCACGATCTCAATGGAAAGTTCTACCTCAAAATCTATAGGAAAACCTAAAATTTCCTCTAGAAACACATCCCTAAAACGATCCACCACTGGAGGAAAGTCCAACTGTGAAGTCCCCCGATCATCCAGATAAAGACTAGAAATCTAGCCGGTCACCCTTCTTAGCCCATGATGCTCGAGTCCTGCTCGACTCACCTGAACATCTCATTCGCCTCTTTGAAGAAAAGATTCACCCTCTGGTGAAATGAAACTCACTCTGCGGAGATAGCAGTCGACGATGGCCTGGAAGGGAACCAACCAGTCCATCCCAAGGATGACATCATAGCCTTTCATCTCTAGGACATAGAGGTCCCCTAAGGAATCATACCATTCAACCTCGAGAGGGAACTCACTACACTGGCGTACACTAGATGTCCTCGTCCCCAAAGGTGTGTCTAGTGTCAACGAGTCGGCAGAAGAAAAGATACAGAGCCCAAGGCTCTCCATGACAGTAACAGAGATAAAGCTATGTGTAGCACTAGTATCGAAAATGGATGAAGATAAAACTGAGGCTACTAAAATCATACCTCGAACTGTAGAAGGGTTGGGATCTTGCTCCTGATAGATCTGCTCCACGACAAAAGACTGGCCGACACCGCGGCCCTGCGCCCCTAGCTGACCACTCTGAGCTGATCCACCCTACTGATGCTGAGGGACCAGTGGCTGACCACCACGCCCTTGACCTCCACCTTGGCCCGAATGGCCAGAAGAACTCCAGTTCCCCGGCTGGTGAGAAACTGGTGGTGCTGATCTAGAATGAGGAGTCCTGGAAGAACCCCGGTCACCTGCTGATGGTGAGAAACCCTGGTAGAAATGCTGAAGGTGACCCATCTTGCTGAAAGATCAGCACTCCAAGGGGTCCCTCTGGCACTACGGCCTCGTGTTCCCTGACCAGCCACAATGGTAGCATGTCACCTGGCTTCCTGATGATGCATCACTCTTCCTCGGGTCACCGCTAGTAGACTCTCTATGGCTCTTCTTGCTATAATCTGGAGGAATACTAGATCTGGAAGCAGAAATTCCCTGGTTCGTAGCTCCAGAGTCTCTCAGATTGCACTTCGCAATCAGTGCCTGGTTGACGATGGAAGTGATGGAAGTCAACTGGAAGATGTTCTCTTGCAAGCAGATCTCCCCCCTGAGTCCATCCTCAAAATTCCTTGCTAAGAACACCCCACTTCCATCCCGGAGGGGTGTTAAATGCTGCATCTTGGTGAAGCGAGAGGAATAATCCATGACAGAAAGAGTACCCTGCTCTATGCTGATGAACAATCGGGCTTGGTCGGCCCTCAGGGTATCCGGGTAGAAGTAGTCATAGAACACGCGCTGGAACTCCTCCCAAGACATAACATGTTGCTGACCCACCTGTGAGATCATGTCCCACCACCTCTTGGTGGAGTCTCAGAGCATGTAGGTGGAGATATTGACCTGCCTTTGTAACACCCGAGACTTTTATGTTATATAAATCATCAAAGGACTCTTTTTCTACACAACACTTGCTTGGCTTGCTTTACACGCAATCGCGACCTTCCTCGATAGCTTGCGTCGTACGCAATACCGAGTTTCACTAAACAACAATATGCTATTAAAACTAGCCGTTATGAATAGTAATAACCACTTTTTGAAATTTTATTTTTCAAAATGGACTTCATTTTTGGACTCAGAATATCGAAATTAGCCTAGGGTGAAATTTTGGTATTTTTCTGAAAACATTCAATTTTTGATGAATAGTGAAACCACTAAGTGGTAGGTTAAAAACTGAATTTTGCATAAAACTTAATTTTACCGCTTCTGTGAATGGAATTTCAAAAATCCGACAGACACGGTTGATATTAGTAAGTAAAATGTGGTTCAATGAGATAAAAATAATTTTTTGGTGAACAGTAACTTTTTACTATTTTTACCGCGGTTAATAGTAAATAGGGTAACTAAGGGTAAATATGATATTAATATTACCCTAACACATGTCCTAATTCTATTGGACAAGTGTAATTCGACCAAAAACAAACTTAGGAATAAAATATGACCATTTAGGCCCACTTGGATTAGATTAGGACATTTATTATTAATTTATTTAAAGAAGGGTTAAAATAGTTAAAATCAAAGTTTAATAAGTAAATCATTTTTAATATGGGGTTATACATAAGATAAATTCGATTGTAAATATTCATTAGAAAGCTAAAAATATTTCCTACGTGATGGTATTTTATTTGTAATTTTTAGACATCAAATAATATAATTATGACACAAAGATGATGCAGTAATTATCTTATTAATGAAATATTGACATAATTGATAATATAAATACCAAAATAAATGTAATTTAAGACTTTTTATGAATTCCACTAATTTTCTAGGTTACTATGATATATTAGTGTTGATTTAATCAACTTGGTTCGAAGATATAATTCTGTTATGACTTTCACAAAAATCATATATCAAATAGTGTCAAAATTGACACAAAATAGTTTTTAAATCAAATATTATATTATTAATTGTTATTTTATTCCTAAAAATCTAAGGTTCGGCCAAATGACTTAGATAAGGATATATATATTAATAATAAACAATTTGGGGTTCGTTTGGCATGTTATAGTAAGTGTATTAACCATATAGTGAAAGAAAACAAAAAGACATGGTAAAAGTTAAATTATTTAACTTAGAGTTAAATCTAATTGATAAGGTTAAAATAATACCCTAAACTTGTCTAAATCCTATTGGTTGATAGGATTTCGACCCTTCCCCACTTTATCTTCGAAATAAGACCCTTTGGAACCATTATAAACCGATTTTGACTTTAATATAAAATAATATTTTGAGATATTCCTAAGGTGACCCTCTCCTCCCTTATAAAAGGGCACCTCCTCCCCCTCCTCCTCACACCAATTTGAGCACTCAAGCTCGGCCAAACCCTGCCATTTTCTCCTCTCCACTTCCCTAGAATAATCCTAGAGGTCCTGGTCTTCTCCAAAGACCAATCTTAGTTCCTTAAGTGGAGGATTCAAAGAGGCGTTCCAAAGAAGAGGTAATATCCATTACCGATCTTTTCAATTTCTTTCTTCTTCAACTTCTTCTTCTTTAGTTGTTTCATGATGAAGTAATAACATCAGTATTACTTACATACTGATATGTTATTATAAATATGAAACAACCCTAATTCACCTTCTATCCATCCTACGGAAAAATGAAATCACCGCGCGTGCGTACGTACGGAATACCGTCTCCACGCCGTGGTGTAATCTTTTTTCCACCATCAGCTTACAAGGATGGGTATAATGGTGTAATGAGTAACTATATATGATTATTATGAAGTAATATTGATACTGAAATAATATATATATACTCCAATACAATTCCACGATCATAGGAACGATATCATCACTCGTGCGTACGTACGGAATACCGTCTCCACGATGTGATGCGACTCGTTCTACATGATCTTCATTTCATAATGATTATATAAATGAATTGAATGAATGAATATGGAATATAATACACTAATACCATTCTGGAAATGAATTATCTATAACCTAAAGATAAGAATAAGGATTTATTCGACAAAACACGCATAAGAACAAAAAGTTATAAAGACCCGAGTAACAAGTAACAATGAAATATTACTAACAAGAAGCTAATAATATGACCATATATGATCTCATATCAATATGTATGATTCTGGAATAAGTCAATAACATTATTTAAACCATTATACAGGAGCTTCGGACACGAACAAAGCAAATCGGACCTAAGGTAAGGGAAATATCACAATCTCATTTTTATCCGAGATTGTTTATTCGTTAGTATTTACTGGGGTGTATTTTATCATCCACATCCATGTTTCATCAATATGTAATATTATTTCCATCCACCTACAATTGTTTAAATCCATTTTTACCCTTCGGTGAGTTTTTAGTAATATGTACGAAAGGAATCTTTTGTCGTTTTTCGTACGAGGTACTTTTTGACTTTTCCGAAAAAAGTACGAAGAATGTTTTTTTAACTTATACGGCATGAATGGATTTTTAAAACAAAATTTCCAAGAATCTTCCTTTACAAGTTTTCAAGTTTATTTTTAATCAACTTATTTTATTTTAAAGTTGTATGGCATGTTATGAAAGGAAAAATGTTTTTGAAGAAGAAAGGATATTTTCCTCAAGAATGGAGTTCAAGTGTTTTATCAAAATTATTTTCCATCTAAGATAATAAAGGGTTCTGTTTTTATCCCTATTATTAAATTGATTTGATCATGTTGTGATGGAATTATTTTTATGAATTCCTTTATCTTATATGAGTTGTTTTATGATGTCATGTCGTTTAAGAATCCCATTTTTATTACATGGGTTATGCTATGATGTATGTTTTATGATTATGTGGCACACATAAGAAAGGATTCATTATAAGATGGGTGGGACCTATATCTCCCTCCAATGCATTGGGTAAAGATTTTATATCTCATGAGATAGACAGGGCTGGAATGGTAGGTCATACCGGTTCAGTGAAATAGGACTGAAACGAGGGTTACTCGATTCAGAAAGGGACTTTGTCCACTAAGATAGTCTTGGCAATGAGTCTTGACTAACAAGAAATGATTCTCTATGATTATGTGTGAATGCCACAAAGTTTCATGTTTTAAGTTATGATTATGGGGATCTCATTTTCACTTCTATGATTTGTTCCATGTTAAGATATTATGATCTCTTTTGCAGGTTATAATTTTCAAAAAGATATGATATGATTTTTATTTTCTTTTATTTGCCCTTGCTGAGCATTTGAGCTCACCCTTTTATGTTTTCTTTTCCCCAGGTCAGGAAGATGGATATTAAGTAGAATATGCTAAAAGGGACCCTAGATATGATGAAATAAATGGGAGACACTGTAGAAGATTTATGAACCAATTGTTTATGTTTCCCAGTTTCTAAAGACACTATACCTATACGGTCCTTTGTGGTTTTGTCATATGTTGTAATAAGTGTGCTTCAATTTTGAAGTATTAACAATATATGTAAAGTATCGGTCATTATAGTTGGTATCAGAGGAAAGGTATAGTCAACCTTTGGAAACTAGGATGTGAGAGCCTTAGTAAGAACCCTAAGGATAAGTCTAAGCATAGAACACAATCTTAGTGTTTTAGAAATGTCCTTGAATAACCTAGGATAAGACCTTAAGCATGAAAATTTTATTCTTGAATTATGTGGTTTTCCTATTATAATTAGTGTTGCTCACACTATTCTTCTTGGTTTTAGTCAATGGCTGGAACCCGAAGGAACCGTGTTAATGCGGAATGCGATGGGAAATGCAATGATTGTCCCCCTGAGCAACCAAACGATATGGGAGCTGGAATGCAAAATCTTGTAGCCATGCTCACACAACTTTCTCAAGCTATGAATCATGCAGGACTTCCAAACGAGCAAAGGAAGGAGCAACATTCTGTTGAATCCTTCATGAGGCAGCGTCCACCTTCTTTCAGTGGGTCTACTGATCCATTAGTTCCTGAACAATGGATTAGTACTACTGAAAAGATATTTTCAGTTATTCAATGTTCTGAACATGATAAAGTCATCCTAGCAGTGTATCGTTTGGAAGGAGATGCTGATCAATGGTGGAATCTTATTAAGAATACGAGGAAAAGGGATGAAATTGAGTCTATGGAATGGGACGAGTTCAAGAACTTATTTTTCAATAAGTACTTCCCTCGTATTCTCCGAACAAAGATGGAGAAAGAGTTCCTTGAACTGAAGCAAAGGGATGATGAATCTGTTAGTACCTATGAAGCAAATTTTACAAGACTTGCAAGGTACGCTTCTGGTATTATTATCCAACCTGAGAGTAAGATCGATCGATTCTTTAGTGGCTTAAAACCAAGTCTTCGAAGGGCGTTATCCATAAGAGACTTCAATAGCTACGAGGAAATCGTTCGATGTGCTCTCAAAGTCGATATGGAGATTGGAGTAACCCATCAGTCACATGGGTTTGATAAGAAGAGGAAGATGGAATTCAAAGAAAAATCTAAAGAGCACACGGAAAAGAAGATGAGCTTTTCCTTATGCTCAAAGTGTGGAAAGAAACATTGAGGGAGTTGTCTTAAAGGGACAAGTAAATGTTTTAAATGTGGAAAAGAAGGTCATCGGGCATTTGAATGCCGTGATAATGGGAAGAAGATGTCTAATGACGCAAACAAAGGAAGGGATACACAGAATGAACCTACTACACTTCAATGTTTCAAGTACAAGGAGATGGGGCATTATGCCAATCAATGCCCAAATCCAAGGGTTGATGATGATGGTCGACGTCAACAAAATCTTAAGGCTAAAGACAAAGGAAAGTCACATGCAATTTCTATCAGCGATGTGGAGTACGATAACGAAGTGGTGAAAGGTACACTTACCATCCACTCTAAAGTAGCAAATGTTTTATTTGATTCTGGATCCACCCACTCTTTTATTTCTAAAGAATTTTCTAAGGGTATCACCGTATTACCTCAACAATTAGATGTTGAGTTAGCTGTGACAACACCTAATGGCACAACAGTTGCATCAGAAGTTTATAATTCTTCTCCGATCGAAGTTTGTGGGAAAGTGCTTCCTGCAAATCTTGTGATCCTTCCTTTAGTGGAATTTGATGTGATTCTTGGCATGGATTGGCTTTCTCTACATGGAGCTCATATCAATTGCCAAAGAAGGGAAGTCACATTTCATATTCCAGATCAATCTATGATCGTCTATCAATGCAAGGATGAACATAACCTTCCAGTGGAAATTTCTTCCATTTTATGGGTATTGATTCCACTAAATGAAGGTTATTTATCTCAAATGGTTGGTGAGAAACTCACGATTAAGAATATGCCCATTGTACGGGAGTTTGATGATGTCTTTCCGGATGAATTACCGGGTCTTCCACCAAATCGTGAAGTTGAGTTTTCAATAGAACTCGTACCGGGTGCTTTGCCTATTTCAAAGACACCTTATAGAATGGCCCCAATTGAGTTGCAGGAATTGAAGAAGCAACTCCAAGAGAATCTTGATAAGGGATTCATACGCCCTAGTGCGTCACCTTGGGGAGCACCTGTTCTATTTGTTAAGAAGAAAGATGGATCAATGAGACTCGGCATTGATTATAGAGAACTTAACAAGATCACTATCAAGAACAAATATCCTCTCCCACGCATTGATGACTTATTTGACCAACTACGCGGAGCTCAATACTTTTCCAAGATCGATCTTCGTTCAGGGTATCATCAATTAAGGGTCAAAAGGGAGGATATACCAAAGACGGCTTTCCATACAAGGTATGGACACTATGAATTTATAGTGATGCCATTTGGTCTTACTAATGCCCCTACTATCTTCATGGATCTGATGAATAGAGTCTTTAGAGACTATCTTGATCAATTTGTGGTAGTCTTTATAGACGATATTCTTGTTTATTCAAAGAGGAAGGAAGAGCATGAATATCACTTGAGAATTATATTGAAGACCCTGAGAAAGGAGAAGCTTTATGCCAAATTTACCAAGTGTGAATTTTGGCTTCATAAAGTTGCATTTTTTGGGTCACATAATCACAAAAGAGGGGATATCTATGGATCCAGCAAAAACAGAGGTTATCGAAAGATGGTCGAGACTAACAACGGTAACTGAGATTCGAAGTTTTCTTGGTTTGGCTGGATATTATCGACGTTTTGTAAAAGATTTTTCACGATTATCTAATCCACTCACCAAGTTGACTCGGAAAGGAGTTAAGTTTGTCTGGACAGAGGAATGTGAAGAGAATTCCAAGGAGTTGAAAAGAAGGTTATCCAGTGCACCTGTGCTCACACTGCCTTGTAGTGGAGAAAGGTTTGTGATCTACAGTGATGCATCCAAGAAGGGATTGGGCTGTGTTCTTATGAAAAATGATATGGTGATAGCTTATGCCTCACGACAGTTGAAAATCCATGAGAAAAATTACCCAACACATGATTTGGAGTTGGCTGCGGTAATCTTTGCATTAAAGATTTGGAGGCATTACCTTTATGGTGAAAGGTGTGATATTTATACTGATCATAAAAGTTTAAAGTATATTTTCACACAAAAGGAGCTGAATATGCGTCAAAGAAGATGGTTGGAGCTGATTAAGGATTATGACTACTCAATCCATTACCACCCTGGGAAAGAAAACAAGGTGGCAGATGCATTAAGTCGACAAGACCATGCTAGTTTATCCATGATGAGGATCACAAAAGATCCAATATTTATGGATTTACAAAGGATGGATCTTGGAATTATAATGAAAGGGGAAAAATCTTATCTTTCTCAAATGAATGTTCAACCATCTATACATGTGAAGATTAAAGAGGCACAGAAAGAAGATGTCGAGTTACAAAAGATGGTGAGAAATGTTCCTGAATTCAACCTTGATTGTGATGGGATAATAAAGTTCAGGAATCGGGTTTGTGTTCCTTCCATCCCCGAATTAAAGAAGGAGCTGCTGGAAGAGGCTCATAGTTCTTCATTCTCTATTCATCCTGGAAGCACGAAGATGTATAGGGACCTGAAAGAGTACTTCTGGTGGGATGGCATGAAAAGAGATGTTGCTGAATATGTCTCTCGATGCTTGGTTTGTCAACAAGTTAAAGCTGAGAGACAGAAGTCTAAGGGGATGTTACAACCATTACCCATACCCGAATGGAAATAGGAAAACATCACTATGGACTTTGTCACAGGACTTCCTAAAACATCCAAAGGCAATAATGCTATTTGGGTCATAGTTGATCGTCTTACAAAGTCTGCACACTTCATTGCTATTAGAGAGGATTTCTCTCTAGATCAGCTTGCCAGGATATATGTAAAGGAAGTTCTAAGATTGCATGGAGTGCCACTTTCTATTGTATCTGATCGGGATCCAAGATTTACCTCGAAGTTCTGGCGAAGTCTTCAGCATACTCTGGATACAGAGTTGAGTTTCAGCACTGCTTATCATCCCCAGACAGACGGTCAGTCTGAGAGAACAATTCAAACCCTAGAAGATATGTTGAGAGCTTGCTCTATGGATTTCAAAGGAGGTTGGGATCAACACCTACCTTTGGTGGAATTTTCTTATAATAATAGCTTTCACTCCAGTATTCAGATGGCTCCTTATGAAGCTCTCTATGGAAAGAAATGCAGGACTCCAACTTGCTGGGATGAAGTTGGGGAAAGAAAGCTATTAGGACCTGATCTCATTGATGAAATGGCAGAAAAGGTCAGATCTATTCAACAACACATAAGCGCAGCTCAGAGTCGACAGAAAAGTTATGCCGACAACCGAAGAAAAGACCTAGAGTTTGAAGTGGGTGATAAAGTGTTCTTACGAATATCTCCCTGGAAGGGGGTTATGATATTTGGAAAGAAGGGGAAGTTAAGCCCTAGATATATCGGTCCTTTCGAAATACTGGATCGTGTTGGGAAGGTAGCTTACCGATTGGCGCTTCCACCGATTCTCTCTCAAGTTCACGATGTGTTCCATGTATCTCTCCTGAGAAAGTACATACCAGATCCTTCACATGTACTCAGCTCAGAAGTTGTACCGCTGGAGCAAGATCTTTCTTATGAAGAACAGCCGATAGAGATTCTGGATCGTAGCAAAAAAGTCCTACAAAACAAGACCACTCGATTGGTGAAAGTTTTATGGAGGAACCACCAACTTGAAGAAGCTACATGGCAGCTTGAGGATATGATGAGGGAGAAGTATCCTCGTCTGTTTGTTACAAAGTGACGAATTTCGAGGGCGAAATTCTTTTTAAGGGGGGTAGAATGTAACACCCGAGACTTTTATGTTATATAAATCATCAAAGGAATCTTTTTCTACACAACACTTGCTTGGCTTGCTTTACATGCAATCGCGACCTTCCTCGATAGCTTGCGTCGTACGCAATACCGAGTTTCACTAAAAAACAATATGCTATTAAAACTAGCCGTTATGAATAGTAATAACCACTTTTTGAAATTTTATTTTTCAAAATGGACTTCATTTTTGGACTCAGAATATCGAAATTAGCCTAGGGTGAAATTTTGGTATTTTTCTGAAAACTTTCAATTTTTGATGAATAGTGAAACCACTAAGTGGTAGGTTAAAAACTGAATTTTGCATAAAACTTAATTTTACCGCTTCTGTGAATGGAATTTCAAAAATCCGACAGACACGGTTGATATCAGTAAGTAAAATGTGGTTCAATGAGATAAAAATAATTTTTTGGTGAATAGTAACTTTTTACTATTTTTACCGCGGTTAATAGTAAATAGGGTAACTAAGGGTAAATATGATATTAATATTACCCTAACACATGTCCTAATTCTATTGGACAAGTGTAATTCGACCAAAAACAAACTTAGGAATAAAATATGACCATTTAGGCCCACTTGGATTAGATTAGGACATTTATTATTAATTTATTTAAAGAAGGGTTAAAATAGTTAAAATCAAAGTTTAATAAGTAAATAATTTTTAATATGGGGTTATACATAAGATAAATTCGATTGTAAAGATTCATTAGAAAGCTAAAAAGATTTCCTACATGAGGGTATTTTATTTGTAATTTTTAGACATCAAATAATATAATTATGACACAAAGATGATGCAGTAATTATCTTATTAATGAAATATTGACATAATTGATAATATAAATACCAAAATAAATGTAATTTAAGACTTTTTATGAATTACACTAATTTTCTAGGTCACTATAATATATTAGTGTTGATTTAATCAACTTGGTTCGAACATATAATTCTGTTATGACTTTCACAAAAATCATATATCAAATAGTGTCAAAATTGACACAAAATAGTTTTTAAATCAAATATTATATTATTAATTGTTATTTTATTCTTAAAAATCTATGGTTCGGCCAAATGACTTATATAAGGATATATATATTAATAATAAACAATTTGGGGTTCGTTTGGCATGTTATAGTAAGTGTATTAACCATATAGTGAAAGAAAACAAAAAGACATGGTAAAAGTTAAATTATTTAACTTAGAGTTAAATCTAATTGATAAGGTTAAAATAATACCCTAAACATGTCTAAATCCTATTGGTTGATAGGATTTCGACCCTTCCCCACTTTATCTTTGAAATAAGACCCTTTGGAACCATTATAAACCGATTTTGACTTTAATATAAAATAATATTTTGAGATATTCCTAAGGTGCCCCTCTCCTCCCTTATAAAAGGGCACCTCCTCCCCCTCCTCCTCACACCAATTTGAGCACTCAAGCTCGGACAACCCCTGCAATTTTCTCCTCTCCACTTCCCTAAAATAATCCTAGAGGTCCTGGTCTTCTCCAAAGACCAATCTTAGTTCCTTAAGTGGAGGATTCAAAGAGGCGTTCCAAAGAAGAGGTAATATCCATTACCGATCTTTTCAATTTCTTTCTTCTTCAACATCTTCTTCTTTAGTTGTTTCATGATAAAGTAATAACATAAGTATTACTTACATACTGATATGTTATTATAAATATGAAACAACCCTAATTCACCTTCTATCCATCCTACGGAAAAATGAAATCACCGCGCGTGCGTACGTACGGAATACTGTCTCCACGCCGTGGTGTAATCTATTTTCCACCATCACCTTACAAGGATGGGTATAATGGTGTAATGAGTAACTATATATGATTATTATGAAATAATATTGATACTGAAATAATATATATATACTCCAATACAATTCCACGATCATAGGAACGATATCATCACTCGTGCGTACGTACGGAATACCGTCTCCACGATGTGATGCGACTCGTTCTACATGATCTTCATTTCATAATGATTATATAAATGAATTGAATGAATGAATATGGAATATACTACACTAATACCATTCTGGAAATGAATTATCTATAACCTAAAGATAAGAATAAGGATTTATTCGACAAAACACGCATAAGAACAAATAGTTATAAAGACCCGAGTAACAAGTAACAATGAAATATTACTAACAAGAAGCTAATAATATGACCATATATGATCTCATATCAATATTTATGATTCTGTAATAAGTCAATAACATTATTTAAACCATTATACAGGAGCTTCGGACACGAACAAAGAAAATTGGACCTAAGGTAAGGGAAATATCACAATCTCATTTTTATCCGAGATTGTTTATTCGTAAGTATTTACTGGGGTGTATTTTATCATCCACATCCATGTTTCATCAATATGTAATATTATTTCCATCCACCTACAATTGTTTAAATCCATTTTTACCCTTCGGTGAGTTTTTAGTAATATGTATGAAAGGAATCTTTTGTCGTTTTTCGTACGAGGTACTTTTTGACTTTTCCGACAAAAGTACGAAGAATGTTTTTTTTAACTTATACGGCATGAATGGATTTTTAAAACAAAATTTCCAAGAATCTTCCTTTACAAGTTTTCAAGTTTATTTTTAATCAACTTCTTTTATTTTAAAGTTGTATGGCATGTTATGAAAGGAAAAATGTTTTTGAAGAAGAAAGGATATTTTCCTCAAGAATGGAGTTCAAGTGTTTTATCAAAATTATTTTCCATCTAAGATAATAAAGGGTTCTGTTTTTATCCCTATTATTAAATTGATTTGATCATGTTGTGATGGAATTATTTTTATGAATTCCTTTATCTTATATGAGTTGTTTTACGATGTCATGTCGTTTAAGAATCCCATTTTTATTACATGGGTTATGCTATGATGTATGTTTTATGATTATGTGGCACACATAAGAAAGGATTCATTATAAGATGGGTGGGACCTATATCTCCTTCCAATGCATTGGGTAAAGATTTTATATCTCATGAGATAGACAGGGCTGGAACGGTAGGTTATACTGGTTCAGTAAAACATGACTGAAACGAGGGTTACTCGATTCAGAAAGGGACTTTGTCCACTAAGATAGTCTTGGCAATGAGTCTTGACTAACAAGAAATGATTCTCTATGATTATGTGTGAATTCCACAAAGTTTCATGTTTTAAGTTATGATTATGGGGATCTCATTTTCACTTCTATGATTTGTTCCATGTTAAGATATTATGATCTCTTTTGCAGGTTATAATTTTCAAAAAGATATGATATGATTTTTATTTCCTTTATTTGCCCTTGCTGAGCATTTGAGCTCACCCTTTTATGTTTTCTTTTCCCCAGGTCAGGAAGATGGATATTAAGTAGAATATGCTAAAAGGGACCCTAGATATGATGAAATAAATGGGAGAAACTGTAGAATATTTATGAACCAGTTGTTTATGTTTCCCAGTTTCTAAAGACACTATACCTATACGGTCCTTTGTGGTTTTGTCATATGTTGTAATAAGTGTGCTTCAATTTTGAAGTATTAACAATATATGATAAGTATGGGTCATTATAGCCTTTCTGGAGGTCTCTCCAGATGCTTGAAGATAGTCAGCATGGTTTCCAGCCATGACTCTACAGCCTGACGTCCTCTTGCCCCCGAGAAATTGGGTGGATGCTGCTACAGAAAAACTCACGTCATGTCTGCCATAGTCATGGTAGGAGGTGGCGCTCCCTGGAAGGCCTGCATCATCCTTATGAAACTTTCCTTGAACTGCGCATCAGTGCCTGCAACTGGTATAACAGCCGGTGCCAAGGCTGGCCCGACTGGAGGATCGGCAGGAAGTCCCTGATCAACCCCATCCGGTGTCTGATCACTGCCTGATGACAGACGTACGACCGGAGGACATCTCAGAGGAATAGCTCTAAAAGATAAAAAGTAAACCGTAGATCAGAAAAACAAGTACAGAGAAAAAAAGAGTACAAAACGGAAACAGGGGAACAAAAACACAAAAGTTTACAAAACTCGACTACACGGCGTGTATAAAAACTACACGGGGTGTCCTCTTAAAACACTGACATGGGTGTGTACTCCTACCCTACAAGTTGTGTACACCTCAAACTACACGGCGTGTTGACCCAACACACGGCATGTACTTTTAAACTATTCCCCTTCCCGAGTCCATTACACGGATAACCCACACAGTTTTCTTAACCCGAGACTACACGGCGTGTTCTTCACACACACGGTGTGTACTAGACAAGGATCTGGTAGCCAGTGTTTGTTAAACACATGACTGTCTACACGGATGAACCTTACACGGCGTGTTTCGAACAAACACGCCTTGTATAGGTGGAGGTGACACCGTCCCATGTTGTTCGCGACATGGTCGGGTACCTGAACAAGACTACACGGCGTGTTCCTGAAAACACACGGCATGTCTAAGATATGGACACACCGACTCGTGTTGTTCGTGACATGGTCGGGAGCCTGGAAGGGACTACATGGCCTATTCTGTTACAACACGGTGTGTGCTAATTGAGCTTCCCCGACCACTGTTGTTAGTGACACAGCCGTGTACACGTCTCATAACTACACGGTGTGTACCTAACATACACGGGGTGTTCCAAAAGTTACTTTCACAACACTGTGTTCTGCTCACACAGCCCGTAACATGGCCTGAAAACTATACGGCGTGTATCCAAAAATAACTTGCAGTGTATTCTGGGTTTTTCTGGGCAGTAGCTCAGAAACTGCACAGAACCCTAGAAACACTAAAAACAAGGCAAAGAGGTGCCAAATTCCGATTCGTGAGGGCCCATACTCCCCGTGAATCAAAGCATGGAATATCCTATAGTCACATACAAGGGAAAAGATATCTCTCTAACATAACAGCAGAGATTCTATCAAGAACCTGTCACAACAGCATGCATAATCTACACGAAGTCTATTACAACAGCATGAAATCGCTAATGCACCCTAGATGGAATGTCAAGAATGCATGGCATGTGATTTCTACGAGTGCCTATATGATGCATGAGATGGAATACCCTCATCTCATTGGGTTTAGATAGAAATAGAACTGATATATCAGAACAATAATAGCACAAGTCATGTGAATCACTCTAGGTGAAATCAGATCAACCGTAAAATCTCAAAACCAGAACTACAATTAACGAGGCAGTATGGATTTTCCCTGTACACGAGTAATCTACTCACGAGAATAGCTTAATATGAAGTACTGAATCCGTCCTATCCCTGGCTGAAGTCACCAAATAGTAAAGAAAGATAAAACAACCTTCCTCTAATACAACTTTGTAATGACCCGAATCCAGAGCCCCTCCACTGGTGCCCCGTACCCGGTTCACCACATGACCTCAAGCGTGTTTCCCCAAACACCAGAGGCTTCCGACTAGAAGCGAGGGCCTTGGTGAGTCGATGGGGAAACTATACCCTCATTTGGTAAATTATACAGCGGAAGAACAACAAGTCACAATAGTGGAAACAATAACAGCATACAACAACTAAATTGAACAGCGAAAGCAATGTATGAACTAATAATGATGCAACATGGTTCATATGTCTATGGAAAGCAATAAACAATCCAACGTGGTGAAATAAAACTGATCACATGTACTAAGAAACAGTAAAACAAAAACAGTAGATAAACTCCTTAGCATCCCAAGCCTCGGCTCGGTCCCATGCTCTCCAGCTCCAGTGAATCAAGAACCCGAAGTAGAAGGGTGCTTGCCCTTATCTATACCTGCAACAACATAGTCTGCTTGGGCCCAAAAGCATGGCCCAAACAGGGTGTGAGATGAAATCCCAGTAGGCAATCACCCAAAGATTTCTGCCTAACAGTCAATGAATACATGGCATTAATAAAACAAGAATCAGTAAACAGGAAAGCACAAGCAGCTACAATCCACAGTTCTAACAAACAAGTTACCCAAGTAAACAACCAGCAACAATAAAGAAAAAGGTAACCCTCTGGGTAGCTCTGACAACCTAACCCCTATGGTTCAACCTATAGGTACTAGAAACCCTCTAGGAGGCACACACGGTCTCACTCCTTCTAGTTTAGCTATGAAATTAATAATAGACTCTCTAAGGAAGCACTCACCGTCAATTCCCCCTATAGTCTCATATCATACAAAAGGCTCTCTGGGGAATCACTCAACGTCTCATTCCCCCTATGGCCCACGTCAAGGAACTACAGACTCTCTGAGGATGCACTCATCGTCAATTCCCCCTATGGTCTCACATCGTATTTAAAGACACTCTGGAGAAGCCCTTATGTCAATTATCCCTTTGGTCTACTAATCTATGTTCTCACAGTCCTGAGTGAATATAAACATGCATAGCATGTATGTATCGTCCAAGTAAACCTCAAGAACTAATTTTCTATCATTCTAAGGCTCAACAGCATAAAAATGTAGAAGTTCCACTATCCTATGACTAGGCATGGAAACTGGAAAAACACCAAACAGGTAGAACAAACATGGCAATGAAACCTGAGCACAAAATAAATTACTCTACTTACAAGAATAAACGTCTACTATAGAAATCATGCAAAGAAGGAAAACAGCAGTGGAAAAATAGTAATTCCACAATTCCCCGCCCAAGAGAATTTGTGGAATTTTCAAAAAACACTCAACGACTTTCAATAGAAAGGCACAAACCACCTACCTCGATCCTAGGAGATCGATATATGTGAATCACGGCGATTGATTTCATTTAGAACTTCGTAGATCTGAGAAAATGCACAAAATTCTCAACCCAGGATAACTCGGAAACAAAGAGGAACAGAAAACGAAGCTCAAGCAGAAGGAAGATCTTACTACTGCGATTCCAACACAATCGACGTGCTCGAATCGGAGAACAGATGAAGGGGAGGGAGCTCGTTGAATATTCGGACGTACGGGTCACTCTTGGATGAATAGGACCTAGAAGGAGGTGTTTCTATGTGTCATTGCGACCCCTATCCGTTTAGTGAAAAAGAAGAAATTACATGGGGTGTACTGGGTCCTTTTCGTACTCCACCAAAATCGGCCTCCACGACATCCCTACACACAGCGTGTGTGGCCCGGGCATGGCCAGCACACAGCATCGTGTCGGGGAAGAGTACACTGTGTGTACTCAAAAAGTACACGGCGTGTACTTCGAATATTTCCAGAAAATTCATTCTTTAAAAAAACTCCAGAAAAAGGAAAGACATACCAGAAACGAAGATCCATGTTCTTACATTGGGTGGTTATTTCCTACAAGGAGAAGTTAGAGGTGGAGCCCACACCCACATAACCTCCCATGAGAGGATAATGTGAGGTGGGGCCCACATAAGCCCTGAACCTTTCAAATTCCCTTAAACTCTCCATTAACTCCCCTTCTTTGAATTTTGAACTCTTCGCCCCCCTTTTTGAAACTCTTGGAATTACCATGAATTAATGAGGCCACCTCTCCTCTCATAAATTGTGCCAACCCAAATAATTAATGCCTACTTTAATTATCTTGGGTTTCAAAAATCCTTTTTGAATTGTTTTTAATTGCATGGAAATTCTAATTTAATTGGAAGCCTTATTAAAATATTTTCCCTCGAGAATATTTCGGTTGGGGGAAAATCTCTAGAGAATTAGAAGAAGGTGTTCCTCTCTCGACGAAGAACATTGTTCTTCAACAAAGAACATGAAGGACTTCTCTAACGACTCTTCCTCCAACGTTGACGGGAAGACACCATTCTTCCATGACGCTCGTCTTCCGCAGCTTGACGATGTGCGAAGTCAACTACGAGGTTGGGGGTTTACTTCAAATTTAAATGAATAAATTTGTTCTTCGTTCTTTATTGAAACCATGTTTTATCATAGGACATATGATACGACCTAACACGGAAGGCGTGGGCCGAACAAACACGGCCCGACGACCCTCCGCTGATCCTCATTTTATTTCGATGGTGGTGGTTATGGAAGAGGTGGTGGCAACCGGAGGAAGCAGTGACCATATGTCGACCGCGTAGAGAGGAATCGCAGCCCTCATCTGTGGGCCGCTCTGCCGAAGAAGAACCATCGGGCTGGAGGACCGCGGTTCCTCTAAGGTGCCACGCCGCGGAGAACCGCAGATCGCTTGGGCAGAAAACCGGTCGGCTCGTCAGCCGGCCGAGTTGAAGATGTCGAGGCACCCGCAGGTGCCGTGCTGGAGGACAGTGGCCCGCTCATGCCAGGAAGACCGGTCGGTTTCTGCCGACCGGATAGGAGGGTGGTGCTGCTCGGCACCGCTGGTTCAGGAAAGCGACCACCCCCCCCTGCATCACTCGGCCAGCCGTGGGCCAGGCCGCCCCCCTCCAGGCCTGGCCACGCCCCACCGGGTTGAACCTGCCAAATCTGGTGGGGCCAACCCACCAGCCCACTGGGATTGACGGGTTGGGCCTGATACACTTAAATGAGAATAACTTTAAGACCGCGCGTCTGATCGACGCGCTGTATGCAACACTGGGACCCTCATGACCAAACAGTCCTTTTGTGATACTCTAAGTTAGTTTTTAAAAACATTGGAAAATGGCCAGGTTTAGAACGAGCATATTTCCAACCAGGCCCCTGTAACGAAAATGCTAATAACTCCCAGACCGGGCGTCCGATTAATGTACCGTCTGTCACGTTGGGTTCATTTTGATGAGATAGAACTTCAGGATACATAAAATATAGACTTATTGATATTTATTGTATTGACCCCATTGGGTTAAGGAGAGGACCCTCCCAGAATCGAGCGTGTTGTGTGCGGGAACCCAAGATCTAATTGTGACTACGACGACTACCGTACTGGAATCCTTCGTGGGTTTGACGACGAGGAAAACTATACTGGAATACTCCATGGGTTCGACAGCAATTACTACTGTACTTGTATCTTAAGTGGGTCGGACATTTTGACTTCTGTTCTAGTATCCTACGTGGGTCCGACAGAGTAGCTGGTCTAGTATCCAACGTGGTTCTGACAGCTTAGCTGTTCTAGTATCCTACATGGGTCTGACAGCTTAGATGAATCAGTGACTATATCTAATCATCGTTATCGCTATAAGAAAGATGTAAACCTGTGTGATCTGAGTCTTAACTTTCAATCAATATCATCGATGTGATTGACTTGCTTTCCTATGTGGAATGAGTTGTTCTTGGTCTTGAGAGTTGGAGCCGAACTGTGATTGAAAACTTAGGTATATGTATAGTAATATACCTATGTAGAGTTGGTTGATACATCGTGATTGTATCTTACTTCTATGGTTTATCCATTATGGATTCTGGGAGACCTTCGGGGGGTATCGGGTTCCCTACTAAGTAGCGTATACTCACCCCTGCCCAGGCTATGCCCACACTAAATTGTGTTGGATGCAGACGACAGACAATACTGATCGATGTGGAGGCTTGTTGAGCTGGAAGGTACCCAGAGGTGGACCACTTGGTGAGACGTACACTGAGCCGACGGCCAGACCCGAGGTGCTGAGGAGCCCATCTGTACCCACCATTCAGGTGGGATTCCTGGAGGACGACTCAGTGGTTGCTATTTTACTTTACTGTAGTTGTACTAACTTTTCATTTGTATTGTACTTTACAATTGGGTTTGTGTACTGGCCAATTTAATTTTCAGCACTTACTTTTTTTTCAGTATTACTTAGTGCTTACCTCTGTTGCGTACTCTGTTGTGTTTGTTTACTCTTATAAAGGCAATGTCTTCCCTTTTTATCAGGATTTACGCATTTGTTGCTAGTCGCCAGCCCCTGGCCTATAGAAGGTGGGCTGGGGGTAGTCATGGCACGGGCCCCGAGGACAGATCATGACCGAGATTATTTACTATTGAATTTCAATTGAAAGAAATTATTTAATTATTTTCTAATAAACCCATTAAATTATATTTTCCTCTAATTTTTAATGATATTTTAATGTGATAATAATATTTTTCCACTCTCTGGTACTAAAAATAATTTATAACATGTTTTAGGAAAATCTTGCATCATTTCTATCTTTGGTTAGAAATCTATTTTCTAGAAAATCCATGTTTTCAAAAAATGTTTCAAATTTTTTTTAACATTTAAAAATTATTTAATAAATATAATTTTTACAACAAATGAATAAATGGAATATTTTTTTAATTTTTAAAATAATTTCCATTTTGATTTTATTAAAAATTTGAAAGTAATCTTTGTTTCAACTTACACTATATGAATTAAATTTCAATCCCTCGTGACCAGTCCAATGTTTTAATTCATACTGTATGTGTTTCAAATATTATTTTCAAAGAAAATAATTTTCAAATTTTTTTGTGAAATTTTAGTTTTAAAAATTTATTTTCAAAATGAAGTGGTTATTTAACTCATTAATATTTTAAATATATATTTATGATATTTTTATTCATAAAAAAATGGCCTTTTATTATTACTCCTATGGGAATATGTTAAATTTATACCATCATAATTATTTACCTATATGAATTAATATTATTTGAAATAAATTTCTATAGAACTGGTCTCATATCCTTGGGTCAATAATGATTCGAAGAGATTGTTATGAAACTAATTTATTTTCAATGGGTTAACAATTTTTCAAAGAGATTTTTAAGAACCATATTTCGTTTCCACTTGTTAACTATGATTAAAATATGTGGCTATTGAACCCATTTTCTTTTCACAATATAATCATTTTTCTAAGAGATTAGCATGAAACCATTTTATTTAAATGGTTACATTGAGTGGTAAAAGGAATTGTGATTATTTCAATGAGTTTTATGATGAAATATTTATGTAAATAATTTATGACATGGTTCTTAGACATTATTTATGATGAGTGAAACCAAAATTTGTCGAGTGAGATAGTTATATGTTACATTATGAGTGCGCCGAGAAAGTATTGGGTGAGATCATTTTAGCTAATATAATGGGTTCTCCCAGAATGTGTCAGATGAGTCTATTATAGCTTATATGATGTGTGTTCTCAGATACTGCTCCAATTAATTGGGTAATGATTATGATCATAGAATAATTATATTTTATGTTAACCATATATTTGTATTATTTTTAAGTGTTATAAAAGAAATATGTAAGTTTTCAATAAATATGGTCTTCCAAGATGTCAATATGATTAATCTATTTATTTTATTGGTTTATAGAGATTCCATAGATCATGATTAATATCTCATGGATCATGATTATTGATTCTGATGAATCTTTATTTTCTAAAATAATTATTCCATGATTCATAGTTTATAATTCATGTATTTATGGGTATGTTTTATTTTATGATTCGCTCATTCACACAAATATGATTTCGTGCAGTTAAATACTTCTTACGTTCAGTGATGACATTCACTTTTTAATGGTTATGTTTACCCTTAATGAGTATTTGATCGCACCTGTATTATTTTTGAATTTTACTTCGTAATAAATAAATGATATTGAATGAATTATATCTAGAATAGATTTAATATGGATAATGATAATGGATTAATGTGAAATAGTAAAATATTGGTAAATTATGAGAAATTCCAATTTCCTGGCATGGGTTTTATTTATTTAGGTGTTTTTACTAATTATCTAAATCTCTAAACCTAAAATGTCCTTGATAATTTAAGTGACCCATTTTTACCATTTGAGGTTGCAACGTTTTAATGGAAAAAAATTGTAACACAATTATCATTATCAAATCTAGAAATGTGACGTTTTTTATTTTAGCACTTCATCAAAGTGTGTGGGTTGTATCAGGTTACAGTTTGTATCAAATTAATACATAGAAACATTCGATATAATGATGATATAATTTAAGGTTATCTTACAAGTTATGGATATTATCATAGGTCTGTGAAGTTTAGGATAATCATAATATCAATGTCTTAAATACCCTATTTGTGGTTTAAAGTGATGAGATATTAAAGGGATTAATGAAAATTTAAAATTAATTTTACTAGTTTAATTATATATAGTTCATTTTCATGACAGTAATTTTGTATTTACATTTTGTGGAAATAATATTTAAGATATTGATAACCTTTAGAGTATATATGATCTTGAATATTGATGAAATATTGGGAAACTATGTTTTATTATATACATAATAATATGATAGAAAATATATTTGGTGACTACGTGATTAATTTTTTTTCAAAAATAAATATCAATATATATTGTGCTTGAAATATAAAAGGTATTCAATAATTGTTTTGGTTAAAATAGTCATTAATATTCACTATTATTAGGAATGACTTATTTTTAGATATTGGTATTACTATTTAATTTTGGATGTTAATGGATTATTTCAACCCTTTGTGGTTATATGATCCTTTAAAATTTAATTTTTAGAGCTTCGAGAATAGAAACTAAAATTTAATACTCAAAGGTTGGAGAAAAAGATGAGATTCTTGTAAAAATTGGTTAAAGGGTGAAAATATACTTGTTAGGAAAGTATATTTTACTTTATTCGTTATATATGCTGAAATATTTCATTAAATATAGTAAAATTACCTTAAAACAAAAAAAAATATCCCATTACATTCATATTTGATGAATCTTATGGTCTTTTAATCCATAACAGATTTTTGGTTTTAAGGCCCTTAACTTTCCATTCATCATTCACTTATTTGTGATCAATACACTCAATCACTCTTCGTAATTATTTAGGATTATATTCCATATAAAAATCATCAAATCCCTCCTATGTTATCCTATTTGGAAACCTAGTATGTTTTACTCTGTATGACCCTCATATTTTTACCCATTTATATCAAGAATATTTTTTATTAACACTTTTTATGATGTGGGTTTTACAAAAAAATAATTTTAAAATATCCATCCATTGATTACTATGATTAATCAAAAATTCAGAGGATTAATTTTTATAAATTTATGAGGATTTAACCGGATTATTATTTATAAAAAAATATGTTCGATAGTGTATTTGAAACACGACACTGAGGTTAGATAACACAAGATATATATGATAGTTATAACCTAGTTGTTAAATTGGCAGTTATTATTAGAATTTAATATATCATAACATATATATATAAATATAAATTTCCAACTCGAAATTATTTATTGATGAATTTTTAGTCATTAATTAATCAATTTTAAGTAAAGTAATCTCATTCTTCAAAAATATTTTCTCATCAAAAAAAGAAATTTTTCAAAAAATATATTATAATTAATTATAGGAAATTTTATTAAATATGTTTGATAAAATATAATTAATTTTGTAAATTATTATATAAAAATAAACTTTTTGGGAAATTATGTGATTTTTTGGAAAATATTTATTTTTAAATGAATAGTGAAAAATGCCGATTTTTGTAAAAATGAGATTTCTTATTAATAAATTAAGAAATTTAAAAGTATCATTATTTTTTGAGTATTATTACAAGAAAAATAATTATTTTTAATATATATTTAACCCGTATAATTTCTTTTTAATAAAATATATATTTAATTTTAGTATAAGGTCGTCTTTGGGTTGTAAAACGGGATTTTTCAAATGACTATTTTAAAATTTTTAAAATTTCTCCATTTTAATTAATTAAAATAACACATAATGGGGATTTTTTTAAATATAAATTTATATATTATATATAATTAAATATTAATTAGGTTCCATATATTTATTATTTATAGATATAGATTTAATATAAAATCATCTTGTGCTAAAAAAAATACAATTCATGAAAACCAATTTTACATCGAGTTTGTGGATTTTGTTTAAAATTTAATTTTTTCAACTCTTTTAACAATTTTTGTTTAGAGATAAACACTATTTATAAAATAAAAATGTTAAAAAAATTAGTGGGGAAGTTTTATAATTTTTTAAGGAGATAAATTTTTTATGAATAGTGAAAAATACACAATATTAATAGAAAAATCCCTTTTCATTTAAATTATTTGTAATTCTAAATTATATTTTAGATTGGTTTCAAAGTAATATGAGTTATATTTAAATTTTTTAATCCGATTTATTTCATTTTAATCAATTTCATCTCTAAATTTGATATAATACAATTGTAAAAATTTGTACATTTTCTCTTTGAAACCCCATTTTTTCATCACATCTAAATATTAAATTTTAAAATAAAATTTTCCACTTGTCTGAATTGAATTTTTAAATTGGATTCCATATTTTTAATAATCATAATTTATATTATAAGATAATTAATAATTAATGTTTTCAAAATTAATAGTGAAAATATTATAAAATAATTACAGCGGTTAAGGTAAAAATGTGTATACCCTGGGGTAAAACAGAAATGTATAGGTGTTAAAATGAACATAAAATGTGAAAAATATATATATATTTCCTGACAATATTGTGTCCTTATGCATTATATTATCAATAATGGTTCATTATTGGAGTTTTGTGGCATGAAAACAAATGAGGGCATATTTCAATATTTTCAAATATTATAAGGGCCCCACTCAAGTCACTTTTAGGGGGATCTTGTTATCCTCTTCTATTGACACCTTAAAACCCCATTTGATCAGTAAATACCTACCCAAATAATTTCTATAAATCCATAATATCATTAATAAGACATATTGTGGGTTATAATCCAACAACAGAAGGTTGTCACAACAAACGAAAAGAATTTACCCGAAGAAGATGTAACATTCCTCAATGAGTGTTTTTTTATTTCTTCATCCACCTCAAAATATTTTTATAAAACCATGATTATATAATAAAATTAGTTAATTATAAATAATTATATTTTAGTATGTAAATTTAATGACCTAAATCATTAACTTATTGCCTGAAATGTGTTACAAAATAATCGTTTGGGTGTGTGGCAGACTACCACCACATAAAATGATGTCATTTGTTTTTCCTTTACCATATCACAGTTGGGAATGATTATGTATATAAAGTATATATATGATATTTATAAAATAATTATACCAATTTAATATTTAAATAAAATATACTTTTTTTAATTCCCTTCTGTATTGGATATGAAAAAGTCACTCGTGTGTACGGTGGACTACATCCTCGCTTAACAATGTGATTCATTTTTCAAAAACTCATTACCTGGAAGGTAATAAGGATAAATTTAACAAATATATGGTATATAAATGAAATAATAATTATATTAATGACATATATATCATTATTTAAATAGAATATATCATTTTCCTGTTACCTTTTCACTCACTAATAGATGATAATTTAGTAATGTACGTGGGGACTACTGCCTTCACAAAGTGATGCGACTCTCTAATTTACCACAACACCCCATGGATGATATATATATAATTATATAATTATATATAAAGAAATAATATTTTATTTTTAAAATTGTGATCATTTTTTATAAATAAAATATTACTTACATCCTTTCTATGATGATCATTAAAAAAAAGGAAATGTTACTCATGCGTAAGTATGACCTACAATCTCTATGATTGTAACATACTTCATTTTTAAAAAACCATATTTCATAATTTATCATATAAATTATAATTGATTTATAAATATGATAATTATCTTGTTATTATTATGATTTTATATACGATATCACTATATAATATGCGTAAAAAGTGATACTTTCATAATAAATAATGAATGAGAAAACATGGAAATTAAGACAAGAAACAATGAAAATAATGAAATATTATTAACAAATGGATGATAATAATCCATAAAATGATAATATATGATATATAAATATTTATATGGTTAATTTATAAGTTAATATCATGTTTGTAACCAATATATATGAGGTTATGTCATGATCAACTAGAAGAAGCATGAGGTAAGGGACTTCAACTCACTTCCCCGTCATTGAGGAATATTTTGTTGTATTGTAAATAATTTATTAGTTATTATTTACATATAGAACCATTGACATATAATATCATTATTCATTAATAATTCACTTAATTTTAATTTTCAATTTTAAATATTTCATCTTTGTTGGGTCTTGGATTAAAATCTACCAAGGGGTAGATAAATTTGTAACTCAATTTTGTTTCATTGGTTTATGTTAATACTTAGTTGTATTTGATATTATATTATTACATTTAAAATGCATTTTTAATGTCTAATGTTTTAGGATTATTTTCAATTGATACACATAATCAATTAATTACTTCATTCTCACTTCAACATTATGATCATTTTAAATATTTATTTCACAATCGCAGTCTAGTAAAGATTTTATATTCAGGAATTTGAGTCTATGGAAATTATTTAAATTTTTTATAATAAAACCATTTTGTTATTATACTTTATTTTTTAATGATATTTTAAACTAATATTACCTTTTCCACTCTCTATAACTTAAAACAATTAATAAATTTGTTTTTGAAAATCTAATATAATTTCTATCTTTGGTCGGAAATCTGCATTCTACCAAAACCCTGATTTCAAAAAATGTTTTCAATAATATTTTTAACATTTTAATATCTATTTAATAAAGATATTTTGATACAATTTTTTATTTTTACAACAAAATTAATCTAATATTTATTCCCTTTTCAAAATAATTCATGACTCTCTTTTACTGAAAAAGTTGAAGGAATATTTGTTTTAACATGTACTACATAAAAGGAAATTAAAACCATAATGACCACTAAATTGTATTAAAACATCCCTTATAAGATTAAAATATTATTTTCAAAGAAAATATTTTCAATTTTTTGAACATTTAGTTTTAAGAATTTTTTTTCAAAATGAAAATGTTATTTTCCTCAAGAATTTTTAAAGATATTTTTATTGTATTTTATTTATTAATGAAAAACACTTTTTCTTACTCTAATTAGTATATATTTTATTGATAAATGACTTTTTCTTTTTCATTATTCATTATGAATGTTTTAAAGATATTTTTATGGAGCAAATTTCATTTCCACCAGTTAATCATTTTTCATATAGATAGTGGTTGAACAAGTTTATTTTCCCTGGGTAGACAATATTTCAAAGAGATTGTTATAGAAACTATTTATTTTCAATGGGATAACCATTTTTCAAATAGAATGATACAGAACCCATTTCATTTCAACTTATTCATTATTTTTCATGTAAATTAATGTGAAATCCATTTCACTTAAATGGTTTAATTGAGTTATAAAAATGAATAACAATAGTTTCTATGAGTTTTTTGATATAATATATATATACTTAATCCATGTTGTGGTTATTAAAAATTATATACAATGGGTGATCCCATATTTCATCAGGTGATCCTGTTATAGGTTATATGATGGGTGTACCTAGGTAATACCAGGTGAGCCAGTTATATTTAATAATATGGGTGCAACCAAATTACATTGGGTGATCCCATTATGGATTACATGATTAGTGTGTCCAAATAGCACACAAATTCATTGAGAAATGATTATGTTCTTTTGAGATTTATATTTGAAGTCAACCGTATGTTTATTGCATTTTTAAGGGTTCTATAAGTGTTATTTAAGTTTTTAATTAATTTAATGCTCCAAGATACCAACATGTTATATCTATGGTTTCTATGGGTTTATAGTGTTTCCTTTAATCAAGATTAATCTCACATTGTTCATGATTATTGATTTTAATAACTTTTGGTTTTTTTATATACTTATTACATGTTTCATGATTGAATATTTAGGCTATGATGGGTATATTTTATATTATTATTTTCTTATTTACTCTGATTATGTCATCGTACACTTTTTCACTTCCTATTTTCATTGATGGTATTTAATTTTTAATTATTAATTTTTCCCTTAATGATAATTTGATCTCACCATTATTATTTTTTCTTTTCCCCATGTTATTAAAAAATTATTTTTAATGAATTATATCTAGACATGAATTATTATGGATAATGATGATGGCATAATATGGAATAAGACAAACTGGGTTAAGTAGGATAAATTATCATTTAATGACAGGGGTATTTTTTATGCAGGTGTTTTTCATAATTAGCTTTTAACATCCTGACTCGAGATCCACATAACCTTTATCCCAAGCTGATGGGACAAATTACCTCAACATAACCTCCCCATATGCCAGAGTCTGTCGACTATTATCGAAGCTGTAAAGGTGGTATGGTGTGGAGAATATACCCTCTTATCAGAGCGTCACAACATATATAATTATAAACATACAATAGTGAAAGTACATATAATAGACCGAATAAGAAAATAGTGGAAGATTAAATAACTGAACAACTGGATAGTTTCTGTCATATACATGGATGCCTATCATTCTAATATACAAATGGGAAACGGGGATAAGAATATAAAAAACTAAAAAAGGAAAAAAAATATCCTCTAACATCTCCAAAGAATGCCCAGTCCTCTACTCCAATGCTCTATCTATAAGTAAATAATATCAAATAGTAGTTTTAGGGAGATTTCTATTATAAGTACCTATAGAAAAATAATCATCTTAGGTACCAAAGGCATCCGGAGTAGGGTGTGAGATAAAATCTAAGTACACTACTATCAAATGTGTCAAGAAGTATTTCAGGTAGTGCTTATAACAAGAAATTGTTTGGTATAAATTGGAAAATATAAAAATCTTAATAAATAAATAACATAATATACAGGTTTTGAAAAGACACGTGGAGGCTCTACCAGATTTAGTGTATGGGCAGAATGAATGTCTGGTCAGCCACGTTATATATTTTAATAGTATATATATGTTATAGTTCTATAATTCATCCACATGATATAACAATGTGTGTGTGGACTTAAGTTTCCATAATATAGGACTAATTGCTAGCTCGACCGGGGCATAACTTAGAGATACATAACCAGTCAAACGACCATATAATCTCTTGAAACTAGTTAAATTTTCTACTTCTCATAATTAGTGGGATAAATCATACTCATCACTTGATATAGTGAGTGTACCATCATTTGAACACTCAAATAAGGGGTGTGCATGTCGTGCCTATCATCCAACAATTATTAATGGTGTGAGACAGCATGCTAAAAAAATGTTCTAAGGGTGCATGATATCTTCCTTCTAAATAGATCCATTACCCTCATAACACAACCAATATCAAGGTGTAATCATATTTTCAACATAATCATGAAGAATTTCCTCTCGTTTTCTATGTTTACCAAAACTAAAAATACATAAATTATCCATGGTTGTTCAATTAATAATTTTTTATGTTAAGAAACATTAGGTTTGTCCTTGAAACCCATTAAAAAATTTATTTTAACCATTCGTTTAATTAAAGACAAATAACAGCCACATGTATAATAAATTCCATTAAAACAAATTAATCCATTTAAGGGACTATATCCACCATGAATAAACTGTTCCATATAACCAACCCATTAAATTTATTAAGACATATAAATTCAATTCATAAGGCTCAAGAGACGATTTTAAGGTGGCATGGTCAATTGGTCAATTTTATACATGGAAATTTCATGCTGTAATTGGTAAAAACACTTTTGAGGTACCTTGGGATCCATTAATAATTCATATAAAAGGTAAATTGAATTTGTTATCTATGTAAGATTCATAGTACGATTTTCAAATAATTTAAAATTAGCTAAAAGGATCAATTTAAAGGGTCACACCCAAGGGGAGTCCAAGATTGTCGTAACCATCCTCTAAACTACTAGATAATGATAAAGGAAAATATATCATGGCGTTATGATCAATATGATATTAGGAACTCAATAAAAAAGAAACTTCTCAAAAATCTATCATGTTGCACAATATAATATCTTGGAGGCATAATAATCTTGGGGGAAATGATGAGACCACCAATTGTAAGTTCATAGATGGATCCTTGATCGATATCTGACTCATATTCAATGTAGGTTGGAAGAGATCTAATAAATGATAGAAGACCCTAAAAATAGAGAAAATGATCTTATACCTAAATAGAGTGATAGATTCAATGATATACTTATATAGATATGGATAGGATTTGAGAGATCACCTTAAGGAATCCAAGGCCTTCAATGGATCTTCAATTGCTCACCAGATTTGGGAGATAACTCAAACCCTATAGTTGTCTTGAGGGAGAGCTATAGGGGGATAAAAACCAAGAACATCCACTAATAAAGTAAGAGGGAAAAAGAATAAGTATATATTTTTAATTAGAGGAAATAAGGTCATTTCACACTAAAAAACAAGGGTCCATGGTTTGGCTGCATGGTTTTCTAAACCATGAACCAACTATGTGCAACTCACTACTTCAAATGGCCACCAAGTACGGTTCAGATCATGTTTTATCTAAAAATTTGAAAACAAAGAAAACTATTATGTACAAGAAGTTTTTAGCACTGTATATCCATGTTCCTCGGGATTCATAATTTTATACAAACTTTGTGACATCTATGTCTTTATAGTATGCAATTTCACGGTTTAGGGAAATTGTGCGGGATTGGAAGCACCGATTATCTTTACCATGTGGACTAGTATTCTATTCAAATTTTGGTGCATCAGGATCCAAATAAGCCCTGAAAGCATCCAAGACAACTTTTACATGATTAGAAGTGATTATTTGTCCCATTTAATTGAATTTAAATCAGAAAACGATATATACATTTTCAAAAAGATGGGTCATTACAACCTCTCCCCACCCATTAAAGAATCACATCCCCAATTTTTTATTTTGAGTGTAAAAAGGTATTGTGATTAAACATTTTCTTCCATTATGCTTGTATATTATCATCCCTCTCCAAGGTTTCTTTCTATACCGGGTCATTCTAACATAGTACATGTACTAAATGAAATGACCTTCCTCAAAGTGTCCTCATGGTTCCATCAACAATACGAAATGGTTACTCCTAGAAGGAAGAATATAAAACCAATTCAAACTCATAAGGATAAAACGAATGTTATGTATATTGATTATACCAGGAAAGCTGAAATATCTGAAATACATCATGCATAGACTATAACTTTTGAGAAAGTTCAAACCGGTAAGCCACTAGTTTGATCTGTTTCACAACCTCAGGGAGTCCAAAAAAATTCTGTGGGAGTTACCAATACCTAAAAATAACTCTATGTCTTAGCCTAAGTGACACAAAAATGAAAAATGGATCTCCAACTTCAAAATAAATAGGTCGCTAACGTCTATAGGCATAAGACTGCTGTTTGGACTGAGTTGTCATCATATGATTTCTGATCAGTTAGACCTTCTCTGTTTTCTCCTTCATAGGATTTGTTCCAACCCTAGAAACCTCCACTACATCAATATGGAATAGAGTTTATCGGTAAGGCCAACCATATAAGGCATTATCGAGATCCATCTAGATGGTGACCTGAAATTAGATGTTATAAGTGAACTCAACTTGGGGAATTTGTTTCTCCCATGAATACCCAAAGTCAGGGAAACATGCATGGATCATGTCCTCTAGAAACTAAATCATAAACTCTATATTTCCATCTTTCTTCGGTTGAGAGGACATGATAAGAACATCTTGGGTACCCAAAAACATCTACAAACCCTTCTATAACTATGATGTAAAATGAGCATAATTTTTTGAAATTATGGAACATGGATCTCTATGAAGACATAAAACCACCTTAATTTACTACCACCCTATATTTTTTATGAAAAATTATTCTCAAAAAGGTAATAAGACTGTGAACTTCATTAAATGATCATTTATAACCCACACTGTATCATTTCCATGAGGTGATCTAGGAAGACTAATCATGAAATCAATTGCAACATCATCTTATTTCTACTCGAGAATAAACAATGGTTGTAGAAGTCCTATAAGATGCAGATGTTAAACCTTTACCTATTCATAGGTTTAACATGGAGGGATAAAGCCAGTAATCTCACATTTCATACTAGGACACCAATACTAGTTCTATAGATCTCAATACATTATGGGGACACCAGGGTGAACTTCCCATACTGTGGTGTGAAATTCACACATCATCTCCTCTATAATGTCTGCAAGAACCCATACACACCCATGGATAATTAAGGTATCATCCCTATCCACAGTCTAAATAAAATATATGAATCATCATTTGAGATTCATTCCCTTAGTAAAATATCATCAGGGTCCGATAAATTCCTCATTCAAACCCATTCCAAAATAGTAGAGGCCACTACTTGGAATGAGAGGATTGTATAACCTCGATCCTCTTGAATCCCAATATGAATATTTGAGAATAAGTAAATGAATGTCAATTCTCAACTTGACTCATGAAACAAATGAGTATGAGTATTTCAGATCACAACATTGGCTACAACATTACCTTTTTCTATAATGTTGACTTGATCAAAATCAAATGATTGTAGATACTCAACCCCCATGTGCTACCTCATATTAAGATAGTGCTATGTAAAGATGTACATAATGATTTTTTATCAATATATACCACAAAAAATTCTAGGCATAGATAGTGTCTCTAATTGAATAGATAAATAACTATGCAGCTATATCGAAGTCATGTGTGAGGTAATTAAACTCATGAATCATCAACTGTTGAGACCCATAAATTATGACTCACTCGTCCTACATTACAACATATCCATGATTGATTCCTTGTGAATATCAGTAAAATTTAAAACTCATGATTGACTTTGGAGGAATTATTATCATTAATGAATTGAAATGGCCTTTCAACTCCTAAAAGGATGCTTCACAATATTATGACCATATTTATTTCACACCCTTATTTTTCAAAATCATAAGTGTCACTGAAAGTTAAAATATGTCTTGGATGAATAATTTGTAATACCTAGATATCCACAAGAAACTATTAATGTCAAATAAATTAATGGTAAATTCCTATGTAACTATATATCTCAGTTTCTTTGGTATACAGGAACTCCTACCACTGAGTTGATATAACCAAGGAAGTGGAATTTGTTGATCCAAAATTAGAATTTACCAAGATTATAATATAAATGATTCAATCTAGATGTATTAATCATGATCTCAATATGGTTTTCAGGGTCATGTTTTGAACATGAGTACAGTAAGTTATCATCAACAAATAAAACCCCGAATGAATCCTGATATGGGTGCAAAACCCAATTCATAAGATCTATAAATATTGTTGGTGTGTTCGTGAGACCAAAAAGAATCATCATGTACTTGTATATACCATAACTACTCCTAAAGGTTGTGTAAGGTATGTCCGATAACATGTCCCAAAAATATTGATAGCCTAACCTCAAATATATCTTCGAAAAAATTCACTCCTAGGAGGTGATCAAAATAATATTCCATTCTAGGAGGTAGATACTGATTCTTTTACATGAGTTTGTTCAATCAATGCAAATCCATGTTGATCCTAAGGGTACCATAAAACTTCTAGGAAAACATTATTGAAAAAAATAGAAGGATATATGATGGTTCTAATAAATCCTTTAGCCTATAGATCCTCTAACTAATTCTTGAGCACCCAAAACTCCATTGGTGTCATTCTATAAAGAGAAATGGTCACTACCACTACACAAGAAACAGTTCGAGTGGTGAATTCAACCACCCACACTGGGGTTAGACAAGAGAAGTCTTCATGGAAGACATCCTTAAAAAATTTCAATATAATAGGAAAAACAAAAATTCATAACCCCTTGTCATCCAGAATAAGACTGATTATCCAAACTGTCACACTACAAAAACTCTACTACTTGAACCTTGAGTGAGTTTCATATACATCCCATTATCCCTTGTTCATGTTCCTAAAACCCTCTAGTGATATAAAAATCAAACTCCAATGATATCAGTCAATATGGGATTAATAGGGAACTAACCATCCCATTATGATGATTACATCATATCCCATATTTGAGTAGATAAAAAGATTCCAAAAAAAGAGGTATCTACAAATATTATGGAGACAATCTCTAAGGTGTTGAATTACCTATGATTGGATACCAAATTAGGTATCTAGAATTATACCTCCACTAAATTGATTTCTCTGGTGGGCCAGACGTCCAATAATAATCTTCGATATAAATTAGTGAGATGTGCATGTGTCAAATAAAATAGAAATTGAAGTTGATGCTATGAGAATAGTACCTCGTCAGTAGAAGGTTCAACTCTATGCTCCTCTAAAATATGAAGGACTTATTGTAACTGGACCACATCATGGCCTTGAGTCACTTCTTGACAACCCTAATCAATCCAACTTTACAAGGGATGAGAATTGTGAGTCTTAACAAATCTTCCTCGACTGCCACCTTAGCTTGATTGGAAGATTGTATTCTAGTTGGTAGCCTCTCATGATGCTATTATCTCTTCTACTAATCATGGATTATGAGTAGATTTATAATAAATAGGCACTGATGGAAAATTCTAGAAGAAACACTAAATATGTCTTATCATTACACATCCTATGAATTCCACTTTATCTCATAAGCAGTAAGGCCTCATGTGTCCTAGAATCTACAATGGTGACATATCAAAAAGCTTGTTGTGTGAGGGGCATGACTACTACAACCTACCAATGTATCCTTAAAGTGTAACTTTCACCCAGAAGAATAATTACTTATATAACTATGTATTGAACCACCCTAACTCACACCATCATCTTCTATCAAATAACTTTTTGTTATATGGTCATGGATGGTGATTTTAGAAATGGTACTCAACCTTAATACATTGACCTATAATCAAAATAGAATAAACAAGACCATCCAAAAATAACCTGGAATTCATAAGTCCATCACCTTCCACAGTAGGGTAGAGCTGTTATAGCTCAGTGAAATGAGTAGAGTATTCCATGAAAAACATGATTCCGTTCTAAAGATTCATGAATTATTTCACCCTTTCATCCCTCAATTTCTAGGGAATTAATTAGTCTTAGAAGATCATCTATAAAGCTACCCATACCATATCTCTATGCTGATCTGTGGGCATAATAATATCCCTCCACCAAATAGCAGAATTGGGTAGAATATATATTGCAAGTTTCACCCTTTTCTCTATAGGTATCTCTATATGCTTGAATATAGAGAGGACAGATTCAAGACAAGACTTTGTAGCATGTGGTCCAAAATCCCCCAAAAAGGATTGAAGATGTTTCTTTGGGATTTCTCGATCCAACTCTACCATACATGGCATTGTTCTTATTATGCCTTTCAAATTCTATAGCATACAGAGAATCCCCCTTATAATTGAACGTCAGGGCCCATATCAAGAATAGGAATAGTTTCCAAAAGATGATTTCTAGGATGAATTACTGGTTTCTTAGGGCCCTCCACCTTAGGATCATAGTTATCAACACTTTAAGGTTGTACGATGGGAGGATTTGTTGGAGGAATGAAACTACAATTCCAAAAAAATGACTCAAAATAATTTTTTAACAACATAAGAGATTGTAGATAGAAACCTAGGATAGGTTTCAAGCCTTCCTAGAGAAGCAGTCACACCTCTTCCTACTCCAAAATCAAGGACTAAGTGGTAAAAGTGACCACAGTCTCCATATAAATTCAATAGATACCACAATAACCGCTACTAAAGTTGGGTTAGGGTCTAATACTTTGTTTCCACAAGTATAGGATAACTAATTTCACTTTAAAGTCATAATAATTTTATATGATTTCCTGTTAAAATATTTAAATTACATTAAATGGGTAAATTAGGTGGATTTCCATTTCTGATCCATAAAGACCCATACTCTTTATGAACCACTATATTGAATCCACTTAACCCACACCATAACTCGTTCTAGCCAATCTGACCAATGGTCTAGGGGTCAATTTTCCGTAATTGACTTCTTAAGGTGTCTATTTTAACCTATTCAAGAAAACACTATTAGGTTAATGTTGGATCTTTATTTTTCAATTATTTTTTTCACTCCCTAAATGTAAAATCAAAAAAAATACATAATCAGGTCACTACTAATATGGAACAGGAAAATGAACACTGAAACAAAATTTGACCCAGAAAAAATCATGGAATATTAGTCATATTCTACCTATAATTTTTCAAGTATTGTAAATCCCTTGTTTAATCGATCATACGTAAAATAAATCACCATTTTAATAATAAAAGTATCAATAACAACATTAAAGAAGTGTGTAACCCAATAGTGAAGTTGCATCTACCATAAATGGAATAATAAATAATAATAAATACCACTCCCATGTAATTTGGTTTTCCCTTATACATGGGTTAGCTACATCGAGGCATAGGGTAAATTAAAAATCTTATTGACACCTAGTGTCACTTATAATAAACAATCAATAAGATAAAGGAAAAATAATCTTTGACACCACTTTGTTACATCTTGACCTGATATCCTCTGAACACTTATCTCGAGTTAGTGGGCCACATATCCTCAATCATGCCTCCCCATATGGTAGAGGTTTTTGACTATGAGTGAGGGTGTAAAGGTGGTGTGGTGAGGAGACAATACCATCTTATCAGAGTGGTATAGTAGGTAAAACTATAGACAAACAATAGTATAAGCACATATAACAAACAGAATAATAAAACAGTGGAGGAATAGATAACTAAAAAAATGAATAATAATCAAAAGCCAATATGTAGTGACATATACATGGATGCATGTCATGCTGATATGAAAAAGGGAAGAGGGGATTGGCATACACAAAAACTCTAAAATGATACAAAACTGATCCTCCAGAATCTTGAAGGAATGATTTGACATTTTCTCCTATGTTCCATCTATAATTAAAGCATATCAAATACTTGTAGTAGGTAACTTTCCTTTATTAGTACATGCAGTAAAATAATACTCTGAGGTGCCAATGGAATCCCGAGTATGATGGGAGTTAAAATATTAGTTTTCCACCACCAATGGTGTGTATAAATATTCCAATTAATGATCTAAACAAATTAGTGTTCAGGTATAATGAGATAATATACAATTTTGAGTTAATAAATATCTTCTTCATCAGGTTCTGAAAACTCACCTTGCAGCTCTACTTACTTCAGCTATTGGTTGGAGTCACTATATGTAAATATAGTATGGTTATATATTGTATCCACCTATTCAAACCAATAATGTGCCAAGGTACGTGTCCATATTCCAAGAATTCTACTTTCTGGTTGGGCTGAGGCATAACATAGACATCCATAACTAGTCTTACAATTCTATAATCTCAAGAAACAAGGTATATTCCATACATATCTTAATTAATGGGAGATTTCATGATCATTACTCAATATGGTGAGTGTTCCATCATGTCAACATTCGAACAAGTTATGTGCATGTCAAGACCAATGTCTGAATAGTGTGAATGGTATGAGACATCATGCTCAACAGCTGATGTAAGGGAGCATGAGATCATCATATTTAACAAATCACTTACCATCATACAGAATTCTATTTCTTGGTGTAAAAAATCTTTATAATATAATCATGAGTAAATATGAATCATGTGTCATTTTTACCAAACCAATATATATATATAAGGCCTAATAGTTCCATAAACAATACGATAAGGTAAGAAAAATTTGGTGTGGAATGGAAACCTTTAAAACATTTCATTTGAACCATTTGTTTCAATAAAGTAAAAGAAAAACAATAAGAATGAGCCATTAAATTTATACCAATAAAGAATTTATTGGTAATACATCTATCATGTATAAACCATTCCATATAACTAACCCATTTAATTTATTATAACATGGAAATTCAATTTATAAGGCTTAATAGCCAATTTTATGGTCACATGGTCAACAAGGAAATTTCTTATATGGTAAATCCCAACTATTAGTCATCCAGTCCCATAGTATTTACCTTAAGTTCCATTAAAAATTCTTAAAATTAGGGAAATTCAATTTATTATCTAATTTTAACTCTTATAAGGCATTTTGGGAAATTTAGTAATTGGGTACAAAGGCCAATTCAATGTGATAGACCCTAGGGGTGTCCATAAGTGAGGTAACCATAATCTAAAAAACTACACAAGAATAAAAGGACAAGTATAATGGTGCAAAGATCAATTTGATATGAGGAACTCAATAAAAATGGGAGGCTATGCAAAAGATGACATGAAATGCAATAGCATAGCTACGAGATGTCAAAATTCATTGGGGAAATGAAAATACCACCTACCACAAGGTCATAGATTACTCCTCAATTGATATTGAACTCATATCCGTAGTAGGTTATATGATATCTCAGAAATGGTCCAACGCCATAAAAATAAGTCAAATGATCTTATACCTAAACATAAAAATGAATTCAAATATAAACATATATTTTAAGGGAGCAAATTTTAGAGGACTCTAAAAGGAATCTAATACCTTAGATGGATCTGGAATCAAACACTGATCATGGGAGATAACTCAATGCCTAGATTTGTATTGAGGGAGAGCTACAAGATTACAAAAAAAAGGAACAACTACTAGAAAAATAAGGATTAAATAATAATAGGTAAATAGATTTAATAATGGGGAGAAAGGTTATTTGACCCTTAAAAAAATAGTTTCATATTTTTTTCTGTAGGTTTAGAAAACCATGAAGAAATCATGCACCATTCACTACTTCAATGGGGCACCATGCATGGTCAGGCGCATGGAGTATGTAATTTTGTGTAAATTGTGAAAAACATATCTTTCCCAGATATCTGAGGCACCACACAACCATTCACCTAGGGTCGTGTGGCAATAGAAAGCACGTGTATCCCCCAGATCTCCACCATCTTGACACATAAGATTTATAGAAATTGAGAATGTTGGATAGAGAGGCTTCTCCTAACCATGAAGCCCAGCCTTTTATTCCCATTTTGAGTATATGGGCCTTGAATGATCCTCAAATTCACAAAAGACACCTTCAGATGATTATAAATTATTATTTGGGCCTTTTAAAGGAATTTAAACCAAAATAAAATGATTCTTACCGTCATGAAAAAACATGCCATTAAATATATGAAACTCTAAAACTAAAAGGACATTGAGAATGGTATTGATCCATTTTTTCATTTGATTCAATATGGTTTGGATGGAAACATTTTTATTCTAAATTATATGTATCAAATCTTGACATGTAACATTTATGATTTCAACATTGTATCTAGGAGTGAAGGTTTCTGGGCTACAATAGTTTATATTAGAGGAAAGGTTTAGGAAAACTTGGAGATAAAGATGTTATCATGTGATGTTATATTAAGAGTTATGGATACCATTATAGGTAATATAATATTAGGGATGATCATAAGATCATTTTATTATACACCCTTTTGACATTTAATGTGATGGGATTTTAATGTTATTAATGGCACATTAGGGAACATATTATTAGGTTGAATTACTTTTAAATATATGTTTTGATGTGGGGTTTGCATTCACATTTTGTGAAAATAATATCATAGCTATTGGTAACCTTTAAAGTTTATATGATCTTGGATATTGAGATAATTATGGGAACACCACTTTTATTGTATACATTGATGCATGATTGAAAAGAAATTGTTTAACTATGTGATCAATGTTATTAAAAAAAATTACCATATTTTGGGATTGAAATATTAAGGGTCTGTGATAAATTTTTCATAAAAAAACCATTAATATTGATGTTTTTTATGAATGATTTTTTTATATTGTGTATTACTATTCATTGTTAGAGAATAATATATTACTTCATCATATGAAGGTTTACTAATTTTTAGAATTATCTTACCTTGTGATAAATATTTTATTTTATTTATTTTACAAATATAGGTCGAATATATTATTATCCATTTTATGGTTTTAAGATCCTTTAAAGTTTTATTTCTAGTTCTTCCTGAATGAAAAACTAATCTAGAATACTCATCTTTTGGAGAAAAAACATAATATTCGAGTGGAATTTGGATAATGGATGAAATTATAATTATTATGAAATTATGATTAACTATGTTTTTAGTATAAATGGAGAAATTATTCTATAAATTTAGGAAAATTATCTGGAAATAAAAAAAATTATCCTATTACTTTCATATATGATGATTGAGATGGTCTTTTAATTCATCGCAGATATATGGTTTTGAGGCCCATTACATTATAATGATCATTAACTTGTCTATGATCAATGACCTCAATTAATCTCCATAATTTATTATATTTTTGTTCCTGGTCAATATCCTTACATCCCACTTCTGTTTTCCAATTTGGAAACCTAGTATGTGTTACTCTATATGTCCCTATTATATCCTTTTTCACAATAATCAAGAAGATGTTTTATAGACCATTTTCATGATGTGTATTTATAAATAAATTATTTTAAAATGTTCATCATGTGATTACCAATATAAATTTGAAATTGTGAGGAAGAAATTTTTCAAATGGAGGAGGATTTAAAAACTAGATATATTAGAAAAAAAACAATATTCGGTATTGTATTAGACATGCAACACTAAGATTAAATGATATGTGATATATATAATCGTTATAACCTAGCTGTTAAATTGGTTTGTATGAATAGTATTGAATAATTTATGATATATATATATATATATGAATTAAAAAATTTAAATTATTGAAATAAAATTAGTATATAATAATTTTACTTTTAGTAAAGTAATTTTATTCTTCAAAAATATTCTCTCTTAGAAAAATATTTTTATTATTTTACATATAAAATTTATTATAACTAATTATTGAAAATTATAAAAAACTTTTTTATATAACGAATTTAATTTTTCAAGTCATCATATAATGTTTTAATTAGGGTGATTTTTATGGATTATTCAGAAAATATTGATATTTCAGTGTCTAGTGAAAATGAAAATTTTTTAAAAAATGTTATTTCTTTTGAATAAATAAATTAACTAAAAAGTCCCATTATGTTTTGAATATTATTCCAAGAAACATAAGGTTTATCTATTTATATTTTATCCAATTAATTTCTTTTTAATCAACATCATATTGCATTTTAGTATATGGTTTTCTATGGGCTTAAAACGATATTTCTCTTAAAAATAATTGAAATGCATAATGTTTCTCTATTTTAATTAATAGAAATAAATCCTACATAGGAATTTTTTTTAAATTAAATCTAAATATTTTATAAAATTATATATTAATTATGTTCTATATAATTATTATTATTAGACATAGAGTTACTATAAAATCAGTTTGTTCTTGGAAAACAATACAATTCTAAAAAACCTACTTTTTCGTTACGTCTACGGATTTTTTCTTAAATTTAATTTATTTTACATTTAAAAATTTTATTATAAATATAAAAATTTATTTTTTAAATATAAATTTAATTATTATATTTGGGTTTATCATTGAGAATTTTTGGAAAAGGTCAATTTTGTGGATGAATAGTTAAAAATACTGAAATTTAATTGGAAACTGCATTTTTATTTAAATTATTTATAATGTTAAATAATATTTTCATTTTATTTTAAAGATAAATTAGTAAAATTATATATCTATTTATCCAAATTTGTTCATTTTAACCATTTTTTCATTAAAATGTTGTTTTCCATCGTGTTTGTCGGATTAATTTTTAAATAAAAATTTTACAATTATTTGAATAAAACTTTGAAAAATGGATTTCAAATTTGGAATAAGATAAAATTATGTTACATAATATGTTATACATAATTTTTTACAAAACATAATAGTGAAAATAGAGAAATTATTTATTGTAGTTAGGGTTAAAATGTGTTTACTGGGGGTTAAACTAATAACATAATAGGTAAAATAGCCTAAAATTTTCTATAAAACATATTTTTTCATAACATTTCTTTATTATAAATACTAATATATATAATGGTCCATTACTGTAGAATTTTTACATGAAAACAAATGTGGTAGGAATCAATTCTTTTCATAAATTTTAAGTTTCCCCATCAGTGCACTTTTAAAGGGTACCCCATGTCATCCTCTCTTCACTTCTTAAAACCTAATGGTTCATCCAATAACATCCTATATCATTTATATAATTACCTAAAATCATTTTATAAGATTTATTTTGGGCATAAATACAACAAATTAAGGCCTTTTATATAAACCAAAATAAGTTTCCTGAAGAAGAGGTAATGATCTTGAATAAGAATTATTTTTGTTTCTTTATCCAACTACATCAATTCTTATTAAACCATGACTCTATAATAACATAATTGTCTTCAATATAATAAAATTTTACTATATTAATGTAATAACCTCAATCCTTATTCTATTATATCAAATGTATAAAAAAATAATCATTCATCTGTATAGTGGACTATCACCCCACGAACCGATGTCATTCATATTTCCATTACCATCTCTCACAGATGGGTATAATGATGGACGTAAAGTTTATATATGATATTCAAAATATAATTATAAAAATATAGTCTTAATATGATATAAAAATTTTTTATTTCCATTAATTAATGGATTTGATAATGTCGGTCATTTGTACGGTGGACTACCTCCTCGTGAAGTGTTGTGATTCGTTTTTCACTAACTCTTTACATAAAAGCTAATAAACAAAAATTTAATAAATATATTTGATTTAAATTAAACAATTAAGAAATTAATGAAATATTTAGCATTGTTAAAATATAATATATCAATTTATTTTTACATTTTCAATCAGTGAAAGAAAGTAAAGTCGTTTGTGTATTTGTTGTCTACCACCTTCATGAAGTGATGTGACTCACTCTTTTATCATAAAACTACATAGATGATATATATAAGTGTTTTTGAAGAAGTAATATTTTATTTATGATATTATTATGATTCTAGAAATATAAAATTTTAATTTCTATATTTCTATAATGATCTTTAAAAAATGGAAATGTTACTAATGTGTACATACGACCTATCATCTCTATCAGAAAAACATACATAATTTTTCAAAACCATCTATAAAAATTATCCATAAAAAATATAATCTTTGTATAAATATGATAACTATATTTCTATATTATTATTCATATGACAGAACTATGTTATATTATCATGAACCGTAACATTAATAACCAATCATGAATGTGAGAATAAAGAAATTAACACCCAAAACAAGGAAAATAATGTAATATTACTAGAGATTCAGAGTAAAGATGTTATTAAAGGATAAAATATGATATTATATATATTAATATGGTCTTTTTATAATTTAATAATATTCCTATACATGGTAAATAGGTGCTTAAGGAATGTGCAACTAAAGGACGTGTGAGGTAAGGGACTTCATCACAATTTCCATTAATTGATACATATTTTATTATAGTGTGCACAATTCATTATATATTGTGTAAACAATAGCCATTTTATATGTAATATTATTTTTCATTAATAATTAGTGGAATTTTAATTTTCAAAAATAAATATTCCAACTATTTCAATCCTTGAAAAAAAATCAATCCACTAGTATTGAATTTCATAAATCAATCTTTTTTCATTAGGGAATATTACTCATTCACTATCATTGATATTCTATGATTATGTCTATAATAGATTATGAATATAAAACTTTTTTATATACACTATTTAATGTCAATTAATAGATGTTAAAAATAACTAATTCTTTCTTATATGTTATGATCATTGTAAGGGTTTAATCCTCTATCCCATAATAATTGAGATTTTTTATTCTTGAATTTCAGTTAAAAGAAAATATTTTATCTTTGTATAATAAACCGATTTAATTTTATTTATCTTTAGTAATTAATGATAATTTAAAGATATATTACCATCTTTTCACACTTTGGTACTTAAAATAATTGGTAAAATGTTTATAATAAATCTTACATAATATCTAACTTTGGTAAAAAATCTATCTTCAACCAAAACCATGTTTTTAAATAATGTTTTTAAAAATGTTTTTTTCTTATCCAAATTATCTAATACATATATTTTTACAAATATTTCTCTTTTTAAAAAATATTCAATGGAATATTTATGTCATTTTCAAAACAATTCTCATTTTTATATTATAAAAAAGTGAAATGAATATTTTTTTTAAATTTTATGATAAGAACAGAATTTATAGGCATCATGACCAATAAAATTTTATAAAACATCATTTAAAATAATGATAACTTTTTTAAAAAAAAATCAATATAATTCTTTTCATGAACATTTATTTTAGAAATTGATATTCAAAATGAAAATAATATTTTCTTGAATAATGTTTTTTAAGATCTTTGAATAGTAGTTCTATTCTTCAAATATTACAACCCTTTATTCTTACTCCATCGAGGATATATGTTGTATTAATATTAACCTTCTTATTTATATGGATGTATTAGTATTGTTTCAAGGATATTTTTATGGAACCTATTTCATTTTCATATGTTGATCATGTTTTAAAGAGATTTTTATGGATCACATTTATTTTCTTCGAGTTAACAATGTTAAAAATATTGTTATGGAACCTGTTTCTCTTCCATGGGTTAACCATGTTTAAAAATGATTGTTTTGGAACCTGTTTAATATCCATGGGCTAATGAATTATCAATGATCTTGACACGAACCCCCATTATATTTCAATGGTTTAATCAGGTTATAAAATTAATAATGATTCTTTCATTGGGTTTTGGGATGGAAGATCTATATACTTTATTCATGTTTTGGTTCCTCCAAAATATATATAATCAGCGATCCCATATAGCTATGGGTGTAACAATTATAACCTATATTATTTTTGTACCCAGAAAACATTAGGTGATACTGTTATATATTATATGATTGGTGCACCTAGATAGCATTGGGTCAGCCCGTTATATATTATACAATGGGTGGGCCCTGATAGCACACCAATGTTTTGCCTAATGAGTATGTTCTATGGATAATTATATTCTAAGTTGATTTTATTATTATGATATTTTTATTATTTATAAAAGGTATATTTAATTGTTTAATGAAGATGATGTTCCAGGATACCAACATGTTTTATCGATGTTTGTTATGGGTTTATAGTGTTTCCTTTGATCAAAATTAATATCATATTGTTCATGATTACTGATTCTGATTACTCCTTCATTTTTCAAATATTTATTTAATTTTTTTATAATATCTTATTCAAAAATTGATTGATATTTATTCTTTAATTATTCTATCATTAACTCTAATTATGTAATAAATAACATATGAGCTTTTTATATTTATTGATGGCATTCACATGTTAATGCTTATATTTACCCATACTGAAAATTTGAGCACATCCATTTTATGTTTCCATTTCATAAATATATCATGAAATGATATTGAATTAATTATATCTATGAGTTATTTCATATGGATGATTAATATGACTTAATGTGAAATTATAAAAGCTTTATTAAGTTGGAGAAGTTCTCATTTGAAAATATGGGTATTGTTTATCTCATATTTTTTCCTCGATATCTAAAAATATAAACCTAAAATATCATTCAGAATGTTAGTGATCTAATTTTTAATTTATATGTTATAATATTTGGATAGAAAAAAATTCTCATAATAATTGGTATCAAATACAAAAATTTAATGTTTATGATTTCAGCACCAGTTCTGGGACATCGGGTTCTAGGAAATCAGAGTTTCTATTAGAAGAAAGGTTTAGATAACTTTTGAGACTATGATTTTTATCTTTTCATGTAATCATAAATTTTTTGGATACAATCCTATGTCTATAATATTAATAATGATCATAAGCTAAAATTTTGAGACACCCCTAAATTTATGAGATATTAAAGTCACACATGCAAAATTAAAAGATGTTTCATTATATTTAACTATATGTAAAGCTATGGTCTAACATGAATATTTCATTTAGATTTTGTGAAAATAATCATTAAGGTATTTATAACATTGGGTTTATGTGGTCTTGGATATTGAGGTAATTATGGGAAATGTTTTTTAACATTATAGAATACCGTGGGTTTTGATATTGATTTTGTGACTATGTGATTAATGTTATTTCAAAAAATAGATCCCCACATTTTGGCCTTCAAAGATGAAAGGTATTAGATAAATTTTTTGGATAAAAAACTCTTTAATTTTTTGGATTGTTAGTAATGATTTAGGTTTAGATTTTGTTATTACTATTGAATTTTTGAGATTAATATATTATTCCATCATATGATAATTTACTCATTTTAGGAATTATTTTCTCATGTGATACCCATTTTGGTTTTTGTTATTTTAAATAGATGATTGGAATATATTTTTATCCATTTTATGATTATATGATCCATTAAAATTTGAATTTTAGTGCATCATGTATCACAAATTCATCTTGATAACTCATCGTTTGGAGAAAAAGATAAGATTCTGGTAAAAATTAGTTAATGAATAAAATTCTATTTTTCATGAATTTCTATTTTACTATGTTTTTAGTGTAGAAAGTTAAATAATTCCCCGACTTTAGGAAAATTATCTTGAAAAAAAATGTCTTTTTTCATTCATATCCATTGAATCATATGGTCTTCTAAATCATTACAGATTTATGGTTTTGAGGCCTTTAACATTGCATTGATCATTCCATTATTTGTGGTTAATCACCTAAATCACTCTATATTGTTATTTAATATTTTCATCCATTCCCAAATATTCACATCTCACCTATATTCTCCAATTTTGAATCCATGTATGTTTTGTTTCAGATGACCCTCATATTTCCTTTTCACTTTTATCAAGAATTTAATTTATTTACCATTTTTATGATATGGGTTTATGACAAAGGTATTTTCAAATAACTATCGGTTGACTTATGAGATAAATTTTAAATTTCTTGGATGATATTTATTAAATGTGGGAGGATTTAACACTCCAATATTTTATAAAAAAACTATGTTCAAAAGTGCATTCGACAATAATACCAATATTAAATGAAACATGAAATATATAATTATTATTAACCGCCCATTAAATTTGTGAGTATGGATATTATTAAATAATTAATAATATATATATTCTACTATATATAAATTATTGAAAAAATTTAAAAAATTAATGGATCAGTTTTTAGAAAATTGATTTTATTCTTCATAAATATGTTTTCTTCAAACAGGTTTTTGTTGATTTTCAAAGACATACTATAATTTTTAAAAAATATAGAAAATTTATTTGATAAATATAACTTAATTTTTTAACTAATCATATAAAATTTTATTCTAGTGAAATATCATGATTTTTTAGAAATTATTTATTTTTCAATAAATACCAAAAATGAATATTTTTTTTAAAATGTTATTTATTTCCAATAAATTTGGAAATTTAAATGATTTATAATCACTTATATTAAATTTAATGAAAAAATAATTATTATTTGTAAATATTTAAATGACTTAATTTCTTTTTAATTAACTTCATATTTAATTTATTATTAGGTTGTACTTGGTTTTAAAATGGGATATTTCTAAAAACTGATTTAAAATACTAAATGTTTCTCCAATTTAATTAATTAAAATAATACCAGATGTGAAATTATTTAAATTAAAATTACATATTATTTTTCAGTAAATTTAAATTTGGTTCCATACAAATATTATTATAATACATTGAGTTAACATAAAATCATATTATTGTACAAAAAATATAATTCTCAAAAACTAGCCTCTTCGTTGCGTTTGTTGGTATTGTTTTAATTTTTTTTTTAAATTATAAAATTCATTACACAAAATAAAATTCCTTTTATAAATAAACATGTAAAAATTATATTATGTTTGGTTTCTGATAATTTTATGAAAAGATAAATGCTTTGATGAATATTTAAAATATTGAATTTTAATTAAAAACAACATTTTCATTTAAATTATTTTTAACGTTAAGTTATATTTTAATTTGTTTTATAAATAAAACTTTTCAAATTATATATATATTTTAATCTAATTTAGTTCATTTTCATAAAGATCATATTGAAATTGAATATACAATCCTTGTAAACATTTAAACATTTTCTATTTAAAACCCCACTTTTTCATCACATCTGAGGGATTAATTTTTAAATTAAATTCCTCCAATTATTTGAATTTTATTTAGAAAAATAGATTCCATATTTGGAATCATAATAATTAATAATATATAAGAAGTTCAAATTATTTTTTTACCCAACTAAATAGTGAAACTAGTAAACATTAAATACAACAATTATGGTAAAAATATGTTTACCATAGGGTTAAACTAAAAATATAATAGTTAAAATAACCTAAAAAGTTATAAAAAATATTTTTTATAGAAATATAATGACCTTATAAATTATATTATAAATAATTTTCCTTTATTTGAGCCTTTCGACATGAAAAAAATGTGTGGAATTCATTCTTTTCAAACTTTTAAGTGGGCCACTCACCTAAATTTAAAATGGAAACCCATATCCCCCTATATTCACACCTTAATAAATCATTTTTCACAAAATACCTACCAAAATAACTTATTTAATTACCTTATATCATCCCATAAGCCTTATTTTGGGCATAAATTCAACCATGGGATGCCTTTTCTACAAACCAAACAAAGTTACCCGAAGAAGATGTAACATTTGTCGATGAGTGTTTTTATTTTAGTTCTTCATACAACTCCGTAAATTGTTATTTAAAAATGGTCATATAATTACAAAATTTTATTAAATATACTTATATGTTTATATTTTAGTTAAATGGCCACAATCCTTATCATCTTCCATCAAATGGGTTACTAAATCATTATTCGTTTGTATGACGGACTACTACCTCACGAACCGATGTCATTAATTTCTCCATTAAAACCTCTAAAGGTTGGGAATGATGATGTATATAAAGTATATATATATGAAAATTATAACATATTTATTCCAATGTAGTATTTATAACATATATACCTTTTAAATTTCCATTATGTAAGGGATATGATAATGTTGCATGTGTGTGTGGAAGACTATACCACCTAATGAAGATATGTTATTTGTTCTTCACTATTTATTTACATGGAAGGTAGTAAGGATAAATTTAATGAATATATGGGATATAAATGAATTAATTATTATATTAATAATATTTGAATTTTTTTTAAATTATAATATATTATTTTCTTTTTACCCTTTCACTCACTAAAAGATGATATCGATATTCATGTATGTGTGGATTTCTGCCTTTACAAAGCTATGTGGCTATCTCTTTTATCACCAAACCACATGAATGATATTTATATGTTTATTTAAAGAAATATTGTTTTTTATGATATTATTACCATTCTGGAAATATAAAATATTTCAAATCTCATTTCCATAATGATCATTGAAAAATGAAAGTGTTACTCATGCTTATGTACATCAAACCATCTCAAAGATCATAGCATACTTCATTATTCAGACCCACCTTTTTTAATTTGTATTAAAAATTATAAATTATTTATAAATATAGTAATTTTTAATTATTTTGATTTTATATTTTATTATACTATATTATATTCAAGAGAACTAGAAATTTTAGTGTGAAGCATAAATGAGAAAACAAGTCAATTAACACCCAATACAATGAAAATAATGAAAAATTATTAATGAAGTGGTGAAATGAAATCTAAAAGGATTTTATTTGATATTATATATATTAATATGTTTCTTTACTAAGATAATGACATTTTTAAAACCACTATATAGGATGTTGTAGCATATTCAACTAAAATTAATCATTATGTATGGGGCTTCGTCTCGATTTTTCTTTGTTGAGAAATATTTTATGGTTTTGAACATAATTTATTATATGTTTATTTAATATTGAACATTTTATATATAATATCATTAGTCCTTAATATTTCATCATATTTTATGTTTCAATTATAAATATGTTGTCTTTATGGGTTTTTTCTGTAATTTTTTCGAGTGGTCATTAATTTCATAACTTAATTTGGTTTTATTATATTGTATTACCCAATTTTTTTGATATTATACGACCATATGTGTAATTTATTGTTAAAATATAATTTTTTATTTCCAATTATTTTATTTTTATTTTTATTTGATACACATAATTAATTCATTGATTAAATCTTTCATCAACATTATGATCATTATAAGTTTTTATTTCAAAATATCATCCAAATCAAGATTATTTTTTAATAAATTTTAGTTAAAGGAAATTATTTCATCTCATTCGAATAAAATCATTCAATTTTATAAGATTTTGGTCATCAATTATATTTCCAAGTAATATTACAATTTTTACACTCTTTAGTGCTTAAGAATTTTGATAAATGTTTTTATAAAAATTCATAATCATTTATCTCTATCATTGCAATTATGTTTTCTAGAAAAACCATTTGTTAAAAAAATATTTTTTAAGGTTTCTAAAAATTATTTATTAAATACATATTTACCAAATTTTTTATTTTTAATTTTTTTCAAAGTTATATTTATTTCATTTTCAAAACAATGATAATTTTTCTTTAACTAGAAAAGTGAAAGGAATATTAATTTTTTTATATATAGAATAAATAGAAATTCTGCCCATTTTGTTAAATAAAATCTTTTAATAAATATTTTATAAGTATTTATGATAATTTTTATCAGAAATAATTTCCAAAACTTTTGAGATCATTATATTTTAAAAATTTATTTCCAAAATGAAAAGGTTACTTTCCAAAATATTTCTTTTAATGATTTTCTTATAGTGTTTTTATTAATCAATAAAACCCCTTTATTCATACTCTAATTGGTTCATTTTGTATTTATACCATCAATATTATTTCTCTAGATGGATTATGATATTATCAAGGATATTTTTATATTACCCATTTTATTTCCCTAGCTTAATTATGCATCAAATAGATTCTTAGGGAACCCCTTTCCTTTCCATGGGTTTAAAATTTTCAAATAGATTGTTATATAACCTCTTTACTTTTCAGGGGTTAAGCATATGTCAAATATATTTATATAAAACTCATTTATATTCTAAGGGTTAATATTGTTTCAAATATATTAAAAATAAACACATTTCATTTATATAGTTTAATCTAGTCATAAAATTAATAATGGTTATTAATATGAGTTTTAAAATAAAATCTTTATGTACATTATTCATGTTGTTGTTCATGGAATTTATATACATTTGGTGCTAACAAATATAACTAAGTGAGCCTATTAGATCTTATATGATTCATTCATATAGATAGTATTTGGTAACACCATTATATATTATGTGATGGGTGTAGCCAGATAGTGATGGGTGAGCCGATTGTAGCTTATATGATGGGTGAACCCAGAGAGAAATCCAATGTATTGGGTAATTATTATGTTATCCAAAGAATTATTTTTTAAGTCTACCATATGGTTATCTTATTTTTAATGGTTATGTAAGGGTTATTTCAGTGTTCTATGAATATGATGTTCCAAGATACCGACATGTTTTATCAAATATTTCCATGGGTTTATATTTTTTACTTTCATATGTATTATTAATACATCTCCCATAATTATTGATTCTGATGACTCTTTATTTTGTTAATTCCTTATTCCATGATTCATGATTGATGATTTAGGAATTTATGTTTCTGTGTTCTTTTATTATTTTCCCAGACACTCTAATTATGTTATTATACCCTTAAGGATTTCTTTTTTTCATTGATAACATTCACTTTTTGATGTTTATATATACCCTTACTGAGCATTTTATCTCACCCATATTATATTTCCATTCCCCCAAGATATCAAGAAAATATGTTTAATGTATTATACCTATATTAAATTCCTTATATATGATCATGATGAATTAATTTTAAATAATAAAATATGGGTTAATTGGAAGAAATTTTCATATAACAACATGGGTATTGTTTTTGTAAATGATTGTCCTAATTCCCTTCAACTCTAAACCTAAAAGGTCCTATAGAATTAATGTGATAAAATGTTTCATTTTTATGTTGTAGGTTTTGATGAAAAAAATTGGGTCACAATTTTTGGTATCAAATCCAAAAGTATAAAGTTTATTTTTTTTCACTAAATCTAGGTGTGCGGGTTCATGGAGGTTATAGTATGGGTATGGTTTGTAAAAATAGAATTAATGATGTTCATGTTTATGGTAATTTTTCACATAATTTTTTTATTAATTGATCATTAATATAATGTATTAAAATATTTTATGTTTATAGACTCGTCCATGATAGAAATTATATGGATGGTGTAACATAATTCAAGCGGGTAGTTGAACCAACCCAAACATGTCCACATCAAACTAATGAGTGATTAATATTATAGAGCCATATTTTAATAATATAATTTATATATAATAATAAATATTCTAAAATAAACACATAACAATTAATAATGATATTATTAATGGGTGAGTTTGATGTGATAACTTGAAAAGATAGATAAAATGTGGCATCATGTACTCTGGTGTGACCAATAGTATTAAAGAATAACATGAATTACTTCAACAAAACAAACGTACCTATTATTCAACTGGGTTACCTATTTTTGTTTTTATTCCCCTATTATATATTAACACCTTAATTATGGAATTATTTATTTACCACCATTCCAGTTTACTCTTACCCTTCGCCATTAATGGTAAAATCATTTCCATTGATCCTTTATTTTTCTTTACATTATGAAATAGACAACAAATATTTACTAATATCTTCAAAAAATACATAAATATTTTCACTTAGATAAACATTATTAAGAAAATACAACCCTTATTTCATCTTTATAACTTGTAATTTAGTTTTGTCCTTATATTCTAACCCATGTTTTTAAATTATCTAATTTTTACATATTGGTTCCTACATTCTAATTCTTAATAGCCTTTATTACAGAATAAAATCCCTTTTGTTTTGTTATGTATGCAATGAAACCATAGTAAATTTTATCTTTTTAAAATTTAAACTTAAATTGAATTAATCTCTTATCATTATTAGTTAATAAGATCCATAAAGGGTGTTTCTGGTAGGGGATCAAGGGGGAATTTCATGTGAAATACATACCTACCATTTATGTAAAAATTTGATCTAGATTCCCAAATGGAAATGATTCATACCTCCAGATGACCTCAAGTTCACCTCTTGATTGATATTAGGTGATGTTAATTCAAGGTGATAAATAAAAATAGTTTGGGAAATAGTTATTCTTATTTTATAATATATTAATAATTAAATAAATAAAAATAGGGATTTACTTATATTATAGCATGATCCCTATAAATTTTAAATCTAACTTGACCAAATTATGACATTCACCAGTGTAATTCCTATTTTTTGAGTAAGCTTCTTAATAGGATACACTATATCTATGTATACATTCATCATATCAAACCATAGGAAAATAATACATGAAAGTAGTGATATCAGAAAAAAATAAGTTTTATATAATGTGTGAAAATAAAACATCACATAAGGGAAAAAATAATAATTCTAATAGGCAATATCCTACATGAAAACAACCATTTATATCCCCACTACGCTTGCTCAATATTCACACTAGAAACTCTAAAAGTTCACATCTCAAAACCAATCACCATGTTCATTCACATCACATGGTCTAGTACACCCATGTTTGATGAGTTGTAACTTTTCCTTTACCTCTATCACATAAAACAAGGTTTGTATGATATATAATAAAAGAAGTCTAAGGTGAAATTATATTATACCAAGTGTAAGTCACCTCTAAACCTCATCATGCATTTTATAAATCTATGTGTAAAAGTGTGAATAAAAAGTAGGCATGCAATAATAAATCATAAGTAATATAATATATATGTTACTGGATAAAAAAATATTGAATTATCCACAATGAATAGAGTTAAAAATAACTTGATTTAATAAGAAAATAATAAAATTCAATGAAGTTATCCAATATATATAGTCACCCTACCTCGAAGGTCAACCCTTCCTCCTTAAGAAGAACTTCATGAGTGCATAAGCTTCGTCCTAATCTCAGAGTCCACTCTTCTACTCATAGGGAGGATCTATATATATATATATAATAATCACCTATGAGGACACTCATATTTTCATGGGATGGAATGTATACACACACCCACACATGCACACACACACACATATATATATAATCATATTCATATATATTGGCCCCCACTCTATGAGGTCTCTCTCCTTTTATTAGGAATAATCATATGAATAAAAGAAGTCCACATATGTAATTATATTCACAACTTCAAGATAATTCTAAGTCATTATTTTAGTAAAATTGGGATGATTTACAATGTCATTTAATGTAGTTTCTTTTTTTCAAAGCATGTACAACAAGGTGACCTAAACTCATTGAGGGAAGATATAGATTATCCATGGGATATTTAGAAATGGATTATATTGGTCCCCCTCTTTCAAATTAGAGGATTTGAATAATCCACTTTGATGGTATTTTCCAAAAATTATCTCAGGGATTTCCAACTGAAAAAAAAGATTCATTCTTTAGAGGATTAATTATGATGGGTAGCATTGTTTTATCCACTATCACTGGGTATGTTTTTTGAATTTTAATATTTCCAAAATAAATCATCAAAAATATTGGTTTCAATCTTGATTATTTCATCAAGGATTCAAATAAAGAAGGACTAAATCACTGATCTAGTAAAAAATATTGGATAGTCTTTTCGAATTATTGGTGATAAACTCCATGAACCTATATGAATATTTTAATTGTTTTCAGTAAAAACTAGGGTAGGAGGTTATCTCGATTTAGTCCCTTTGTTCCATGTTCATCAAACATTAATACATTCAGTCCCTAGTTCACATGATAAAAGTTTAAATTGGTTCTCATCATTACACAATCACTTTGATATGATAAGAGTTTTTCAAGAGTCTAATCAATGGATCATTGGAAGTGGAGGCATCTCTTTCTAGAATGACATTTGGGTTGAATCCGCCCTTTACTTTCCTAGTTTATTGGCTGTAGACTTATGATTCAAACAAGATTCCATACATCCTTAAATCATAGAGGGGTATTAAATTAACAACAAGAAACTCTTCAATAAGATTTTATTGGATGATGAAACATATAAATGCTATATTCCCCATTCTAATTCAGTATTTCTCAGTAGCTCTTCATTCATTGACCTCACTCATACTCATCATCAAAAAAGGCCTCTAGGAAAGCTCCATTGTTGTATAAATATTCCCATAAATCTCAAAATTATCATTTTTAATATTAAGAATCAAGATATTCTCATGGATGATGTTGTGAAAAAAATGGAATTCATCTTGATTCCAAAAGTCTCTGTTGTAAGGATGTTATGTGTAGGTATATTATCCATATTTTCTTTGATGGGGGCCTAGAAAATATTATATGGGATTTGTTATAGGTACTTTTGGTCATATTAATTCTATAGACAAATTAATTTATTCCTTTTTAAATGTAAATGCGAGTAGTGACACAAATTTTCAGGTCATAGTATCTTAATGTTTGCAAGATGTAATGTCATTTGGAATTATTGAAATATATCTCACTGCCAAGGTGTTTCTCCTTCAACTGGGTATTTAAAATCTCATCTCACAATAGAATTTTCAATATCATTTCATTATGAAAAAAATACCAAACTAAATTTATCTATCCTGGATTGTTTTTTGTATCTTCTTATATATGGGCGTGTATCTACTACAAGAAGTGTTAGAACATGGGTGTGCTAGAAGGCTCCTCAATAAGGATTTAATTTGTATACTGATGGGTCATACATAATTGGGAAGATTCAAGGAGCAGTAAGTTTTTTGGGATAGAAGTGATTAAATTATTATGGATTTTTTGGCCTTTTATGGTGAGTATTATTCCCTTAAAATGGTGTTAAACACCATGCTTAATAGAGACATAATTTTAAGGTCCAATATCATTAACCTAGTTTTAATTGAATCTAATTAGTTACTACTCATAAACTACTAATATATTAACTCTTCATATCACTAGAGAATAGAATACTCTATCCATAAATTATGGAGTCTCCTACAATTAAATGTGGAACTCCTTCATATTTGGTGTGAAGGAAATAATGTAGTAGACCAAATACATCTAAAGGAAATCAACTAAATCCTATTATAATTTTTACAAGTATTCTTTATAAAACCATTTATTGTAATAACATTATACAAGATCATACCCCTTAATTCCATGAATTTTATCCACATTGAGGATACTTATCTCTCCTCTCGTTCACAATTATTTCTCTACCCATTTTATTATAATAAAAATTCAACTTTCAGTTAGTTAGTCACACGTATAATCAATGCACATGCCATGAGCTGGATCTTGTAAGTCAAGGATTAAAACTATATATGAAATATATTTAAATACAAGGATATACATAATAAATATCATCAAATAACACAATTAAAATCATTTAAAATGTTTGAATCATAACATAAAATCATGAAATATAGCTAATGAATAAAAGTTCTAGCATACATGAATCACTAAGAAAAATATAGGAATTAAACATGATAGAAGAATCATTTAATAAATTCTTATAAATTAACATGAAAAAATATAAAGTACACACGTTAATAGTGTAAAGTTATCATAAATATCGTCAAAAGGACATTTATTATAATGTATTAACTGAGAAATATATTTATAATTAATCATTAATTAAGAATAAAAAATTTTAATACGAAGCATAAAAGATAAAACATAATCAGTATAGAACAAGTAATGAAGTCTATCTCATATTCCTCTCATTTCTAAATAAAAAATTCATAAGATATTTTATAAATTCAATGTATAATGTCTCAAGAATCAACAAGGTATGGCCAAATTCAATTTTTTCATATGAAAACCATTTTCATTGGAAATGTTTTTAGGAGATATCATAATCTAGGAACCGTCACTTGATCCTATTCCCCTGAAATAGTAACTCTATCATAATATAAAGAAAATAGAAGAGATAAACCCGATTATACTGTTCATATTTAATACCTTATTCCTATATAAGATATATGTGACACCACAGATAGATTTATGAAATCTAGGTTAGATCAAAGGGGAATTTAGGTTACTACCAAAATTATAAACCATTAAACTAAAAAGTACATGAAATATTATCCCAAAAAAGTGATGAATATGACTAGTTTATACCACTTAATGAAATTATAATCCAAATATGGTCCCAGATTCAATACCTAGAGAAATGAACATGTAGATATAAATATGAATCTATTTCAAGAATAACCAAAAGATTGAGGAAAATAAATATCAATCCAAATCATTGAAAATGGTGAACTACTACAACCCCATAGTGATAGAGCTTCATGAACATAAAGGATAGGGTTGAAGGCAGGAATAAAATCCATATAAAATATATAATTTAAATTTTAATATTGGAATGACATTGTGATTCTCAATTTTTTTATTCAATGGGATTAAATTTTGGGATGAAATGAATAAAATTAAATAACTAAAACAATATATAGTAGCCTACTAGGTACCTAGTCCGGGTCCACTAGGTACCTCGTGGTGCTGAAAATGTTGTAATAGTGTCTCCTCTATCTTTAGGTCTCTAGTTCCTACAACCGAGTACCAAGTGTTTTCAATCACCATGGGTCCCTTCTATTTCCCTCTTTTTCAATTCCATAAATTCCCCTAATTATTACATTAACTCATAAACACACTAAAATAGAATTAAATTTTTGATATTTAAGGGAACAAACTGACCTGAAATGATATAGATCTTTTCAACATCCCCAGCATTGGCAATCTGATCCTTGAGAAAATTTAACAAGATTACAAAGAGTAAAAGCTCATGTATTTATCCTTCATTTCATCTTCAAATTCCTTTATCACATTTTAATGATAATAATTATTTCAACCTACTTTTACCAAGGGAATAAAATTTTTTCACAAGGTATTCTATCATCGATCAATGAAAAAAATAAGTTATTCCATAAAGAAACCTAACAGAGAAAATTTATGTACATATTTTTATTCGGATAATGAGTATTTTTTAATTTTTCAAAATGATAAAACCCATTAATTTTATTCTTTTATAAAAATAATGGGTAATTTTAATTATAAAATAAAAATGGTCTAAATTGTGAAAAGTTCTTAATTCTAGATTTCTAATATATTTTTTGGTTAAGGGTGGTCTGGTCATTTCATGAAACATTTAAATACAAATTGAGTGATTAATTTTTTTAGAATCATTATATTATTTTCTTAAACTTTTTTTCTGAAAGAGTGGATGATTCAATCATATAGAGGCCTTAAAAATTAACGAATTTAAAAATAATCTGGCATATAGTGTGGACCACCCCACTTTAATGGAAGACCATCTCTTCCTAGACACCTCCAATGGAGGTGATCCCACCTCAAAAAAATGATAACACTTTGGTGAATATATGAAATTAATTTCAGAGAGTTTAGAAGTCATTAAGGTTCCCATTTGATGTCATACATTTGGAGGAAGATTCTTAGAACCATCTTATAGAAAACATAACACGCAATAAAAATTTAATAACTCCAGAATGTGATGTCCAAATGAGCTGATATTTTGAGAGGACATTAAAGGACTGTGGGAACAACCTTCATGAAGTAGATCACGCAAGAATTTTTCATTTAGTTGGTTCAAAACGTGTCAGCCTTTAGATTACAGAAATAAACCTATGAAAGGAGTGGATCTCCTACATCTCAATTCATTCCTTCCCATTTCCACCCCATCTCAGGAACAAGGGGGAAGAGTCCAAGAGACATTTAGGAATAATATTAATTTATTTTAGTTTTTATTTTAGTTTTCTTTTATATATAACAAATTCAATTATTTATATTAAATTGTTTCACTTTCCTTCTTTCATCCTAATTTTTTTATTCCAACAATAATTCTATTGTTCTATCTTCCATATATCCATCGTGATCTCCTCTCACTTTGCAATGGAAAGTGACAAACCCAAGTCTTTACGAGAGGGTAGTTTTCCTAGTGTTATTTATTATTATGCTTCAATTCAAAATATTTTTATTCAATTTGTTATGGAGGAGGTAATATTGCATGGGTGAAGCAGTCATCCACGATGACAGTATTTCTAAATCCATTCATTTCAATTTATTCAATAATTTTACCTCCCTTTTCTTAATAAAACCCTTAAAACAATGGGGTTGGGGTTTCTATAAGTGAAGAAATGGTATATGGTGGATCTGGGTCTTTTAAGAATAACATTCTCTGTTGAGGTGTTACCATACCTAACTATTGAAGGAGGTGTTGTTTGGTGTGTTGGACACATGTTAAAATCAAACAGTTAACAAATAAATTGATATTATTTCATTAATGTGGTTTCACTAAATGAATTATAAATTTTAATTTAAACAAAATATATATATAATGAATGATCCCATGATATCCAACCATAAGACAATGTTCTTTCTTCTATAATTTCATTCTGTCTGCATATAAATCATTATTTAGATTTAAATTTTTCATTACATTATTTCGATTTCATAATTTTGTAAAACCATAAGAACCTTCATTTTTAGTAAACTATACAAAAATAATAAGATTAGGGGAACTAGAATAAGTGATTGAACCGATAGTGATGCTCCACAAGTGAGAGGACTCCAGTCACCATATTTGTAAATTAGGAAAATATAAATTGATTTTTTCATGCCCTATGACAGGAATTCCTTAAAACCAGCTATATCTAAATCTATTTCATCAATTAAAAACTCCTGAGTTGAATTGAAAATATAATTTTATCACCACGAAAACAAAGAAAACATCACAAATTTTACGGAATTGAGTTGGTATAACAAATTTTTAATCCAATTCACAGATTCAATTTCCTTCCCACTTACTGATGACAAAATAGATGAGTAAATTGTGAAAACACATAATCATCAATCTAAAATTCCAAGTAAATTGCCTATAATTATTATAGGGCTTCTCCAAACTTTATATAGTCAATATAAAATTTCATATTAATCATTACATTTTTTATTTTGTGGGACTATACTAAGTCCAATCAATAATTATTTCCTAATATATATCCAATATAATAAATAATAACATGTTCTTCTATAGATTACCTAAAATGGTGAAATTTTTATAGATTATTAATATGTCTAATTTAATGAAAACTCTACAAGTGGAAGATTAACTATTCAAGAGCCTAAATTATTAAGGATGGAAGATCATAACTTATCTTCAAGAATGTGAATATATGTCTTAGATTGACCATTTATATATAGGATATAATTTTTACTGAGTTTTACATAAGTCTTGAGATATTTTTATAACCCTTTATAAAACTAAGATGTAAACCTAGGGTCCATGTATGAGATAATACTAGTTCATACCCTATATAGTTCGACATTCTTAGAAACATAATGATTTACCAAGTCCTTAATAGAAGAAACCACCTAGTTATGCTGAAAATGTGTATTCTAGGTTATCTAATTGAGTATTAAATATACTGTAAAGTTCCTTTTAATGGTGTGAGGTAAACTTATTAAAAATTCATAGTTATTTTATCTTATTTACATTATGGTATAAAAAGTGGTTATGATGCACTTGGTGATCATTGATGTTCTATCTAAGCCCACTGATAATTAAGTCTTTGAGAAATGCATCTCAAGATTCCTCCTTTAATTCTTATACATCATAATTTCTTATGTATATACCAATATATATTGAATATTATTGGAAAAAAAATAATAACGAGAGAAGTGATATTCATTCAAAACCTTTTTTGTAACGGTTATAGGACATACCAGTCATCTATAAACACAAAGTAAAGACCCAGAATTAGAAGTCCATCCCTTTAATTTCTATCCAATACTGAGTCTTTATTAAATGATGATGCAATCAAAATTAAAGATCTATAAAACATTATAATATTCAAAAATCAATAATTTAATATTTATGGGGTAAAAATAAATGACATACTAGTCTCTTAAAATATCTATGTGGTGGATTTCTACCATAGATATAAGCTCTAATTAATCAATAGCTTCATACACCATCTGAGGATGATATTTTCTAATGAGTGCATTAGATATAATGTTTTCATTTCTATGGGTTAAGAGCATATAAAAATAAATGGATTTTTATAATCATCCAATCTATTCTACCTCAAATTAATATCACTATATTAAAAGAAATACATAAGGAAATTGTGGCCTTTGTATACCATAAACCACTAACTAAACAAATAATTCCTCCGATATTTTTCATCCTAGGAAAAAAATTATATCCTTAACACATGAATTTGATGGGTTTTTTATGTGGTTTGAACTACCTAGAACCATAGGCTACCAAATGAGGGTTATTTTTCAACACACATATAACACACATAAAATATTCATCATAATGAACCTCTAAATGTGAAACTAAATCTAGAAAAATCAGTGTTTTTGTTTCCATAATACTCTTCTTCTATTATGCCTCAACCTTAATTTCCCAATAATTTTACTCAAAAATAAATTTACAAATTTTTTACCTCATTTTTTTGGTATCCAAAATCCTTTTGATGTTTTTGGGGTTTTCTAGGAGAAATAATGTCTAAAAACTACATATTATAGTGTGTCATGAAATCACATATTGAAGTCACATCTCCCCCTACCCACATTTTATTAATTTTCCATGCCACATCAAGTTTCACTGCATCTTAGTGGTTCTCAAAAAGAAGTACCATGTTATATACTATAGGATACACTATAGTGGTTGTCATAAATGGATGTTTTGTAAGGGATTAGTGTATGTATTGGGTAAGGGTAATCAATTTTACCCTTACATCATCTCATAAAATGAAATAGGCTACGATGTATCCTCTTGGGATATACTATAGAGAACCAATGTTGTGTAAAGGTAACAGATATTACCCTAAAATAGGTATAGTGGGCTATGATGTGTCCTTGAGTGGCAGCATGAAAACCCTCTATATTATTGGTGGATCATTCCATAGCCAATGAATTTGAGACATAAAAGGGGGTTTATGAGGTTTTACACTTATAAAAATCCTTTCTATGTCATTTTATACTATTTTATTGTGATGTGTTAGTGCTTTATCAGGATGTTTGGTTAGGAGGGAGAATTTTTTATATCGTTTTTGGCCATGATATTGGGGTGGATATAAGGGAAAAATATTCATAGAATTAATGGCTTAAATTTGGTTTTTGATTTATTATTATAAAATTGTCTATACACCCTATTCAAATTAAAGGAAATTAGGGGTTCATTACTCCCCTTAGTCGACTCTCTTGAACTCCATGATTCTTACCCTTCCCTTTTCCCCTCCATCATGATATTTTGGTTTTCCTTCATGTTTGAGGCAGATTTACCCTAGTGAATTCAGTAATACCACTTCCTTTTCTCTTTATCTTCCTTCTATACATTATTATTTCCCAAATATGGTATCAATCGGATAGGGTTTATACTCAACCAAAATTTATTTGGGGGTTTTTTGGAGATATAATTCGTCTTGGAACTTTGGGGGTCATTCTTCCTGTTTAACTCAGGATTAACAACTCTCTTGTAGAATTGAAAATATTAGGGAAGGTTTCCCCCATTATTGGACTTCAAATATTAGAACCATGATTACATTATTATTTAAATTTATTATTTTATATCAATTGAAGTAGTTACATGTGATTAATTACTAATTATAAAAAATAAAAGTTTTTTACTAAATTAATATTGAATAAAAAGTTGTTTACCTTTATAGATGCATATAGAATATTTTATAATTTAAAATTTCACACCATATATTTTATGAAATCCCTAAATTGACATTATTAATTATTAGTGGTAATTTAAGTGGAGTTTCGATATTCAAAATGGTTTCCCAATGTTTCTTTGATATTTTGTGGATATACATGTTTTTAAGGGATGTTATATATTAGTATATAATGAATTACTGGGAGGCCCTATTAGCACTTTGAAATATAATTTTATTACTTTAAAAATCCTTGAAATATTCCCCTTTTCGTGTGTTTTCAAAAAATTTGAAATTTCCTTGATATAGGAAACGTCTATTATATTTTTAACATTTTGAGTTAGGGGTTATTCCTAAGAGAGGTAATCGGGGTAAATCTTTATTATTATTCAGCTTGTGTATCTTGGAATATAACAATTTCTATATTTCTATTTTTTATGATAATTAAATCAACCCCATTTTATATATCATGAAAAACCAAAATTTTCTAGTGGAATTTATGAGAGAACATGAAACACTAGTTTAGGGTCATATACTGACTAGTGGGCCTCAGTATGGATTACACCATACATTGGGAGTTTTCACATTTGTTTGTCAAATTAGGGTATAACCGATCGTTATGTTATTTGGATTATATCCGACATGTTGTTATGATGGATCATGTTTTAGTATGTTCAAGACTTTCCACTATTCTCATTAGTATTTCAATGATCACAAGTAAATGGATTCATTATACAGATTCTATTTAATTTATTTAATTAATTGTTGGTTTTTTTACATATCCATTTTTTAAACATTTCATACTCACTATTCTTATTTTTTTATTATTAGTGTAGCTATTACTTATATATTATTACGAAGGACAAATATTTCTCATTAAAATTACTGGTTAAATGTTATAAAAAGTTTTTTAGAACATTATATCCTAAACCTTCGATGTGGGTATTTTGAAGGACGGTATTTCAATAGATTCATAAAAATTAGTTTTTAAACCAAATGATATTAATGGAATAAGGAAATGCATTTTGAATTTTATTTCATCAAAAAAATGGAAAAAACAAAACTTATGTTTTTAATTATGCTTCAACTTCTATTGAATTGAAACTATGATTTATATGAATTATATAAGGTATGATTTCCTATGGATTCCTAATAATATTTTTTATCACACCTAACTATATATTCAGTTTTATGTTCATCTTATTCTCTATCATGGAGTACTTTTGGTTATTAGGTTTTATGGTGACTTGTACAGTCACATAAAGATTGGATTGTGTAGTTATATTTTTCATTATCTTAATATTCACCAAGATGACACATCTAATATTTGATTCTAATTTATTCATATTTAATACATTAGCATGGATGTTTATTCATTTTTATACTCTATTTAGTTTTACTTGGTGTAGAATTTTTCTTTCATGTGGGCCAATAGACCTCCAATGTATGGAGTGGTCATAATATATTTATAAAGGTAATTCTCATATTTAACTTAAGATTATTGGGATAAATTATTCAATTGATTTTATATATGATTATACAGTACTTTTTCTAATCCCATGGGGATCAGGAACACCCCTCGGGTCTATCATAAGCTATATCAAGTTCCTCAATCAATGTTGTCCCTGAGTTGGTTCATTAAAAAATAACCATATATCCTATGTTCTTAAAATTTCATAAGTCTTAGAACACCATTTGTATTTTTGAATTAATATTAAATGGTAAATATGGATATTATATCTTATTAGGTATGTGTGGTGAGAGACTCAAGTGCTCTTTCACATTCAAAGCCTTGAGTTACTAGTGGATTTTGAGTTTTCTATCTTCGTTTTGATCATTGTTTGTTTATTTCTAGATTTTTTGGGTATTGATTATTTCCATGATTTTATAGATGATGTGTGGAATATTTAAGGAATTATGATAATATGGGAGTAGTAATTGCAGTTGATAGCATTGTACGTGTAGAGATTGTTGCATCTATCATACCATGTGAAGCCTGAGTGTCTGGTTCAATATAACACTAAGTGTTAATTTCTTGACTATATCATTTTCCTTTAGTCTATATAGTCAATACATGCATAAAAACAGGTCCATATTAATTAAATTTGATTTTTCAGTATCGTATCGTGCGGTTTTAATTGGATTTTATGATATTTTTATCAAAGGTTGGGTTTTTAAAATATAAATAGTTATTTTTAAAATTTATAATAAAACATTTCCAATTAAGTAAATTAGATTAAATGCTTGAAATGGAAAATTATTATTTTAAGGATAAAGGGATTAGGATTTGAAAATATAGAAGGTAATTTATGATTAAAATTAAGATTTAATGGGAAAATGTGATGTTTTGATATTTGAAATAAGGTTTCCATAGAGGAATTAAAAACGTCATGTTTTAAAATGATTAAATAATGATAATAATAATATTTTTTAATGATTTAAATGATTTCTCAAAGATAATATAAGCTTTTAAAAAATAAGGTGTAGGATTTTGAAAATAGTTTGAAAATAATGTTTTAAATATTATTTTGATAACTATGATTTTAATTTTTGGAGCGATATTTTTAAATTGAAATTTACTAATGGCATGGTATAGTTTGGGGTTTCATAATTTATGATTTAGTTTTAATTTATCCTTTATTTAGAGTACACACTAACCAAATCTTTATGGATTTTGAATGCAAGGTTGTTGGTGGTTCTTTAAAGGTGAACCCTTCAGTTGATCAACATATATGTTTTCTTATTTGGTTTTAGATGTTAAATTATCCCCATTGTTACGGTCATATAGATCCTTGTGAATTGGAAGAATATATATGGATCATTGAAAGGTTCGTTGACCTTATTGGTCTTCTTAAGTAACTAAGAATTATGTTAATTACCATTATAATTGAAGGTTTAAGTAGTGAGTTGTGGAATTTCATTTTTCATGCCAATATTATATTGAACTATAAATGAGGGATTTTTATGCCCATGTATATCCAATAGTTTTTCTCTGACATTGTGAATGGGACATAACTAATAGAGTTGTATAACCTTTTGTAGGGAAACAAATCAATCATAGAGTATTTTCACAATTTTATTAACCTTTTACCCTATATTATGGGTGTAGTCATGCATGATTCTTTTTAGGCTCGGTGTTTTGAAATATTTCTTATTACCAATAGTAATTCTAGGGTGTTGAAACTCAATTTAATCAATTCTGCTAAAGTAGTAAGGCATACGATGTGGGTTTAATCATTTTTAGCAAGAGTTTTTAGGTTAATGATAGTTCCTCAATGCTTATAAGTGTATAATTGGAATTGTATAATGGAAATGGGAAGTGGATGGATTTTTAAAAGATAGATGTCGGTATCAACAGACCTTATTGTGTCTAATTATCATCCTTTTTTGGGGGTATGAAACCAATGTGCATATCAGTGTGGAAAAAATAGTCATCAGAATACATCATGTCAAAATGAACTAAATAACAATCATGGTTGTGTCCATTTAGTTCATCTGTGATGGTTTGTAAAGGATTCACATTGAAAATGAGTGTAATTGGATCTACCACATCAAAGGATCTTTAGGTTGCACTCATGGAAACTAATTTCAATTAATTTGTTGTTTCAGATCTTATAAATTCCTCTAAATTTCAATTACCATTATTGTATACATTGAAATTTGATTAAATAAATATTTAAACCATTTTCGTAGAGTGTTCCCTCTTATAGAAACTCTTAATTTTAATGGCATTGCCATGATTTTTTTTTGTTATGTTAAATAGTATTCCAAGATTGGTGATGTTTTGTTGTGTCTCATAGTTTCTTTAATATTTTTCTATTTTTTTGAATCTTGGAAAAAATTTCCATTTTTAAGAATTAAAATTTTGAGGGGACATCACCATAGTCATTAAAACCTTGATTTTATTAGTTATCTAACTCATAAGAATATTTTGTTTATAAATAATTTTCATAGATTATTGGGTTGTTGGTTATAACCTCTGAGGCTCATTGGGAGATAAATTGAGTTTGGGATATCGTTTGGCTCAATTAAGTTTGATTCGTAGAATTTATTTCAATGGTTATCTTGGCATTCCTTGGAATTGAGATTTTTTTTTGAAATTTTACTCTTATCCTTTATATTGATCAATAATATTTATTGAATCTTAATAAGGGTTGAAAGTGTTCTTGTGTGGATAATTATGACATCTTGGCCTTAATGTCCATGTAATTTTTCTAATTTATTAATTTATAATTTGGTTTACCACTTTATTGGTCTGATTATTCCTTTGAATATTTTTGGGGTGTTCAAGGTGAACTCCAGTCTAAAACCTAGAAACTGTAGTAGGCCACAATGTATTATAGAGAGGTCATGCCACATCCCCCCTTCACACACCCCTCTTATTGATTGGCCATATTGAATCATGTGTTATTATTCTAAAGTGTTGATTCCAATGACTAACCACACTATAACCTAAAGGATATTCTATATTAAATACTATGTAGGTTTTTTAATAAGGGACATGTTTTTTTGATATGTATGGTTTATTATGGTTACCCTTTCATAGGAAACTGAACTCCAATAGGAAATGGTGTAACCTCTAGGGCTACATCGTGGGGAACTAGGGTTGTATAATGGTAACTAATGTTACCCTTACATAGGTATATTATTCTATGTTGTGAAATATGTAGATAATAACGAATCACTCCATCTTACTATTGGACCATTCAATAGCCAATGCATTTCTAGGCATAGAGGGGGTTTATTAATTATTTACCCTTACAAAGACCATTTATAGGTGGTTTTAAGGAGTTCAATGGTGTAAGGCTAGTGTTTCACTAGTGGATTTTTTATAGAGCCTTGAACATATAAATATGGTCCATGACTTAGGATTTCTCAAGGTGCATGCACTATGTCATAGCCAGTAGGTCTATGATGTGCGCTATGTCTATCATTTTTAAGGGATTTATAAAATTTTACCATTATTAAAATTTAAGGAATTTGTGGTTTCACTTCTCCCATTATTCAACTCTCTTAACTTTCGAGCAAGTGCCCCTTCTCTTTTATCCTTCTCCTTGGTGATCTCTTGGTTTTTCTTCATGTTTAAGGAAACATTACATAGGTAACTTCATATAGATCTATTCCGTTTACGTTTTTCATCCCTAACATTATTGTTCATATCTGAATGTGGTATTGGTGGACTTGGGTTCATAATCACTCAAAATTTAATTTGGTTTTTTCTAATTTTAGGGTTCATCTTAGTTCTTTTAGTGTTTTTATATCATTTTATGGATGGTTTAACACCTCACTTGTGTAAGTGGAAATATTTAGGCAGGTTACACCTTCTTTTAGCCATTAAATGTTAGATAAATTAATACTTGCATATTTATATTCATATTTTGGATATCAAATCAGATTGTTAAGTGTTTTTTTAGATTACTTAGAAAGAAAACATATTTTTTAGTCATCTTACATTGAATTAAAATGTGTTCACCTTTTTAAATTATTATATAAAATATTTATTATTTAACCATGGACATTATATATTCAAAAAATTCTCAAAATACCTTTATTAATGAGTTTTGGTAATTTTTTATGAGTTTTGGTATTTAAACTAGTTTCAAAATATCTCTCTTAACATGTAAGGGTGTGATTTGTTCTTTTATAATGTATTATTTATCTTTGTTTCTACAAAATGTATGGAAGTCCTTATTGGCATTTCAAAACGGGATTTGTTTTTATGATGACACCCATAGAATATTACCCTAACCTTGTTTTTCTCAAAATAGATGTTAATTTCTATGATATATTGGATATTTAAAATATTTTTTACTTTATGAGTAAGGTATTATTCCTATTATTTTGGATAATTAGTGATGCTTGTGAGGACTGAGATGGAGATAATAAATGGTTTAGAGGGGGTAAATATAATTTATTAAATAAATTAATAAAATAAATTATTTATCAAAGATAATTGTAAGAGTTAATTATCTTTCACAGTAGGTTATTAATATTAATCAAAATATAAAATAACTATTGCAGACAATTTTATAGTAGTTTTATAATGACATGTGCCTGTAAGAATACCAAATTATGAGTTTAATAATTGGTATTTAACTATTTTTAAATTCCCATGGTCATTAGCTTTAGAGTTTTGTCAGATTAGGAACAACTCTTACATATCAAACCCATACATTAAAAAAATATCACTTCCACTCATTTTCTAACTTTTTGAATAGGATTCTTATATTTAAATTTTTCTCCATTTAAAGAAATTTTATTTTATTTAAAAATTATCTAACATAGATGAATAAAATACCATTATATAGTTCTTAATCATCTTTAATCCTTGTTAAAATATTTTGAAAATTTTGATGTGATATTAAATAATAGTGATAGACATGAAAACATAAGTAACTCATTAGTCTATTTCAAAAACTATAAATCAAAAAGATTTTTTAACCTATTATATAAAAAATATTTGAGGTCAAATATTTAGTTACTAATGTAGTCAACATTACTACCTAATATTTTTCATAAAATCATTTTAATCGATAATGAACGAAAAATTATAATCATTACTGTTTCTTAAAAAACATTATAACATGGGAAAAGTATTTTCTAGAAAATGTAATTTTCATCCTTTCAAGGTTTTTAAAATTTCATAAAAAATATTGTTAATCTTACATATTGAAATAATAATATTTCAATAAAACATATTTATTAAGTATAAAAATTTTACATATATTCCTTGTGATTTCATATTTATATAGACCATAGAAGTAGAATATCTAACTCAGTCAATTACAACATAAATCTCTGAATAACAAAATCATTACCCAATTCATTAGAGAGATATATCGGGATCACCCACAATCATAAACAATATAAACTGAACATATACTATATAGAACATATAATAATTCATTTAAATCATAATATATTATATTTAATGCATGTGAATAAGTATTTTTGGATTTATGTAAAAATATGAATAAAAATAATTTTTTCCATTAAAAACTCATAAAATGATAGATTCCAATAAGAATAACAAAAGGGACATTAATTTGAAAAAAATTAATACAAGAAGATAAATACTATTAAATAATAATTTTCAGGATTGAGAGAAGTTATGTTCATTCTGTATATGTTAAAAAAATTCCTTTCACACTTTTTTGAAAATGTCCAAAATAAAAAATTCAAAAAATACTAATAATATTTATTTTAAAACTATCATAGAGAAATTAAAACATGGTGTAAAATTAATTTGAAAATTAATTTATCTATTTATTTATATTATTAATACATTTTATAGGTTATTTATGTGGGGGAGAAAAATAATCTTTAAAACTATTAAAATTATGTTTTAAATAAAACTCGCTTACCTCAGGTCCTATTCACTCTATAAGTTCTTTAACTCGTCCATAATAATCATATAGAAATTAAGTACCCTATTAATAAAAAATTTATTGTTTTTTACCACATAATAATCCATTTAATTTCATTTATTAGAATATCATATATTGATAATAATATGATTAAGTTCTTATTGGTCGTTTATAGTACACCTTGTTCATAAACCCAAAACAAATTTGATTAGTTAAAAATGGTAAAAGGTTCCTTAGTTACATAATTTTTAGAACATTAATCATGAAATAATTTTCATATTGATCTATTAAATCTAATTTTATAGCCATCCATTAATGTAAGACATAAGAAATGAATTATATCACTACACGGAGGTGGTGGACTACACATATGCCCAGGCAAAGTTGTCATTTTCCAACATATGGAAGAGTATAAGTTAAGTAATTTATTATATTTAAAGAGTCCTAAATATTTCATGAATATAATATATATTCATTGAATATATAATAATAACCATTCATGTGATATGGGGATGAAAAAATAAACATGTCACTTCATAGGGATGGTTTTCCACACGTATGCACAAGTGGTGTTTTCATTTACACTAGGATTAAAAAGGAGATAAAATAGTGTTATAACATAAAAAATTAGCATATAAGAATATTTTAGATACTTATTTGACTATATAATAATGTTTATGATAGGTTTTAAGCTGTTATAATGATAAATAAAATGAAAAAACTTGATTATGAGTTATACCTCATCTTCGTAAACCCCCCAGACTTACACCTTAAACCATTTAGTTTTTTATATTAATGAGAAAAAAACTATAAAACATTATGAAAGGATAGGGAGGTTGTTTTTTAGATCATGATCGAGGTAATTTTGTCAATTGGTATGGATTAGGAAGGATATAAGGCAACCTTTTATAAGTGAGGGGAGTGGAACAACTGCAATTATTATTAACCTTTAAATATAATAATTGTCTTACCCATGGTCGAGTCGATATAAAGTAATTAAACATAAATCATATAGTTGTAAATTTTGAAATAATCCCATAAAATAATAATTAAGATGATATTATGTGACCCTATTAAAAAAATTAACCTTAATCCACCAATTTTACACCTTTACCAAGCTAACAATATTTTTATTGATGATATTATTCATAATAACCAAAATATTAATTGAACCCATTAATATATTTATAGATAATAATTAATAATATGATTTCCACTTTTCAAGATTTAATGTCTAGAATTGGTATATATTAATTTTAATATAAGGATATAAAATTAAATAAAAATAAAAATTTGTTAAATAAAAATGTAATTTATGCATAAAAATGAATTTATACCAAAATCAAGAATAATGAAAATTATTAAGGAATTAATGGTATTAATTTTCTATTGAGGGTACTGCTGTGATTTTAAGACCAATCCACAATGTTATTGTAATTTTATATGAGTTGAAAAGGAATGATATTTTTTTATACAAAAACTAAATTTTTCACTATTCTTCTAAAGATCAATAATTTCAATACAGACCCAAAATTTATAGTAAGATATATTTGATATGATAATTTCAAAAATTAATTCCATATTATCATACTCAATTTATTAAATTTAAAAATTTCATTTTTAAATAAAATAATATAGGACAAGGAAAATACTTTATGTAGAAAAAAACTATTTATTTCTTTGGTATGAAAAATCATATAAAATTATTATAATGAATGTGAATCCCTAAAACCTAATAATGAAAACTAAAAACTAATTAAATATGCTTTTTATTAAAATTACCTGGGTTATTTTGTTCTTGCCTTAAATAAATTTAATCCTCTCAATTTTATTTGTCATTTATATATAAAGTTATATTTTTCCCTCATAGCCTTATCAGGAACCCATGTTGCTTCCTCAATAATTATGTTCTTCTAAAAAATATTAACTATGTTGTTTACCATATTCTATAATACCTTCTCTTTTACTCTATAATCAACACTATATTTTCCTTATAAGATGGATTTTATTTTAATTATACCTCTTTATAGATCCATACATGATAGGTATTAGGTGCATATTTCCTTAATAAAGAATATAAAACACATTGTGTACCTGAGATAATATCAGAGAAAATATTACAAGGTATATAAATAATCCCACCATTTCCATAATATCATATTTCAAAACAAATCATTGAAATGACATTCTTTTTTTACAAAATATCATAAAAAATTTCCCCGGATATATTTTAAGAATGAAATGATCACCTGATTCAAATGAAATTTATATACTTATATAATCTACATAAATATTCTTCTTTATTAGATCAACCCATGGGTACTACTGAATCAAATTTACCATCTCCACCATTCCTTCTGCCCATTATTACTCAAAAAATATTCCCTCCCTAACATATCCCAATAGGTTGGATTGCAACATTAAATTTCATATAATTCATAAAAAGGTTCCATTTGTGTATTAAAATGGAAATATTTATCATAAGAAAATTAAAATAATGAGATTTATTTATCATATCCTCCCTTGTAATCCAAGGAGAAAAATCAAAGTAAATCTCCTAAATTCTAAATTTTTTAACTTAAGTGGGCATTTGATTTTGGTTGATAAAATGTATTTAAATTTAATTCATTGCCCAATGAATTAAGAAGACCTTTATAGAAAAATATGTAAATATAGGATCATGGGAAGATATAATAGGGAGAGGGAATCCTTATAACCTACAGATATCATTAAGATAAAGTTAAAAATTATGATCCAAAGACTTGTTATCTGGAATATGAATAAACTCCCTAGATTTAGTCAACCGATCAATATTTACACAAATTTCATTACTACGACATTATTTCATTAGTAAACCCACCATAAAATCTAGACACATATTCTCTCATTTACATTAAATTACTTATCAATTTTTTATTTTCCTCTTTGGTAATTGTTTCTCATCTTTTTTCTATTGAAATTTTGAGCATTTAATTCAAATATAAAAAATATCCTCTTTCATTCCATCCCATCAGTTTTATTCTTGAATTTCCTTATAAAACATCGTACTTTAGAGATGAAAATAAAATAGAGAGTTGTTATATTCACTCAATAATTATTTATTTGACGTGGTATAATTTATAACATAAAACCTCTTTCAGAATCCTATAAAACCTAATTTTTCAATGATAAATTTTTGAATCATAACCTATTTAACAAACACTAAAGAAATTTAGAAGTCATGATCTTCCTTGTCTACATGATAAATTATTTCTGATAAATATGACTACCCAAACACCTAAACATTGAGAGAGGGAGGATTGGAATGCATAATTTCTAGGAAAATATTCATTAAATCATTGATCAAAGTACAATGTTCCAAACATATCATAGGTCATTAAAAACTATCTTTTAAACTCATGAAATCAATTATATAGTGTTTTTTACCTTGATGATAATGAATTATAAAATTATAACACTTTTTCAGTTTGAACCATCTTCAATGGATCCTGTTTAACTATTTTTGAGTAAATATATACTTTAAAATTTTATAGGTAATATATATATATATATATCAAATTTTAACCATTAATAATATGCCTCAAAATATTTTAAAACAACCACAACTACAAGATCAAGGTCATGTGTTGGGAAATTATACACATTGAGTTTCAATTATCATGAATCATATATAATTACATGATCATTTTTCATTATGACACTACCATGTCCCTTCAATGAATCGCCATTGTAAAATAAAAATTAATAATTTCTTATTGTTAAGGATACACTAGATCATTAACCAATATTATTTTAAATTCTAGGATATATCTATAAATGTCATTTTTCAAGATGAATTTTACTCCTTTTCTAGTCAAATTAGTGATTGGTGCAAATAATTTGGAAATTATTTTGACAAACTATCATTATTAACCCACTAATCTAGGAAAACATTGAATATAAGTGACATTTTTCGCCCTTGTTCAGTCTTCTACCACCTTAATTTTAGAAAGAACAATAGTTATTTCATATTTAAAAATAATATATCGAAGGAAATCAATATGTTGTTACCAAAACTCACATTTTATAAATTGTCCATATAAAATCTTTTTTAAAGCATTTAGAGCAATACATATTTTTTTCCATTATCCTCAAAAAAAATAGAATAAAATATAATTTCTTAAATGAAACCCAACAAACATTTATCCAAATGCTAATGGAAAACTCTACTTCTAAGATCGATAAATATAATGGATTCATATATAAACCTAAATTTAATAATGAAAAACTCCTAACATTCATACCCTTTATGAAAACTATCCTCATATGTCTCCTCCTTCACTTTCAACTAATGATATCCAGACCTCATATCAATCATTTAAAAAACTGTATTCCATGAATCTATCTAAATGAGTCATCTAGAAAAGTAAATAAGTAATTTTTCATAAGAGTTATATTATTGAGTGTGCAATCATTAAAGAAGAGCTTCATAAAACAATCCTTCCTTTCAACAATCAAATAAGATCTCCAAAAGTTTAAGTGATGGGGAGAGGAAATCTCTTATCAAGAAACTATTTTAAATTCTTTTTTAATACTAATAACTCTAATAGAATAAATATTCACTTCCAAACTATTATAAAATAAAAATGATTGATTTTTTAAAACAAAACATTTATTATCTTTAAATTTATTTCTTATTACCGAATTATATTATTTTTAAATACATATTAATATATCTCGTAAATTTTCAACATATAAAACTTTAGAAATTAAAACTGTATTAAATGTACCCACATTAAAAAATACATTAACATATAATTTTGATTTATCCATAAATTTAGTTGAGAAAACATCACATTGATTATAAGATAAAAACATCAATGGTTCTCAAGTAAAGTGCATGGAGTAGTCATTGCCTTTGTACTATGTATCTTGAATACTCATAACATACATTTCAAGAAAATATTATTTAAGCGTATAAAAATTTTTTAACCATATTTTTTTATGCGTAATCAGATTAATTTAATAATTCTTTGGTACCCATACATAATTTAAACAAGTATTCATGCATACTCTAGATGATAAATTTTGTGAAAGAAAATTTTTAGTGTGGCCTAAATTTTGAATAAATTAGAATGATTATTCATTTTCATAATTAATTTCTATACAACATCTAAAGCATGTAACATTAAATATATGTCCTTTATTACATAATTATTTTTTATTGTTAACAAATAAATTCTTTTTTTATTAGTTTTTATCATAGACCATAACTTTTCATACTTATATTTAACTTGAACGAAATTAGATATATTTACTTTCATAATTAAAAATTATTTTTTTGATTTTCATTATGTATTTGGAAAAACATTAATTAATAGAAAAAAATATCTAATAAGTTTAAGTATTATTAAAAACTTAATTTTATTATTTTAATTTTTAATTTTTTTATTAGGTTCCTTATTTTCTCACATTAATTTTTTTATAAATCAATAATTCACAAAACATCTTTTTTCACTTTTTCATTTTTTTAAATCATTTATTCAATATTAGGTCCTTAATATTTAGAATAATATGGACTATAATCAGAATAACTACTACACTTATAAGTAATTTGATCCATCAAACTTAGGTTAACAGTTTATTTTTACATCTAGTTTCATCACACAAATCGGATTCCTCCAGAAAACTTTATACAGGTATTAAATCTCTTTTATCTTTTTTCTTTTATTTCAAATGTTTTACCAAATTCTTTAACTTTGGATAGTTGGGTTTCATGATTCACTTATTTTTAACCTTATAACATGTTACCTCATAAAGGTCATTTCAATAAGGTTTTCCATTCCTCTGTCAATCATCCTTATGAATATCCTTTCTAGATCATATATTTAATCCTCGTGTAATTTGTATTCTTTTGTAAACTCTTGGTAAGTTTTGTTATTTCTATATCAATTTTCTATGATTCAAAATCTAAAGAGTGAGTACAAAAATTTTATATTTGATTTAAATTCATCAGTTGTCTTCCTTGAAGTCTCCACTTTATCTTTTTTTCTTCAGATCAAAAACATATTAAAATAATAAACCAATGAGTTCATCTTACATATACACTATAATGTTTTTTAAATCATAAATATATGATTACATTGTGTAATATCCTGACCCACCTTACCATCATAATGATAACCATATCGGTGGGTCACATGGCCTTAAAAAAATTTCCCCATATGCCAGATATTGTTAACTAGAATCGAGGGTCTCTAAAGGTGATTGTGGGGAGACTATACCCTATTATCAGAGTTTCATAGAAGTATAACAGAGTAAATGAAAATCAATATAGGAATTTGTAAATAGAAGTGATAAAGTATTAGAATTCATATTCTTATATAACTGAAGAAACATGGCCAATGCCAATTTGTACAACAGATGAATGCATGACATGGTAATGATACATAATAAAAAAGAGTAAACAATAAATCATGATTTATAATAAATTACAATAATAAGTAAAAGATAACAAATCCCTAGGAGAACTATCCATGAGCATCACGATCTTCAACTATATCCTTTGGTCCTCACTCTAGATACAGGCATAGAGCAATAAGTAATCATCCAGGGTCTGTAGTCTTGTGAACAAGAGAGTCTACTCAGGTACCAATGGTACTAGAGTAGGGTGTGAGATGAAATATTAGTAGGCTGGAACCCACAGTGTCAAGAATAATCCAATGTAATATAAATTTTGACCTTGTGAATTTATAGTAGAATATCAACAAAACTGAAACAATAAATAAGAAAACCCATCCAGGTTTCTAATAGACAACTAACAGCGATACATGTTTTATCCCATGGTTTTTATGTCTAATCATGTCAACATTATATATATATATATAGATAAATATATGTTTGGGTGGATCAGTACATACTACTACCATCCAATTTTAGGAGATATCTTATGGTGTACCCCTAACCCAGGTCCAAGAGCCCACAATTTCATGGACTACAAGAATTTGATTTATATTGGGGTGGATGAGGACATACCTTTTCCATCAAATCCTAGGGGATATCTCAAGGTCCGGCCCAAACTATGATCGCAGATCCATTACTCTCATGAGCTTCAAGCATCATAATTATATTAGGGTGGATTAGGACATACCACTACCATCCAATTATAAGGGATCTCTCATAGTCTACCTATAACCAAATACCAAGATCCATCATCATATCTTGGAATTCTCACATTAGATATAAGTAAGGGTGGATTACAACGTACCACCACCATCCTATTCTAGGGGAACTCTCATGATCTACCCCTAACCAGGGTCTAATAGACATTATCGTCTATTATCCTTCACATTCCTCCAAGGATTAATCATTCAGAGCATACAATTCTTGAGTCATTAACCACTCATGCCTCACATTACTAGAAATCGTTCACATATAAAGGGTCTTCATCACATTTATACATAAAGAAATCCATATTAAGAATTCCACTAATAAAATTAGCATATGCTTGATTACATTAAATTTAATTACATAAGTATAGGTCACCCATAAATCTTATTATCCATCTTTTATTTCATTACTATGAGATTTTTCATCTAAAAAAATTATATAAGTCAATAAAATCATCATGGATAAACCATTCATTAAAGGAATGTCATTTGGTATCCATATTACTCAATGTCATCTCACCCAATTTTCATAGACCTGGAAAATTGGTTTAAGGTTCATGTTTCACGGTCATTCCATTAAACTGGTGGAACTATCTCATTTAATACATCCTATATTAACCCAATTTCCTTAACCAAAACATATCCCACATTAAGTCACAAAAACATCCATTTCAAGAATCATAAGTTCAAACAATAATAATGTGTCTTAGGGTGAGTAAACTACTCATGATACAAAGGTTATTGATTTGGAAGCCATGATGATAGCTAAAACCTCCACATCAAGGCATAACATGCTATATACCAAAAAGAGTAAATTCATTTCTAAACTTTAAAATAGCCAAGTCTGAATTTGATATTTATCAAACATAACATGATTGAAATAAAGCTGGAAAAAATAAATGTATATCACTACTTTTTATCTTCAAGATAGTGCCCCTCCATTGGAGGGGTTTTATTATAAAATCATGACATTTCATATCAAACAACCATTTATCACATTTAAGCATTTCACTAAATTTATGAAGGAATCATTTAGTCAAAAAAATATTTCATTATTAAGAATATAATAACATTATGATAATTAATTAATTTATGCATTAAGGGAGTTAAAAGGGCATGGAAGGGACCATTCCTTAGGGTAAAACCAAACTGAACATTTCGTCTCTTGACACTTTATAACTAGAATCTATTTCTACCCCCACTGAGATTATGCACTTTTGCATACATATAACGATAACTATCCCCTATGGACACATCTTCATGTCCAAGAACATGTTCAAGGGGATCCATACATATATGCTTATATGAATATACTTGTATCCACTCACCTACAAATGTGTTTTTCATATATATACATACGCACACCTAGCAACATACATGTATATTCACTGCCATGGATGAGTATACACATTATTGGGGAACCTACATATATATATATATATATGAAGGTGAGTTATCTTGGACCCCGTGACTCGAAGCCACACGATAGGGTCCAACACACTACATGATAACAACTATGAACCATAAAAAACCGAATATGAGCCATATTATAAGCGAAAAACTAAACATTGGGTACAAAACATTACCAATGATGGTGGTGGTAAATCAAAACAACATAAAACAGTTCTCCTTTGGTGGAAGTTGTTGGAACCCACATGAATGGGTTCTGAGATACCCTCCGCAAAAACTAAAACAAAGATAAAAGAGAAAATTCGATCACCCATTTTACCTAGGATTTGGTTGAATTTCATAGGTAGATGGAGAGACAAAATCATGGCTAGAAATGAAGAGGAGCGGGAGCAGAGTGCATTACCAAGGATATTTGGATAACAAATCAAATAAATGGTAGAAGAAACCTAATCCAAGAGGAGGCCAAAAGGGGGTGGAGTATGCGGCTAGGGGAGATCCCCTGTTAGGGTTCATCGTGATCTGAAGGAAAGAGGGGTGTGGGTTATGTTTTTATTTTGTTTTTATTTTGTTTTCATTTATATTTAATTAATTAAAATTTTTATTTATAAAAAAGGGTAAACCTCTTAGTTTGACCCACACATTTTTCCAAACCGTATGCAAATCGTGTGGAATACAGTGCAAAGCTACTACCTCCAAGGCACACCATAGAGTCTTGGTGAAAAGTTTGGTAAACTTTGGGTATCCCATGTGAAACACATTTTCCTCACCTATACAAGTCTGTGGAGTTTCCTATAGTGGGCAGCATGGTTTCTGACCAAACATGGGACCTCTACATCTTTTCATATCCAGGCGTTTCCATGTCTGGGGCTCCCAAAACTCCTCGAGGCACCTGGGAAACTTTTTGGGACTTCACCAAATCCCAAAAAAAAATCATTAAAGAAATAAAAATCACATAATTGTGTTCAAAACCATGGTTTAAAAAACAACTCGTCCAATAATCACCAAAATTCAAATTCCCACAGAATTATGTTTAATTTAAAAACACAGGTTCTTATAAACTTCCAACCATATAGTATCAAATCCTCAATTAACCATGGGTAATAATAAAAGCATCAACAAACATACAATGTTTATGAAGTCTTATTCAAATGATCACATTTCATTTTCAAATACCTGATACACCTCTAATAATTTTTTGAAGCCCATGTAATTTAAGACCATGAGACACGATCCAGCACTCGATTTCTAATATTAACATCGAGATGAACCTTAGTTGAGTCATTTTACCTAGATACGTGATCTATTCATCATATCATTCAGAATATGACTAAAGTTAATTCAAACCTTTTTCTTTCACATTAAGCATACAATTCCAAACCATGGTTCACCCACCATTGTAATTTCCTTATAAGCATGCATCTTAGCATTATAATGATGTTTCTCAAATGATTCCAAAACTAGTTTGAAGTGATCGATCCCTATCAACCTCAAAGTCTAGGTCAAGTTAGTTGTTCATGAAATGTAATAACTGATACAAACCACACTCACCTCCACTTTATTACGTTCCATAGAATGGACCTTCACCAACTATCAACATTAAACAAGAAATGAAAGGTGTCAGGACAGTACTATTGACTATTCAAGAAGGTACCCGGCTCAGACGAATTCAATTTTATAAGCTGAACATTGATGCCTTCACCCATGTAATCTTACATTCACCATAAACACAGCTTCTAAAGTATATACCTGACTTTATGTAATATTCCTGGCCAAAACAGATAATAAACCATGCATCCATCATGCCACACTGAAAGAGAAACTTCCAACAAGCTCGAAAGCATTAAAACATTACTGTGACATAAGACTATTGCTCTCTTATAGTGTTTAGGATGAATTCAAAATAGGGGACATGGTCATCGCTAAACGAAATATGAGAACGGGTTTAAATTCCCTCTTGTTAATCATACCTAAAAACTAGAAAGAGGATCAATCAAACCAACACTGGAAAAATTCAAAGTATGAACTTAGCATCCCCTACCAACCCATCTACGACCGAACCACAATGCCTTTATTACTCAACATATCTCATCTATTAAAATTTAAAAAATAAAACTCTCTCTGAGGCCAATGGTGTTTCTCAAAGGATGCAAACATATCAAACCATAAGAATGACATGATTTTGAGAAATCACTGACACATATTTAAAACTCATATGCCTCAAAGGCATTCAACCAAAAATTGACCATCTCCTAATGGTCCTGTTTTGTGATCCTTCAACTTGGAAGGTAACATTCACTATAACTGACATGACTCTTCCCACCTTGGGAGTGTCCTAGTAGATGATTGAAAAGAGGACTAGACACTCATAATCACACTAGATCAAAAAATAAATAAAGGAACAAGTGACGCTCCTCTAAGCCAAGTTCACTATGTCAACACATATAATGAAAGTCAAAAGAATGATACGTGTGAGTCAAAACATGAAAGTCTTCTGAAACTCATCCCTATCATTGGGAAAAACTTGATTCTCAAATGCTCAGTTGACTCTACTATGTAAATAACTCATAACCATACTCAAATATCAAGGTTCTAAGATTTAACTAAACTCAACCAATACATTTCCTACATTTAAAACTAAACAGTATAATGTATATCAATGCACACTGCCCATGGAAACGAAATGGGGTTCAAATGACTTGTGAAGTAGCTAACCATGCTCGAGGCAGTTCTGACATGTTGAAACTAAGCATTACCTGATTCTCAAGCATATGAAAATTTCATGAAAAACATGACCACCCATTTGAATAGGGGTTTAATTTGAAATTGAAAGTCCTTCTCAGGACATGGAACTCAAACTGAACCAAAAATAAAAAATTGCATGATACAAGCAAGGCATCAAGCTATAAGGGTGAAAATTTTAATGGGCTAGCCTCATACGAAGACACGAGTTCTGACCATTCACCAGTTCATGCTAACATATGTCACTAGGCTCAAAAGCTTATCCCTAAGTTACTATCAAATGAACAATTGCAATAGAATACACCTACGGATCCATTCCAAGGAAACTCAATGAGAAAATTAAAATTACCCTTTCACATGGGTCTCAACTAGAGGAACCCAATACAGGTTCCATTTCAATAACATTTTCATTTATTTATATTTAATACTTAATAATTTAAAATATTTAACTAACACATCAAGGAAAAGGAGGTTATCCTCAACAAACGTCCTTTTTAAAACATTTTACACCAATTGTAATCCTTTCATTAATAGGTAATTTAGCATATAAATTAATTTTTAATGAATAAGTAAACTGATGAAGGTCCCATTTTTTACTATCCTAGGTTCTTCATAAAGCTACCCAAAAATAGTTACTTAATTTTCAGAATTCGAACACCCAAATATAAAATCTCATAAAACATTCCCCCAACAGACATACATGGGTCAAATTTAGCCTTTAGTAGTTAACCAATTCATTTATAAATAACACATCCCTTTATATTTAAAAATATTTATAAATATAACATATCCACACACAAAAATTGACTACATGGGTTTTTGTTTCCCAATTCATGAAGCACCCATACACACTATGGATTGAAAAATTTATCCCATTAATAATAAAAAACCTAGATTATAATTTATCAAGGTCAATTACATTGTTAAAGTGAGATGGGAAACTTCCTACCAAACTCTAAAGATCTCATACACTTTACAGTTAGTAATTTGGTTCCTTTTAGTCAAAATCAATTGAAATTTAGCATAAAAATTAGAAACCCATTAAAATGGTTTTAATAAATGGGTTACATTTTCCCAATAATAAGGTTCCCATACACCTTAAAAGTAAAAACTGAATCTCATCGTAATCACTATAATTCAAATAAAAAAATCAACCAATTATATATTAAAAACATTATCATGTCACTAAAATCAGCTAACATAGATAAACATGCTATGAATTACCTAAACATGTTAAAAAAATATCATAGAATATCAATAAAGTCACACAGTCAAATTAACAGGAAAACTATAATACAACTACAATGCATGTCACTATGTATGGCATTTGAATTCCATAAGTAAATAATATGATGAATGAAATGTAGCTTTCGTTCCATATCAGGACAATGGAAAAGTTCCATAATTTTCATCAAGAATAATTAGTGGAAATTAAATCAATAACTCTTGGTAAAATTATATCAAGTGTAACAGTGAACAATAGAAGCAACAATCCCATCCCTATTGACTCTGTTACTTCCAATGTGTGGGAAGATCAGTCCCAATAATAGCTGTTAACAAAGTATCAAAACATTACTAATATTTTTTCTACCAACGCAAAATAGTGAAACCAAGGGAATGAAAAAAACATATGATACCACTTTGTGAAATCCCGACCCGGCTTACCATTAGACCAGTAGTCGGATCAATGGGTCACAAGGCCTCATAAGCATCTCCCTATATGCCAGAGGTTATCAACTACTAGTGAGTATCTCAAGAGATTATAATACGTATAATTCACCCTTTTATCAAAGTTCAGTAGAATTATAACCGATTAAATAGAAAACAATAGTGGATGTAGTAAATAGAAATTATAAATAAGTGTAATTCATGTTCTTATATACTTAAAAAAAGTGTCCAATTCCAGTTTATAAAACTGATGAATGTCTGACATGGTAATGATACTTGATGGAATGTAGTAAACAATATCGAAGGCTTTGAAATACAATACAATGACAATTAATAGATTAAAAAATTCCCATGATAAATCCCCTAGATCATCCTGAGCTTCATCTCGGTCCTTTTCTCTAATCTACAAGTACAATCATGCAACAATAGCAATCAATAAGGGTCAACGGTCCACTGAATAATATATTATACTTAGGTAAAAAGGGTACCCAAGTGATTTGTGATATGAAAACTCAGTAGGCTTTAACCCATTATTTTAAGACAAATCTAGAGTAAAATAAACTAGAAAGATTTCACGTATTGTAGAATAGAAACAAAAATAAAAGAATAAATAAACACTCATCTAGGTTCCTAAGGGACTTCTAAAGGTGAAACCTTCTTCATCCCATGGCTAGTATGTATGATCATGCCAATATTATATATAAATATATTAGAAGTATATATCTTGATAGACATATAAGATTTGGGGTGGATCGGGACATACCACCACCATCCAATTCCAGGGGAGCTCTCACGATATACCCCTAACCTAGGCACAAGATCCCATAGTCTCTTGGTCTCAAAACCTTAAAATTATATTTGGGGTACATCGAGAAATACCTACCCTATCCTATTATAGGGGATCCCTCACAATTTTTCACTAACATGGGTTCATGATCCCTTAGTCTCCGGACCATAAAGCATTATAATTATGTTGGGGTTGATCAGAACATACCACCCCCATCTAATTCCTTGGGATCCCATGGTTTTCCTCTAACCCAATACCAATATCCATCACTTTCTCTTGGTATTCTCATGTTAGATATAAGTTGGGGTGGATCTGGATGTACCACCACCATGAAACTCTAGATGAGCTCTCACGGTCTACCACTAACCCTGGTCGAAGAGCCATTGTCATCACTTCGACTTCATGTTCCTACAAGGGTAAATCATTCAAAGCATACAATGCATGATTCATTTACCTCTCATGAATACCATTAACCCAAATGACTCATATATAAATAATAATTTTCACATTTATACTTAAGGAATCTTGTCTTAAGCATTCCATTCAGAACATTAACATAGGCTCGATCACATTAAATTTAATTACACGAGGAAAGAACCTCCCATTCATCACATTAGCCATATTATATTAAATTACAACGATATTTTTCATTTAATACATTTAATAAAAAGAAATAAAATACTCATAGCTAAACCATTCATTCAAGGCAAGCCATTTGGCATCCATGCAAGTCAATGTAATCTCACAAAATTTTCCTAAACATGGAAAATTGGTTTATGGTTCAAGTATAAAGGAAATTCAATTCAATAGGTGGAACTATCTCATTCAATCATCCTATACTAACCCCATTACCTCACCAAAACATATCCTTCCTTTAGTCAAAACAACTTTCATTTCAAGTCACAGAAGTCCAAACACCCCTGGGGTGTCTTGGTCTGAATAAATTACTAAAGAAACAAAGTCTCTTCATTTGTATGTCAAGCTAATAGCTAAAACCTTCACATCATGGCATAACAAGGGGTGTACAAAAAATTGGAAACTCGTTTCTTAACTTTGAAAATTCCAAGTCTCAATGTTCTATTTATAAAACCTAACATCAAGGCAATAAATCATTTAATAGTAAAAGTATATTAATAATTTTCATCTCGAAGATAATTCACCACTATTGTAGGGGTTTTGTTATAAAATCTAGACATTTTTTATCAAACAATCATTTATCACATTTAATCATTTTGAAAACTTTATTAAGGATACATACAATAAAAACCATAATACATTAAAAAGAACCTAAGACCAATTCAATAATCTATTAATTAATTCATTAAAAATATTAAAAGGGCTTGGATGTGAACATACCACATGGTGTAACCAAACCATACATTTCAACTTTTGATGCTATCTAAATAGGAGCTACTTCAACCCCGACTGAGCATATTCACATTCGTATACATTTAAGAAAACCTATCCATTATGCAAAAATCTTCATGGCTATAAATTCATGTGACCACTCTTCCGGTCTCAGCACTAAAAAATGATGTGTAATTTTTTTTAAAAAGTGAAAAAGAAATTACACAACACTTTAAACAAAAGAGGATCATATACCAGTCTAGGTTCTGGAGGACTAGACATAACCTTACATTTATCAGAGTTGAACAAAAAAATAAAACAATTGTCCACAATGCTTCTGTTGGCCCTATTTCTAAAATCGATGACATATGTACCTAAACTTATAAGATACAGGTAAAAAATCATTCTAAAAATAAGTGTGAGCATTGAATTGCTCAGTAAAAAGTTTTGAAAACACATCTTTATTTCTATTTAAAATATCTCTTTAATAATACATTCAAAAAATAAATTTTAAATACATTTGTAAAACAAACTTTACCTAATACTATAACTATTTGAAAATTATTTATACTTCAAAAATTCTTTTAAACTAATCTAGTGATTTTGTTGAAAATATTAAGCAAGCTCTTAAAAACCGAACAATTAGGGCCACTCGAAACTTTGAAGGCTATCTTAGGCCTACCCACCTGAGGGATGGATTCACTCTCCAATTCCCTATCATATTTACAATGTTAAAGTACCAACATTTGTTAACATAATTTTTAAACTTTCTTCACATATATATACATTTTCACTGGAGTTTTATTTTTTAACTAAATATAGTTATACATGAAATAAAATGTGTTCAATTTTATTTATACGTAATTATGTGAATACTAGTTTTCATTTGAAATTACATGTTCGACTTGGTACGACCAAATATTATGATACATAAATTTTTCATAACCACCTCGAAGATTAATCATCATCCACGCACTTAAAATTTCAAAGATGGATTTCTTAAATTTCTTTTATATATGTAATAATGACTTGAATATATAAATTAATAGTAATCACATAAAATTTTTATGTCTCACATGAAATTATCAATAGAATTTCAGTCGAATTTACTCTTTCATGAATATATGTGTGTGTGTGTGTATTTTGAAGAACCTAATTTCAATAACATATATAAATTTATATATAAGAAACAAAAGAAATGAAGTTAGAGGGTAATGATCTCAAACATTGAATAAATCATTTTTTGTGTTTGATTAATACCTACCTATATATTTTATACCCATATCAGATATTTATATTATTTATTTTAAGTGTATGAAAAAATAACTCACATTAATATCATATATATGTATATATATTTATTGCATGAATTAAAAAATTTAAAAAAAACACTCATATTCAATTCATGAATTACAAAGATGAATTTGGATTTTATTCCAGTATTAAACAAGCAAGAATAAACATATACATGAAATTAATCAATTTCTTAAAAGAATTAGGAAATTTGTGAATATGGTTATTCCTCGAAAATGAATGGCTTTTAAATAAAATTATGTTTTAATAAATTCAGCTTTCAAAAATAAATCAAATCTTCAAAATTTAACAGTTACAATTTATAAATTCTTTTAGTATGATGACATCACCTTTAACATATTTATAAATTAAAACTAAACTATGTTTTAATACAAATATCCCTTACGTATAATCTAAAAACTAAAATCATAACTTTGAAATAAATAAACTGATTATCTCTTCTAATAATTCTGAAATAGATGAATTTTAAAATCAGATAAAACTATTCCTTAATAAAATAATAATGTAATTGCAATGAAATTATAAATAAATACCTTACACAAAACTAAATTGGAACGTAATTTTGATAAAATAAACATAATAATTGAATTATTTAATTGAAGAAATTTCGTACTAAAATAACCATGGAATTTTGAAAAATTAAGAAATACAATTTATAAATGAGATAAACACATTGAGTTCCCTTACACAAAACAAGATATCATAAAAATAGTTATATTTTCTCATAAAAAATATTAGAGTAATTTAAATGTTCCCTTACTAAATTTTCAAGAAGATGTGTTCTTACAACTTCTTCTCCTTCCCAAAGCCACTTTCCACTCATTGTCTCAAATCCAGAAAAGAGGGAAAAACCATGAACTCTTAATTTTCTTTCCCACACACTTTCCATACTCACTTTTTCTAATAATTATATTAGGATAATATATGTGATTTATTTATTCCATCTTGTGAGGGTAGTTTAAATATCGAATTAGTTTTCAATGCAAGATAATCATCATAAAAATCAAGTGGGAAAACAATAATACATTCATAGATAATAGTGGGAAAGTTGATAAAGACATATATCTTCATAGTTTAATGAGTGAAACCAAAATATTTAATTGTTTGAAAAGGAATGATAAATAGAGTAAACAAATCTGATTGATATACCAAAAGGAATCTGATTATTGTAAAACTTAAAAAAATGTAACATTTAATATTGAAAAACAATACAGATCATTAAATCAGTAGAATTCAAATAGTTTCAAACATTGACATTTGATGAAAAATCCAAATGGAGTTAAAGAAATCGCTACACCCTAGGGACCAGATATTGAATAAAAACCCAAGTCGATGAATAAAATACAGAAATTGGATCGGAAAATTGGATAAAATAGACACCTAACAGATCAGAACAAAATGAGACTCTATCATTGATGCACGACCTTACCTCATCCTACATGTTCGGATATCCCGAATCGAAGCTTTTGTGCATACAGGTAGTCGAAACATCATCGGTTGCAACACATAATAGAAAAAAACTCAGATCAAGACCATGAATAAAAATTCAAACTAGAAAAAATCATAGCCTTTCTTGGATCTGCGTCGACCTCAACTCCCAGAGAAGAACGGTGATCGACCACACCCAGACATGGCTTCTCTGCCTTCCCTCGATGATGAGCCCTGTAAAACCCTTGGCCCGCCTAAATGTTCACCTGATTTCCTATTTTCTCTTTTTAACAATATTATTATAACAATTTTTTTAATGAAACTATTTCATCCTTATATATATAATCCATTATATAATTTAATTAATTTATATAGTTAATAGAATGATTTATTCTTTTTCTTTGTTTTATATTATATATATAATTTTGTTTTATATACATATCATAATTTATAATTATATTATAATAAAATATTAATTTTAATATTATTATTAGTTCATAGTTACTATTACATATAATTTTCAAAACATTAATACATGTATAGTATTTTATATGTCAACATAACATTATTTCAAATTTGGAAAATAATTTCTAAGGGTTTTTTTATGTAACATAATAATTTATAATATCATGTTATACAATTAATAAAGTAATAAAATATTATTTTTAATAAAACATTGTTAATAAAAACATAATTAATATATTAAAAATATTATTTTTATTATAAAAAAAATTATTCTACATTAATGAGTTCAATTATCTTAAATTGATTATAGTACTTCTCAGAAGTATTATTATTGTATTTAAAATATTTTTAATTAAACAAGATATCATGCGATAATAATTATACATCACCTTATATACATCATTTGAAAATTTCATAATTGAATTTATTAAAACATATTTTTATTATTTAATTAATATATATATATATATATATTAATAATAATTTAATATTCCCAAAATAATATCATGATTAGAAAAGTATTATTTAATCAATATTTATGAAATTGTTATTATGATAATTTGATATATATTTTTTACAAATTTTTTAAAACGGATATTAAATTAATGAAATAAATAAATCTTTTATTAAAACTCGGGGTGTTGCATTCTCCCCCCTTTAAATTAATTGTTCCCTCTTGATTATTTCATCATACTTGGGAATATTTTGAATTTCAATCCTCAGAATTAAATAATATCTAAGGATACATAAATATCTAACAAAAACTTTATTGCGTAGATTTTATTTTCTTCAAAAGTCAACATCCAATCTTCAAAGTTGTCTAGATCATTTCTCTGATACCAATTATAACGCCTCAAGCACACTCTTCCAGACTCGGTGCTTAAAAATGATGTGTAATTTTATTTAAAAAAGTGAATGACCAATTACACAATACATTAAACAAAATAGGATCATTTACCAATCTAGCTTCTAGTGGTAAAGACATAACCATACATTTATTATAGTTGAACAAAAAAATAAAACAAATGTACACTATTCTTCTGCACGTACTAACTCTGAATGCAATGACATATGTAACTAAACTTATATAATATCTGTAAAAAATCATTTTAAAATGAAGGATGAGCATTCAATTTCTCAATAAGTTCTGAAAACCCTTGATTAATTCCATTTAAAATATCACCTTAATAATACATTCAAAAAAAATTAGAAATGAATTTGTAAAACAACCTTTACAAAATTCTATAACTCATTGAAAATTATTTATACATCAAAAACGCTTTTAAACTAATCCAGTGATTCGGTTGAAAATATTAAGCATGTTGTTAAAAACAAAACAACTGAGGCCACTCGAAATATTGAAGGCTATATTTGGCCTACCCACTTGAGGGATGGATTCACTCTCCAATTCCCCATCATATTTACAATGTTCAAGTACCAACTTTTATAAAAAATCATTTTTAACCTTGCTTCAAATATATATACATTTTCACTAGATTTTAATTTTTTTAACTAAATATAGTCATACATGAAATAAAAAGTGTTCACTTTTTTTTATATGTAATTACATAAATACTAGATTTCAATTGAAATTACATGTTCGACTTGGTACAACTAAATTTTATGATACATAAACTTTTCTTAACCAGCTGGAAGATTAATCATCATCCACACACTTAAAATATCAAAGATGGATTTCTTAAATTTCTTTTATGTATTAAATAGTGGATTGAATATAAAAAGTAATAATAATCACAAGAAATTTCTATGTCACACATGAAATTATCAATAAAATTTCATGCATTCACTCTTTCATGAATATATATGTGTGTGTGTGTGTGTTTTGAAGAACGTAATTTCAAGAACATATATAAATTTATATATACAAAACCAAAGAAGTGAAGTAAGAGGGTAATGATCTCAAACATCAAATAAATCATTTTTTATTTTTGATTAATATGTACCTATATATTTTATACCCATGTCAAATATTTATATTATTTATTCAAAGTGTAAGAAAAAATAACTCACATTATAAATCATATATATGTATATATTTTTATTGCATGAATATAAAAATTAAAAAAAACACTCACATTCAATTCATGAATTTCAAAGATGAACTTGTATTTTATTCCAGTATTAAACAAGCAAGCCTATAGATATACTTGAAATTAATCAATTTCATAAAAGACATATGAAATTTTTGAATAAAGTTAATGAGTGAAAATAATAATACATTGATAGATAGCAGTGGGACAACTGATAAAGACATATTGCTTGGCGGTTTAATGAGTGAAAACAAAATATTTAATTGTATGAAAAGGAAATATTACTAGAGTAAACAAAATAGATTGATAGAATAAAAGGAATCTAATTATTGTGAAACATGGACAAATCCAACATTTAATATTGAAAAACAATACAGAACATTAAATCGGTAGAATCCAAACTATTTCCAACTTTGTCATTTGATGAAAAATCCAAATGGAGTTAAAGAAATCACTACACCAAGGGGACCATATATTGAATAAAAACACAATTGGATGAATAAAATACTGAAATCGAATCCAAAAATCAGATAAAATAGACACCTAACAGATCAGAAGAAAATGAGACTCTATCATCGACGTGTGACCTTACCTCATCTGTCAAGTTCAGATAACCCGAATCGAAGCTGTTGTGCTTACCGGTAGTTGAAACTTCATCAGTTGCAACACATAATCGAAAAAACTCAGATCAAGACTGTGACTCAACATTTGAACTACACGAAACTGTAGCCTTGCTTGGATCTGCATCAACCTAAACTCCTAGAGAATAACGGCGCTCGACCTCACCCAAACATGGCTTCTCCACCTGCCCTCGACGACGAGACCCGTGAAACCCTCGGCCCACCTAACTATACAACTGATTTTCTATTTTCTCTTTTTAACACTATTATTATGACAATTTTTTTAATCAAACTATTTCATCGTTATATATATAATCCATTATATAATTTAATTAATTTATATATGTAGTAGTATGATTTATTCTTTTTTTGTTTTATCATTTATATATATATATAATTTGTTTTTTGTCTACATATCAAAATTTATAATTCTATTCTTTAAAAAATATTAATTTTAATAATTTTTTTAGTTTATAATTATTACTGCTTATAATTTTCAAAGCATTAATAACTATATAATATTTTATATGTTAACTGAAAATTATTTGAAATTTCAAAAATAATTTCTATGGGTTTTTTATGTAACATAATCATTTATGATATCATGTAATTAAAATAATAAATTTATAAAATATTATTTTTAATAAAACATAATTAATTTATTAAAAAATATTATTATTATTAGAAGAAAATTATATTTACATTAATGAGATCAATTGTCTTAAATTGAAGATAATACTTCTCAGAATTATTACTATTGTCTTTAAAATATTATTAATTAAACATAATATCAAGAAATAATAATTATACATAAACATATATACAGCATTTGAAAATTTCATAAGTGAATTTATTAAAACATATTTTTATTATTTAATTAATATATATATATATATATAATTTCATATTCCCAAAATAATATCATATTTAGAAAAGAAGTATTTAATCAAATTTTATGAAATTGTTATAATGAGAATCTAATATATATCTTTACAAATTTTTTAAAATTAATATTGACTTATTGAAATAAATAAATATTTTATTAAAAACTAGGGTGTTACAATGGTCATGATAATATGAAAGGGGATCCTTATATATATTCTTATATGAATATACCAGTCTCCACTCACCTATGTATTCATTTTTCAAAAATATACAAAGGTAAACCTAACCCCATACAAGTATATTCACCAACATGGATGAATACATGCATAATAGGGGAGAATATATTTATATATACACATACATACTTGTGCATATACAAGTGAGTATCCTTAGACACGTTGAATCGAAACCACCCGAAAGGGTCCAACGCACTACATGACAAAAACTAGGATCCCTAAAACACCAAAAGGATTCCATATTATAATAGAGAAACTAAATAGAGAGTATAAAACATTTCTTTGGGTGGTAGAAACAACCAAAATGATTTTCCTTTTGTAGTAGATGTCTGTACCAGTAAGAATGGGTCCTATGAAACCATTTGCACAACCTACAACCAAGGGAAAACTGAAAACTGAATCACCCATTTTACCTAGTGTTCAACTGAATTTCATAGTAAAATGGGAGATAAAATCATAGCTAGAAATTAAGAGAGGATTAATGGAAGGCCTTACCTTGGAGATTCCGAGAATAAATCAGAAGAAATGGTGGAAGAAACTCGATTTGAGAGGAGAATGGAATGGGGGGTTGAGCGCGTGGCCAGGGGAGAGCCCCTCTTGGGGTGCATTGTGATCTGAGGGAGAGAGGGGTGAGGGTTATTTTTTTATTTATCTTCCTTTAAATTTAAATTAATTTAATTTTGGATTTTAATATAGGGTAAACCACAGGCCTTAACCCATGTGGTTTTCCAAAACGTGGGAAAACTAAGAAGTGTATATTGTAAGGATACTTCCTCCAAAGTACAGCATCTGTTGACTATGTGAAATTCATCTTCCCCATATGAATAATGCTACATGGTTTCTTGTATTGTGTTTCACAATTTCAGACAAATTGTGCACCCTCTATAGCTTTTCAAATCCATTCTTTTCTTGGTCCAGTGCTCCCAAAACTCCTCCATACATCTAGGAAACTTTTTAGGCCTTCACCGACACCAAAATACATTTCATTAGAAGGATCCAAATAAGGGAATTATGTTCTAAATCTTAGATATAAAAATTAACCATCCAGTAATCAGAAAGATTTAAATTCCCAAGGAATTTTTATGTTTTCAAAATATGGTTTCTCAAACATTATATGTCACTTCCTGCTTAGATTGGTAGGTAAACTTATGAAAACCATTAGGTTCTACAATGTTTTCCTAAAGGAATTAATTCAATTACAATTCTAGTGAATTGGTGGACCATTTGGTTGACTCTTTCATCTTCACCCACCATGAAATTTTGATACTCATTTCAAATCTTTATAAACTTAGTTCATGTTATCTCATCTAATCCAAGGTGATTACATTTCAAAACCTTCCAAATTTTATGAGATGTATTGCATATAGAAACATTACTAAAAAATTTATTTTAATACCACAATATTAAATATTTCACACTCCAAGATTTTTTAGATAAATTTAATGTTGAATGTATGAAACACTGGCTCTCTACAAAACACCACTTTGATATAACCTAGCTGGTAAACATAATTTTTCCACATCTGTGGTTCGAAAAACTCACATACACAGTTTCATTCAAAAATATATTTAGAGTTTGATGAGACAAACATAATTTTTTATGAATAGTAGCATACCCATATGAATAGTGAGATACCCTTATGAATAGTAATGTTTCTCTTATGAATATTAATGAATAGTAAAACATCCCAAAAAATATAAACTTCACCCATGAATGTATAAATACAATTTAGACATCATATAAATGAAAAAATTATCACAGTATAAGTATTGGTATTTGTGTATGTTAGAAATATTTTAATTACAATTTTATGACTAATTTAATAATTTAAAATGAAAATGTATTTTCATAAAATTTAATCACAAATTTTTACTTTATTATCTTATGGTTATAACATAATTTTATAGGATCGTGATTAATTTCTCAAGGTATTATAAAACAAGTAATAGTTTTAAAGTTGTTTTTTGAATAAATTGTGATTTTTATTTAAAAATTAAAGTAAAAATATTTAGAAAATTATTTTCAAAAAATGGATTTCATTTTTTAAATCTACATTTCAAAAAATGGTACGAGTAAATTTTTGGGGTTTTTCAAAACTACTTGTATTTTGGGTGAATAATTAAATATGATAATTTACGATAACAGCTAAATACATTATTTACTGGCACATAATTGATGTATGGATGATGTCATACCACAAGGTTCGAAGTCACATTCACTTATAACTATTATAGGTCACAATAATCAATAATATTGGTTTTCTTTATCAAAATAATCAAATAATGTGAAAACCCTCCTCTTCTCCACTATAACCCACCCCCCTCACTCCCTCTTAGATTCACTCCTCTCAAGACTTTTTACTTAGATAAATTATACTAAAATATTTTTTTTAGAAACTATTATCTTTATAAAATCACAAATTTTATTATGAAAACACTATCTTACTTCACTTCTAGTTTTATGCAAATATTTTTCCAAAACAACTCTTCTTTTCAAAGTAAAGAAGTATTTATATCAAGAATTAATCGATGATTATATAAGAGTATCTTAATTTATTTCAAAACTCTTTTTGATTCTAATGTATTATGGGGATTAATATTTTATGATATCATCTACCATATTTAATTGAATGGTTTATGATTAGTTTGTCTTTGGATGTGTTATCTTAAAACCATTCACCAATTTACTCTGAATCGTTTGTGTTTATGCTTAACATTTGGAGAAAGTTATTTACATTTCATATATTAATTTCAGTATCAATTTATATGTTGTTAATATTTATCCCCATTCATATGAGGAATGAATTGGAATTAGTCGGTGTCGGGTGGGGCTGGTGCATCAGTAGGTCTCATGATACAAACTATGATCATGGCACGAGGCCTTGAAAAAATATATTTTTATAGTATTAAAAAGAGGCCTTGATTGTATGGTTATTATTTCCCACATTATGAATTCTCCCATTCTGAAAATTGTACTAATAGTTCATTAGGTAATTTTACTAGTAGAATACCCGTGATTCTGTTTTATTATGGAATTATTTATTTAGCTCTTATTCCCACCATAATGTGTTCATGTCTATTTTTAAAGGTAGGTGTTTTTAGTTATTCATCATACATAATTATTATGTTTATGATATCTTCTTTTGTAATTCTTACCCTATTCAAGTGTTTGAGATCACCATTTTGTTATGTTCTATTTTCCCGGGACATGAAGAGGTTTATTATAAATGACATACAGAATTAACTTTAGTGTTATGAATTTTGTCAAAGGAGTTTCTATGTCGTAATTATTTTCAAGTTGTAATATTGAACTTATGTATGTATCTTATTTTAAATTCTACTAATATACTCATTCCTTTTGGATGCATATTACTTTTTTATATTCCAATGTAATAAAACTTAACACTTGCTTTGGGAAACTGGGGTTGGGTCCTTATAATTGTTATCAGAGGATGTTTAGTTGAAAATAAGGAAACTAGATGTAGAAAAGGTATATTATGGAAAACACCCCAAATATTTCCTTTGAGGATAAACAAACACGAAAATTCTTCAATGTTTTGTAAGGAATAGATTATGTCGATCCTTTTATCCAGTATATCCCTATTTGGATACTACAAGTGGATGTGGTTCTATCACAAATGTACCTAGGAGTGAAAAATATGACAAGGAGTTTCGGGCTTGACCTAGGGTATCCTGGTAATGAAAACTAGCCTTACTATACACCAGGTTTGACACAGCCTGGGGATATACTTAGTATAATTCAAATTTTTCTTTACAATCCATTATGAACGATTTTAATGTAAAATTTTCTGCAAAGAAACCATGTTTATTATTATGAAATTAGCTATGTATAGAATTTAAAATTTATGCTAAGTATGTTCCAATGTTGAGATTATACAATATGATTCATAACATAATATTGTGTATTCCTTTATTTAGAAATAGATCCTAGTGGATGGAATGGAAACCAGATTAATGGACGTGTCCCATGTAGTGATTTTCCTCCTATGAATGATAATGATGTTGGTTCTAGAGATATGACTGGTGCTAAGAAACATGTAACTATACTTGGAAAGTTGAATTAGGTTTTGAACATTAACCTTACTTGTATATAGAATCTGGATCTATAATGTGGAGGAGCTATGTTAGAGGACTTTATAAGACAACAACCTCCATCATTCAATGGGACTACAAACCCATTTGTAGCTGAGTGGTGGATAAGTAACCAAGAAAAGATATTTCTTTCTTTCATATGGAATGAAAGAGAGAATTTTTCCATGGAAGTTTATCTTCTATCGGGATATGTGGAATAGTGGTGGTCATTATTCCAAAACACAAAGGGAGAAGAAGAAATAGAAGATAGGGAATGGAGGTATTTTAAGAAAATCTTCCTAGAAAAATATTTTCCCCGCGAACAACAAGTGGATATTTAAATGTAATTCTTGAATCTAATGTATAAGGTTGATGAAAATGTTTAAAAATATTAATAAATATTTAAAGTGATGGAAATACATGTCACGGACTAAGTATGAAATCCATAGAGCATGATTGATCAATTATTTGATGGTTTAAAACCATTCTTCATAAATAATCTAGTCTCCTAAAGATTCTCAACATATATAAATAGAGTGTCCAATGATTTCAAGGCAGAATTTTTTTTATAAGTCTTATGAATTTAAAGGAATGAAAGACAGGAAGAAGGATGACAAAAACACTAGAAAATTAAATAAGGAAATTTGTATGAATGGAGGAGTTAACCTTCCTTACTATAGTAATTGTGGGAAGAAACAGCCTGGCATATTCCTCATGGGAATAAGAGTGTGTTAGAAGTATGTATAAAAAGGCCATCTATCTCGGGATTGTAATGTGAAGAAAAAAGATACCAATGTTCAATGCTACAATTGGAGGAAGATGGGACAATATGAACATGAATGTCCTAAGTGTTAGGGAAACATTCACCAAAGAAGGAGAAGGTAGAAAGTCTCAGCTTATGTGGTCACGTTTTTGGAGGTTGATATTCATAACGATGTGGTGGTAGGTACATTAATTATTTTCACAAACCTAGGAATGATTAATTTTATTCTGGATCATTGCATTATTTCATATATTCTCAGTTTTCCCATAAAATTAGATATTTAAAATTTTATTTAATATGGGAGTTATCAGTCAAAAATCATAAGGGAAGTATCATTGCAACAAAGTTGTGCTCGGAAGTCCCCATTATGGAATATAAAAGTACATTATCTACTGATTTTATTATCATACTGATGATTGAATTTGATAAAATCCTCAGTATGGATTGTCATTCGAACCATGATGCAAAAAATTTTTGCAATAAGAAAGAGGTAACATATTTGGTGAAAATGAGCAATCCCTTATTTTTATGGAAGAAACATCACCATCAGATTCTTATCAAGATCCACCCCCAATATCTCTATTTAATTCAATTATTATAGAGGAAGGGAACACCATATCTATGGGTGAGGAATGAAATTTTCAAATATAAGTCATACCTATTGTTCAAAATATATTGATGTGTTTCTCGAGTATTTACCTGTACATCCTCCAGAATGAAAAGTTGAGTTCTCTATTGATTAAATTTTTGGTTCGGGTACTATATCGAAGACTCCTTATATAAAAGACACTATGGAATTAGCATAACTAATGAAAAAACTAGAGTAAATGATTGATAATGGATTTATTCTCCCAAGTGTTTCCCCATGGGGATCCCCTTTTATTTTTTTAGAAGAAAGATGGATTTATGAGGTTTCTCATTGGCTATAGGGAGATAAATGATATAAAAATAATTATAAAGTATCCCCTACCTCGTATTGATGATTTATTTAATCAGGTTCATCGAGCCCAATTTTTTTTGTTAATTTACCTTCGATCTGGATATCATTATTTTCTAGTAAGGAAGTAATACATTCCAATGATAGTGTTTCGAACCAGGTATGGGCATTATGAGTATATAGTAATGCCTTTTGAACAAACTAATAAACCCTCAATTTTCATGTATCTAATAAATGGAGTCTTCAAGGAATATATTTATGAATTTTTTGTGATATTTATTGAAGATATCTTGGTATAATCCAAAACCTACGAAAATCATGAAAATCACTTGCAAACAATTACGAAGACTCTTAGAAGACCTAAATTATATGGGAAGCATAGAAAGTGTAAATTTTTGTAACAATTCTTTCCTTTATGGTCAAAAATGTCTCTAAGTATGTAATATATATTGATCCTATAAAGATAAAGGCTACGAAAGATTAGATTACTCCAACAAACATAACTGACATATGTAGTTTTATTGGTTTAGCAAGTTATTATTGGCGATTCATTTAGAAATTTTCTCATTTAGCCAATGCAATGACCAAGCTTACATGTAAAGGAGATATGTTTTTATGGAAAAAATAATGTGGGGAATGTTTTGAGGAATTTAATAGGAGATTAGTAAATGATACAATCCCGAATCTACCATCAGGGAATGATGGGTTTTTTATCTATAGTGATGCATCAAATAAAAGACATGGTTGTGTCCTTATGCAGAATGCTATAGTTATTTACTATGAATTAAGGTAGATAAAAATTCAAGCACAAAACTATCCTACACGTGATCTTCAATAAGAAAATGTAATCTTTTCTCTGAAGATATGGAGACATTATCTCTATAGTGAAAGATGTGAGATATATACAGATCATAAGGGATGTAAATATATCTTCTCAGAGAAAGAACTCAACTTGAGGAAAACCAGATGGCTTGAACTTCTCATGGATTATTATTATTTCATACACTAACACCCAGGTAAGTAAAATAAGGTATAAAATGCATTGAGCAGGAAGGATCATGGAGTTATCAACAAAATGTGGACTGAAAAGGCTCTTTTGTACATGGAGCTAGTGAGTATGGATATGGTATTTATCAACGAATGTGAAACATCACTACTTCTAAAATGGTTTCCCAACAATATTTATTTCAAATAATTAAATCTTCACTGCTGGATGAATATATTATTCAAAAGAAAATTAATACTATGAAAGATGGGGAGATGAATGACTTCATGTGTGAAGATGTAATTCATCAATTTTGGAGGAGCCTATGTGTTCCCTCTCTAATCAAGTTGAAAATGGAGTTATTGGATAATGATCACAGCTCAAAGTTCTCTATACCTCCTAGTAGCACAAAAATGTATAGATATTTAAAAGAAAATTTTTGTTGGGATAACATGAAGAGGTAAATTGATGATTATGTATTAAGATATTTAGTTTGTCAACAAGTAAAGGACGAAAGACCCCATCCTACTAGAGTAATGCATCCTATACATGTTCTAGTATATAAATGGGATGACATCACCCTAGATTTTGTCATTGGATATCCAAAAATCTGAGGGAGAATGATGAAAAATTGGTAAGTGTTGATCGACTTAAGAAATAAGAAAATTTCCTCACAATAAGGGATGATTTTCCACTAGAGAGCCTAGCACAACTCTATATAGATGAAGTTATGAGACTACATAGTTCCCATCTCTCGATTGTTTCAAGATGTGATCCACAATTTACATCAAAATTATTGAAAATTATTCAGAAATATTTGGAAACTGAGCTTTGATTGAGTAAGACTTATGTCACGACCCGTCCTTGGGGCCCGTGATGTGACTACCCCAATCCCGCTTTCCATAGACCAAGGGCTGGATACTAGCACCAAAGGTGTAAATCCAAATAAAAATATAAGACATTGCCTTTATAAAAGTAAACAAACACAACAGAGTACGCAACAGAAGTAAGCACTAAGTAATAGTAAATACAAAGTGCTGAAAAGTAAATGGACTATTATAAAATCCCAACTGTAAAGTAAAGTACAATTGAAAAGCTAGTACAACTGTAGTAAAGTAAAATAGAAACCACTGAGTCGTCCTTTGGGAATCCCAGCTGAAGGGTGGGTATAGATGTCCTCCTTAGCACCTCGGGTATGGTGGTCAGCTCCGTGTACGTATTTCCAAGTGGTCCTCCTCCGGGTACCGTACTGCTCCACAAGCCTCTACCTCGATTAGTATTGTTTGTCATCCATATCCAATACAACGTAGTGCGGGCATAGCCCATGTAGGGTTGAGTATAAGATACTCAATAGGGACCCTGAGAACCCCGAAGGTCTCTCAGAATCCACGAAGGATAAACCACGGAAGAAAGACTCAATCATGAAGTATCAACCAGATCTACTTAGGTATATGCCCATACATATACCTAAGTTATCAATCATAGCTGAGCTCCAACTCTCGATCCCAAGAAGAATCTAGTCCACACAGGAAATCAAGTGAATCACATCAATGATAGTGATTGAAAGTCAAGATTCCACTCACACGGGTATACACCTTTCGTATGGTGATAGAGATGATCAGATGTAATCACTGATTCATAAAAGCTGTTGGACCCATGTAGGATACTAGACCAGCTAAGATGTCAGACCCACGTTGGATTCTAGACCAACTACTCCGTCGGACACACTTAGGACACAAGTACAGAAGTCAAACTGTCAGACCCACATAAGATACAAGTACATTAGTCATCGTTGTCAAACCCACAGAGAATTCCAGTACAGTTTTCATTTTCACCGAATCCATTGAGGATTCCAGTATGGTAGATGTCACTCTCGAACCCACGGGGGATTCTAGTACAGTAGTCGTTGTTGTCGAACCAACAGAGGATTCTGGTACAATAGATGTCGTTGTCGAACCCACAGAGGATTCTTGTATAGTAGATGTCGTTGTAGAGCCCATGGAGGATTCTAGTATAGTAGACGTCGTAGTAGAACCCATGAAGGATTATAGTACAGTAGAATTCATTGTCAAACCCACAGAGGATTCTAGTACATTAGACGTCGCAGTCGCAACCATCTCTAGGGTTCCCGCACATAGCACGCTCGATTCTGGGAGGGTCCGCTCCTCGAGCCAAGGGTTCGATACATAAACTATCTCTAAGTCTAGAGTTGATGTATCCCGAAGTTCTGTCTCATCAAAACAAACCCAACGCGACTAACGGCGCATCAATCGGACGCTCTGTTTGAGAGTTATTGGCTCTTCTATTCCAGGGGACTAGTTGGAATTACGCTCGTTCCAAAAAATTTCATTTTCCAAATCCATCTAAAACTCACTTAGAGTATCACAATAGGACCGCTTCATCGTTTGGGTCTCAATGCCGCAGACGGCACATCGATCAGACGCGCGGTCTTTATGTTATTCGTGTTTAAGTGAAATGGGCTCGGCCTGGCAGGCCCAGTGGGCTGGCGGGTCGGCTCATCCTGGTTCGGCAGGTCCGACCCTGTAGAGGGTTGGATCATACCGGTGAAGCATGGCCCGGCCCGGTGGGGCACGACACGGCCTGTGGGGTGCGGCCCGGCCCGAGGGGGCGCAGCCCGGCCCGGCGCTACGCGGCACGACTCAACCCGGCTGGCCGCTGCTCGGTCTGGCAGTCCAAGCTCTGCGGGAGGGGGGCGATTTCCCGAACCAGCGGCGCCGCCCTCCTGCTCGTCCGGCTGAAGTCGTCCGGCTTCTCCAGCGCGAGTGGCCCACTTGGGTGGGTCACTTTCCACTGCATGCGGCACCGCGACCTCCTCCAACCCGGTCGGTCAATGAGCCAGCCTGTTCACCCGCCAAAGTGGCCTGAAGATTGCAGGCCACGAAACTCCATAGCGCGGCGTCACTTGTGACACCATGGTCTCTTCGGTCCGGCCGGCTTTATCCTACTAGTTCTTCGTCGATCGAGCGACATGTTGTTGTGGGTTGCAGTCTTTCCCTCTTCGTGCGGCACCCATTGTCATGGTCCTCTTCGGTCACATCCACCTCTTCCATCATAGTCTCTATCGAAAAAAATGAGGATCAATGGAGGGTCATCGGGCCGTGTTTGTTCAGCCTGCTCCCTTTGCATTAGGGGGTATCAAAAGGACGAAGATAAAACATGGTTTCAATGAGGGACGAAGAACAATTTTATTCAATAAAAATTGAAACAAACCCCCTACCTCTTATTTGACGTCGCACGTCAACAAGCCGCGGAGGACGCGCATCGTGGTAGTCGGGCGTCATGGAAGATAGTGTCACAGAGAACGGTGTCGTTCCGTCAACATTGGAGGAAGAGTCATTGACACAGGTAACGCTTCTCGCGAGTGGTGTCTTCTCCCTTGATGTGGAGGAAGAAGATGATAGGATAAGTCGTGGAGGGTTCTTCCCTGAGGGAGGATGATGTTCTTCGTTGAGGAATGAATCTCCTCTAATTCTCCAAATGTTTCCCCCAAAATATTTTCTACTTCCAATATTATAATTGACTTCTCTAATTTTAAAGAATTTCCATGCAAATCAAATTAATTCAAAAGAGATGTGCCAATTAATTAATAAGTTTATTAATTAAATGGGTTGGCATCAACAATGTTTGGGAGGTGGAAAGGCTCCACCATAACGAGGGGAGGAGTTAATTAATTAAGGGGTGGTTTAAGGGAGTTAAGGAGAGATGAAAGGATTAGTGATCGTGTGGGCCCCATCACACTAAATCCTCTCATGGGAGGTGATGTGGTTATGGGCCCCACCTTTAACTCCTCTTGGTAGGAAATAACCGCCACTAAATAATAAAATTGTGTACCAACAATTTTATTAATTTTGTATGAATTACTCAAAATATAAATTTCAACCCACATAAAACGCAACTGTGGTAAAGGTCTCCTTTATAAAATACTGGCACTGCGAGTTCAACGGTGTCCTCAGTATTCAATTCCGAGAAACAGTTCAAAAGATAGAAAAAACTACACATACATTTACTGAACGTACCCAAACAAAACTTTAGAAATTGATTACAGGCACACCGGTCCTCAGAATCAAGTGTCATCAAAAACCACAAACTCGTAAAATTCCAAATTATTTAAGAAAAAAAATTCCTTGAAATTTTCAGGTCTTTACATTACACCTAGCTCAGGGCTTTATGTCCCCGTAATGCTACACCATACACTAGGGAAACAAAAGTGGGTACTCAACACGCATCTGAGCCTCCTCCTCCCATGATCACTCCTGGAGGTTCCCGTGCTACCGAAGAACGCACAACAAAGGATTCGACCATCCACGTAGGACTTACTTTAGTCGAACCTCGATCTCCACTGGGACCTCCGTAAATGTCACCCCATCATCGATGATGTGGGATGGGTCATGCACGTATCTCCTTAGCTGAGATACGTGGAAGACGTCATGCACCCGGTGCAACTAAAGTGGATGGTCCAAGCAGTAAGCCACCTCACCTACTCTTCTGAGAACCAGGAAAGGTCTAATGAAATTTGAAGATAACTTTTTTCCCCAGCCAAATCTATGTATACCTCATCGAGGTGAGACCACTAGGAAGATGTGGTCACCATCCTCGATCGCCAGTGGTCTCCGTTTCCCATCAGCATAGGACTTCTGTATGCTCTGTGCAGTCTTCATCCGCTCCTGGATGATCTACACCTTCTCTGTCATAGCCTGAACCATCTCTGGTCCTACAAGTTCTAACTCCCCAGGGTCAGTTCAGCACAGAGGTGATCTGAATGGCCGTCCGTACAGCGCCTCGTATGGTGCCATCCCGATGGTGGACTGGTATCTATTGTTGTACGCAAACTCCACCAAGGGTAAATGATCTTCTCATCTGTGACCAATGTCAAGGACACATGCACGGAGCATTTCCTTAAGATTTTGAATGGTCCTCTCTATCTGTTCGTCCGTCGGAGGATGGAAGTCAGCGCTCAGACATAGCTGCGTCCCAAAATCCTCTTATAACCCCTTCCATAGAAGGAAAGCTAAATGGGCATCATGATTGGAAACAATAGATGATGGAACACCGTGAAGCCGTAGGATCACTTGAATGTAGAGGCATCCCAAGATCTCTGCTGAGCCCTCCTCTCTGATCGGTAGTAAGTGGGCCGACTTGGTGAGTTGGTCTATGATCACCCAGATAGATTCGTTCCCTCTGGATGTACGTGGAAGCCCCGTCACAAAATACGTGGATATCCCATCCCACTTCCACTCTGGGACCTCTAAGGGTTGTACCAGGCTTGCTTGTACGTGGTGCTCTGCCTTCATATGCTGAAAAGTGAGGCATCGTGAAACGAACTCTGCTACAGTTTTCCCTTTCCCAGGAGTACAGACTATCTGAAATTCATTTTCTTATAGGAACTCAAGACAACGTCACCGTCTCAGGCCCATGTCCTTCTATGAGAAGAAACACCTAATACTTTTGAGATTAGATTAAACTGTAAACCTTTTACTCAAAGAACTAAGGGTGTGACTAGCCATTTGTAAAGAACTCAACTACACCCTTTTTTGCTTACGTCCTACAAGAGCTGCTAAGATTTATCCTTTTCCAAAAAGAGAAATCTGGTCTCATCCCCTGGATGAACCGTGTTCTTTTCCTAATACAGTCAATCCTGACATGGATGGTACTATTTCATTCCATGGACGACGTCGTAAGGCCTCAATGCTACTACAAAGAGATCCAACTGTTACACTTGCCTCCAATGGTCGAGTTACACTGTCGGAAGCAGTGTGTGGTCACTGGGTCTCCACCAGTAGTAATCTCAAATGTGAGGGTAAAGTCAACAGTTTTAACAGGATCCTCTCAGTATCAACCACATGAAAAGGTAGGAAAAAAACATCACATGTACAAGTGTCTTTTATTACAGCAGCTCGAAGTAAAAAGACACAACGAAACCACAAACAACGACATCAACAATATAGAAGCATCATGAACAAATGTATCCATGCATGTATCTTGTCCCGCTTCTGTACACCTACTTCTAGAGCACTATTTTCATAGGCCTCAATTGCCTGAAACTGAGCTCTCTCATGTCCATCTGTTTTCTGTGGTCGGGGTGGACCACTTTGTGGTGGTGGTGGTAGGGTCTCGAAACATCGTCCACCACCTACTACTCGGCCAGCTCTCCTGCCTCGTCTTCCTGCTTCCAGCAGACCACCACGGTCGAACCTTTGCCTCTGCCTGGGAGGTCCCTCTACTTCCTACTGCTCATCTACAGGGTGGGTCAGGTAGTCACGAGCCATGTGGCCCTACCCGCCGCATGTGTAGCACTGCATGCTCCTCATATAGGTGGTTCTATTTCTTTTTCCCCACATGACTGAACCAGTATCCTAAGACCTCCCACCTGATGGGCTGGTCCGCTTAGACCTCTACGTCAACTGTCTACTATCAGTTGTAGAAAACTCCACTATGTGTCTTCCTACAGAGGGTCTCACTGTTGGTGACTGCTCAGAGAGAAAACTATCCACTATAAGGGCCCTCTCCTGCACCCCCGCCTACGTCAAGATGTTGAGGGAGATCATCGAAGCCCTGATCTCATGCCTGAGTCCCTACTTGATGGTCTGGGCCCTGATGAACGGGTCTCTTACCATATCCGTGGATTAGCGTGTGAGGTCAGTAAACCTTGCTGAGTACGGATCTACTGGCATGCTGCCTTGCTACAGATCTAGTAACTCCTGAATCCACATAGAACGAAGGGTGGCTGGAAGAAACTCTGCTCGGAATAGGCTCTCGAAGTCGTTCTAGATTAGTGATGCCTCGTAATGAACCTAGAGCATCAGGATCCATCATCTGCCTGTCGCTGGATGTAGGAGAATCGCGGAAAGGATCGCCATTAGGTCGGCTGGTGTCCCTACCAATATAAAAACCCTAAATATAGCCTCCAGAAAATCCTCGGCTTCCTAAGGGTCCATCACTCCATGGAACCTAGGTAGCCTCTGTAACTGGAACTCATGCAATGCACTCAAACGGCGTGCACTTTCTACTGCTGGAGCTGGTGGTATCGGTGGCCCAGCGGGTAGTGGTACCCTTGGTGCTTCCGCTCTGATGGGGCCCTACACCAAGGCCTCATCGCTCGGTGGGCTACCATCTCTTACGTAACTCGGAACCCTAGATGGCTGCCTTCGTGCGGCCATCCTGAAAAGGAACAGGTGCCCCATGGTTTAAACGGTATACCTGGTGAGCTGACACAAAGTAATCACAAAGAAAACTTTTAAACACACATGAAATCAGTTTTTTCATGCACCAAGTCGAAAATCAGAGGTCAGAGTCCTCGTGTTTGGATACATCGGCTGCCGCACCAACACTGGACTCCCTAGACTGATAACCACACTCAATACTCTTAACACTATTGCTTCACATAAAAGAATAATCAGAGTCCTGAGTTCTGTGGTAGAACCAACTCCTCTGATACCAATTTGTCACGACACATCCTCTGGGCCCGTGTTGTGACTACCCCAAGCCCACCTTCCATAGTTCATGGGCTGGCGACTAGCACCAAAGGTGTAAATCCTGATAAAAAGGGATGGCAGTGCCTTTATAAAATTAAACAAACACAACAGAGTAAGCAACAGAAGTAAGCACTAAGTAATACGGAATACAAAGTAACTGCTGAAATGTAAATGGGCCAGTATACAAACACAACTGTAAAGTACAGTACAACTGAAAATCTAGTAAAACTACAGTAAATCAAAACAGCAACCATTGAGTTGTCCTATAGGAATCCCACCTGAGGGGTGGGTACATATGGCCTCCTCAGCACCTCGGGTCCGGTCGTCCGCTCCATGTACATCTTTCCAAGTGTTCCACCTCCGAGTACCGTCCATCTCAACAAGCCCCTACCTCGATCAGTACTTTATATATTCTGCATCCAACACAACATAGTATGGGAATATCCCTTGTAGGGGTGAGTATATAATACTCAGTAGGGAACCCGAGACCCCCAAAGGTCACCCAGAATCCATGAAGGATAAACCACATATGAAAGATTCAATCACGAAGTATCAAACAGATCTACTTAGATATATTCCCATATATATACCTAAGTTATCAATCATATTTCGGCTCCAAATCTTGAGCCCAAGCACAATCCAGTCGACATAGGAAATCAAGTCAATCACATCGATGATAATGATTGAAAGTCATGGTTCAGCTCACACAGGTATACATCTTTCATATGGTGATAGAGATGATTAGATGTAGTTACTGATTCATCTAAGATGTCAGACCCACAAAGGATACTAGACCAGCTAAGCTGTCAGACCCAGGTAGGATACTAGACCAGCTACTCTGTTAAACCCACTCAAGATACAAGTACAGAAGTCAAACTGTCGGACCGACATAGTATGCATGTACATTAGTCATCACTGTCGAACCCATGAAGGATTCTAGTACAGTTGTCATCGTCGTCGAACCCATGGAGGATTCCAGTATGGTAGACGTCGCTGTCGAACCCACGGAGGATTCTAGTACAGTAGTCGTCACTGTCAAACCCACGGAGGATTCCAGTACAGTAGACGTCACTATCAAACCCACATAGTCTTCTAGTATATTTGACTTCACTGTCAAACACACAAAGGATTCTAGTACAGTAGACATCGTTGTCGAACCCACGGAGGATTCTAGTACTGTATACGTCGCTTTCGAACCCACGGGGTATTCTAGTACAGTTGTCATCACGGTCACAGCCACCACTAGGTTTCCCGCACACAGCACACTCGATTCTGGGTGGGTCTGCTCCTCGCACCAATGGGTCGATAAATCAACTGTCACTTAGTCCAGAGTTTATGTATCCCAAAGTTCGATCTCGTCAAAATAAACCCAGTGTGAGAGATGACGCGTCAATCAGATTCCCGGTCTGAGGGTGATTGGCTTTTCCGTTCCAGGGGCCCGGTTGGAATTATGCTCGTTCCAAACCTGGACTTTTTCCAAAGTCATCAAAAAATGACTTAGAGTATCGAAAAATGGCCTATTCTTCACAAGGGTCCTAGTTCCGCAGATAGTGCATCGATCGGACGCGCAGTCTTTAAGTTATTCACGTTTAAGTGAAACAGGCTCAGCCCATCAAGCCAAGTGGGCTGGCGGATCAGCCTGACCTATTTCAGTGAGTCCAACCCAGTATAGGGTTGGACCGGGCCAATGAAGTGTAGCCTAGCCCAGTGGGGACGGCCTAGCCTGAGGGGTGTGGCCTGCCCCGAGGGGGAGCGACCCGGCCCGAGGGGGCGCGGCCCGGCCCTGCGGGGCAAGGCCCGGCATGACCCGGTTGGCCGACCGCTGCGGGGGGGGCTCAGTTTCCTGAACTGGCGGCGCTGCCCTCCTTCCCGGCCGACTGAAGCCGACTGGCTTCTTCAGCATGAGCGGCCCGCTTGGGAGGTCCGCTGTCCACCGCAAGCAGCGCCGTGTCCTCCTCCAACCTGCCCGGCTGACAAGCCAGCCAGTTTATCCACCAAATCATCCCACAGAGTGTGGGATGTGGACCTCCATAGCGCGGCGCCCCTTGTTCCGCCGAAGTCTCTTCGGTCCGGCCAGCTTTATCTAGACGGTTCTTCGTCAGCCGAGCGGCCCGCGGTTGTGGGTCGCGGTCTTTCCCTCTTCGTGCGGCACCTGGTGCTGCGATTTTCTTCGGTCGCCGCCACCTCTTTTGTCACAGTCTCAATCGAAAAAAAATGAGGATCACTGGAGGGTCGTCAGGCTGTGTTCGTTCGTCCCGCGCCCTCCGCATTAGGAGGTATCAAAAGGCTGAAGATAAAACATGGTTTCAATGGGGGACGAAGAACAATTTTATTCAATTAAAATTGAAACAAACCCCCTACCTCGTAATTGATGTCGCACGTCGATAGTCCGCAGAAGTCGAGCGTCGTGTTAGTCAGTCTTTACGGAAGATGGCGTCACAAATAACGGTGTCATCCCATCAACGTTAGAGTAAGAGTCGTTGAAGTAGGTGACGCTTCTCTCGAGCGGTGTCTTCTCCCTTTACGCGAAGAAAGATGAAGGTAGTAGAAGTCGTGGAGCATTCTTCGCTGAGAGAGGATGATGTTCTTCGTGGAAGAATGAAGCTCCTCTAATTCTCCAAAGGTTTCCCCCAAAATATTTTCTAAGGAAAATATTATAATAGACTTCTCCAATTTTAATGAATTTCTAGGAAAATCAAATTAATTCAAAACAGAGGTGCCAATTAATTAATAAGGTTATTAATTAAATGGGTTGGCATCATCAATTTTTGGGAGGTGGGGAGGCTCCACCATAATGAGGGGAGGAGTTAATTAATTAAGGGGTGTTTAAGGGAGTTAAGGGGAGATGAAAGGATTAGGGCTCGTGTAGGCCCCACCACACTAAATCCTCTCATGGGAGGTTATGTGAGTGTGGGTCCCACCTCTAACTCCTCTTGGGAGGAAATAACCGCCACTAAATAATAAAATTGTGTACCAACAATTTTATTAATTTAGTATGAGTTCCTCAAAATAAAACATTGAACCCGCATAAAATGAAACTGCAGTAAAGGTCCCCTTAAGCGAATATTGGTGCTCAGATTTCAGCGGTGTCCTCCGTATTCAATTTCAAGCACCGATTCAAAAGATAGAAAAACCCGCACATATGTTTAATGAACGTACCTGAAAAAAACTTCAAAAATTGATTCCAGACACACCGGGCCTCGGAATAAAGTGTCGTCATAAACCACAGACTCATAAAATTTTAAAGTATTTGAGAAAAAAAATTCCCTTGAAATTTCCAGGCCATTACAACTTATCACCTGCAAACTGATCAGAAATTAGAATGGATGATCAAAATTTTAGTTGAAAGGTTGAGTTCATGTTCATTTGACTTTCAAGGGATCTGGGATCAATATTTACCTTTATTAGAGTTTTACTACAATAATAGTTTCTATTTTAGTATTCAAATGGAACAATATGATACATTGTACAGAAAGAGATGTCATACACGAACATGTTGGGATGAAATTGGTGTAACAAAGCTAGTGGGCCCCATGTTTGTAGAGGAAACACAATTGAAATTAATAATATTAAAGGATATATCGAAGCATCTCAAAGAAGAAAAAAATATATGTTGATAATCTAAGGAAGGATTTAGAATTTCAATTCGGAGATCAAGTTTTCTTAAAAGTATCTCCCTCGAAGGGTGTTATATTATTTGGGAAGAAAGGGAAACTGAGCCCTGTGTACATTGGTACTTCAGAAATTCTGGAGTGAATTAGAGTTATGTCTTATCATTTGGCTATGCCACAAAACCTATCTATTGTACACAATGTGTTTCATGTCTCATTGTTGAGAATGTACTTGCCAGACCCAACACATGTCCTTGCATATAATGGTATATAATTGGACACTGACCTATCTTATTGTGAAAAGACTATCCAAATTATGGACACCAAAAATAATTGTTAAGGAATCAGATGACTTGACTGGTAAAGTTACTTTTGAAAAATTAAAAAAATCAAAGAGTTAACATGGGAGCCTGAGGAGCTTAAGATAAAGAACTACCCAAATATTTCTATGATGTATCACTCTTGTAATTTCTAGGATGATTTTTTTTAATGAGTGGATAATGAAACACCCCAATATTTTGGAAATAAATTTAATACTGAATGCATGAAACACTGATTCTCTACAAAAACCCATTTTTTATAACCTAGCCAGTAAATATAATTTTTCTACCTCTGTTGTTTTAAAAACTTACAAACACGATTTCTTTTAGTAAGATATTTATATTCAGATAAAACAAACTTATTTTTAATGATTAGTAACATACCTTTATAAATAGTATCATACCCCCATAAATAATAATTTTACTCTTATGAATTCTAATAGATAGAAAATAGGTCCAAAAATTTTAAACTTCACCCATGAATTTATAAATACAACCTAGACATCTTATAAGTTAAAAAATAATCATAGTTTAAGTATTGGTATTTTTGTATATCATAAATATTTTAATTACAATTTTCTGAGTAATTTATTAATTTAAATAGGGAATTTATTTTAATAAAATGTAATCCTAAATTTTTAATTTATTATCTTACGGTTATAAGATAATTTAATGGGACCTTGATTAATTTTTCATGGTGTTATAAAACACGTTATAGTTTTAAAATAGTTTTTTTAAAATAAATAATGATTTCATTTAAATATTAAATTAAAAAATATTTAGAAAAATATTTTCAAAAATTGGATTTAATTTTTCAATTATATAGGTTGAAATTTTTTTTGTGAATATTTGGTATTTTTCTAAAATACTTGAATTTTGGGTGAATTGTAAAATTTGATAATTTACAATAAATGCTAAATACCTGATTTATTCGGTAATAAGTTATGTATGGCTGATCTAATCCCACTATATATGAACTCACATGAAATATTTATTAGTATAGGTCACAAGAATCAATCAATTTGGCTATCTTGGGAAAAATATTAAAATAATGAGTAAAATAATGGGATAACAACCCTCTACTCCACTATAACCCCCCACCCCCCAACACTTACTCTTCACTTCTGTTCTCTATAGCCGCGTGCCTTACTTGAATTGTGCTCAAATATCCTCCCAATATCCTCCCCAACATCGTACATCCCTTTTTCTCATTAAAATACAAAAAAATATCCCCTAAAGAAGGTTTCAAGGAAGATTACTTCAGGATGTAAATTCCGCTTTTCATTTCCTTTATTTCCAGTTCATTTCATTTATATTACTATCATCACCTCCTTTCATCAAAATTTTATGATCAATTGAGTACATTACATAAATAGTAATTTCATAATGATAACTTAATAATTCTTAATCATCTCTCATTTCCCCTTCTTTTACACTACAAATGAAAACACCATTTGAGATATGTTAATTTATCACATTCAAGGACGACAGGTTTTCTATTTCTATTACCATATTCAATTCTGGTCATGAAACCATTTTTATGGACAAAATATTCTAAAATATATGTGTTAAATTTTATTTAATGTTATTTAATCATTTGTTACACGTGATATTAATTTATAAATCAAAATGAGTTCGTTGTGATCAAACCCGCCAATTAACCCAAACAATTGTCATTAAATATTTATATAATGATTAATTTACCATCCCAATAACCAAATGAATTTTATTAAAATTTAAACATATATTTTTCACTAATAACATACAACTTATATTCTGAAAAACCATTCACATTATACATGTTTATCCATACATGAATATAAGTAAACTGATCATGAAGACCAAGGAAGAAAACACTCCCAAACAATGAAATTGAATATCTTACCCCATAAAAAGGACCTGAATGGAAATAATTTGGTTATAATAAATAAAATAAATGTACAGGTTATTCTGGAATCATTAATTTATGAACTGAAATTTTATTATTCAGGTCATTAAGGTCAAGCGAGGAACACCTTCAAACTTAAGGTAAGGGTTTTGTAACCGAACCTGCACCTTCATTTGGGTTACTCTTATTCAATACATACCTAAATTAAATTATTATTTATTCATATGTAATCCTCATATATTCTCTTATAATTTTCTATATATATGTACAAACTAGAATCCTACATTTATTTATGTAGATTTATATGTGTTAAAAGCATCTTTCAAAAATTCTTCCCGAAATAGAAGCCTGACAGAAGGGAATTTCATAAATTCTTACCTATTTTTAAGGGCACTCTATAATCTAATTTTTGAAACAATTGACTTTATAATATTAGTCATTTTATTATTAAAAAAATATCTTACTTCACTTCTTTTTTTATAAAAATATTTTTCCAAAAGAACACTTCTTTTCAAAGTAAAGGAGTATTTATCTCAAGAATTACTCGATGATTTTATAAGAGTATCTTCACCTAATTCAACACTCTTGTGGATTCTTAGGTATTATTGGGATTAATATTTGTGATATCATATAACATATTTAATTTAATTTTTTATTATTAGTTTGACTATTTATGTGCTATCTTAAAACCATTCACCAATTTACTCCAAATGGTTGGTGTTTATGCTTAATGTATGGGGAAAGTTATATAAATTTTATATATTAGTTTCAATATGAATATATATGTTGTTTATGTTTTTCCCAATTCATATTAGGAATGCATTGGACTTGTTAAGTTTCATGTGGGTCCCTCTATTTCCCCTTGGTTCATAGGTAGGTCTCATGAGGAAAACTATGGTCTTGGAACGAGGCCTTGACAAAATGGATATTTATAATCTTATCATGGGGCCTTGACAGTATGGTTATGATGTACCACATTAATCATTCCCTCATTATGAAAATTGTATTGATATATCATGAGGTTATTCAACTACTAGAATACCCATGATTGTATTTTATTTTGGAATTATTTATTGATCTCTTATTCCTTCTATAATGTGTTCAAGTTTGTTTTTAAAGGTATGTTTGTTTAGTTGTTCACTATGCCTAATGATAATTTTTTTGATATATTCCACTATATTTCTTACGCTTACGGAGTGTTTGAGCTCACCCCTTTCATATGTTTCATTTTCCTAGGACATGATGAGGTGTAACATGAATGACATGAACAAATATCTTAGGAGTTATGGTTTTTTTAATAAGTTTCTAAGTAATATTTGTTTTCAAGTTGTAAAATTGAATATATGTATGGATGTTGTTTCCAAAGATACTAAAATACTCAGTACTTCAGGATTAATGTTCCTCGTTTATATGCCAATGTAATAAAATAAGGCACCATCTCTGGGAAACTAGGGTTAGGTCCTTACAAAATATTCGTAAATTTTTTAATTCAAAACATACTTAGTAGTATCATTTCTAGTAAGTGTTTCACTATTAGTATCTAGTAAATTATATGGTATAATAATTATAGTATATTTATTAATACGTATTTTTTTTGGCATCAATCTATTAATGGTTTCTAGAAACAACAATAATTACCAACAAAGTGTGGAATATTTTGAGGAATACAACCATTTTGTACCTTCATTTTTATCCTCTTAGAATGATATTTTTCTTTAGCCTATTTGGTTAAGGATACACAATTTTGAACTAAAAAATAGAAGAAATTACATCTAAATGGAACCATCTTTTATAAAAATTTAAAATATTCTTAAAACACTCCAAAAATAATTTCTAAAACATTTTATATAATCAATAAGTTTTTATGAAAAAATAAAAAAAAATTCCTAGAGTGTTCAATAAGTAAAAATTAAAAATAAAAGAAAAACATATCATAAATAAAATTACTATGTTTTAAACACACGGTCTATATACCTAAAAATTTAAAAAAATTCAGAAACTTAACTAGTGTGTACAATAGACTTACTATGGGATTATTGGAAGTGTTATCAATCTAATTACCACATGAATAAATGACTTTCCATGTGGTCATATTGTCGATCATTATAAGGTGTGTTTATTCGGTAAATGGTCTGGTCAAACTATATAAGGTGACGTCAGTCAAACAATGTGGGTTAAGTGTTTAATGTGTACTCTGAACCCCAATTCACAGATATCATGATCCAAAAATGGTATACATTTTAATATGGTATATTATAAGTTGGGTTCAGTCAATAAATGTGTGGAATTCTTCTAATAATTGAGTGATGTTTTTTAATGATACTTATACGACATAAATACAAAGAAAAGGAATAAAAAAGAAGATGTGATAACAGATTTGACTAAGAAAAATAATCTAGAATATGACATTGTCCTTCATTTTTATCTAGATAAATAAATTATAATACATGAATGTATAACTTCAAGATGTTTCCCTATCTATTTTCCAAAGAAAACGAGAACCCCGAAGTAGTTGAATGTAAGGGTTCACATATTCAATCCAAGAAATCTAGTGATCCTTTTTTTCTTACAAACATGTTTTCCACCACCAAAGATAATGAAACACTAGCTCAAGCTAATGGATTTCTAAGAAAATTCCTCATAGTGTTAAAATAAAACCTTGATAATATAAAATATTTTCCTTGATTCCTTTCCAAGTAGGAGAATGCTATCAATATATAGTAAATATGATTGTGTGAATTCATATCTTCTAGCCTTTAGTTTCTAGTAAAATCCAATTTTTAAAATATTATTGATATATAAACTCATATAGTCTTAAGAAATATCAAATAAATTATTGAGAGAGTGTCTCCCAAACTAAAACAAATTGGTCAAGAAAAGAATCCTATCAGAGATTAATTAATATGGATGTAAAACCATATCAGCCCAATAATTGAGATGATTAACTTGATAATATAATATAAAAATCCATATTTCTTGTGGATATATAAAATTAATCTCTAATTCATAGTGTCGAATTCTATGTAGATATCAATTTTAAAGGAAAAATTATCTTCCTGTGATTTCCTCTTTATAAGATTAATTCTTTCTGAGGTAGTAAATAATCAGTTCTAAATGTTTCTTGTAGGGAAAAACAAAACATGTTTGGGGTAAGATATTCCTTGATTATATCTCCCATCCTATCATGATAATATTATTGATAATTTCTGGTAATAGTATTTCCAAGGGTGCCCATTCTAAAATCCTTAATGTTAATTTCATTCTCATTTTTTGGGCAACAAGGTAAGGAAGTAGGAATTTATCCCATAAGGTATAAAATAATGATAGAACAAATCCTTAATTTCTTTAATTATTTCATACTAAAAAATGTCATATTATATATTATTTTTTTTAAACCCATCAGGACCAACTCCACTCTCCATATTGAGATAAAATAGGGATTACATCATTTCCCCTTTGAAAAGGGCCATGATAAAAGCCTAGTTTTAACGCACCTCAATACAATCCTGAATGATTCAATCATTCTTTTTTCCAAATACAGTTTATTATCAGATTATATCTCTTTAATTTATTCGACAAATCAATTATAAATTCTAGTATCTGAGGTGTAAATACATCTATTTATGCTAATATAATTTTTACCTTCCTTTATTTTCTATTCCGTTTTCAACCTATGAAATAATTTTATGTCCATATCAATATCCTTCAACAATATAAAATATATATAAAGTGGTAAATTTCTTTATTTGATTGTTATATGGTTATCCAACATGATTTATGATTGAAATTCCTCATTGGAATGAGTGTTTTGATGTTGGTTCCTTAATTGTATGTCTTTAAATTTCCTTTTAGCATACCTAATTTTACTATCAATCTTCAAAAAAGATGTTTTTATTTATTCCCAAATAAATTCTTATACTTTATTATGTTTTGTCGAAATGATCTTAAAAGGAATACCAGAGGGTTTTATCCTTTTGGATTCGAGAATAACATCCCTTCATGCATGATTAAAATACAACCATTATTAATTTAAAATGATATTTGTGTGGACCTTGAAACGTGAGTGGAATGTTAAACCATGATAGGTTTGTGGTCTGAGTGATGCTTGGGAAGTGTATGACCCAAGAACCCACTAGGTGAAACTGTTTCATAAATTTGGGAAAATAATCCATCGTGATTTCTGGCTTTTTTCCATTTAAGCTATACTTGCTCCAAGGGAACTTATATCTTGCAATTGGGACCTCAGTAATATTTCATGGATAAATACAATTATAAAATTATATGGAAATAGTTTTTTTTTGTTGAGAACAGTATTTTCATTAGGATTCAACACAGTGTTGAAATCCTCTTTAATTATCCATTTATTACTCATGTGATTAAAAATTTCTCCAAGATCCTCTTATAAATCTCTTCTCCTAATATACGTTGTGGAACCATGCACAAAATAATAATTCATAATGATGCCTTAAATATTAATATAATTATAAATACTCTGAGGTTGCTTATTTCATTAGAGAATGTGGATATTTAATGTATAAATATGAAATTATGATCTATAATAATGTCATGCTGGTTCTGGGAGACAAATCTATGCATGAGTAAGGCCTATTTAAAATCCTTCCAATTTCCAAAGAAAAATTTTTTCTTAAAAATTACAAGAAGAAAAGGTTTTTTATCCATCATATAATGTCTAATGGATATTAACATTGAAATATGCCCAATAACTTTACATTATTAGTAAATAATATTCATTATTTACTAAATTTACTCATTGTCATATTCCCATTTTTCTAAACTGCATTCACATGGTCTATCGTTTTTTTCACATATTCATTTTTACAATCCTATACTTGAGTCATTCCCACTTTTTATTGTTTCATATTCCCTACTGCTTCAGAGACAAAGAAACTAGTAAATTGATGATGATATTTTTTTCAGCATTTCAATTTACCTCAACTGTTAAAGGGGTTTGAATTCTCAAAGTCATCATACAATAAAACACCACTTAAGGGAGATAATTTGTGTATGGAATTCATAGGATAAGGTGGTTTCTTAACTAGATACTTCCTTCTAAAAACCATGTGTGGGGTAACATTTAAAATGAACCATCAAAGTGAATGATATTATTAGTAAGTTCTTCCTAATTCCTACCAATAGTCCCTAGATGGGTTCCATTGACCCTCCCATTAGAATATAATAGAGTTATAAGTGTCCAACTACAATAATATTTTTCAAAGTGATAGGCTAAAGATTCATGTACATTCTATGGATCCCCTTCATTGGATTCCTCTGGTACCCAAACTTCCTTATCATAAGGGTGGGTTTTTTCAACATCTAAATGATTCTTATTCTGGATTAATACATTACCTTTTACCAGTAGAGATATAGTAGTGAGAATAAGATCTATATCTTTTGTAATGGATGAGGGATGTCCAAATTTTCTAAAATAATCCTTTTGTCCAGTACCATCATTATGTATAAGTTCTTTCTTATAGGGTCTAGAGTTTTCATGAATTGGTGAATCAAAATTGGGAATTTATTTTTCCCCCTTCCTCCTTCAACAGTGGAATTCATCATGCTTATTTATTTTCCAGAAGCTAAATACCTTATCCCTGTTGAATTAAAAAATTTGGTGACTAAATAAATTTCAATTAAAATAGAAACTTCGGCTTACCTTTGAATTGGATTTCATTCATTATGTCCTCATCCCTTATTTTAAGAACCACTTCTTAAACCAAGGTGTTGGATTTATAGACTTCCAATAAAATTCTACAATAATTCCCAAAACTATGGTTATATGTATACAAATCCATCCTTATGAGATTTCCAACCAAGGATGAAATGTCCCAAAGAATATGAGGATTTTGGGATAGCCAGTTCAGCTTAATTATATGAATCCATAACTATTCATGATAGTTCATAACATTTTCATGATCAAAATAAATATCTCATTACTGATTTATTATGAATCTAAACTTTATAGAAACCGAACCTAGGCTCCATACTATCTTTTTATAGGTGTTAGAAGAAAATAACCCATGATAATATCCCCACCCCAAGGCTATAATCCTCCAATCCTCAATGCCCCATATTTTTGAAATCCTATTGGTGAGGTTATTTAACTTCCAAAATTTTCACCTTTTGGGGTTTTGAAATGATATATAATAGAGTACTTACAATGTTTCACATGCTATTTAATTGCATCTTGGCCTACTAAAATTTGGGATATTCTTCCCTTTCTGATGATTCTTCCAGGAGGGGCAGATCGAAATGTGTGATGGAAATTCTTTATATTTTTCTAAAAAATTCAACAATGTTCTTTTTTTATCACTGTTCTTAAGGTGGGATTATTTCACCCCTTCTGCTGACCTAATTTTTAAATGATCCTTATGAAGATTAAAATAAAACTAATTTTTCATGGGCACTAAGTTTCTTTAATTTGTATCAAGGATTAATTTCAAAATTTCATCTAGATTTTGATGGTTGTCGATTTACCTATTCTCTCTTCCTTCTCCTTGTTCCGTAATCCAATCCATCATATAAAATTTATTCAAAAACTTCATTTAATATTTATTATATGAAATAAACTTTTATTAAACTTTTTAATTCCATGGAATCTTAATAATATATGTAATTTTCCAATAAAAATATCTTGAACTCGAATATAATCAATTCAGAAAAAACTACTACTGATTTCATTTTAAATCTGACAAAAATGAAATTTTAAACTCATACAAGAACCATGAACTGCTCTTATTTATATAAAATTACATAGAGATTGTGATAAACACCCCATATCCTAAAAATAATCTTTCTTAAGTACAAATCTATTTCTGTATCCTTATTTTTATTAGATTCTTTGAATTTATATAAATACTTCTTTAATATGAACTTTTTTGTATCATTGTCACTTCTTTATATTCATACCATTTGTTTAATGTAAACTTTCTATATAGTAACTCTATTTAATAATGTATTTTCACAACTATTTCATATACCTTTAATCATATCTTAATAGAAATATCCAAAAAAAATTAATTGAATCGTGTCTCATCATAGGGGAAAATTTATCATTCATATTTATACCCTTAATTTTAAAATATTCCTTGCACAACAATCTTTCCTCATTTTGAATAACATTCCCATGAAATTATTCTTTTTTATGAACACATATTCAGTTCTGAAGAATTTTTGAAACTATAATTTTCTCACAGGTTCCAAGGTAAAAATTTTATCTATTTTTTCTAACTCTTTCTTCATGAATTTAATATATGATTCACCATTCATTGCTTCCATGGATGATATATGTGATGACCCAGACCCCCCTTGGTCCCTTCCTTTGCCAAAAAAAAATCTGGTTTCCTTGCGGGGTACCGATCGGTGAGACCGATCGGTGAGACCGATCGGCGAGACCGATCGGCGAGACCGATCGGTGAGACCGATCGGTGAGACCGGCCGACGTCGGCCGGCCTTGCCAAGTTGTTCCAGTAACGTTCCTATTTCGCAAAAAGGGTTTTAAACCCTATTCTGCCTTGTTAAAAATGTCTTGGGAATCCGAAACGCGCACAAAGGTTTTAATTAAATGCTTCATTAATTCATGGGTCGGTTAAAACCACCCAGTGCCATTAATGATGAGTCAAACCACGTGGTCAACCCACGACTCCCTCGTCTTCCGTGGTTTTGTGTTTCATCTCAACCGTCCCCAGCTCTTATAATTAAGGGTTAGGCCGTGGTTTCCCCCCCCCCTTCTTCGATTGTGGCTCTTCTGGTGCATCGGGACCGCCGCGTCGTTATCCGTAAAGTTCCGCGCCCCCGGCCTAAACGTCGATCATCTATCAACAGGTAGGGAATTTCTCTCATCTCTCACTTTTGTGTATCATGCGGGGTGGGCGTTACTTTGGTTCCTATGGAATTGGTTGAACCAAACCCTAATGAAGATAATAAACGAAGTTCTAAAGGAATAAGGGGAAGGGGTTGTGATCGTTGTTATGCTTTATCTTGTGATCATCCCTTTTGTTGTACTGGTTTATGTTTTCTGAAAATTGAGGTCGTTGGTGGTCGTGTGTGTGCACTTGAATCCCCTCATGATGTTTTAAATGGGTTGCTGAAATTGTGAACTCCTGCTGTGAAATTGGTTAACCACGTATATCCAGCTGAATAATTGAAAGCACCAGTATCGGCCCTTCTGTGATAACTCCCGGTTAGAACACACGGAATTTGAAATCATGGAGTGTGTTAAATCGTTTAAATCTGAAAATCCCTGACTTGTGTTGGTAGTGGTTAGTGGTTGTTTTCCCTTCGGGCCGTTTGCTGGAAATGTGGGAGGGGATGGGATCCCATGTTATTTTTATACTCTCGGTGGCTGTGTGAATTTGGGGGATGGGATCTCCTGTTGGCATGGTTTCAGTGGTTGTGAGTTTTTATCACAAATTGGGGAGAGATCCTCTGTTGGCAGAACCGGGTGTGAGTGTTTTGGTTGATCTATGCTTTGACGTTTTCCTTGGTTATGCTTATGGTAGTTGCCCAGTAGTGCTTAAAATTAATTGAACATTTTGACTGAACGTGAAACAAGAATGGGACAAATGGTTTTGTGGGCAAGGGTCGTGAATTGTGACTCGGACGCGGTGGTATTGTGTTCTGTAGGTTGGCTAGGAAAACCTAAGTTTTGGGTGAGTGTTTGTTACCTATATCTATACTTGTAGCTTTCTGTTTCTTATTCGCGCCCCACCCAAGTTGAGCTCTTAGTGCCGAACACCCCCATTTATGGGGGAAGGGTGTTTTTCCCAACACTATACTTAGTGGCTGGTTATTAGCTCATTTTCTGCTCCCTTTCCCGGATATCCCAAGTACCTTCGGGCAGGCTGTGATGGCCTGAAGTCCATTATTAGCCCAAGAACCATCGGGCAGGGTGTTGTGGTGGTTGGCCAGGTGTGTGCGGAAGGTGGTTTCCCAAGTGTCTTCGGGATGAGGCCCAGGTGTTTTCGGGCGTGGCAGTGGATCCTTTAGCCCAGGTGTCTTCGGGCGTAGCGGTGGTTGTTCTGGCCTAGGTGTTGCAGGCATGGTTACTTGTGACAGTTGAGGCCCAGGTGTGTGCGGGCGGGGTTTGGCAGTGGGACTGCGTGTGGTTGTGGCCCAGGTGTGTGCGGGCGGGCTTTGGCAGTGGGACTGCGTGTGGTGGTGGCCCAGGTGTGTGCGGGCGGGTGTGGCAGTGGGACTGCGGTGAGAATGGCGGGATTGGTTCGATGCGTAGGATGTCTCAAGAACCAGTGGGGAAGTGGCGCGGGGTACCCAAACATCGATGTGCTCTTATTATATATATTACTTGACTTGCGTTATTTGGGGAGTGAGCCTTGGTGAGGCCTGGGATGGATAGTTTGCCTTGTTAGTTGTTTGGTTCACTCTTTTCTCACGGGACTTTAGTACGTTCCCCCACTTGTGCACGAGAGTCTTGGTTTTCCCTACTGAGTGTACTTGTATGCTCACCCTACGTTTACTTTCAGGTTTCCAGGAGGACTACCAGGGCTGCGCGGGACCCTATTAGTCGGATAGTTGGAGTTGTCGCTGTTGTCGTACGTTTGTTTTCTTTTGGTATTGTACTTGAGAGCCTTCTTTTTCTTTTGTACTTGTACCTTGTTGTAAACTGTTTAAACATGCATGGGGACTTTATTTGGGTTCATTTATATAAACTTGTTTCTTTTCCTTTTTGGGAGGTCGACTTGTCCTTTTTCCCGATCCTAAATAATTAAAAGGGTAATGCCTTCCATTTGCGAAAATTTTCTATACCCTTGGTGCTAGTCGCCACTCCGGGACCTATTGAAGGCGGGTTTCGGGGGTCATTATCTCTCCTTCAACTTAAAGAAGGAAGGGCCTGGCAATCCGCTGACTCTTCCCTCCTTTTGGTGAAGGCGGGTCGTGACAGAATGGTATCAGAGGGAGGTTGAGAGATAGGACGGAGTCTGGAGTTAGGCACAGTAAGGATTGCATGGGATGGTAAGGAAACAGCGTTGGGTGACCTTGGTGCGTGAATTAGGCCAGGGAGGACCGGCTAGGACACGGGATTTTAGGGCCCCCCGTGATCCGATGCAAGGACTCTGGACCTACCGAACGACCAAGTGAGGCCACACTGATTGCAGGGTAAAGACCCTAGGAAAGGTACATGCATCATAAATGACTTGTGTTTTTGTGTTTCTGGGATGTCTTGGGAAATTAAGAATAAATTAAATCTTAACAAGTTTTGAGAACGGTTTTCTTTGCACTACTGGGCTTAGGCATTCCTTGTTTACCTTGCAGCTATGGCACCTGGAAGGCGACCACGTGTGGTACAGGCGATCGAGACTCCTGAGACTACTTTGGCCAATCGGCAGAGAGATGATCGGGAGGAAGAGGACGACCAGTGGCAGAAGACTCTTCGAGCCTTTCATCGACAGGCCCTCGAGAAATATGAGGGCAGCACCTCCGACATGAAGACGGAAGGCTGGCTGGAGGAGCTAGTCATAGCCTTCGGCCTGATTCGGGCCCCGACGGAGTACTGGGTTCCTCTGGCTGTTAGCCAGATGCGAGGAGTGGCACGTCAGTGGTGGATGCTTCACCTGGGGAGTAGGAGGGAGTCTGAGGTTGCTTGGGCGGACTTCGAGAGGGAGTTCCGGGCGGAGTTCCTCTCCTCGACAATGAAGGCGGAGAAGAGGCAGGAGCTACTCTCCCTCCAGCAGGGGAGCATGTCCGTGAGGGAACTTGGAATCAATTTCAAGGACCTCCTGCGTTTTTCCCCGGACCTCTTTCCCGATGAGGAGTCTCGGGCAAGACGTTTGGAGGAGGCGCTCCGACCCTCCCTCCAGTATGTTGTTACCCCCTTTACCCTTCCGACATACTTAGAGGTTCAGAAGAAGGCCGAAGTGGTGGAAAGGATGCATGCTCTAGGCGGACTATCACGAGAAGGGATCCAGCTGGGACCATCGAAGGGGAAGGCCGTTAGCACCAGGCCTCCGGCATCGGGACCCTCCAGGTTCCGACCCGCAGGGAGCAGGCCGCAGCAGTTTCAGTTTCGATCCCCTGGCCCACGTTCTTTTCCTTCAGGCTCGGGACCACGGTGCTTCATCTGCGGGAGCCCTGGACATCTTCGGAGTCAGTGCCCCGATCGGGTGCAGTACAGCAGTGGCAGTCATCCCCAGCGTCCGCCGCAGCAGCAGTTCCCAGCCAGACCCTTCCAGCAGCAGCAGCAGGGACAGCGAGCTCCCGCTCCTCCGCAGACAGACATAGGAGGGGGAGGCCGACCTCAGGGCGCTCCCCAGGGACCTCGACCAGGGCGTGGTCGGGGAGGTGGCCGACAGCCGAGGGGCAGGGGAGCTGGGCGTGGACAATTACACGCCGCAGAAGCAACAGTTCCAGCAGGGCCAGAGGTTGTTCGAGGTACGATCAGTGTGTTTAGCACTCTTGCTTATGCTTTGTTCGATACCGGAGCTTCGCACTCCTTTGTTGCACCCAGTCTAGCCCGCGCCTTGGGTCTAGATGCCGAGAGACTTCCAGTGCCCCTGGTGTTGAGCACACCAGTTGGAGGTCAGACCGACTTGCTGTTCGTTTTTCGGGGATGTAGACTGATGTTGGGGCCACATCAGTCGGTTAAGGATCTCCTTCTGCTATAGATTCGGTCGTACGATGTCATCCTAGGCATCGACTGGCTATTTTCTGTGTGCGCCGTCATCGACTGTTTCCAAGGGAGGGTGGTGTTCTCCGGTTTGGACGGCCAGCGTGTTACTTTCACCGGCGAGCGGAGCTGTCTGAAGGGAAACAGGAGGGAGGAACCTCTCCTCTCCTTGTTGACCGAACTGATGATAGAATCAACAGATGAGGAAATGGTGGAAGTACCAGAGATCGTTCGTGAATTTATAGAAGTCTTTCCTGAGGAGGTGACGACTCTACCCCCTCGACGTGACATCGAGTTCGGGATAGACCTGCAGCCCGGCTCTCGACCAATCTCGATGGCTCCTTACCGGATGGCACCTTCGGAGCTACGGGAATTGCGGATACAGATTGACGATCTGATGAAGAGGGGTTATGTTCGTCCAAGTGCATCACCGTGGGGTGCCCCAGTCTTGTTCGCAAAGAAGGCAGATGGTGGCCTCAGGTTGTGCATCGATTACAGGAGGTTGAATCAGGTAACGATCAAGAACCGCTACCCTCTTCCGAGGATAGATGATCTTTTCGACCAGCTGAAGGGGGCAAGATGGTTCTCGAAGATCGACCTGCGATCCGGGTACCACCAGCTGAGGGTGAAGGATAGCGACGTCCCGAAGACGGCGTTCAGGTGCAGGTATGGGCACTTCGAGTTCGTGGTCATGCCCTTTGGTGTTACGAACGCCCCGGCCGTGTTCATGGGGCTTATGAACTCCATCTTTCGGGAGTACCTGGATCGGTTTGTGGTGGTGTTCATCGACGATATCCTGATCTATTCAAAGTCAGAAGAGGACCATGCAGAGCACCTGAGGATGGTTTTGGTGGTCCTCCGACAGCACCAGCTCTATGGGAGGTTGTCAAAGTGCAAGTTCTGGGCACGAGAAGTGCACTTCCTCGGACATGTAGTGTCTGAGCAGGGAGTAGCAGTCGACCCATCAAAGGTTGAGGCAATTGTTTCTTGGGCAGCACCCAAGAATGTGGCGGAAGTTCGGAGTTTCCTCGGACTGGCGGGCTACTACCGGAGATTCGTACCCAACTTCTCCCGGGTAGCAGCCCCTTTGACGGCTTTGACCAAGAAGGACCAGGTTTTCATGTGGAGCGAGCAGTGTGAGTCGTCCTTCAGCTACCTAAAAGAAAAACTGGTTAGTGCCCCAGTGTTGAGATTGCCAGAAGAAGGGATGGCCTATGAGGTATTCTGTGATGCTTCGGGACAGGGCCTGGGGTGCGTATTGATGCAGCGACAAGGGGTGATCTCTTACGGGTCCAGGCAGCTACGCCCCCATGAGCGGAACTATGCCACCCATGACCTGGAGCTTGCAGCGGTAGTGTTCGCATTAAAGCTGTGGCGACATTACCTCTTTGGGGAGCGCTTTGTGGTCTTCACCGATCACAAAAGCTTGCGCTATATCTTCTCCCAGCGTGACTTGAACTTGCGACAGCGGAGGTGGGTCGAGTTTCTCCAGGACTATGACTTTGAGATCTCATACACTGAAGGTAAGGGAAACGTTGTGGCTGATGCCCTGAGCAGGAAGCCGCATCAGGAGGTGGTTCGGGAATCTGCTGATGCTTGGAGGGCGATGGGGGAATTGGCTTCCTTGCACTTGGATGCAAGGGTGGAAGGTACTAGAGGCTGTTTGTTTCAGATGACGGTACAGTCCTCTTTGTTGCAGCAAGTGGAAGAGTCTCAGTGGGGAGATCTTGAGGTGGAAGTGTTGCGGGATCGTATCGATCAGGGGAACGCCCCGGAAGGATGGTCGGAGGACAGCCGACGTCGGATGCTCTTTCATCGGAGGTTGTTTGTTCCAGAGGTGATGCGTGATGAAGTCCTTCGTGAGTTCCATAGCTCAGCCTCGGCAGTACATCCGGGTGTTTCGAAAATGTACCAAGGCCTGAGGGGACAGTTTTGGTGGCCCGGGGTGAAACGGGCAGTGGCAGAGTTCATGGCTAAATGCCTGGTGTGTCAGCAGGTGAAGGCTGAACACAGTGTTCCTGGTGGTCTGTTGCATCCTCTAGATGTTCCCGAGTGGAAGTGGGACGGCGTCTCGATGGACTTCGTCACGGGACTACCCAGAGCTCAGGGCGGGCATGATGCTATCTGGGTAGTGGTGGATCGATTGACAAAATCTGCTCACTTCTTGGCTATCAAGGAGTCAGGACCCGTGAGTACCTTAGCACAGAGGTACGTGGATGAGGTGGTGCGTTTGCATGGAGTTCCGAAAACGATCGTCTCAGATCGGGACACTCGATTCACCTCATGAGTCTGGAAGGGGTTACAGCATGCTTTTGGCACCCAACTACGCCTTAGCACTGCTTTTCACCCTCAGACTGATGGGAAGACAGAGCGGACTATCCAGACCTTGGAGGACATGCTGCGAGCATGTGTTCTGGATTTCGGAGGATCATGGGTACGACACTTGCCTTTAGTAGAGTTTGCCTACAACAACAGTTTTCACTCTACTATTGGCATGGCTCCTTTTGAGGCTTTGTATGGAAGACCATGTCGTTCACCCTTATGCTGGGCAGAGGTTGGTGGGACTGGTACTCTTGGACCATAAGTAGTGCAGAGCACCACAGAGAAAGTCCAGCTAGTGCGGGAGAGGATGAAAGCAGCTCAGGATCGGCAGAAATCTTATGCTGATCGTCGGAGGAGGCCCCTGAAGTTCGAGGTGGGAGATCATGTGTTTTTGAAGGTTTCCCCTCGACGGGGGCAGTGGAGGTTCGGAAAGGGGAGTAAGCTCTCCCCTAGGTTCATCGGACCTTTCGAGGTGCTGAGGCGAGTTGGCGAGGTAGCATATCAGCTGGCCCTACCACCTCAGTTGGAGAGGGTCCATGACGTCTTCCATGTCTCCCAGCTTCGTCAGTACTTACATGATGACTCTCATGTCATCAACTGGGGAGAGCTAGATGTGGGAGGAGACGCGACCTTCGAGGAACGGCCAGTCAGAATCGAGGATCGCAAGGAGAAAGTGCTTCGTGGACGAACCGTCGGCCTGGTTCGTGTGTTGTGGAGACATGGCGGCCTCGAAGAGAGCACGTGGGAGAGGGAAGCACAGATGCGTGCCCAATACCCCAAGTTGTTCTGAGCTTTGAACCTTTGGTGCCTGTTGTGACAGAACATTTGACCTTTTTGTCTATGAAATGTGCTAGTTCCTTTCCTCTGTTATGTGTGGAAAGCCCCGGCTAAAGGGAAGGGGAAACCCGACCCCTAATCAGGACGCATTAAGGTGGATGCGATTAAACCCGTGCGGGCGAGTCAGTGCCGCCCAAAGCAGATAATATCTTGACATGGGGGAGGGGAACTCCCCAAACCCACATGACCGGGCGGTTTGGCGTGGTATGTTGCTTGGTTCTTGACAGGGAGTGTTTTCAATTAGCGGGGGTCCACTCCTAAGAGGTATCTTCGAAGATGGTTGTTCGGATCCTATCTTTCCTTCTGGTTTGTTTTGATTCTCGGGGACGAGAATCGTTTAAGAGGTATCTGATGTGATGACCTAGACCCCCCTTGGTCCCTTCCTTTGCCAAAAAAAAAATCCGGTTTCCTTGCGGGGTACCGATCGGTGAGACCGATCGGTGACACCGATCGGAGAGACCGATCGGTGAGACCGGCCGACGTCGGCCGGCCTTGCCAAGTTGTTCCAGTAACGTTCCTTTTTCGCAAATAGGGTTTTAAACCCTATTCTGCCTTGTTAAAAATGTCTTGGGAATCCGAAACGCGCACAAAGGTTTTAATTAAATGCTTCATTAATTCATGGGTCGGTTAAAACCACCCAGTGCCATTAATGATGAGTCAAGCCACGTGGTCAACCCACGACTCCCTCGTCTTCCGTGGTTTTGTGTTTCATCTCAACCGTCCCCAGCTCTTATAATTAAGGGTTAGGCCGTGGTTTCCCCCCCCCCCCCTTCTTCGATTGTGGCTCTTCTGGTGCATCGGGACCGCCGCGTCGTTATCCGTAAAGTTCCGCGCCCCCGGCCTAAACGTCGATCATCTATCAACAGGTAGGGAATTTCTCTCATCTCTCACTTTTGTGTATCATGTGGGGTGGGCGTTACTTTTGTTCCTATGGAATTGGTTGAACCAAACCCTAATGAAGATAATAAACGAAGTTCTAAAGGAAGAAGGGGAAGGGGTTGTGATCGTTGTTATGCTTTATCTTGTGATCATCCCTTTTGTTGTACTGGTTTATGTTTTCTGAAAATTGAGGCTGTTGGTGGTCGTGTGTGTGCACTTGAATCCCCTCATGATGTTTTAAATGGGTTGCTGAAATTGTGAACTCCTGCTGTGAAATTGGTTAACCACGTATATCCAGCTGAATAATTGAAAGCACCAGGATCGGCCCTTCTGTGATAACTCCCGGTTAGAACACACGGAATTTGAAATCATGGAGTGTGTTAAGTCGTTTAAATCTGAAAATCCCTGACTTGTGTTGGTAGTGGTTAGTGGTTGTTTTCCCTTCGGGCCGTTTGCTGGAAATGTGGGAGGGGATGGGATCCCATGTTCTTTTTATACTCTCGGTGGCTGTGTGAATTTGGGGGATGGGATCTCCTGTTGGCATGGTTTCAGTGGTTGTGAGTTTTTATCACAAATTGGGGAGAGATCCTCTGTTGGCAGAACCGGGTGTGAGTGTTTTGGTTGATCTATGCTTTGACGTTTTCCTTGGTTATGCTTATGGTAGTTGCCCAGTAGTGCTTAAAATTAATTGAACATTTTGACTGAACGTGAAACAAGAATGGGACAAATGGTTTTGTGGGCAAGGGTCGTGAATTGTGACTCGGACGCTGTGGTATTGTGTTCTGTAGGTTGGCTAGGAAAACCTAAGTTTTGGGTGAGTGTTTGTTACCTATATCTATACTTGTAGCTTTGTGTTTCTTATTCGCGCCCCACCCAAGTTGAGCTCTTAGTGCCGAACACCCCCATTTATGGGGGAAGGGTGTCTTTCCCAACACTATACTTAGTGGCTGGTTATTAGCTCCTTTTCTGCTCCCTTTCCCGGATAGCCCAAGTACCTTCGGGCAGGCTGTGATGGCCTGAAGTCCATTATTAGCCCAAGAACCATCGGGCAGGGTGTTGTGGTGGTTGGCCAGGTGTGTGCGGAAGGTGGTTTCCCAAGTGTCTTCGGGATGAGGCCCAGGTGTTTTCGGGCGTGGCAGTGGATCCTTTAGCCCAGGTGTCTTCGGGCGTAGCGGTGGTTGTTCTGGCCTAGGTGTTGCAGGCATGGTTACTTGTGACAGTTGAGGCCCAGGTGTGTGCGGGCGGGGTTTAGCAGTGGGACTGCGTGTGGTTGTGGCCCAGGTGTGTGCGGGCGGGATTTGGCAGTGGGACTGCGTGTGGTGGTGGCCCAGGTGTGTGCGGGCGGGTGTGGCAGTGGGACTGCGGTGAGAATGGCGGGATTGGTCCGATGCGTAGGATGTCTCAATAACCAGTGGGGAAGTGGCGCGGGGTACCCAAACATCGATGTGATCTTATTATATATATTACTTGACTTGCGTTATTTGGGGAGTGAGCCTTGGTGAGGCCTGGGATGGATAGTTTTCCTTGTTAGTTGTTTGGTTCACTCTTTTCTCACGGGACTTTAGTACGTTCCCCCACTTGTGCACGAGAGTCTTGGTTTTCCCTACTGAGTGTACTTGTGTGCTCACCCTACGTTTACTTTCAGGTTTCCAGGAGGACTACCAGGGCTGCGCGGGACCCTATTAGTCGGATAGTTGGAGTTGTCGCTGTTGTCGTACCTTTGTTTTCTTTTGGTATTGTACTTGAGAGCCTTCTTTTTCTTTTGTACTTGTACCTTGTTGTAAACTGTTTAAACATGCATGGGGACTTTATTTGGGTTCATTTATATAAACTTGTTTCTTTTCCTTTTTGGGAGGTCGACTTGTCCTTTTTCCCGATCCTAAATAATAAAAAGGGTAATGCCTTCCATTTGCGAAAATTTTCTATACCCTTGGTGCTAGTCGCCACTCCGGGACCTATTGAAGGCGGGTTTCGGGGGTCATTATCTCTCCTTCAACTTAAAGAAGGAAGGGCCTGGCAATCCGCTGACTCTTCCCTCCTTTTGGTGAAGGCGGGTCATGACAATATATCTTACACTAATGATAATGGAGTTCTGTTCTATACATCCCTCATTTTTTTAGTTTGTGTTGAAGTAGTTTTCATTCAAATATTTTTTATTCATTAACCACATATCATTAATTTAATTTTTGAGTTAGTTGTTGGCTCTCTTGAGTAGCCTCTTACTCCTCTAACTCAACAATAAAATCCTTGACCTATGAATGACTTTGATGGCATCATAAATTTAAATGAAAATATTATTATTCTTCATAAAGTTATTTTAAAATAAAATTACTAAATTTCCTTACAATATTCTCTTCATTCAACTTAATTAATTTCTCTATAAAATTTTCGTTATTATCTGGTTTAAAAGTTTGTATAGTATACTATTGTTATAGTTTCCTAAGAAAAATCTTTTCTCAATATCAATTCCATACATTCCCTAGTTTCCTCTAATGTTCCATATGTAACATTTTCTTAGAAACACTATAAATTGTGTAAGAATTAGATTAATTACATGCTATAATTCATATGGTTTCATTCTATCCCAATAAAATAAAAGATACTTGTTTTATTTGTACATTTCTACTTACACTTATTCCATTCAATAATTCCATAATATACCACAATCAATCAGAAAATTTTTCACCAATTTTTTCACAATCCAATTTTACTTTTTAATGAATAAATTTAATTACAGTTTCCTCATAAATTAAATATCATATTTTAAATATTAATTTTCAAGATAGTGATCTACATAAATATAATTGCACCATGTGACCTTATCTGGTTGAATTATTTTAATCAACTTTGTAGTTTCATTTTCTACTTATAGAATAATTGTATGCACTCCATCACCTCCTTCTTGGTATGAGTAAATATAATGAAAACCATCCAATTATATTCATCAGAAAAAAAATTGAAATACCTTTCATCATGTGTCACAAGATGTTTCATTGTACATGACACATTGATATAAATCATGTCATGTCGATTTTATTCCATTTTATTCTTTATTATTTAGGTATTCTTTAGCATCGTCCCACTCATTCAATAGTTGGAAATATTCTATTGACATAACTTCATATTAAAAATATCAATAAATTCTTAGATATATTCTTCATGCTATGTTATTTTATATGGTTGAGCCACTGATGACATGATCTACTCTCCACTTCCGCTATATGGAGACATTTGTTCCCATTGTTACCAAATTGAAACAAGTTTTCATTCATTCTACAAAAAATATTCAATGAATTTCAAAAATTACATTTTATTATGATTCCCCTCTATTTTAGCATGATTTTTATTGTTGATTAAAAATTTAACTTATTCTCAAGATATTATATTAAATCCTTTCCATATAAAAAACCCTAAAGTTTTCCAATTTGTCTCCAAAATCATCATATTTACACCTATTGTTATTCTCAGTGATTAATAATTACTAAAATAATCCATTATATCACATGACACATTAAATTATTCATTATATTCATAATATTGAATATTTTATATGAAAACCCACTATTAAGAATCTCTATGATGCTATTTCTTTATTTCCTTTAAAACAATTTTTTCTAGGAAAACTGAATGAAACAAACCCACTAGGACCTATGTTTTGAAGAAATATGTCAGGAATGACACCCCAATCCAACCTCTAATAGGAAAGAGACTAGAGACTAGCTCCAATAAGGCATAAAATTTATAAGGGAGGCCTAATGATATAAATCCTACAACAAAGATACACAACCAATCATTAAAAAAGTACACAAATATATATGAATTACATAAATAACTAAATTTTAAAATATGCATAGATACATTCACTAATTAACTCTTGGAATATTGTGAATGTTATAGAGAAATGTGGGGGAACACAAGGCCCAAAATTCAAGGATGAAATCTAGACACATATATCTGAAGGGGGGTCACAGTGTCATGCCAACCATAATCCCTAGTTTCACCTTCATCAAACCCCCACTAAGCTCACCATTGCTTTAGATCTGTCACCTCGTGCATTCAATGATCCATGTATTAATTTTCTCTAAAAATTGTGTCATCTACATTGAAAAAACCTATATGGTAACAAAGATAGTGTAGGGGTGAGTATAAAATTACCCAGTATGACTACCTAAAAAATGGAATGTGGGATATGTTTCTACTCACAATAAAGACTAAACCACATGGCTCTTCAACTCATTAAGGTAAGTGGGGATGTCCATAAATGAAACATAAATTTCACCAATCAATATGAACATTCATGTGATCCCTTAGGGGGAGATTTCAAAGAAAACTCAATATACTCACTCACTCCATGAAATGAGGAATTTTGTATCAAATTCTATCAACTAGTGAAAGATCCCACCCTTTATCAAAATCATAGCGGAGAACAACTCATCTTCCATAAAACATTGGGTAATTAGCCTCCTTATACTATGGTGGCGAGATATATATAAATCCATCAATCTAAAATAAGGTATATGAAACCTCATACCCTAATTCATGCCTTAAGGATCTTGAAATTATAATCTCACATCAAATAGAATGCACCAAACCATGAACCACAACATATATAGTTACGTCATATCTATACATATAATTAGGGAATATACTCGAAGATACATACATTCCATCCCTCCGAGAATAAGGCCTCATGCAGAAGAAGAATATTTAAACCTTCAACTCCCTATTCCCAATTCACGGTTTCCCATCATGACTGGAAACCCGCACCCCCCCTCATATATCAAATATACCCAAGGAAAAAAACTATTGCATAAAATCATACTTTCCAAGATGTCCTCAGGGGAAAAGTGGGTGGTTGTTAGAGGCTCAAACACTACCCAAACTAACTCCTCTCTAAGAATCACACTGACATGTAAAGAACTAGAGAACCCCATTCTCAAAAAGCAATTATGATCACTAACCATGCATATAGATAAACCAAACGATCAACGAACTATGAAATATGTAACCATCATAGGGGAACCATGCATCACTAGAATTTAAAAACCATTCAAAGGAACTTCATCTATGGTCACTAATCCATCATTATTGAACAACTGATAAAGACACCATATACACAATGTAACCACACTAGGTATCTCACACAACACCAAAGGGGTGAGACCATCAACAAATATTAATAATACTATCTATGAAATAAGATATTTCACCTCTAAAAATGGATAACTAAAAAGTTATATCCCAATATAGAGGATCAATTATCTATATATCTGGTGGAGTATTGACTCCATTGAAGAAAAGATATTGTCTAGACCCTAACCAAGCCCAAAATAAAGAAGAATAATTTTTTTAGACCTTGTTCTATACAACCCATGTTACATGGACATCATAATTGATAATTTGGTGAAATGTTCCATCAATGGGGATCTATAGCCACTATTCTATATCCCTTGATCATATCTTGAGATGCACCATTATTCGGAGAAGATATTTATCGTCAAATGGAAGAAGAACCCAAGAGGTTTTTACTAGTAGGGTCTGAATGACCAAATCCTCCATTCATTGAATCCAAATCACATGAACCTCTAATAAAATCAAGGTTTATTGGAATAGGTAATACCTCAATGATTCCAACATATAATTATACTATATAAAATACCTCCCTCATGATTTCTCTAATCTGTCATCTGTAATATATCATGAATATTGAATTACCCATGCCCAGCCAAACACCATCATATCTGAACCTCCATCGCTTAAGGATTCGATAACCACCAAAAACTCTCAAATGGGAATAATATCTGAAAACATGAAAGGGGTCACATTCTTTTCATCCAATTATATCTTGGGAAGTCTACCCCCTTTGAACCCACTCTACTCTACCGTCTAATTTTTTTGTCCCAGATAAGGACTTTATGGTCTAAAATCATCCCCAAAACTTCTCCCCAATAACCTATAATGGCCAATATTTCCCCCCCATCACCGTCTATATAAAAACGATGCTCAAAATAGACTACCAATTTTTCCAAATCCAAATCCAGGCTGAAAAATTATGAATAACCCATTCAAGAGAAATATACATGGTGTACACCCTTATTTCACAAAAAGTACCACCAAAACTAAACTCTAGGCATTTATCTTGTAATGAATTATAGTGTATTTACCCAATATGTGGAATTTACCAAGCCTACACAATATTTAAGACACACTAATCCCATGCTTTTTCATGTATCCCATCATGGTGTGTACTTATATATGTCGTGTCCCTCACATGGGGTTTCTAAACATGCCCAGGTCCATTGTCCATGTCATGTATCCAAAGGGTGCATACACAACATGTCTATATAGCTAACACACCATGTGGATATTTTCATTAAACTATGATGCACAGAATGACTAAAAAATGTTTTTTCTTGATAATACACACCAAGTGGTTATAAATTTTAGATTTAATATTCATTGTGAAAATATAATTTTTTCCCAAAAATCTTTGGATTTGATATAATTATAAAAGTAATAAAAAATTAGGAAATATGGATCCCAAATTCAGAATCTAAAACAAAATTTCAAAAAAATAATGGGGAATTTAAAATAATTATCCCAACCTCATGGTGGATCAACGAATCTTCAAGATCACATTTCATTAATTTCTAATATATGATTGGTTCACTATGATCTATACTTCTAGTCAACTCTAGAGAGCTTCACCTTGATCACCACACTCTCCCTATCCTTTGTAGATTTTCATTGAAAAACTATATGGGCCTTCATGAATTTATGGGGAGAAAAATTGGGTTTTGTAAATCTAAGACCCTAATTAAAACATTAAACACCCATTAAAATAGCTTAACCTAAGACTCGACACCCGAATTCAACTCATACATCCCTTGAGTAAAATTATCCACTTTGTTCTCAATGAATATTTTGAATTCCAATATGAAACTTTGTTTCTATGATATTAACATTTCAAATCGTGTGATAAAATAATATTTATTTAAAAACAATTAAAAATCCTAAAAAATCATCTAATTTTGAATGTCAACAAATTACTTCTCAAGGTTAAAAGCCACATTCCATAAAAATGGGACCATCGAAAAACAATTCAAGGTCATTATCTATATGAAGTTTACATTTTACCCTTGTTAGGGGACAAAGACTTAGAATATTAAAAATGTGTTAATTCTTATGTATGAGAAAACTAGGGTAACTACATCCTCCCCATATTAAAGGCCTTTCTCCATTAAAATTAAAATATCCAAACTGATCATTGAGAAGCCTACATGCCAAAATCATTCATAAACATTACATACTCCTGCAAGGAATTAGTAACTTAGAAGGTCTATATATCATTCAATACTTAGAACCCAACCCCATTTAATAATTTCCCTATATAAATCAATCAAATGATGGATTCCATGTCAGGGATTTTTTTCCCTCCTTAAATACCAAACAGTGTCAACCTATGTTAGGGGGAGCTCCCAAAACCATCGAGCCTCACCTTTATTGAACCTCACTAAGGTTTTCCACCCTTAAAATTCATCCTGGTATAATGAAACACCCATAACTACAAGAATGAAATAAATTTACATGATATTGATACCAATATAATATGATTTATCCAACAAAGCATTTCCTTGGAGTATTACGCACCCCACCTTCTAAATGAGAAACCACAAGACTATCTATTGACGACAATAGAATCACATAAACAAAAATCTTGTGAGTCTTAATAAGAGGACCATAACACATCATAAGAATTATTATACATTTATTATATAAATATCTAAGCACACACATCTGCACTATCTCGTTTTGGGTACTAGGGTAATGTCATCCCTCACACCCCTTCCTCAAGAACGACTATAAGAATGACATTCTAGTAACACTAAAATTAGTAAAGACCACATAGACTATAGATAAACCATTCCATCCACTATGGTACCCAAAATCAGAATCTACATAATTTCAAACACCCATAATCAATCCTGTGAAATTATATAGAATATTAACATCTTTTATGAGTCTATAAATAATATCCATAAAAAATCTCACCACACTACCTATGAGGGAAAAATCAAGATGACTTACCACTATAAGATCTGATACTCATGACTACCAAACTCTATTGATCTAACACATATATTCCTAAGAATATTAAGTCCTAACATTAATAGAATAATGCATAACTATACATGTTTCTATTATTTATGTAAACAAAAAAATAAAATGATAAATCAAACTCAACTTTAACATTATAAAATTCCCAAATAATATGATAACCATGATACCTTACCTAAAAAGGAACTAGTTTCATCCTTCAATGGTTTTTTCTACTCACTGGCTGGGTGTCAATCATGATAAAGTGGATCATGACCAATTTATTAGATCACAAAACACCTCACATAGTCATAAAATCATCTAGACTTGTCACAAGGGTGACAACCAATTTCCATGATAACACCACTAGGTCTCAACCTACCATGTATTGATCATGTCGATGCCAAATTTTGGATGTATACAAGATGGGGATGATAAAGAAAAACAAATTCATTTGGGGGGTAAAAGATTATGTGACTTTATAGGCTTCTGCACGCAAGAATTATGGGACGCGCGCAAGAATTCCTCCAGCGCGCAAACCCCTGCGCGCCCAATGTGACGTCAAAGGCAGGATTCCATGGAAACCCACCAGAAACTGCCAAAGGCACGGATTTTCAAGAGTCTAAGAGGAATTAAAAATTTAATCCAGTGTGCAAACCCTTTCATTCCCAAGGTGATGTCAATGTGACCCTTTCAAGGTAGTGCACTCAATAAATAATTCAAGGCATGAGTGCAATGCACAAGCATTCACGCAAGTTACCCAATGGCACACAAACCCTTCCATTCCCAATGCAACATCAAACACCTTCTTGTGTGCAGCCTCTGGGGGTTTTATCTATAAATTTAAATGAACCAATAACCCTTTGGGATGGTTAAATAGGATGAAGTGACGCTATTCTTTGCGAAAGACACATCTTCGGCGACCGCGTGCTAAATACAATGGTCTCAAGGTATTGGATCTGGCGTGACAGGTCCCCCAAGGGTCCTTGTTTGGGTGGGCTCTCTTGGGCCTGATCCTCAACCTTTTCCTTTTACCCTATGTCCTTTTTGCACAAAATATCCTTCTTCCACGTGAATACCCTTTTCATCAAGCCAATTTTACGTGCATCCTTTCGGTTTGCGCGCAATCACCCCATTTTGCACGCAACATCCCATATTGCGTGTGGCACTCCTTATGTGATTCATGTGTCATACTTACCTTAGAGAACCATTTCTGAACCCCTATTATATGAGACATATCTGTGTCACACTCCCTTCTCTAGTACAACCCTCTAGTTCTGTATGAAGTGATTTTAAAGTCCCTTAGGCGGTGTTTCACATTGTGTTTCTTAGCCTCATGCTTTACAAAGGCTTGCTAATGACTATTTCTTATTACTCATAGCCACTCTAATGTGGGACCCTCATTGGATCACTCCACAACACCCCCTCAACACAGATTTTCCAGTGCCTTCCCTTCACCAAGGGTTAATGTTTGCTGGTTATGTAAATCCTAGGAGTGTGGAGTGAACCCACCTATTCTGAGCTGGAGGATGTTAAAATGCCATGCAACATCATCCTCATCACATTACGTTAAACTGTGACCCTACCCTATGAATCATATGCAGGTTTCCCCATCTCAAACATTCTCTATGGCCGCTCATCTCCATGATAGTGAGATCTTCATCTCATGGAAATAGATACTCTTTTTTGGAGCAGCATCTATCCCTAGGGATGGGAAACCACTTTGGTGTAAGCCCTTGACTTTATTGGAGGAGGTAGCACCCATAACCCTCCTATCTTATTTCATTCCAAAGACTAAGGGGAGAGTGGGTCATAAAGATCCTCTAAACCCCATCCCTCTCCCTCTGGTATTTGTATCTATTAGGCCTCTATCCTAGAGTAAGTCCTTGTCTCCATATTCTTGGGCTTCTAACCATGCATAAGCCTCTATTTCCTTTCTGGGTCGCTAACCACATGTAAGCCTCATTACACCTCCCACGTTTGCACCATTCACGATGTGATCATCAGGTCTTTGGAATCTATTATTTCTCACACCGATCATGACTCATGTGGGCTTATAGTAAGCATCGACCATGAAATAATCTCTATTCCACCTTAGCGTGTAATCCCCAAAACCTTCTAAACAATGTGGACTTTGATCCTTGCCAAGGCAAGGTAAGTAGAAAGACTCCCTGAGGTTCAATACCAACAGCTATTGGTCCCGACCCCCCTTCATGTCGGTTCACCAAACACTCCAAACTATGTGGAATTTGATCCTGGCCAAGGAAAGCTACATAAGAAACCTCCCTGATGTCCAAGCCCAACACCAACCAGTCACAGCCACTCTACATCTGTCCACCCTCATCCTACATGATGTTAAACTATACGCCCATTTATTCCTATAAGACATTAAATTATACCCATTCGAACTACGTGGGATTTGATTCTTGTCTCCTAGTAAAGGTATTTATGAAGCCTCCCTGAGGTCCAATGACAACCTAAGGTAAACCATTGTTTTCTCCAATCGATGATAAGATGTTGTGTTATCCAACTGATAGAAGCCATTGCGGTCACCAACCGATGGCAAGATGTTGTGTTCCCCAACCAACGTTAAGACTTTGTGTTCCCCAATCAATGGTAATTCATTGGAACCCCAATCAATGGTATGTCGTTGTCATCCCCAACCAGCGGTATGAAGTTGTGTTCCCCATTCGACAGTAAGTTGTTGTAGTCCCCTTTCTTGGGACCCATATCTCTAGTCCACCCCTCGAATGTCAGACCAACCTAGGATGTTAACCATGCGTAAGAACCAGTATGTCATCGGGTCATTGTCCTCTGCGCACACCCAGATTCTATACCCCCATCTTGAACTATGTGGATATTGATTCCCTTCCATGGGGATATGTAGGAAGCCTCCTTGAGGTTCAATCCCATATCCCATGTTTCATCCTAGTATTTCCATTGATCTTATGTGTTTTGGTAATTTAATTCCCCAACTCGGAGGTTCCACTTCCTCTAGGTCTCATCCATATGGGCCGCCACCTCAGGTGTCCGATCACCCCACCGAACTACGCAGACCTTGATTCCCTGCCACATGGATACATAAAAAGTATCTTTGAGGCTCAAGCCCAACACTAACACCACCTTCATGATGGTTCCATCTCATTCCCTTACCACATCATTTAACTCTCCATCATCTATCCGGATTCATACCCAAGTTCTGCATCCTGGTGAAATCATGCCGCCCATTTTCTCATTATTCCCAGCAGCAACCGGGTAACTAACCACACATTAGTCCCAGCATCAGTGTTCCCTCTTGGGGTTTCACACACCTGATCCACTCCTTTCAATGTTCTTATTAGTATGATCCATCTCCTCTAGATGTTTAACTCGTGGAATACCCTGTGTCAAACATGGGAAGCTAAGGAAAACCACAGAGACAAGCCTATGGAATATAATTCCCCAAATTTGACATGGGATGCCTTGGGCTTCTTCACCCACGAGAAGCCCGATCATAAGGGGAAGAAACCCAGACACGCTAGTGTTTCAGCGTCCAAACACTCTAGTGATGTCCAACAAGACTACTCCCTCGATTGAAGGTTGCTTCCCTGACCGAATCCCTTGGAATGACTAGATAGAAGTAGTGTAATTAATCGGTGTCCATGAAAACATGGCACTAGGAAGAGTTTCATGAACAATGTCATAATCTATGAGGGATACCCGAACTAGGTAACGAATTATGAGGAGGAATTGATAGAATGAGCAATTTCCATCCAATAATCTCATTTAGATCAAGTATAAAATGTCCCTGAACAAGCGACGGATGCCGCCCACCGTTAGAAAGAGGGAATGTGTGGCAACAATCAACACATCCTCCAAAACAGACAGATTTGCGCCCTTGAAAAATTATCAAAAACAAAAATCTTGTACCCGACATGAAGTTCATCTCCACAATGTGAATATTAGTATCACTCAAGACATTAGTAGACTATCATTCCATTGGTTCCATGTATCTGGCACCAAGTCCCACCATGAAAATAGTGGGCCTGGCATGAAACGAACTAGAATTTGGGGTAGTTGAACATTGGACATATCGATTTGCAAATTTGTCAACACGAATCCTTCTTATTGTCCAAGTAATATATAATGGTGCTAGGGCACTGGGTGTCTATTTCCTTCTTATAGTACTAATGGTTTAATCTCCCAGCATTCCAGGACCCAAGCTGCCGTATCGGGAAACCGATCACCACCCACCTACTGAAGCATGGGCAGGGAAAGAGTCACTACAGAAATCCAGTGTTGCCTCATTTTCCCCATATTAGCCTCCATGTCTATAGATGTTGGGTGACCATGCCCTATCTCCTTGTCTAAGTTAATTTAGAGAAGGGTGAAAAATGACCTCTTCTGAAGATATGAGGATGAGGGGATCATCCAAACAAGGGACATGACCCAACAGGAACTCAAGGCATCTGTGCTAGATCACCACTACCGCCCCAAGGGTCATGCATGGATCCACTCCTCCCCACTTCAATGCACAAATTTTTTGGGAGCCTCTTCCTGTAATGCATCGATGAATCCCTCCCTTATGCTGATGAGGTGAGTGATGTCCAGGAAATCCTGGCCAGGATCCCGTTCTAGGGGCTCCCAAGGAGGGCCCAAAATGGTCGCACCAGCACTTCCACCGGGCCCCATGGGCTAAGAAATAAGTAAGCTATGCACCTGCACCACCAGCCCCAATCCATTTGACCTAACACCAGCGTTGGGAATAGATGGAGGTGGACGCTAGCCGAGGGGCGTCAACATCAACGACTACCTTGGCTCGTGCCACTACAGATGTATACTATCATTCCTCTATTTACATTGATCATCTGAACTCATAAACCCAACATATATTGAGGCCCCAACCGCTCCATGGGTAGGATGGGTCGACTCTCCTAGTTGTCGGTGCAGGTAGTGCTCGTCGTGGGCCGACCCGCGGTAGCGACACCTAATATAGAGGTCATCCCCATACCACCACCATTGAGAATGTGGGTCCTCCCCACATCCAAGATCAATGTGGAGGTAGTACCCATGCCACCTTAAATCTGAATGAGGGTCCTCCCCATGGAAGTGAAGCTCAGTGTGGAAGCCTCTTCCGTGCTCATGACATCGGGTATCGAGTAGTTCCTCCTGCCATAGGCTGTCTGCATGGATATGTTACACATCTGGTCATTCTCCATCATGGGTACCTTCCCCGTGTCCTCACAGTATCCAGCTAAGGTCCTCCTCACCCCAAGAATCAAAAAAGAGAAGGCCACCCTAACTTCATTGGCACCCAACACAAAGGTCCCACATGTGTTCAGCCAGAACGGTACGAGGACCCTCCTTGCATTGACACTATCAGGGAAAATAAGCATGGAGGCCCTACCCATGCTCATACTTGCTCCAGCATAGGTCCTACCCACTCCTACACTTCACACTAAGATCCTCTTCATGCTTCATCCAGTGGTCATGATGGTCCTCCCCATGTCCCCTTTGACATTTTTCCAGGTGATCCTCATACCCCAACTCATTTAGGTGGAAGTCCTCTCCGCCCCTGCATCAATGGAGCCAAAGGACCCATCGAGAAAAAAATCTACCCTATCCCGAAGAGCCATCCCATGGAAGGAAGGTGGGTCATCACCACCATAGAAATAATTTCAGAAATATTTACTCCAAGATTAAACCTGTATTCTTCTCAGATTCCGAGGCGAAATATGTTTCAACAATGGAACCCTAACCTCGATCCCATGTGTCAGGGTCTCGGGTAGGGATGACACATATTAGCCTCATACTTTTGGAATGTGAGGTCAATTGTATCCCTACCTCACTCTATAGATACATATAGAAGGAGGTTGATTTGGCATATCCCTAGGGTCTGGTCACGCAATCACCACCATCATCGCCAGTAGCACTCTCTACCTCTGCCGGAGATCACGAAGAGTGGTTTTCGAGACCGATGGTGGTTGAGAAATAGCATGGTCCACCACCGACAGCTGTAGTCCCTATTCCAGAAACTATGGTATCTAGATCATCTTATCGCGATGTGGTGGCCAAGTCACTACACTCTTCAGAGTATAGACAAAGATGTGGTGGTTTTTTAGCCGATTCACTATATTCTCCATCAGCCAACCAACCATCTCAGTGGTCTATTTCCATACTTCTACTGGGTCCCTTGATACCTCCAGTTGACGAGTGGGGTAACCTGGGTTCTGACCCTGAGTATGGGATGAGGATTTTGTGGTACATTCTAATAGCAAACCATTTGTTGAATATGTTATTTCAATTCATGGAACCAAACTTCATTGCACCAGAATCGCTCACCCAGAAGGATGTGGGATGATTTATCTAGACCCTCTGGGTGACACACTTCTTTATTCGTCATTGGATATTGGATTACACAAAAATTTGATCACATTTTGAATACATTATCTAATAATGTCATCTGGGTGATTAGGTTATACTCCCCATGTCCCAGCACCCTGAGTCATCGGGCCGCCATAGCACCCTACAACAATGATGCATTCGGAGATTTAATGTTCTCTGCAGGATTACCAAAGAGGCTTCCCCCCATGTGCAGATTCGTGGTTAGGGATAGTACATGGCCCTCCATTTTAGTTCTATTCGGCTCCATCCCAAAATGCAGGTGATATCGAGGATATGCCTCCAGGAAGAGTCACGTTTAATACGGACAATCTATTAGAGGAAGAGAGGGAGGAAAAAATCCTTGGAAAAAACTTACCCCCTGGGGGAGTGCCACAACTTTTGGACCCGTCAGCAAGGGTTACTAGAAAATAGAGAAATCTATTTTGCCTTCACATACCCACTAAGGCATTGGTCCTCCGTAAGAATCCCATCAAGGGTAAGGAGTATCTCGGAGCCATCAAACCCTCTGACCCATCTAGATCAGAACAAAAGATACGGGATGATCCCAAAAAATCTTTGTTGCATCAACAACTCACGGAGCATAAGAAGATGTTTGATGACCACCTTGATGAGTGTACCATGGAGTGATGGCCAAACTATGGTGATCCTCGTCTAGGGTCGTAGGGTTAGGAACAACATCCCCCAGGTGAATTGCTTCTAGGTGACCCTAACCATCCTACCCATGAAGATAGAATTGAGGCTGGAACTTATGGTAAGAGGGTGTGGTATGTGTCACCAAATCCACTTGAGTAGTGGGATAATCCCCGAGACCCAGCTCAGGTTCCCACAGCTGCTCTATAAGCCATCCCACCAGCTGCCCCATGAGCTGTTGGGTCTACTTTTCACATTGAAGAACCTACCAATGCACTAATGGACTGGGATCCCTGTCAAGATAGGAACCCATACACAAATTATCGGATGGCAGCACTCATTTCCTACCTTGAGGCATTGGAGACTGGAAATGTGGAAATCCCACCTAATAATGAGTCGTATCTGGCAAGGGTGGATGATATTATAGTACCCCCTGGTTTCGAAAAGCACACATTATCCCCCTTTAATTGGATGGGTGACCCACTGCAGCATTTGGCCCACTTTATTTCAAGGTGTAGACCCATTCTGGGAACTCTGATGTTTCATATAGACATTGGAAGGACCTACATTTTTCTGGTATAACCAGCTACCAATTAGGTCAGTAGCTTGCTAGGAATATATCCATAGTCAACTTCCTTTCCAATTCAGTTCCACCACTCAAAAGACCAGTATTTTAGACCTCTTCAAGTGAAAATAATGTTCTAATGAGTATGTCCCAGACTTCATCACCCAGTGGAAAGGACTCACCTTCTCCTTGGAGATGTCGCTGACTCAGGAACAATTGATGACTATTTGTGTTGTAAATTTCAAGATCGAACTGGTCCCCTCTCTAATTACCCAAAATTACCCCAGTATATTATGGTATTTTTCTAATAAGGCCCAACACCTAGAAGAAACTTTACATCAGGCAAAGCAGGCATGTCCATTTCCTCCTGTAATTACCACAAGAAGGGCTGCTAAGGTTGAGACCACTGTGGTAGACCAAATAGAGGCCCCAATGAAGTTGGATTTATTTTCTATAGAGCCACATCCACAGCTATGCAGAGGTCACCCACCTCAGGCATATCATTCGCCCCAGCAGCTCCCACATAGAATCAATAGGCGCCCCTGCATAACGTGCCGCCACTACCCAGGTGAGATAACTAGTTCCCACCTCCTTGACAGGCTCCTCCAACCCCTCCTCGAGGTTAGGCTCCCAGACCACCCTTCCCAGATAGTAGAAAATGTACCTAATCATTCAATGAGGCTCAAGTCCATGGTGATTTCTATAGTTCCTCAGAATAGGGAATTGTATGGTTGCCCGAATGAAGGAGAATAGAAGAGGAAGATATCACTAATCACCCCAACTACTACCCCTATCACCAGATCCTGTGGAACACCCTTAAACAGTGATATGTGTTTAAGTAATGGCTTCAATACCAGGTCTACAACAATTTAATCAGTTTGGGACCAGCTCCGACATAAGTGGCATGTGTATTCGTGAAGCCTGATAGCGGCAATGACAGTAAAGGTGAGTGGCACCTGGTTTCCAAACACAAGTCCCAGAAGTTCGATGACTGGATGGATTGTAAGGAATTCGCCCGTGCCCATGGTATTATTTCTTCATGTCTAAATCAACTTGATACTTCAGAATATGTTGCATCACCCAAAGCTAGTGCCACTACGTCAACGGCTCAACCATCCTCTTCCCAGAAGAGCAAGCATCGACATCGCAATTGAAAACTAATTCCCCCACTAATGTCATCGTCATCTTATACTCTCAGAGACTTAATGCCACCAAATATGAAAACTCCCCCTAGATTCTTTCCAGTAGTGGATGATTATTCATGTGACATCCAAGGGTATGCCTCTATTAACACCGTAGAGCTATAAAACCCCGGCATGATTTCTAACAATGAGGACCACAAGGTAGATCCTCCCAATGTTCCTAGTCATCACCATCATCAATGGAGCCGTAGATTTATGGGTCACCGGAGTGCCTCAGTCAACACTTCTCACTATGCTGTGCATTCCACTAAAACTAGACTACATGAACAGCACATATTTCAGAACACACAGCCTTCTCATCTGATGTCATCAGGCATGCCTTCACTACAGTTTGTGTTACAGGATGAGGCAGATCCGCCTAGACCATGCCATGATCAGTGAAGCTCCATTACAAACCAATCTCAGTCATCTTTCCCTCATCCAGTAGTCAATCTACAAGTTTCAACTAGTGAGCAGCAACACATTCCTAGAACCAGTCAGTTGTCGGTCCAGTCGGTAGGCCCCGCCATACATCTTGTCACAGAGCGACCTCCTATAAGAAGAATCTCATTACTGACAAGGAATTACGATTTACTCAAGCATCTTTCCATAATTCCAACATGTATCTCTATACTTGAATCTATTATTTTATCATAGGATATGCGTGAAGCCCTCATAGAGGCTTTAAGAAGACCCATCTAGTTTGAGACGGAGGTAGCACCCGCATAAGCCTTTCATATTGATACAATCGAGCTTTCTGAATTCCAAGCCATAATCTCATTCTCTGGAGAAGATGAAGGCTCTCATATATAAGGTAACAACTTCCCACTATACATCTCCAACCATTTTAAATGAATGGAGTTTTTTCTTATTCTTGTGGACACATGCTCTAGGATCATCATGGTCATGACCAAGACACTGAGAAAACTAGGGTTATCCGAGGATGATCTGAGTCCCTCTAACCTGAAAATACAAGGTTATGACAGGATGGAACAGACATCGGTTAGCAAAATTTTTCTAAAGACCCAGTTTAGTGGTCTTCTATCTAGCATCGATTTCATGGTTGACTCTTAGGACAACTCCTACAATGCGTTGATGGGTAGGCCATGACTCCACCCGCATGTGGCGGTCCCTTCATCATATCACCAGTGCCTCAAGTAATCACTTAGTGGTTTAGTGGGAGTAATTCATTGTGAAGTGTCTCCCTTTTCCCCTTTTGAATCCTGCAACATAGATTCAGACTATTACAAAATCAAGAACAAATAGATTCATGCTTATGAGGTCGAACAGGCGACGGCTGTGACCAACCCTTAGATAGATCTGGATAATGCCTACATCATTCCAATACATCGATTGGAGTCTATGACCCTAGATATGGGACAATGCTTCAATGTTTCTTAAATGAAGGGGAAGAACATTCCCAAGTCTAAGCAACACCAGAAGATCACCTCGTATTCTTATACAAATCAGGCTCTGGTGATCCCAGATCCCCCTCCTCCTATAAGGTATCAGGATGTCCTCCCCATAACAATGGAAATACTGAATAATTTCTTTATTTTATAGGCTAGGATAATGAAGATCAAGCTAATGAATCACTATTGCTTCGATATCAACAAGTGTGGCCCCTTGGGCCGATGACTAGGTGAGATCAAATTGACATCTTTCATCATTAAGGTTTCAGTAGCACAGAAGTCCCCTGATGTTGTGTCCACCACCTCTTAGGAGGGTACCAATCTCCCATCAAGATCTGTTGACATAGAGTAAACTCCTCCATCTGATGATACATCCTCTATAACTGAATAATATGATTTATAGGATGATTCTCTAGCCTTCGAAGAGGGTGCCTCCACCACGGTCTACGAATTGGTACTGGTGAATCTCTGTAGCAAGGTAGATCTGAAACCCACATTGATTAGTGCCGCCATGACTATAAATGAGAAACAATAGTATGTGGACTTCCTGAAGCAACACCATGATGTATTCTCCTAGAGTTACGATGAGATTCCAGTACTAGATCACTAGGTAGTCGTCCACGGCCTTGGTCACCCAGCAAATCCCCGCGGGTCTAAGAAACCTCCCAAAAAGATGCACCCCTCTCATGGTGTCATAGTCAATGTCAAGGCAGTTAAGCTCCTTAGATCCAATTTTATCAAGGAGGTCTAGTACCACAGAAGGATGGCCAAAATTGTTCCATTTAGTAAGAATAATGGATAGATCAGATTCTGTATTGACTTCTGATATCTCAACCTTCAATGTTTGAAGGATGAAATTCCCCTTCAGGGAACCACAAGGTACTCAATGTTAGCAAGTCATTCCCCACGGTAAAAACAATGCATATTCCACCTCTCATCGAGCTATGAATTGTACACTTAAGCTGATCCTTAGAAAATTGGTGGAATTCTCAATGGACAATCTGGTGGTCAAATCATGCCAGTGTTAGGACCATCTCAAAAACCCTGAGAAAGTGTTCGCCTTCTACTGTTCTTGCCACCTGAAGATGAACCCATAGAATATTTCATTAGGTGTCACCTCTAGAATGTTTCTCAACATCATTTCCAGATACAAGGGCATCAAAATAGGCCTAGAGAAGATCAAGGCCATCATCCCAATGTCTCCCCTAAGCAACATCTGGGAGCTTCGAGGTTTCCAAGGCCACTTAGCCTATATACGCCAATTCATCATGAATTTTTCCAAAAAAGTGTAAATCCAATTATTTGATCATGAAGAAACGCACTATTTATCAGTGGGATGTAGAATTTCCTACATATTTTGAGGAAATCAAGAAGAATCTACTCCAACCTCTAGTCTTGATGCCACCAGTTTCTAGAAAGCCGCAGGTCCTTTATGTGACCACCATGGAATGATCACTCAGCACCCTTCGCACCCAGAAGAACAATGAGGGAATGATGGATAGTCTCTAGTATCTCAGTTGTGTGATCCTAGATACAGAGACCAGATACTCCTCTATCAAGAAATTATACCTTTCACTGGTGTTCGTAGAATAGAAATTGTGACATTACTTGCATCACAATGAGGTACTGTTGGTTTCCAGATTTGATCCACTAAAGTACATCTTTAACCGCCCCATTCTGATAGGTCATCTAGCTTGGTGGGCAGTGATTCTCCCTTTGTTTGACATTAGGTTAGTTCTTTAGAAGGATATCAAGGGGCATGCATTGGTAGATTTTTATTCCATACATCCAACTCTTGTGGACCAATCTATGGACCTTGATTTTTCTAATGAGTCAATACTATTGGTATACCAAGCCATTTCGTGCTAGAAAATGCACTTTGATGGTGCTCCCCGGAGTCCTGCCTGTAGAAATATCAATGACCCCATGCTCAATAGAGTAGGATTTGGTTTCATCTTCATCACTCCTGCATAAATTTTTTTCCATATTCATTTTTTCTGTTAGAGGGGTGTACGAACAATGAAGCAGAGTACCAGGCTCTCATCAGTGGCCTTGAGCTGGCGCTCGAGATTGAAGTTCCCCACTTGCATGTGAAAGGGGACTTCAAACTAGTCATCAAGAAAATAAATGGTTAACATTTTATCAGAAAGATAGAACTCATAAAACTATTGGAACGCACCTGGCAACTGATGGCCTAGTTTCCATCTCGGTCGGAAGTTTCCCATGTCCCTCGATCCCAGAATGGTCGAGCTTACGCTTTGGCCAGCCTAGCTGCATCTCTTGCGGAGCCTAATCAATATGATTTGATTATCCACATGGAACATCGGAGATTCTTCACCCTCACCACTCCAGATGATGATGATAACCCATAGGTAAGCCACCTTACCACCAGCACCTCAACATATGGACCCCTATGTTTCCCAAATGCGGTCATTGAAATGACTCTCCACTGGAGAACCTCATTTTTCTAGTACCTCCAAAATGGTAATATCTTGATAGATCTATAAAAGAACAAGATAATTTGATGACACATGCTTCAGTATACCCTCTTTAGTGGTCCTCGTATTGAGAAGATTCACTACAAATGCATGTTTTGAGTTATTCTCCTCGGTTTCATTCAAGGAGTTGATATTTCTCAATTCATGCAGGTGGTTCAAGTTGGTTCCTTAGGGCTCATAAGACCGGGCCGAAACTATCTCACCAAATCCAGAGACTGTGATACTTTTGTCCCACCATGATTTGTGACTTCATAGAGTCTGATAAGAGGTTCCATGCATGCCAAATTCATGCCAACTTTATGCATTGGCTACCAGAGCCTCTCCACACTACCAAGTACTCTTGGCCCTTTGTGGTCTGGGGACTCGATGTTGTTGGAAAATATCCACCAGTGACATCTTTCTAGTGACGGTTCATCCTGACCACTATGGATTTCTTTTCCATGTGGGAAGAAGTGGTTCCACTCACGGAATTTAAGGCTCATTATATCATTGACTTTGTGAGATCTAATATCATCTACCAGTTCGGAGTCCCTCACGTCATCCTCACTGATAAATGCACCAAATTCCTTGTGGCTAAGTTGATGAAATTTTATGCCAAGTACAATATCTGTTCTAACCATACCTCCTTCTACCATACGCAAGAAAATGGGAAGATCTAGGTGTTCAAAAAAACCCTCCCTCACATCCTGCTGAAAATGGATGGTCAGAATATGAAGAGTTGTCTGGAAAATCTCCCTAACACCCTCTAGGATTATATGAAAAATACTCAAAATTCCACATAAGTGATTCCATACTCCCTGGTGTAAGGAACAGAGGTCATCCTACCCATCGAGATTCAGTTTCCTGCATTGCACACAACTGTCTATGATCAGCAAGCACTAGATAATGTAGCTGAAATTTGTCTGGCAGAATTGGTAGCACTCGATGAGAACAAGCTTCTTGCCCTACATAATTTGTAAGGGAATTATAAAAATATATCTAGAGATTTCAAAAAAAATTACCCCCATTCTTTATTGCAGGGTGACTTGGTGTTGTCCTTGAGAACACCAATGATGCCTGGTGGGAAACCGCACTAGATAGAGCACAGATGGGAAGGGTCTTACATCATTCATAAGGTTTATCGCAATGGTGAATTCTCCCAGGTTACCATGGATGGATAGCATATAATTCCTCCCACTAATGCCAGGTTCTTCAAGGAATACTTCTCCTAATAAAATGGGGTCCTACATGACCTTAAACTGTCATGTCCCACATAACATTAAACTGTTTGTCATCCTGAAGAATGTTAAACTGTATCTGGTCCTACATGACATTAAAATGTTATGTCATGCATGACATTAAATAGTATTTCATCTCGCAAGTCACTAAACTGCATTTCATGAACTATGTAGGGCTTGATTCTCATCCTCGTGGGATACATAGGAACACTCAATTGCCTCATCTTGAGTCCATACCACAGTTTTCTCTTTGACTATCCACCCTGGGTATCGTTCTCTTGGAGGATACTACATGGTGTAGTGTAGGATTATTTTTCCCAACTCATGTTAGGATTATGATGATCCAACCACGTTTCCCCTCCTCATTATTCTATTCTCCCATGTCCTTACCGCATGATGCTAAATTGTGTGGACTTCAAGAACTATGTGTGGATTGATTCCAAAGCTTATGGGATATATTGGAACACCCAAAAAATTTCATCTATCAGCATAGCCCCAAACATCATGATCTAATCCCGGGTCTTAAACCATGGTATGGTGTCGGCTTTATCCCTCATTTACATTGGGTTCATCATAACCACACCATATATCCCTCTCCTTAGAGATCTCCACATCCTGCACCATCATCCTCATCGCATGACGTTAAACTATGAACTGGTTGGGACTTCTTGTCTTAGATACTCAATATTGTCGCCCCCCTCGACCATGTTCTCATTTGGTATTGTACGGTGTTTTATGGGATTGTGTTCTCATTCACATCAGGTTACCCATCAGGCCTTGCACATCTCCCATTGATATACCTTATATGTGTCATTGCCCCATGACGTGAAACTGTACAGCATCCTCCAGAACTACATGGGGCTTGATTCCCATCCCAATGGGATACGTAGGACCACCCGATAATTTAGTATTCAGGTGTATCCCCATCTCTTAGAAACCAACTATTCATTTTGGCCCCTTGGCCTGAGTCCTTCTAGAAGAAGGGTATACGACATGGTATGGGATTATGTCCCCATTCGCATTGGGTTTGTAACAACCACACCACATACCTCTTTCTCATGAGATCCCTTTTCTCCCTTTTCCTACACTCATCTTTTCGATTCGGCTGCTCTTACGTTGGGCCCCCCAACCCTCTTCAGTAGTTCATCAATGTGCCCGGGAGTACTCTAGTTTCAGACCTAGAGTGTCGAATTCTACCTCAACATGTGCTCACACATTTTTCAGGCTTCGTTTCCCCTTCACCAGGGATTTCATTATCTTTCACATCCGAAAGGACCCCTAAATGGCATGGATTCCTGGCCCAAGGTCCCTCTTACCATTTCAGGCCAACGGCTTTGAGCATTTAGAATGAAAAATTGATACATGTCATGCATTTCAAATAAGGTCGGCAGTTGACTCGCATATGTTGTTCCCATTTCAGGTCACATGATATGGTTACTGTGTTTCGAATATGGTCAACAATTATCCTCCATCGTCTTGCAGAACCCATAAATCCCAAAGTGTTGGTTGCATGATTCACATCATTCAACACCCAATCATGTCCAAGTGTAATTTCCACACTCTTGGTACTGTCCCTCAGTGCGCATTTTCGCATTAGGAGTATAAATCCGTGGTAAGGTGTTATTCGGGGATCCGTACCGATTTACCCTTTACGTATATCCCATGTGTTTCAAAGACCTCTTCCACCCTTGTTTCCCACACCGAGTTTGACACACGTGGAATTAAGGATCAGATCAAGGTATGCACTCTCATGGAAGAGTTTCACTTCTCCATGGACCAACTTCTAAGCCCTTAAACTAAGATCTCATTATATGTCCTCTCCTTAGAACTATGTATAGCTTGATTCTCATGCTCATGGGATACACAGAAACACCCAGACATCTTGTCCTTTGGTCCAACTCAAGTTCCCCAAATTATCGTATATGTTCAACCTTTTAGGCCCCGACTCTTATAGGATTGCATGGTGTGGTGTGTGTGGGATTATATCTTCATTCAAGTTGGGTTTGCAATAGCTTCACCACATACTCAACTTCTTGGTTCTTTTCACTCCTACCTCTTGTCCAGCATGACGTTAAACAACACTCTCATAACTATATATGTCTTGATTCCTATCTTCATGGGATATGTAGGAACACCTAGAAACATCATCCATAGGTCTAGCCCCATATTCTCTGACATTTTATATCCCCTTAGCCCACGGTTTATTCCCCAGAATTTTGCGTGGTGTGGTGTGGACCTCTTCCTCATTCAGGTCAAGTATGCTTTATCACGCCATGCACGTTCTCCACTAAAACCTCTTTCCTTCTGTATGTGTCCAATCCATATTACATTAAACAATGCCCCTGGTCCCACATGACTTCAAATTGTTGCGTCTTTATTTCACAACATTAAAATGCATGGTTGGTCCTATCATATGACCCTAAATTATGATATTATTGTCCTGGCCACACGATGGAAAATGGAATTGCATTGTGATGCCCTCACTTGACGGGACATCATGTTGGGTATTGGTTATCCACCCCAAAAAAATTCATTTCCTATATTTGGAATGATTCCTATGGAAACACTATGATTCTTTATCCTTTGTTTATCGCTTCAAAAATAAATACACACACCATCTTAATGGAAAAACAATATCTATCAAATGCCGCTTCTTTTGGTGCGTGGACCAGACGTGCATGACCTTATCATCCCTATCACCGGTACCATACCATGCCACAAGTAGAACTATGTGTGTCTTGATTCCTATCCTCATGGGATTCATTAGAACGCCGGAATATTCGGTCTTCTGGTCCTGCCCCAGGAATCGTAAAATCTAGCCAACCCATTTTCTTTGGCCCCTTGGCCTGAACTCTTTTAGGAACAAGTGGTGTACCGAGTGCCTCTTGATGTCCTTATTCACATCAGTATATGTACCGTGTTGCATGTTCCCATTCTGGTTGACCATTTAACTGCAACTCTACCCTGAAAAAATTTGGGATGCCCTGTAATAATTATGGGAAGCACCGGTATCCTTTCCAGAGGAGGTTCCCTCTACCGGAGTTGGTCTATGACTATTCTATGATCAAGAACTATGTTTGACTAGATTCTTGTTCTTATGGGATACATAATGATGCCTACGCATTTCACCTTGGTCCTAGCACCAGGGTCATTAGTCCTTCTGGTCCCTTAGCCCCAATATCTGTCTAGGTCATATGACATTGAAATATTCAATTCATAATATGAATCTATATGATGTGTTCCATATTCTCACCAGAGAGGTCTTGTATAGATGTAGGTATGATCCCTGATCATACTGATGCACCCACCAAATTTGTTTCCACCACGGTGGCATAATTTCAAGGGTGTTGGACTCCAATCGAACAACCCATCACTCCACCTTCTACGCTTTCTGTGCCCTTTATTTAGACCCTCACCCTCTTTCATGCCTAAAAGAACCCCCTAAGAGTATGGATTCTCGGATTATGGTTTACCTAATATTGTTGGAAGACGTTATAGAAGACCAATCGATAACACCTTGAGTCAGACCTCATGTTTTAAACATGTCCAACGATCTTCCCTTGTTTGTTATCCCCATATCAGGCTAACACAATAGGGATGATATGTTTTGAGCATGGTCAATAGTTACCCTTAATTTTCATACCATCCCTACAGTTTTTTGAATTATGGGTATCATGATTCCCACATTCCACTCCCCTATGTTTGGATTGATTCTAACGTCACAGGTGTTACCCCACTCGTGTACTAGATCAGGTCGGTAGATGCATGTTGGTCTTTCTGGGAACTTTATTCTCTAGTCAGGACTCCCTTTTTCTTCTTGGAAGCATGGATGGTTCATTTACACCCTTGAGGCGTGGAGATTGGTTGGCACTCCCACATTCAAATGAAGTAGTGATGCGACCATCCCTTTTTTCTCACATTAGGTGTGACCCACATGAGCTTAGGGATGGGTCGCTACTTATTTCACCATTATGGTTGAAAGTAATAAAAAACAAGAAATTAGTTCATCCATACATGCAGTTCAGAATAAAAAAAGGGAGAGATAGGTTTATGTGTTCGGCCAAAATAGGACCCTTAAGGATCAGAGCCTTTAATGGATTGCTACAGTGTTTTCACCTTCTATCTTGTAGCCTCCAGGATTGCTTACCACTCCCTGAGATCCCTCTCTTCATCAGCAGCAATAGAGCGTAACTCGTTATCCCTAGCATGTGCTCGCGCTTTTCCAACCTGGAGCTTAATCTTTTGGCGACTCGCCTGCACAACCTTCCCCTAGGAATCTTCCAACAAGTCCCTCATCTATTCAACGAGGTCAGAGCGGGTTGCGATGAATTCCCTCCTTTCATTGGTTTTCTCTTTGAGGTATCATACTTCTTTCTCATATATAAGGAATTATTGAGTATTCACCGACTCCATTTGGAACCGGGAAATGTTGGAGCATTGGTTTTTCTCCCATATTTTTTCAGCCATGTAATTGTGGATCATTATATGAAGACAATGAGTGTCCACCCCCCCTAGTGTAACACCCTGAGATTTTATGAGAAATATTTCTTTTAGTTTAATTTAATTGATGTCTTGTGTTGTACGCTACAAAAAGATTAGCTTGTGCTATACACAACACCGTATTAGCTTACAGTATACGCAAACACTATCCTAGGCTTGTGTAGCATGCTAGAGCAACCTTCCTCGATAGCATGTGTTGAACACAATACCGAGTTTCACTAAACGAGATGTTATTAAAATATTATATAAACAAGCTGTTATGAATAGTAATACCCACTTTTAAAATTTTATAAATTTTATCTTTCAAAATGGACTTCATTTTTGGATTTGGAATATCGAAATTAGCCTAGGGTGAAATTTTGGTATTTTTCTGAAAACTTTCAATTTTTGATGAATAGTGAAAACACTGAGTTATTGCTTAAAACCGACTATTTATTTAAATAATCATTTATTATATTTAAATTTATTTTAGGTTAAAATAGATACAAAATACTTATATAAGTTCAATTTAATTCATTGTAGTCATTTTATAATAATTATACATATATAAAAATTTTATTGAACTTTTCACCGTCTTTTACCCACCTCCTAGGAGCATTTGCAATTATATATAAAACATAATTTTATCGCTTATGTGAGTTAAATTTAGAAAATATGAGAGACATGGTTAATATCAAGGAGTAAAATTTGGTCCAATAAGATAAAAATAAATTTTGTTGAATAGTAACTTTTTTCTTTTATTTACCACACTTAAAAGTAAATAGAGTAATTAAGGGTAAAAATGATATTATTATTGCCCTAACACATGTCCTAATTCTATTGGATAAGTGTAATTCGATAAACAATGACCTTAGGAATAAAATATTACCCTTTAGGTCCACTTGGATTAGATTAGGACAGTTATTATTATATAATTTAAAGAAGAGTTAAATGAGTTAAAATCAATGTTTAATAACTAAAACATTTTTAATATATGGTTATACATAAGATAAATTTGAATATAAATATTAATTAGAAATCTATTAATATTTCCTACATAATTTTATTTTATTTATAATTTTTATACATTAAATAATTTAATTTATGTATAACACAATGATGATGCAGTAATTAGCTTATTAATGAAATATTAACATAATTGATATTATAAATACGCAAATAAATGTAATTTGAGACATTTTATGAATTAAAATAATTTTTTAGGTTAATATGACATATTATTATTGATTTGGTTAACTTTTTTATAACTAATCATGATGTTGGGATTTTCACAGAAATCAATTACCAAATAGTGTCAAAATTGACATAAAATAGTTTTTAAAACAAATATTATATTATTAATTGTTATTCTATTCCGAAAAATTTAATGTTCGTCCAAATTACTTATATAGGGTTATATATATTAATAATGAACCACTTGGGGTTATTTTGGATTGTTATAGTATGTTTATTAACCATATAGTGTAAGAAAACAAGAAGACATGGTAAAAGATAAAATTATTTAACTTAGAGTTAAATCTAAATGATAAGGTGAAAATAGTAACGTAAACTTGTCTAAAACCAATTGGTTTAGATTCTTTAGACCTATACCTACTTTAACTTCTAAATAAATCAATTTGGAGCTATTATAAACCGAATATGACTTTATTATAAAATAATATTTTATGTTTTTCCTATGGTGCCCCTCTCCTCCCTTATAAAAGGGCACCTCGTCCCTCTTCTCATTACAAAATTTTGAGCATTAAAGCATGGCCAAACACCTGACCATTTCCATTATCATATTCCCTAGAAACAATATAGATGTTCTGGTCTCCTCAAAATACCAACTCTAGTGCCTTAAGAGGAAGCTTAAAAGATGTGTCGAAGAAGAGGTATTCTCTTCTACTGATTCATTCAAATTTTCTTTCTTCTTCAACTTCTTCTTCCTTAGTTGTTTCATTATTAAGTAATAACATCAGTATCACTAATATAATGATTTTTTATTATAAATATGAAACAACCTCATTTCACATTCTATCCATTCTATGGAAAACAAAATCACCGCACGTGCGTACGTACGGAATATCGTCTCCACGCCGTGGTGTAATCTGTTTTTCCACCACCACCTTACTTGGATGGGTTTAATGGTGTAAATAATAACTATATATAGTTATTATAAAATCATACTGATTCGGAGATATTAAGTCATCCACTCCAATTCAATTCAATAATTATGGGAATGATATCATCGCTCATGCGTACATATGGTTTATGATCTCCACGACGCGATGAGATTCATTCTCCATGTTAACCATTCAAGAATGATTATAAAGTATATATAATTAATAATAATGAAATATATGACATGATAAAACTACTGTATTTATTTATATATACATATATATATGTCATCTACTTACTTCTATTCAAGTCAATAAGGAAAGGAAAATAGTGTTCATGCGTATGTACGACCTACCGTCTCCATGAACGGTGTATTTCATTTCATTTACAATCTATTATATATATAGATGTACTGAATATATATGACATATAAATCATGATTTAAATTTTAAAGTAATTAAATCATGATATAAGTAATAATATTATCAAGAACAACAATTCCAAACATGTACGATAAAAAAATGATTTTACACAAAACACTGCTTTAACATGGAATTTACAAAAGAACGGGTAATATAAAGTCATAAGTAAACCACATATGATATCATAACAATGAATATTATTATGTATTAAGTCAATGACATTATTTTAATCATAATACAAGAGGTTCGGATACGTACGAATCATATCAGACCTAAGGTAAGGGATAACTTTTCCAATCTCGTTTTTATCCGAGATTCTTTATTTGTAAGTATTTACTGGGGTTATATTTATCATCCATGTCCCTGTTTTCTAAAAATGGATTCATGTATGTTTAAAGTCCTTTATACCAATTTTTTAATTTTTCTACATTTTATGTAAGGATCATTTCTTTTTTTTACCATACGAGGTACTTTTTTACTATTCTGGCAAAAGTACGAGAAGAATGTTTTTTAACTTATACGTCATGAACAGATTTTCACAGTTTTATAACGCCTTATTTTCATGACGCTTACTCTACAATATTTCATGATTATTTTCAATAAAATAATTTTCTTTTAAAATTACATATAATTTTGTAAAAATAAAATGATTTTGAAGAAAAATGGATATTTTCCTCAAGAATTCATTTCAAGTGTTTTGTCAAAACTATTTTTCGTCTAAGATGTCATTTTTTTGTATGTTTACGTTTCAAGTATAATTTCTATATTATTTACATGGTTTGATTTTTATTACAATTAAATGATATCCATTTGTTTTATATGGATTATATTACGATGGATAATGTTTATAAAACCCATTTTATTCTTTGCGTTATGATGAATGATTTATGATTGTTTTTTGGCACACGTAAGAATGATTTCACTGTGGGATGGGTGAGACCTATATCTCCCTCCAATGAATTGGGTAAAAATTTATATCTAATGAGATAGACATGTCTGGAATGGTAAGTTAATCTAATTCAGTGGTACATGGGTGGAATGAGGAGTGAACTCGATTCAGAAAGGGACTTTGTCCACTAAGATGGTCTTGGAAGCAATGCTTTGGCTACTATAGAAATCATATCAAGTGATTAATGGTTTTCCACAATTAGATGTTTTATTCCCATTCTATTTGATAATTATTGATGTTCTTATATGACCTATTCTTTACATACTGCAAATATTTAATTCACAACTCAAGATTTTGATGTGTAAACTTTATGTTCATGTTTTGAAGTTCAAATGTATATGGTTTCTTTTATTTTCTCCATTATTACCCTTAATGATCATTTGATCTCACCCTCTATATGTTTTCTTTTCCCCAGGATATAAATAAAGTTTTTAGCTAAGAAAAAAGGGAAGATCTTTATGGGAGATGTTGAAGATATTTCACCAAGATTAGAAGATTATATTCCGAGTTTCCAAAGACACTAAACTATTATGGTCCTTTGGTGTCTATTTTTGTTATGTATTAGGTATTCATAAAAAGTAATATAATTTCCATGTATGTCAAGATTGGGTCTCTACATTTGGTATCAGAGGAAAGGTTTATTTAACCTTTGGAAACTAGGATGAAAAAACTTCAATGATATTCCTAGAGATATTTCTAAGGTATGTCTAGGGATGTCCCTAAGGATAAGTATATGTATAGGTTATAGCCCTAGAATTACGGTCAGGATGTTAGAATTAACCCTAAAATGTTATATATTGAATGTAATCCCCCTTTATTATGTTGTTTTCCTAGCATGATTTTTTCCTCTCACACTATTCTTTTTCGGTTTTAGACAATGTATGGAACCCGAAGGAATCGTGTTGATCAATGTAATAGACAATGCAATTATTTTCCTCTTGAAAAACCAATTTTATGGGAGATGGAGCGAAAAATCTTATTTCTATACTTACACAAGATATGAATCATTCTGAACTTCCAAATGAAGAGAGAAAGCAACAATATTCTATTGAGTCCTTCATGAGGCAACATTCACCTTCTTTCAGTGGGTCTTCTGATCCACTTTTGGAGGAAAAATAGATCAGTACCATTGAAAAGATATTTTCCATACTTCGAAGTTCAGAACATGAAAAATTCATTCTGGTTGTTTACCATTTAGAAGGTGAAGCAGACAAGCGGTGGACCCTAATTACGAATACAAGGCCTCAAGGTGAAATTGAATCCATGGAATGGGATGAGTTCAAGAACATATTTTTCAATAAGTACTTCCCTCGTATTCTTCGAACAAAGATGGAAGTAGAGTTCCTTGAGCTTAAGCAAAAGGATGATCAATATGATGTTATATATGAGGCAAATTTTACAAGGCTTGCAAGGTATGCATCTGGCTTTATCATCCAACCTGAAAGTAAAGTTGAACGATTCTTCAGTGGCTTAAAACAAAGTCTTTGAAGGGAATTAGCTATAAGAGACTTCAGTACCCATAAAAAATTGTGCGTTGTGTTATCAAGGTAGAACTAGAAGTTGGTGTTATATATCTATCTCATGGTTTTGACAAGAAATGGAAGATGGAGTTCAAGGAAAAATCTCAGATTAATGGTGAAAAGAAGGTGAATGTTTCTTTATGCTCAAAGTGTGGAAAGAAGAAAGGTGGAGATTGTCTAAAAGGTACTAGAAAATTATTCAAGTGTGGAAAAGAAGGTCATCGAGTAGCTTAGTGCTTAAGTAATGGGAAAACGGTTTCTAATGATGTGAATAGAGAAAAGACTATAGAGAACGCTCCACCAACACTTCAATTCTTCAAGATCAAGGAAATGGGAAATTATGTTAATCAATGCCCTAATCCAAGGGTTAATGATGATTGAAGTGAGAAACCTTTTATGGAATAGGACAAAGGGAGTCACATGCGATCACTATTTGTGATTTTGAGTATGACAATAATGTTGTGGACTGATTAAGTGTTTATGTAATGGGATTTCAAAATATTATCATGGAATATCATTTATAGTATCGTGGAATTTTGGAATATCTATGTATTGGTTTTAAATAATTGTATGGTACCAGTTACCATGAAAAGAGATTGAAATATTTTTGGAAAGCGAATGATATGTGAATAATGAAGGGATAAGGAGAAAATGAAATGTTTCATAGTATTCATGAGCTCATGCTTGATATAAGGACAAAGTGATATCATGGTTTGAGTATATTTAAATTTTGGGATTTTGGTATGAGGAAAGAGATAACTTTTGACAGTATTCATGTGTTCAATAACGTTCTTTGGTAATTCATGTTTCAAAAAAATACATGATTCAGGTATTCACATGTTTGGAATGTGACCAACAAGATATATCCTAAGATATATGGGGGATAAATGATGGTATTCACGTGCTTGTTATGTGACCTTTCAAGCAATCATTTTCTTTATACTATGAGATTGGACAGATGTATTGTGGATAAGCCTAATGATTGGAATGGATTACGTTGAACATCAGATAGTATTATTTAAGGATAGAACTTGTTTTTCGATATTATTTCTAGCATGTTCCCAGAACCAAAGTGCAACATGCCTTTATCACCTACCATTGACTGAGAGGAAGTCCCTGATTTTTATAAATTAGTTTTAATTTATGAAGTATAAGTCCATTTTAGCAACCATATATGATTAATCTTAGAAAATATGGACTTATGAATATTAAATAATGTGTGCTAATCTTTTTTGATAGAGATAGATTGAATGACCTATCATTCTATCGCTTGATCTGCTAACACTTCATGAATGACAAATTCAACTTCATTTATTTAAAAGATGAAGTGGAAATTGTTCAAGCCATGAAAAATGATGAGATTTTTCCAAAATTAAGTAAGTATTTCTATTAATTCAACAATTCTTCAACATTAGAGAAATGATCTTGAAAACTACAAACATTGTCCTAGTACCCTCATACCTGATAAATTAGATGGAACCTTAGATCATCACAAATTTATGGCTTTGTGATTGATGGCTTTTTCAAAGCCATGTTCTCTACCACTCTCCATTGGAACTTGGTGGTTATATTTCTCTTCCATATCCATATTTTTACCTATGTTCTCGTATGTGGAAACCCTGTGATGAGTTAATTTGGGTAATTGTTACGTTTCGTACTTTAGTTTTTAAAATTAAGTTTTGGTACTCCTTTTTACGATGTGGGTTTCTATGAGAGAAACATATAAGTAGTAAACAATTTATAACCCCAACGAATTTTGAGGGCGAAATTCATTTTAAGGGGGAAGAATGTAACACCTCGAGATTTTATGAGAAATATTTTTTTTAGTTTAATTTATTTGATTTCTTGTGTTGTACTCTTCACAAAGATTAGCTTTTACTATACGCAACACCGTATTAGCTTGCAGTATATGAAAAAGCTATCCTAGGGTTGTGTTGCATGTCAGAGCAACCTTCCTCGATAGTGTGTGTTGAACGCAATACCGAGTTTCACTAAACGAGATGTTATTAAAATATTATATAAACTAGTTGTTATGAATATTAATACCAACCTTTTGAAATTTTATAAATTTTAACTTTCAAAATGGGCTTCATTTTTGGATTCAGAATATCAAAATTATCCTCGGGTGAAATTTTAGTATTTTTCTGAAAACATTCAATTTTTTATGAATAGTGAAAATGCTGAGTTATTGGTTAAAATCGACTTTTTATTTAAATAATCATTTATTTTATTTAAATTTATTTTAGGTCAAAATAGATACATAATACTTATATAAGTTTAATGTAATTCATTGGAGTCATTTTATAATAATTTTATATATATACAAATTTTATTGAACTTTTCACCGTCTTTTACCCACCTCCTAGGAGCATTTGCAATTGTACATAAAACAATATTTTACTGCTTCTCTGAGTTGAATTTAGAAAATCCGATAGACATGGTTAATATCAAGGAGTAAAATGTAGTTCAATAAGATAAAAAGAATTTTTGGTGAATAGTAAATTTTTTACTTTTGTTTACCACGGTTAAAAGTAAAAAAGGTAATTAAGGGTAAAAATGATATTATTATTACCATAAAATGTATCCTAATTCAATTGGATAAGTGTAATTCGACCAAAAACAACCTTAGGAAAAAATACTAACCTTTAGGTCCACTTGGATTAGATTAGGACACTTATTATTATTTTATTTGAAGAAGAGTTAAAAGAGTTAAAATCAAAGTTTAATAACTAAAACATTTTTGATATAGGGTTATACATAAGATAAATTCGACTATAAATATTCATTAGAAATATAAAACGATTTTATAAGTAATGGTATTTTATTTATAATTTTTAGACATTAAATAATTTAATTTATTTATGACACAATGATGATGCAGTAATTACCTTATTAATGAAACATTAACATAATGGATGTTATAAATACCCAAATAAATGTAATTTGGGACTTTTTATGAACTCATATAATTATCTAGGTTAATATGACATGTTAGTATTGATTTAATTAAATATTTTCTGACTAATAATGCTGTTAGGATTTTCACAAAAATCAATTACCAAACACTACGGGAAAAATGGGAATTTGCGACGGGTTATTTGCGACGGGGATAAATCCCGTCGCAAATAGCCCCGTTAAAAACTTATTTGCGACGGGGATATTTGCCCTTCGCAAATAAGTAGTCTTTTGCGACGGGTTAGCTTTCCCCATTGCAATAGAACTAGCGCGCTTTGCGCGCCAAATCACGGGAAACGTATTTGCGACGGGCGGTTATTGCCCGACGCAAATAACCGGCGGCGGTAAAAGGTATTTGCGATGGGAATATAGCACGTCGCAAATAGTATGTCGACAGGTTATTATTTGCGACGGGACCCGTCACAAATAACTATTTAACCGTTGAACGTAATAAATGATTGCTAAGGTATTTGCGACGGGTACGGTCGCAAATAATATTATTTGCGACGGGTATCCCGTTGCAAATGGACCCGTCGCAAATAATCTAACCTATAAATACCCCCATCCGTTTTTTTCAATTCATTCTCAAACTCCATCTTCTCCTTCTCTCAAAATTCTATTTCTAGAGTTCAGCGTTTCTTAAGTTTAATTTTTTTTTCCGGAGTTGATATTGAAGTTTTCAAGAACGATCAGAGATCAACCTCAGATCAATTTTAAAGGTATTTATGTTCATTTTAATTTAATATTTATTTTAAATTTTTTATTAGTTTCAATTATTCTTAATTAGTTGTAATTTAATTATGTTTACATTGTTTTGTTACTTAATAAATTTAAATTATTAGTATTGTTCATAGTTAATGGTAATTAGGAATAATTAGTAATAATTTTCAATAATTAAGAATAAATGCTAATAATTAGTAATAAATACCAATAATTAGGAATAATAACATTATTACATTATTAGTATATTTTATTATTAATATTAAAATAATATAATTTTTTATATTATATACAATTCTCCTTTCATTTGTGTGTTTTTTGTCTCCACATGTAATATTTGTATGTGGAGACAGAAAACACACAGATGAAAGGAGAATTGTATATAATATAGAAAATTATATTATTTTAATATTAATAATAAAATATACTAATAATGTTATTATTCGTAATTATTTGTAATTATTCCTAATTATTGGTAATTATTCCAATAATTAGCAATAATTAGGAATAATTACCAATAATTAGCAATAATTAGGAATAATTAGTAATAATTAGTAATAATTACCAATAATTCGTAATAATTACCAATAATTAGTAATAATTAGTAATAATTATCAATAATTATCAATAATTAGTAATAATTAGTAATAATTACTTATAATTACCACTAATTAGTAATAATTAGTAATAATTAGTAATAATTAGGAATAATTACCAATAATTAGTAATAATTAGTAATAATTAGTAATAATTAGTAATAATTAGTAATAATTAGTAATAATTATTAATAATTACCAATAATTAGTAATAATTACCAATAATTAGTAATAATTACCAATAATTAGTAATAATTACCAATAATTACCAATAATTACCGATAATTACCAATAATTAGGAATAATTACCTATAATTAGGAATAATTACCAATAATTAAGAATAATTACCAATAATTAGTAATAATTAGTAATAATTAGGAATAATTACCAATAATTAGTAATAATTAGTAATAATTATCAATAATTAGTAATAATTAGTAATAATTAGTAATAATTACCAATAATTAGTAATAATTAGTAATAATTAGTAGTAATTACCAATAATTAGTAATAATTGGTAATAATTAGTAATAATTACCAATAATTAGTAATAATTACCAATAATTAGTAATAATTAGGAATAATTACCAATAATTAGTAATAATTAGTAATAATTACCAATAATTAGTAATAATTAGTAATAATTAGTAATAATTAGTAATAATTAGCAATAATTAGTAATAATTACCAATAATTAGTAATAATTACCAATAATTTCCAATAATTACCGATAATTACCAATAATTAGAAATAATTACCAATAATTAGGAATAATTACCAATAATTAGGAATAATTACAAATAATTACCAATAATTAGTAATAATTACCAATAATTAGTAATAATTACCAATAATTACCATTAATTACCGATAATTAGTAATAATTAGGAATAATTAGGAATAATTACCAATAATTAGTAATAATTAGTAATAATTACCAATAATTAGTAATAATTACCAATAATTAGTAATAATTATCAATAATTAGTAATAATTACCAATAATTACCAATAATTACTGATAATTACCAATAATTAGGAATAATTACCAATAATTAGGAATAATTACCAATAATTAGGAATAATTACCAATAATTAGTAATAATTCGTAATAATTAGGAATAATTACCAATAATTAGTAATAATTAGTAATAATTACCAATAATTAGTAATAATTAGTAATAATTAGTAATAATTACCAATAATTAGTAATAATTATTAATTATTAGTAATAATTACCAATAATTAGTAATAATTAGTAATTATTAGTAATAATTACCAATAATTAGTAATAATTAGTAATAATTAGTAATAATTACCAATAATTAGTAATAATTACCAATAATTAGGAATAATTACCAATAATTCGGAATAATTACCAATAATTAGGAATAATTACCAAAAATTAGTAATAATTAGTAATAATTAGGAATAATTACCAATAATTAGTAATAATTAGTAATAATTACCAATAATTAGTAATAATTAGTAATAATTAGTAATAATTACCAATAATTAGTAATAATTAGTAATAATTAGTAATAATTACCAATAATTAGGAATAATTACCAGTAATTAGGAATAATTACCAATAATTAGGAATAATTACTAATAGTTAGGAATAATTACCAATAATTGGTAATAATTAGTAATAGTTAGGAATAATTACCAATAATTAGTAATAATTAGTAATAATTACCAATAATTAGTAATAATTAGTAATAATTAGTAATAATTACCAATAATTAGGAATAATTACCAATAATTAAGAATAATTACCAATAATTAAGAATAATTACCAATAATTAGGAATAATTACCAATAATTAGTAATAATTAGTAATAACTAGGAATAATTACCAATAATTAGTAATAATTAGTAACAATTACCGATAATTAGTAATAATTACCGATAATTAGTAATAATTAGTAATAATTAGTAATAATTACCAATAATTAGTAATAATTAGTAATAATTAGTAATAATTACCAATAATTTGTAATAATTACCAATAATTAGTAATAATTAGTAATAATTAGTAATAATTACCAATAATTAGTAATAATTACCAATAATTAGTAATAATTACCAATAATTACCAATAATTACCGATAATTACCAATAATTAGGAATAATTACCAATAATTAGGAATAATTACCAATAATTAGGAATAATTACCAGTAATTAGGAATAATTATCAATAATATTAGTACTATGAAAATAATAAAAAATTTATATAATATTAAAATTATCAATATTTGTAATAGGTTTTGCTTTATTCTCAACATATTCAATTCTTAAAGGGTCAATTTTTAGGTCTATCTCAATAAAAAGTTTGCGTCAGTCGTGTATGATGTAAACTCTATAATTATCCTTGCTTGAGTGTTTTTTCTAACAAATTATTCAAAACCAGTAATGCTTTTATATTTTATAGAAAAATATGGAACAACGAGGTCGTCAACAATCATTATTAGGTGACCGCATATGGATAAATCAACATAGAAATCCAAACGGTTCTGGTTTAAATCCAGTATATGTAGAGGGTGTGGAGACTTTTTTATCATTTGCGGCATCAAATCCAGAATTTGTTTCAGAAGGCAAAATAAAATGCCCTTGTAGAATATGTGCATTGAGAACGTTTGACACGTTTGAAAAAGTGGGGGGAAATCTCTTGGGTTTTGGTTTTCAACCAGATTATGTTTTTTGGTATCAAAACGGTGAACACAGTTCCAGAGCAGGTGATACCAACTTGATTCTGGATCCATCCCGGTTTAATGATTTAGTACATGATGTTGCAGGTTCATCTGTTCAACATACAGAAACTCCGGCTGATATAGCTTCAAATCCCGAGTTGGCACCGTCTGAATTTTATGAGTTGTTGAGGTCTGCTGAGGATGCCTTATATCCTGGCTGCAAGATGAGCAAATTAGAAGCAGTTGCAAAATTTATGGCTATCAAATCAGATAACGGAATGTCAAACACCTATTTTGAGAAAATATTTTCTTTGCTTAAAACACTGTTACCCGATGGAAATGTTTTTCCTACAAATTACTATGAGAGTAAGAGGCTGGTTCGAAATTTGGGACTTACTTGTCAGAAGATTCACGCATGTTCAAATAACTGCATTTTATATTCTGGAACAAATGAGTCATTGGATAGTTGTCCCACATGTGGGCAACTGAGATATAAAGAAGGACAACATGGGAAGTCTGGTTTGATTCCTGTAAAATAGTTGAGATATTTTCCACTTACATCCAGACTTCAGCATTTATTCATGTCTAAGAATACAACGACAATGATGTCATGGCATAAAGAGAATATTTCAACCGATAAAAGCTTGAATCATCCAGCCGATGGTGATTCATGGAAACATTTTGATAGAGTGCATCCATCCTTTGCTTTAGAAGCTAGAAATGTTCGAATGGGCCTTTCCACTGATGGTTTCTGTCCGTTCGGATCTTATGGTAATCAATATTCATGTTGGCCTGTTTTTTTAACTCTGTACAATTTACCTCCATGGATGTTGATGTAGGAGCCATATATCTTTTTGACTTTACTAATTCCAGGACATCCGAAGAAAAATATTGATGTTTATTTGAAACCACTGATTGATAAATTAAGTTTATTGTGGAGTACTGGTGTCAGTACATATGATGTTGCAACGAAACAAAATTTCATACTGAGACCAGCATTGATGTGGACAATTAGTGACTTCCCGGATTATGGGATGTTATCTGGCTGGAGTACACATGGTCAGAAATCATTTCCTTACTGTATGGGAGAGAACAAAACATTTATGCTCATTCATGGAAAAAAACCTTGTTATTTTGACTGTCATCGCAGATTTCTTCCAGCTGATCATCCTTTTCGCGGAAACAGATCTCATTTCAGAAAAGGAAAAGTTGAAAGGGATGGACCTCCAAAAATGATATCAGGTTCAGAGTTAAAATCAGTTGTATTTTCATTACCTCCCATCACTTTTGGTCCCACAATAAACCAACAGAAAATTTCTGGTTTTTGGAAAGAACACAATTGGATTAAACGTAGAATATTTTGGGATTTGCCATATTGGTCTGATTTGTTGGTCCGACACATGTTAGATGTCATGCATATTGAGAAGAACTGTTTTGATAATTTGTTTCATACAGTTTTGGATACGCCAGGAAAGAGCAAATACAATGTAAATGCACGTTTAGATCTTGCCCAAATTTGCAAGCGTCCAGAATTGGAACTGTTTGACAATGTCAGAACAGAAAGGTTACTGAAACCAAAAGCAGCTTATACACTGTCTAAAGAAAACCGTTTATTATTTTGTCAGTGGATTTCAGATTTGAGACTTCCAGATGGATGTGCTTCCAATTTGGGTAGATTTGTAAAGAATGGTCATATTAATGGATTAAAAAGTCATGATTGTCATGTTATAATGGAAAGACTTCTACCCATTGGATTAAGAGGTCTGTTGATTTCTGTGATTTGGGATTCCATAACAGACATGTCTCATTTTTTTTGGGAAATTTGTATGTCTACAGCTGATTATGATGCTATAGGAAAACATGAAAAAGATGTTGTTGTAATTATATGTAAACTGGAAAAAATATTTCCGCCGTCTTTCTTCGACTCAATGGAAAATTTGATGTTATATTTGACATATCAATCCAAAAGTGGAGGTCCAGTACAGTTTCGATGGATGTACCCATTTGAAAGATGCATGCAAAAATTGAAAAGAAAAGTACGTAACAAAGCATCTGTTGAAGGATCTATTGCAGAAGCTTATTTGCAAGAGCAAATATCTTTTTTCTGCTCCCATTATTTTGAATCTGAGTATCCTTCAAAACACAACTGAATGGGACAGAACGAGAGGAATATTGTTGAAATCGACAATCAATTATCTGTTTTCAACCAGCCAGATCTTGGTTTTGGTGGAGTTTATGAATGCTGGCTTTTGGATGATGAACATCAGAGAGCTCATACGTATGTTCTTCTCAACTGTGAAGAGATGACATTAGTTGTACTGTAAGTGTTTATATCACTTATTATATAATTTATGTTACAGTAAATAACTTTGGTTTTTATAGGTTGTATGATAATCATATCAAGAAAAAAATTCCACAAATTACAGCAGCTGCTCTCGAAGAACGTCGACTGAAAAATTTCTCTCAGTGGTTTCAAAAACTGGTAACATAAATTCTTTATCTTTTAGCAACTCATTCAATGTGTATTTTACTATATTGATAATTATTTCACAAATTTTCATGTGTCTCGACATGCTGATAAAATTGACAAACGGCTGTGTATATTGAGTAACCCACCTTCCAAACTTGTTAAAACTTATAATGCATATGTGGTGAATGGATTTAAATTTCACACACATGCATATGGGGAATCGAAAAAAACAATGAACAGTGGAGTTAGCTTGAGAGGATCTCATCATCGAGAAAATGAAGTTGACTTTTATGGCATACTTGATGAAATCATTGAACTCTGTTATCTTGGACAACATTACATAACCATGTTCAAATGTTGGTGGTTGGATACAGAGAGAGGCGTGCGTGTTCATCCGACTCATGGAATCATCGATATTAAATGTAAAAGTGTTCTCGCAGTAAATGAACCATTCTTATTGGCTCAACAGGCCCATCAAGTTTATTATGCAAAGTATTGTGCTACATCAATAGACTTGACTGATTGGTGGAGTGTAATAAAAATCAAAATTCGAGACAATCAGTTTAGTCAAATTGAATGTGCTTTCACTGATGTGCAAAGAATTGATGTTTTTCAAGAGAGTACTCAAAATCAATCTTTTTTACAAAGAGACATGAGGATCGATGATGACACCCCACATTTAAGAGTCGGTGATGACGATGATGTTAATGATGTCACATATGAATTTGAAATGGTAAGAGATGAAGCAACTGGAACTCGAATGGATATCGATGATGTTGAGGAGGAATATGAAGATGACATTGACATATATGAAGATGATGATGAAGATAAACACTGATAGAATTTCATGGTATTTATATACAATCATAATATATATATATATATATATGTATATATAATAGTAATTATCAATTATTTGCTAACAACATTAACATTTTCTATTTCAGATGGACGATGACACATTTCGTGAGTTGACGGATGCTGACCTGCCTTTCGATGCGGATGAGTTTCTGGCAGATGACCCTCAGCCTGCAGGCGCTCCAAGGAGTACGCGGAGGGGGCGCGGTCTTGTACGATTGATGATTCCTGACCCCGTCCCCGAGCGACGTCTACGTCTTGGGTTTGATCCATGCACACGGAGGTGTGATAACCTGTGTGATAATCTCTAGATTTGACTAAGATTTCATTAATCTATTCACATAATAAATGATTATTATTTTTACAGTTTTCCGCATATAGCAGTCGGACGTGGAAGCGCTATTTTGCGCAACTATTTCTCTCAGTCGTGGACCACATGGGAGCAGATTCTCATTGATGTGCAGCAGGCCATGTTCGGCCATTGGTTGGTACGTACGTAAATAAAAAACTTTTATTTTGAAAATTATTTCATTTCTAACTTGATATTTTGATTTATTTTTAGGGTTTATGGTATCCGATCGAGGATACCATGCGTGACGCCATCCACAAGGCATGGGAGGTGGCCATGCGTGATCGCATTCGTCAGTTTTTCCACAATTTAAGAAAATCTGCCATGAAGAAAGCAGGAGTGTCAGATTTTGACGAGTCATGTAGAGCACACCGACCAGAGTACATTTCATCCCATGTATGGGATGGATTATGTGTGTACTGGTTGAGTGCTGCCTTTCAGAGGAGATCAACGGTGGGGAGGTAGAATCAGGGGAGACAGGAGGTGACTCATCGAGCTGGGAGTCATTCTTTCAGTACTCATAGACAGCATCTGGTACGTACATTATTTATAAATATTTTATATAACTATAAATATTAACAGTTTATTTTTTATTCTTATAGGCTATTGAGAACCCCCGATATTACAGATTATGATGTATATCCGAGGATGTATAGTGATCCTGCTACTTGGGAGCTCAGATGTGATTGTCAACATCACATCGTGGTCAGTATTATTTGTTTTCAAGTTTAAAAATTAACTGCATATAATATATTCACAATTTTAATTTTAAATTGCAACTACAGGAGTCATATGAGGCCACAACATCACAGACCCGGCCTGAGAGTCAGGCCGAGTCATCAGATCAGACCACTGGCCGTCAGTTTGATGAGGCGGCATGGATGCAGGCCACCCAGTATGCCTTCGAGAAGGGCCGGGTAGTTGGTATTATCTCTCAACTGACTCCCAGAGATTATTATGGCAGTGCTGCGATGTCGGCGTCCAGCTCGAGAGGAGCTCGTGCATCTTCTTCTGCTACACAGTATGAGGATCAGTTGCGATCTCAGACTGCACTGATAGAGAGTCTCCGATAGGAGCAGGAGCAGATGCGTCAGCAGCAGCAGCAGCATGAGGAGGAGCGTCGACGCCAACAGCAGCTGTACGAGGAGCAGATGAGTCAGTGGCAGCAGCAACACTAGGAGCAGATGGAGTACATGCGCCGACACACTCATGCTTTAGGGATGGAGTTTCCTCCACTGGCATCTGCAGATCCCCCTCCCCCCTCCTTCAGATTAGAGTTTGTTTTTATGTTATAAAGTTTGTAAAATCAAATATTAATTTTTTTCTATTCGTAGTTTCTGTCTCATTATAAAATATTAATAATATTATATTTTGAAATAACAATATTAATATGAATAAAAATATTATTAATATTTTATAATATTAAATTTTATATATATATTAAAATTTCATAATATTATAATTTAATTATATTTTTTTGTAATATTTGAATTATTTTAATATTTTAATGTAAAATAATTCTATTAATTTTATATTAATTAAAATAACTTATTAATATTTTTTTTATTTATGAATTATAATTCTAATATTATTATATTAATTAAATCATTTATTAATATTCTATTTTTTTTTATTTTTTAATTATAATTCTATTATTATTATATTAATTAAAATAATTTATTAATAATTTATTATTTTTATTTGTGAATTATAATTCTATTATTATATTAATTAAAATCATTTATTAATATATTATTATTTTTTATTTTTGAATTATAATTGGATTATTATTATATTAATTAAAATAATTTATTAATAATTTATTTTTTTATTTTTTTTATAGTATTTGCGATGGGATACTATGCCCGTCGCAAATATTATTATTATTATATTCATTAAAATAATTTAATAATATTTTTTTATTTTTTTCTAAAAAACAACATTTGCGATGGGATCGTCGCAAATACGTGTTGCGACGGGCACCGTCGCAAATACCTATTGCGACGGGCCCCATCGCAATTACTCTTTTAAAAGTTTTTACAAAAAATACGGAGTAAGATTTGCGACGGGAAGGATCCTCGTCGCAACTACTAGCTTTAGCGACGGGCCCGTCGCAAATAGTTGTTGCGATGGCATTTTCCGCAACGGGCGATTTATGACGAGCCCCCGTCACAAAAGGCCATTTGGGACGGGATCCCGTCGCAAATCGCCCGTCGTAAATACCTGTTTTTCTAGTAGTGAAATAGTGTCAAAATTGATCTAAAATATTTTTTAAAATAATATTATATTATTAATTGTTATTCTATTTCTAAAAATCTATGGTTCAGCCAAATGACTTAGGTAAGGTTATATATATATTAATAATTAATCTGTTGGGGTTCTTTTGGCTTGTTATTGTAAGTTTATTAACCATATAGTGTAAGAAAACAAGAAGACACAGTAAAATTTAAAATTATTTAACTTAGAGTTAAATCTAAATGATAAGGTTAGAATAGCAACCTAAAATTGTCTAAAACCTATTGTTTGAGATTATTTCGATCCATAACCACTTTATCTTTGAAATAAATCAATTTGGAGCTATTATAAACCGAATATATCTTTATTATAAAATAATATTTTATGTTTTTCCCAAGGTGCCCTTCTCCTCCCTTATAAAAGGGCGCCTGCTCCCTCTTCTCTTTACAAAATTTTGATCTTTCAAGCTCAGACAACCCCTTCCCATTTCCCTTATCAACTTCCCTAGAAAAATTATAGAGGTTTAGGTCTCCTCAAAATACCAACTCTAGTTCATTAAGAGGAAGCTTAAAAGAGGTGTGTCGAAGAAGAGGTAATCTCTTCTACCGATTCTTTCATGTTTTCTTTCTTCTTCAAATTCTTCTTCTTTAGTTATTTCATTATAAAGTAATAACATCATCATTGCTAATATAATGATATTTTATTATAAATATTAAACAACCCCATTTCACCTTCTATCCATCCTATGGAAAACAAAATCATCACGCGTGCGTACGTACGGAATACCATCTCCATGCCGTGGTGTAATCTGTTTTTAGACCACCACCTTACTTTGATGGGTATAATGGTGTAAATAATAACTATATATAGTTATTATAACATCATAATTAATCTGATATATTATTTCATCCACTCTAATTAAATTCAATAATTATGGGAATGATATCATCGCTCGTGCGTACGTACGAATTACCGTCTCCACGACACGAGGAGATTGATTCTCCATGTAAACCATTCAAGAATGATTATAAAGTATATATAATGAATAATAATGAAATACGTGACATGATCAATATATTGGATATATATATATATGTATTTCATCTTCTTACTTCCATTCAAGTCAATAATGAAAGGAAAACATCATTCATGCGTACGTACGACCTATCGTCTCCATGAACAGTGTATTTCATTTCATTTATCTATCTATTATATATGTATATATACTGAATATATATGATATATAAATCATTATTTATATTCTGGAAGTATGTAAATCATGATGTAAGAGATAATAATATCAAGAACAACAAGTCCAAACACGTACGATAAATAAAACGATTTTACCCAAAACGCTGCTTTAACATTAAATTTACAAAAGAACGGGTAATATAAAGCCATAAGTGAACCATATATAATATCATAACAATGAATATTGTTATATAATAAGTCAATTACAATAATTAAATAATTATACAGGGGGTTCGGATACGTAGGAAGCATATTGGACCTAAGGTAAGGGATAACTTTTCCAATTTCGTTTTTATCCGAGATTGTTTATTCGTAAGTATTTACTGGGGTTATATTTTTCATCCATGTCTGTATTTTCTAAAACTATTTTCATGTATGTTTAATGTTCTTTTTACCCATTTTTGACTTTTACTACATGGTATGTAAAGAATCTTTCTTTTGTTTACCACACGAGGTACTTTTTGACTTTTTCAGCAAAAGTACGAGAGGAATGTTTTTTTAACTTATACGGAATGAATGGATTTTTACGGTTTTATAATGCCTTATTTTCATGAATCTTAATCAACAATATTTCATGATTAATATCAATAAAATCCTTTTCTTTTAAAATTTCATGGAATTTTGTGAAAAGAAAATGATTTTGAAGAAGAAAGGATATTTTCCTCAAGAATTCATTTCAAGTGTTTTATCAAAACTATTTTTCATCTAAGATGACATTATTTAGTATGATTTTGTTTCAAGTATAATGTCTCTATTATTTACATGGTTTGATTTTTATTATGATGAAATGATATCCATTTGTTTTATATGGATTATATTATGATGGAAGATGTTTATAACACCCATTTTATTATTTGGGTTATGATGAATGATTTATGATTGTTTTGTGGCACACGTAAGAATGATTTCACTATGAGATGGGTGGGACCTATATCTTCCTCCAATGCATTGGTTAAATATTTATATCTCATGATATTGACATGGATGGAATGGTAAGTTAATCTGGTTAAGTGATACTGGACTGGAACGAGGAGTAAACTCGATTTAGAAAGGGACTTTATCCACTAAGATAGTCTTGGAAGCAATGCCTTGTCTACTATGGAAATCATATCAAGTGATTAATGGTTTTACATAATTTCATGTTTTATTCCCATGCTATTTTATCAGTATTGATGTTCCTTTATGACCTATGCCTTACGTACTACCAAGATTTATTTCACAACTCATAATTTTGATGTGTAAACATTATGTTCATGTTTTGAAGTTCAAATGTATATAGTTTGTTTCATTTTATCCATGATTACCCTTTCTGAGCATTTGATATCACCCTTTATATGTTTTATTTTCCCCAGATATAAAGAAAGGTTTTAGGTAAGAAAAAAATTGGAAGATATTTATGGGAGATGATGAAGATCTTTCACCAAGATTAGAAGATTATATTCCGAGATTCCGAAGACACTAAACTATTACAGTTATTTGGTGTCTGTTTTTGTTATGTATTAGGTATTCCGAAAAAGTAATGTAATGTACAAGTATGTCATGATTGGGTGTCTACACCCAGTGTAGGGAAAGCATATCCAGGTGAAAAGCGAGTCTGTCCGGCTTAGCCATTCTACCTGTGACTAGATAAGAAAACATTTTATGCACTTCCACGCCTTTCACTGCATCATGTGTCTCTCCTCATTCGTGTCTGGGTCTAAATCATTTATCTCCTTAGAGTAAATAGGTCTATACTCTGAAAAAGAAAACCAAGAGTTTAGTGGCAGGGTCCCCTTCTAGAATTATTTCTCTTTCAGCAACATCACCCTCGCCAGCTTAGAACTCCACCCTGGCAGCATTACCACCCTTAACTGTTGCCTCCGGCTCAGTGAGCATTGTGGCAGGGTCAACTTGAATGGTAAGCTCTATAGAAGATGGTGTAATCACCAGCATGAACCTTGCAGATTTTCCTGAGTTGATGGCTTGTCGACCCTCCAACTGTATGATTACTGCTATGGAAATCGATGTCTTAGTTATTTGAGCTTCCTGATAAAAGTTGATATCCATAAAAAATAAAGACTTACAAGAACCAAGCGTTGTAGCATCCATTTTTTGAATCATGGAAGGATCCACCCCTAAGGAGATCCCTCATCACTTGTAAGCTCAATCACCAACACCAGTTCTTCCTAAATGGTGGTAACAGAAGGGAACTCACTGGCCTCCATTTCACCCCTTTCATCTAGCTCTTCACTGCCTACTCCTACCATAGTCAGTTACCCACCTGGCTCGGTTTCGAGGATTGTTTCTTGAGATGTTCCTCTTGCCTCCAAGGACACATCTTCACCCACCATGGGGAAGGCTTCCGGGATTCCAACGTCTATATGTTACTAAATAGGGTGAAATTTGGTTTATAAGTTAGGATCATGAGAAGGGAAAGGCTAGTGGAAACATGGGATAAACTCACCTCAAGTCACTCGGCCAGTTCTTTGTCGGATTCTTCATCCTCTCCCCTCTAAAAAAGGCTTCATTGGAGAGTAGTTGTTTCTAAAGTTCCACTAGCACCTAGGCCTTCAACATCTTCCTCATATTCATCTTCCTCATCTACTTTATCTTCATCTTCTCCCTCCCCTTCCCCTCCCTCTTCTTCTACCTTTGTCTCATCATCTTCAGATGGAAGCTTTCCTGGGTCATGTTCCTAGTCGAGAATCACTTTCACCAGGTGGTTCGGCTCTTCATATCACCCCCAATATCATGCGTACATGTCCATGTCTATCAAGTATGCATGTTGGTGATGAACATTTACCTTATCCACCGCCTGGACGTTCCTTATGTCTGTTAGGTCGATCCCCGTATGCACCAGCCTCTACCATAGCACTTTAGTGGCCATAGATTCCCATAGCAGCCTCCAAGAAGACTAGAGAGATGGGAAGATATCATCGGTGGTCGTATATAGGAGGTAATTGAGCTTCTTCTAAGGAAGTTCTGTTGTTGGCCCATGAGGTTACTCATGGTACCACCTCTCCTCGGAAGGTGGAGGCACATTCTCAGCTTCCAATGCTCCTGCCGATGAAGTGCCAGCCTGTGCCATGCTAGCCACTAGGACAATTATTTGTCACATCACTCCTGTGGCACTTCTTCTACCTCACTACTCTTCAGGCTCTACAATAGCCACATTTATTTTCCAGATGCATTTCTGTAAAATCGCCTCACGATACATTTTTTTCCATTGTTTATCATACTCTATTGAAAGGACAACACTGACATAATTGGGGGGGAGAGTGATGAATTAACCCACGCTAGTAGTTGTGAACATGATCCATAGGTTGGAAAAGAATGCAGGGATGTCTCTCTTTTCGAACCTCTGTATACACTTTATTGGGAATTCAATGTATGTACCCAAACTGCCTGGGGAACCTGGTCAGCACATGGGGTTTGCAAAGGTATTTTCCATCAATGTAGGTTAACAACACAATTCCCATGATGCTTTGAAGATAGTCCCTCTATTCCAATTGGCCATGTTGAGTCAAAAAGGTTTCCTAATGACATTTACATTCCTCTTTGTTTTGAAAATCATGAACCCCTTATCCTAAGGAAAATAGTTTTTCCCTAAGAATTATTTTCGTAAGTAAAATTTTCCTTCCCTAAGTAAATTTTTATCATTACCTATGTTTTCATTTTTCATTTTATAATCTCTCAAAATCCAACTCATTATATTACTAAGGCCAAAAAATCACATCTAAATCCTCAGAATTCTCTAAATAATTAAATATTGAGTATTCTGTTTTCAGACTCCGAATTCTCTAAAATTTAGACTCTGAATTCTCTGAAATTCAGACTCTGAATTCTATGAAATTTAGACTCTGAATTCTCTAAAATTCGGACTCTAAATTCTCTGAATTCAGGTACCCAATTCTCTAAAATTCAGAATCCAAATTCTTTGAATTCCATTTATGAATTCTCTGAAATTTGGACTCATAATTCTCTGAAATTATGTCTCTGAATTCTTCAGAATTTGGTCACCGAATTCTTCAGAATTAAGACTCAAAATTCATTAGAATTGAGTCTCTGAATTCCTTAGAATTTAGATATCGAATTCATTGAAATTCATACTCTAGAAAATATATAATTCAGGTTCTGAATTCTTTGCAAAATAGAATCTAAATATTCATGTCTTATAGATTATGAATGTTTATTTGGTTAGACTATAAACTTTATTTTTCCTTAGAATTTGGGAAATATATTTGGTTAAGAAACCTTACTATTATTACACTTGTTATAGTTATGAATTGATGTCATACAATCTTTTTCTAACTAACTATTTTTTGAGTGAAATGTGTACAGGTACCTCCGGGATTCAAGGAAAAATATGACCATTGGAGGAGGGAGACGACCATTGGAGAGGTTCCTATAAATATGATCTCAAATGAATGAGCTCAAAAACATTCCATCACTCTAGAGATTCCATAATACTGAAGTGATTCATACAGAGAGAGACTCCCATGATCTGTGGGGTTCTGAAAATCATGTTCAGACTACTTCATGTGTCTCCAATTGATTTTGAGTACCACCAAGGGCTTCTGGGGATATGAAGATAGAGGTGTTTACTGCCTTAACATTCGACTACTTCTGGAGTTTGGAAGACAGAGGGTCGACTTCCTTGAAGATCGAGGGATTGTGGAGATAGAAATATATATTTTCATATTCCTATCGAGTGCTTACCCAAGTGTGGGTAATATAGAATTTCTTGAATGTATAAATCAAGGGACTTTTATCCAAGGTTGTTGGATACCCTACACTTTGATTTAAATGATTTCATACTTTTTACTTATTTTTTCAAGTTTATTTCCACTGTATTTTGATAAATAAATAAATTATAACTTTATAATACATTCTCATTCTTTTATGTAATCGGATAAATAAGATTCTATACATTTTAAGGTATAATATTTTCCTTAAAAAACATTCATTATGTTTTATTTTTGGAACCATATTTTTGGAACATAGAATGTTTGTTTAGTTGGACTAAAAGAGGCTATGTGAATTTTCCTTATTTTTCTTTGTTAAACATAGTTTTCCTTGAGGATAAAAACAAGAGTTTTCAAACATACAATTAACCCCCTATTGTAATTGAGCATCTATATCATTATTTTGATCCTACAATTGGTATCATAGGAGGTCTCGGAATTACTTATATTCACATATAATTTTTCTTTCTCAAGTTTTCCTTGTTCTAAATTTTATTGCTTAACATTTCTTGAATTATTGTTTCATAGATATTTTATCTTTTTTTATAAAACTCTTATATTAATATGTTTTTGGGGAAAGATTTCTTATAGAATCTAAGGAATGAAGATTCGTTCGACTGAATATCTAAATACTACCAGACCACCTATTTTTTATGGAAATGATTATGAATATGAGAGATATCGACCGAATACTTTTGTTATTAATACTGGAGTAGAAATTTTTGTCATGATTACTGGCGAATATAAAATTCCTAACGAGGAAGTTAAAACCCTCACCAACCAAGTGAAGTCAGAAATCAACCAAATTAGTAGGTACGCAATACTTTTTTGTGTTCTATAACCAGAAATATTTATAGTCAAATTTCTTCTTGTGAAGCTGCTAATTGTATGTTGAAGAAATTATAAGTTATGCATTTTGGTATATCAAATGTTATAGAGACTACGAGAGCTATATTGATAGCATGATATCATGGATTTCAATTTTCTCATAGAGAACCACTTTGCAAAGTGAAACAAATACTTATGACTATAGTAAATGGTTTAAAATCTATGGTAGAGAAATGTCTAGATAATGAATATATTATGGATAAGATTATAGATATTATTCCAAATGATTGGGAATCCAAAAGAACATTTAATGATGGGAATAAGAAGTTGTATCAAATTACTCTTAATGATATTTTTGGAACTCTTCTTCAACATGAGACAAGAATGAAAATAGATGATGATATGAATAATAAAAATAATGGTAATGGAAGTGTATTGTTCACCGCTACTAAATAAAATATTTTTGAAAGGGTTACAAGGTCCATGTCTAATAAAGTCAATGTTTTATCGAAATCTAGTGAAAGTGAACAGTCTAAAAATGTGCTAGAAAATATTTCTCGAAGGATGAACAAGATAGTTGGAAAGAAATAATTTTAATATAGATATAAGAAAAAAGAAAAAAAAAGAAAAGAAAGACTCAGAAGTCACTTTCTATGAATGCAAAAGAGCAGGGCATATAAGGCCATATTGTCCTATTCTTGAGAAAAAAGATATAAAGGAAAAGTATTCTGAGAGGAATAGAAATAATTACTACAAATCTAAAGATAAGAATGTTTTGAAGGCTAATGACAACTAGAGTACTAGTGGTGGTGAATCCTCAGATGAATCCTCAAAGCATTAATCTTCTGGAATGAATAATCTTTGTCTATTAGAAAACCAACCCATTGAAAATCATTATCTAATAGATAAGTTACACAATGTTGAATCTATTACCAATGTATCATAGAATAAAAATTATACAGATGATAAATACTATGAATCTTCATATTATGAGTCCTCCTCATTAGAATATAATACATTTCCTTCTTATGAATAAGTTTCTAGGTTTTCTAAACTTCTCGAAATGAAAATTCCAAACTCAAGAAAAACCATGATAAAGAAAATTATATATTATCTATTTTAACATTTAAATGTTCATATCTTATTAAGGATCTCAATAAGAAAACTTTTTATTTTAATAGTATTTCCCAAAATCATGAGGAAGTTAATTCTGAGAAGAATAAACTTTCTAAGGATCTTGAAAGTGTAATTTCAAAGAAAAATATTTTAACGGATAACTCTAGTGCTAAAACTAATGTTTTTTAGGATAAAAATCTGGTTATTAATCTAAAGTCAGTAATATTTTCCTTAAGAAAATTTCTATCAAATTTTACCTTAGGTAAAGAAAATTTTGAAAAGATGTATTCCAAAATTCAACCATTAATAAAATGTTCTGGGTTTGGTTATACTCATTCTAAAATAGTTTTTAGTATTAACTATTTTGATCCCCAAAGTGCTCCATTTTTCACTAAATGTCAGTGTGGTGGAAATTGGGTAAAAATTTGTTCATTAAAAAAATAATATTTATGTCTACAAAAAGCTTGTTTTTCTATGAAAATGTGGATTCCTAAAATTTTGCTTTCGGAAATTTCCAGAACCATGAATGTTTGGATTTCGAACGTCTAACATTCATATTTTCAGGAAAATAAATAAATAACCAATAGTAATACATGGTACATGGTAGTGGTTTTTCTTGACATATGACTGGTAAAAAATTCATTGGAAAGATTATCAAGAAGAAAGGAGGAAATGTAACTATTGGAGATATTGATCAGGGAGAAATTATTGGTATATGTAACATTGTTCTTCTAGGTAAAACATTAATTTGAAATGTTTTATTTTTTAAGGGACTAAAGCACAACCTCGTTATCATAATTCAATTATGTGATTAAGGTTACCTTGTGAATTGTAGGAATGATAACCATAAGTTAATCTTCCATATTAACTTTTTGTTGAAACCTATCTTTTTATAGTAAGAACCTTTTTTTCAAAGGGGGGTATATTCTCTTGTTTAACAAAATTTTTCGTAACCAAAATTTTTCGTAACCAAATTTTTTTGTAACCAAAATTATTTGTAACCAAAATTTTTTATAACCAAAATTGTTTGTAACCAAAATTTTTGGTAACAAACATTTTTCATATCCAAAATTATTCATAACCAAATCTTTTCGTAACCAAACTCTTTTTGATACCAAAAGTTTTCGTAATAAAAAATTTTCATAATCAAATTTTATTTCTTTTCCTCTCTTTAATAAAATTTTACGGAATCTAAAGTTCTTCAAGATGAATTTTCCTCATTATTGATTATTTTCCTAGCAATTTGGAAGGTATGTTTCCTTACTGAAGTTTTTGTAATCAATTTATTTCTCTTTGGTAATTTCCTCTTGTGTTAAGAAAGCTTTTCGAATTAAAATTTCCTTAAATCCAATTTTTTTGCCTTAAAACCCTCAAAAGATCGGAACCTACCAAAATATTTCTTTGGTTTTCATCTCAACCATCAGATAAAATTGTGCTTGTTTCAACCGTTAGATCAATCTACGATGTTGAATCGTCACTTCAAATGCCAATATAAAGGCCCCCCTAATAATTTTCCCACATTAGTTATAAATATTTCATGTGCTTAAGCTCTATTGCTCTTCCTAAGGGTTATTCCACATTTCTTGTTTTCTTATATTTGAATGTTGTTGGAAGAATCTCTGCAGAAGTATATTTCATCAGTTAAGGAAATTTCTAAATGAAATATATATAGATAAAGGTTAGTAGATCAGAAAAGTTTCACTATGTATGATTATCTTATATCTAAGAATATCAAGTTGAATAGCTGGGAGAATCTATTTGTATCAAAACCAAAGGGATATTATCCATTGTATCTGTAGTTTATATTATAATTTTATGAGACTATATGATTTTTTGTTCTAGATGGAAAAGATAGGTTTTATTTTAATATTTATGAAAAAAAATATTCTCCTTCATTCAGTATTGTAACAAATATCATTGGAATTATTTATGAGGGGGAATCTGAATTCTGTACCCACAAACTATAGGATATATCGGGAAGTTATCATAAATATAAGTCCATAGAGTGCCTAGGTTTTTCAAAAGTGAAGACACCAGAAATCAATCATCTTTCGACAAACCTCAGGATCATAGATTTATGAGTTCAAGGATTTATCATCCTGAGAGAAGGGGATAATGAAACCCTGAAGAAAAGTGACATTTATATTCTGGATTTTCTGGTGAACCTCAGGAAGATTAATCTAGTGCATTATATCTTTCTTACAATTTCAAATATCAAGAATGGAACTATCAAATCTCATGTTATTATGTATTCAGATATTCTTTCCAAGCTTGTAGTTCTTTGTCTTGATTCTTTCAAAATTCATTGCAACTCTATGACATTAAATTTAAAATTTTTTTTCTTAGTGATGATACCTTGGGAAGGATAAAGGATGTCTTTAATAGAGAATCTGGAGAATTCTAGGATTTATTAGAAAGTGATATCGACGCCTTATCGAAGAATCCGGAAGTGGCTGAAACATCCAAGAAAGGTTGGAAGAAGAGAAAGGCGATGAAACGGAAAGTGAAAGAATAAACACCTACAGTTCAAGAAACCCCATCCACACCTCCAAAATCTTTGATGAAAAAGACCTATATGGATGAAGTGGTTTCCATGTGGACAGAAGATAAGAATAATAGGAAAGAAGGAGATCCTAGATTTTTCTTTAACCATGCTAAAACAAAAACCTTGAAGATTAAGGCTGTTGAGGAGCATGAGAAGAAGGAAAAGCTAAAGAAACAGAGGGAGAGGATGTTAGAGGCTAAAATAGTTCAACCTCTTCTCAAATAAATTGGGAAAGCCTCTGAACAAATCTTGATTCTGGAATATTTTTTGCAAGAATCACATCCACTGACTCCATGAAAGAAAGTGGTGATTTTGAATCCAGAAGAAGATGATGAAATTGTGTAGGAATAGGAAGTGGAAGAAGAAGAAGAACAAGAGGAAGAAGGGGATGACACTGATGATGTCATATGGAATTTTGATGAATATCATGAGATGGGGAGTCCTTATGAAATTTTTTTGATCCAAACTTCCTAGGATGAATCTTCAAAACTATCTACCCCAGGAAAAAAATGATCAGGATCAGGAAGAAGTAAACAAACCAACTGAAGAAGAGAGTAGAAATCGTGAATTGATTCAATCAAGGGATCTGGTGGCAGATTCTAAAAAAGAAAAAATTGAGGAAGATAAGATAGTTCAAGTTTTAGATAGTGAACATGAATATCCAAAAAATCATAGATCATTCCAAAAGATGATAAAGGAAAATAAGTGTTATTTTACACACCTAGGAAAGCCTTGGTGGCCAAGAAAGATTTTGGTGGATCTTCAAAGACAAAGGCTGATGAGATGGAGAAAGAATCCTCACCAATGGGGGAATATGATTCTAAATCATAATCTTTGGGTCATGATTTTCTGTTTCAATCCCTAAATAGGTTGGTCGATACAATTCCTTTGTTTTCGAGTATTGACTCGAGATTTTAGACACTTCAACATTCATTTAATCAAGAAACAGATTCCAATTCTATGCTTATGGATAAGTTTTTCAGGCTTGAATCTTATTTATAATCTCTCTTCATTGGTTATGATGCTCACAAGAGGTCATGCAAGGAAATTACAAAGTGGTCAAGGAAGACAATTGAAGGGCTAAGAATATTTTACGACTTTCAATACAATGTCAAGGAAGGTTTTGATACTGAAGATAACAAGTTCAAAGAACTTACTATAAGTTTAACAGAAATGGTGGATCTTGAACAAACAAATCAGAATCAGGAAGGAAAAGACCTGAATGGGGAGCTTAATTCTATTGGTTTGAATCTAAAAAGGGAAAGATATCTTATAATTGAGTTAAAAAACGATTAGTAATCAAGAAAAACTTTTATGGACTCAGACATAAATTCTTAAGGCTTAGGAAGAAAAGATCAATGTTTTGGTGAAGAAAAATAAAGTTCAGGATCAGCTGCTTAAACATTTTGAATAGGATCATAAATATCTCAAAAAATGAAGACCATTGTCAATAATCTTAAGTCGAAGTAAAAAAGAAGGATGATATTTTCCTTAACTCTGGTCTTTTGTGGTATTTTATTCATTGTACAAATTCATTCAATCTTAATGAAATTTTTGGTTTTCCTCTATGTGTTTGGTTGTATAGTACTAATATGTCAGGTACCATTTTTTCTCATTCCCTTTATTCCCTTTTAAAAATCCAAATCGGGGAGAAAGGAATGATAAAAAGAATACTAAGTAAAGAAGAAAAATTCTTATGTAAGGGTGAGTCTATCTTTGGGGGATTTTTATCTAATAAAATTTCTTTATGCAAGAAAAAAAAATCTCTTTAAGGAATTCAAGAATACAATCCTTAGGGATTTCAAAACATAACCGAGAGTTAGTTGTATTCACCATTATTCATAAGTAAAGGGAGATATGTTTTTTATTTTAATAATTTTACTATGTCCTCATATTCTTTTTCGTAAGGATGTTTGTGTTTTAAAAATGGGGAGACTGTTGAGTCAATATGGTTTCCTTATAAATTTTTTATTTCTATTTTTTTTGAAAAGAAAAAAAGACTTTATCATAATACAAATAGTATCTTCCTAACGATTATTTCCATAAGGAAAATTTCTCTTCTCTAAGGAAATTTTTATCTTTACCAATGTTTTCATTGTTCATTTTATAGTCTCTCAAAATCATACTCATTTTATTAATTAGGAAAAAAATTTGATTCACATATAAAACCATAGAATCCTATAAATACTTAGATAAAGATTATTCTATTTTCAGACTCTAAATTATTTGAAATTCAGACTTTAAATTCTCTAAATTCAGACTCTAAATTCGTTAAATTTAGGTTCCATATTCTATGGAATTCAGACTCTGAATTCTCTAAATTAAGGTTCTGAATTCTCTGAAATTCAGACTCCCACTTCTTTGAATTTAGGTTCTGAATTCTCTAAAATTTAGAATCTGAATTCTCTGAATTCATGTTCTAAATTCTCAAAAATTTAAACTCCAAATTCTCTAAAATTCATACTCCAAATTCCAAAAAATTCAGATATATAATTCCTCAGAATTCAAACTCTGAATTCCTTAAAATTCATATAATGAATTCCTTAAAATTCAGACTCTGGAAACATTAAAATTCAGATTCCAAACTCTTTGGAAGATAGAATTTGAATATCCATGCCTTATAGATTCTAAGTGATTATTTTTTTAGACTCTAAACTTTATGTTTCCTTCGATTTCGAAAAATATATTTGTATAAGAAACCTTATTTTGCTTACACTTGTTACACTTATGAAACAATGTCGTACAAGTTGTTTCTAACTAACCATTGTTTGAGTGACATGTGTATAGGTCCATCCAAGATTCAAGAAACAATATGATTGTTTGATGTGGGAGTCAGCCATTGGAGAAGTTCCTATAAATAAGATCTCATTTCAATGATTTTAAAATGGTTCCATAACTCTACAGATTCCAACCTGCTGAAGTTATTTCTAGAGAGAGAGACTCTCATGCTTTGTGTATTTCTGAACATCTTGTTCAGATTACTTCATGTGACTCTGATTGTTGTTGATTACAATTTAGGGCTTCTGGGGATATAAAGACAAAGGTGTTGACTACATTAAAGATCAAGGACTTCTGGGGTTAGGAAGACATAGGTACCAACAACTTTAATGATCAAGGGCTTGCGGGGATAGAAAGATAGATTCTGATATTTTTATCAAAGGCATACCCTGGTGTGGGTACGACAAAAATTATTGAAATTATAAATCAAGGGACCTTTATCTAATGTTGTTGGATACCCTACTCTTTGGGTTAAAGGATTTCACACTTGTTACTTGTTTTTTTCAAGTTTATTTCTGTTGTATTTTGATAAATAAAGAAAGTATAACTTTCTTATAATTTCTCATTCTTTTATGTACTCTGATAAAAAATATTCTATATGATTTAAGGTAGAATATTTTCCTTATAATACATTCATTAAGTTTTATTTCAGGAACCATATTTTCAGAACCTATCACATTTTTTTAGTTTAACTAAAAGAGGCTTTGTAAATTTACCTTGTTTAACTTTGTTAAAAATAGTTTTTATTAAGGTTAAAAACAAAAGTTCTTAAAAATACAATTCACCCCCCCCCCCTATGGAAATTGATCATCTACATCATTATTTCGATCCTACAGGCCCTACCCGTCATCTACCAACTGACCAAGTAGAGTCCGTAATGGGTGAATGTTGAAATGGCTATGACTACCAATCTTGAGCTTGATTCCTTCTTCTCTAAGCGTCAGTGGGAGAATTCCAACAATGTTCAAGAGGTATGGCCACATACCATCACCTGGAGGGAAAATAGCATATGGAATGTCAAACCCCCCATAGTGGGTTGTGACCTAGCCGTGAAGGATCTAGAATGCTCCACATATCCTTTTGGGCATACTTCCCCTAGATATGTGCCACATAATTCTATATATCCTAGCTAATATAGGAACCCCCAGGTTAACATTGTTCTTCTCCTCCATGATCCCATCCATCACTAATGTCCCTAAATGAACCCATATCATCATATCCCTCACTAGAAACAGCCACCCGCCCAAGAATGAAGAAGAAACCTAGAATATCATAAATTTGGGTCCTGAAAGTCATTTATGTTGAAGCCTCCCGATCGATACTCTCCTGCCTCCAGGACCCTCCAATATGATCCTACTTTTTCCTTCTGAGATGTGTTCATGCGTTTCTTCCCTCGACCCAACATCTTTACAGCCTTGTCTTGTGTCAAGAAAAGACTAAACCATCTTGAATAAGATATTACCTTTAGAACATAATTTATTTTCAGCACTTCCTTAACCTGCTCTAGAAGATTTCTTATCAGGGTGGGGGTGTGCGACTTATCCCCTAGATGTTCTGTATTGGGAGGGACTTGTCATACTGGAACCCCTCAAAGGAGATTACCCAAATACAATAGATCTCCCATTAACTGATGCATGCCTCCCCATAATGGAGGTGGAAGGAGTTGGTGAGAGTGGACCAATGACTGAACAATTCCGATACCAGGTCCTGCTACTGGTACACGTGAAATTGGGATGTCCAAGCAGCTTAAAAGATCCCTATAGATCACAAATTTGGCCGGAATTCTTTGCATGTCTAACATACCCAGTATGCCCATGCCCATTTTCATGTAAAGTTCCCTCTGGACCTAGAAACCCACTCTTTCCAACCCTTCATGTCATTGGTAATACTACTTTGAAAGGTGCTTGCATAAATATTCGTAGATTCTTGTAGGACCGGGTCACTCCTTATGATGGTCCTAGTCTTTAGATTTAGGACGTATATGGTTATGTTCTAGGTTTCCTTTGCATGATGGCCATTTTTCTTAATGATGAATTGTGGGAGGCTATCCTCACGGGTCACCCATGACTGCGGTGTATCAGTTTTGAAGCTGGGAATCATCACCTACTCATAAATGCTGATGTACCATATCGGCAGGCTATCACTCAAGACATAATATTTTTAAGACTATGTAAGAATGCGAAAAATGATCTAATTATCAGACACAACCCTCCTCGCATGAATAATATAGGGGTTCATGATCATTTGAGTCCTCTTTGTAGCTGTAGTGGCCACCCTCTCAGCATCAGTCTGTTGGGAAACCATTTTTTGTTAAGATATCAGAAACCCCAATGGATTTTCTTGAAAGAATGAAAATTGACGTGCAAAACAGTTGGGTGCATGCAAGAATGCTTCTAGAATTGAGATGCGGAAAACAAAAGGAGGAAGCAAGCAAGTTATCAGCACATGCACAAAGCAATGGATTAGCCGTGAAAACATGCACCTGGATCAAGAAATTTTTTTCCATGATAGAAAAGTGTCTATCGTACTAAAAAAGTCAAATTAGGGAACTGGGGGGCCCTCAAAATATATATAGGTGCATATCATGACTTTAGTGTTCACAAAAGCGGTTTTTGTGCCCAAACTACCGTCTTGTACACACCGTGAGGGCACTTCCCTAATTTTCGGTGTAACCCTCAAAATATGACCTTTGGGTCCCCCTTCAGTTCTGATTCTCTGCGGTGGGGGGGGGGGGCATTTGTTGATGGCAAATTTTTGGATGGGGCTTGGATGGGGATGATAAAGAACGAAAATGAAATTTTAGGGTTTAGTAGAATATTTTGCGACCTCAAAGGCGTCTGCGCACAAGAATTATGGGATGTATACAATGGTTCCTCTGAAGTGAAAACCCTTGCACACCTAATGCGGTGTCAAATCTAGGCTTCTGTGGTGACCCACCAAAAACCGCCAAAGGAACTGGCACACAGGAGTCCAGGAGGCACACAAAATTTCCTCTGGCGCACAAACCATTGTGTGCCCAATGCGACTTTAAAGGGACCCATTTGCAGAAACACGCTCCAAAAATCAATCAAGGCACGGGCACAAAGGGTGAGAATGCGCGCAAGTTTACTAACAGCATGCAAACCCTTTCGTTCCCAGTGCGACATCAAACACCCTCTTGCGTGTAGCCTCTGGGGTTTTCTGCTATAAATTGAAATATACCCCGGACCCTTCCGGATGATTACAGAAGATGAACTGATGCTCTACCACGTGAATGACACATCTTCTGCAACCACGCGCAAAATACTATGGCCTCAAGGTATTGGATCTTACGCGACAGGTCCCCCAAGGGTCCTCCTTCAGGTGGGCCCTCTTGGGAATGATCCTCATCCTTGTACTTTTACCCTATGTCTTTTTCATTCAAAATATCCCTCCTAGACGAGAATAACCTTTCCATTAGGCTGATTTTGCGTGCATCCTTTCTGTTTGCACATAGTCATCCCATCTTGTGCGCAGCTTACCATCTTGTGTGCAACCATCCTTGTGCACTCCATGTTTCATCCTTACCTTAGGGTACCATCTCTGAACCCGTCTTATTCATGACACATCTCTATCACACACCCTTCTCCAGTCCGACACTCCATGTTCGTACGAAGTGATTTCAAAGTCCCTTTGGTGGTGCTCCACTTTGGGTTGCTTAGCCTCATGATTATTCACATAGGAATGAAAAAAACTATTTCTTATTCACATATCCATTCTAATGTGGTCCCCTCAATGTATCACTCCATGAAACCCCCTCACCATGGAATTGTCGGTGCCTTCCCTTTACTAAGGGTTAAATCGTTCCAGATATGTATGTCCTAGGGGTGTGGAGTGAACCCACCCCATCCAAGCTGCAAGACATTAAACTGCCTGGAACCATCGTCCTTAGTACACGAGGCTTAACTATGATGCCACTCCATGCATCATACGCAGGGTGCCCCATCTCGTACATTCATTAGGCCCACTCGTCTTCACGGGAGTGAGGTCTTCCTCACAAATAATGAGATCCTCTCTATTTGAGTAGCATCTATCCACGGGGAAGGGAAACCACCTTAGTATAATCCCCTATCCTTTCTTGCAGGACATATTACCCCTACACCTCTTATTTCCTTTTTAGGCTGCTAACCACGTGTAAGCCCCATTCCACCTCCCACGGACTCATCATTCGCGACGTGATAAAAAATTATTTGTTTCCTATTGTTTCTCACAATGAGAATGACTCACGTGTTCTTAGAGTAAGAATCAACCATGACATACTCTCTGGTTCTCCTTAGTGTGTAAGACCCAAAACCTCATGAACTATGTGTACTTTGATCCTTGACAAAGCAAGGTACATAAGAAGCCTCCCTGAGGTTTAATCCTAACACCTATTGGTCCCAACTCCCCTTCATATCGGTTCACCAAACACTCCGAACTATGTGTACTATGATCCTTTCCAAGACAAGGTATGCAGAAAGCCTCCCTGATGTCAAAGTCCAACACCCACTAGTCCCAACCCCTCTACGTGGGTCCACCCACATTCTGTATGATGTTAATCTGTACTCCCCTTTTTGACATGCAAGACGTTAAACTGTACCCATCCAATCTATGTGGGCTTTGATTCTTGTATCCTAGGTAAGGTGTGTAGGAAGCCTCCCTTAGGTCCAACCCTAACCGATAGTAATCCTTTGTGCTCTCCAACCGACGGTAAGATGTTATGTTCTCCAAAAGACAGAAGCAATTGTGTACTGCAACTGACGGCAAGCCGTTGTGTTCCCCAACCCATGGTAATCTGTTGTGCTCCCCAATGGATGGTAAGATGTTGCAACCCCAATCAACAATAATCAATTGTCAGCCCCAACTAGTGGCAAGCCATTTTTTCCCATTTGACGATAATTCGTTGTATTCCCCTTTATTGGGACCCATATCTCTGGTCCTCCCCTCGAATGTTAGACCAACCTGGGCTGCTAACCACGCATAAGCCCCATCATATCATCAAGTCACTGTCCTCTGTGCACACTCTGATTCTATACTTCCATCCTAAAATAAGTTGACATTGATTTTCTTCCATGGGAATACGTAAGAGGCCTCCCTGAGGTTCAAGGACATCACCCATGTTTCATCTGGGCCTTTCCATTAAAACTATGTGTTTGGGAAGGTCATTCCCCAACCCAAAGGTTCCACTTCCTCTAGGTATCATCCATACGGGCCACCTCTTCATGTATCAAATCACCACAATGAACTATACAGACATTAATTCTCTACCATAAGGAGATGTAGGAAGTCTCTTCGAGGCTCAAACCCAACACTACTATCACCTTCATGACAGTTCTATATTATTCCCCCACCACTTCATTTAACTCTCCATCATCCATCCTGAATCTTACCTAGGTTCCACATCCTAGTGAAATCATGCCACCAATTTTCTCGTTTTTCCCAGTAGGAACAGGGTAACTAACCAAGCATTTTTTCCAGCATTAGTGTTCCCACCCGGGGTTTCACCAACCTGATACACTTCTATTATTGTTATGATCAGATCGATCCATACCCTCTAGATGTTAAACTCATGAAATACCCTATGATAAACATGGGAAGGAAAACCTCAGAGACATGCCTATGGAATATAATTCTCTGCATTAGACATGAGATTTCTCAGGCTTCTACACCCTTCAGAATCCCTATAATAGGGGGATGAAACCCAAACGCGCATATGTTCCAGCGTCCAGACACTCCAGTGATTTCCAACATGACTACTCTCCTAACCGAAGGTTTCTCCCCTAACCGGACCCCTTGGAATGTCCTGAAAGAAGTAGTGTAATTAATTGGTGTCCATGAATACATGGCACTAGTAGAAGTTTCACGAACAACATCTTAATATATGAGGGAGATATAGACTAGGTAACCAATTATGAGGAGGAATCCACAAAAGGAGAAACTGGCATCCCATCATCCTGTTTTGATAAAGGAGAAAATTTCCTTGAACAAGCGATGGATGCCACCCAACTTTGGAAAGCTGGAATGTAGGGAAATAATCATTGTTTCCTCTGAATCAGACGGGCAAACACCCTGGTGAATGTGTCAGGATCAGATCTCTTGGAATATTTCTACTAAAATAATCTCTCACTATTTGTAGAAATGAGGATATCTTGAAACCTCTAAGATATGCCTCCAAATATGCAACAATAGTCTAAGGGCCAACAGGGTTCCTTAACAACTTGAAAAATAATGAAATAATGATAGAATCTATCACTAAATTGATAATGAATATCCATGTTTCATAAAAGTTCAAATATACATATCATCCATGATGGGACCTAATTTTTCCATCCAACCAAATCCCATGCTAATGTAAAAATCATCAAGGTTTTCATCATCCATCAACTTTATAATAACTATGAGACAAGGTCTTGGCACAATGGATTCCTCAAATGAACAAACAATAGTATATATCCATACATGGGTCCCATGTTTGAAATATAAATCATTATACTAATCACTCTCCAGGCAGAAGAGCCTAACTAAAAACACTAACCTAAACCAAGAATCATCATGTTCAATACTCTTGGTTGGATAATCACAACTAAACACCACACTGGTCTAATATTAAATTCATTACTAATCCATGGTGAAAAACCTACACCTCACAAAGCGTATATATAAAGGCCACATGGATAAGAAACTTCCCTGTTTTTAATCCCATTCCCAAGATCACTAAGTAGGTGTTGCATAATATTTTTAGAACATCCATACCCTACCTTTTGTTGAACTTCAACCTCTATAGTTTTGGGACCCATTACCTTTCTTATGGGGACACCAACTGCTCTATATTATGGGTGACCCATACCTCATTAGGATCAAGAGGATATGGATCCCATGTAAAATAATTTACATTGACTAAGGGGGGAATGAGAACCCACTCCCTTCCTAGATGGGGGATATCTACTCACAAGGATAGAATAACCATATTTGGTCTCATCACAAACACTAGATTCTATGAATGGTGGACCCACACCCACCCTAATAGGGGAGTATAAACCCTATTATAGTATGGTTATCCCACACATCATTGGATAGAGGGGATACCAACCCCCTACTAGAATGAAATACCCACACCCCATAAAGGGTAAAAATATCCCCAATGTATATGGGGGATACTAAAATTCAGATTATTATATTGTGGAACCATACCTCATCTAATATTCAGTATAAAACAAGGGGATACCTACCCTAATGGTGAATAATTTTCCCATATGTTCTCTTAGATTATAGAAATACCAACGACATAGATAATGGATCTATACTCCATGTAAATAGGTGGAATATTGGAATTAACTAATCCATAGATAGAGGATATCATACCTGAAATTGATATATACCGACCCTAACCTTATATAGTTTAAAAAATCTCATTACAGAGCAAGTCTCTTAGGTAGCCATCATATCCATGAGTACACTTGTTTCTGTAATAATCTTCAAAAGGTTCTATTATATACTCTATGATAAGTATTTTTTATAAGTTAATATAGCCTTCCCATTACACAATGTCAAAACCAAATGTGGAATATCATTCCATAAAATCCACAATGTGGAGAATGATATAAAATGTAAAAACTTGTAAAACTATACCCTAAGTATAACTATTTAAGAACTCAATTTAATCACCCATATAATCAGTGTCCTTATATAGTAATTCATTTCCACAACACCATATAGGTTCCCTAATTTGAAAACAAGAGTCAAAACCTTAATAATTATTTCCCCACATATCCCAAAGCAAATATCATTGGAAACCTATCTCTTAACTCCACCCATAGGATCATCCTCCTTGGACATGAATCTAACACAACCTGACCCATCAAGACCCCTCCTAGGTTGGAATTGGTCAAGCATGCCATCCCAATCCAACATTCAACAGGCCCAAGGATGGAGACTAACACTAAGTAAGAATGAAATGTAAATTTGAAGCTTTATGCTACATATCCTTCAATAATGATACACTACCAACCAACCAAAGAATAAACAACTATGTTGGATATTCCTAACTAGATGAAATTTAACATATGAATTCATACATCTATTAATTTACTCAAGACATATTTTGAAAAAGATATAGAAAAAAGGGAAAAACACAAATCCCAATAACCCATGATGCAAACTGACCACATATATTCAAATGGGGGGTCAATTGTTCTTTCCAACCACTATATTAATAATCTCCTACAACAACACCTTCCGGTATCACCAATTAACCACGAAAAAAACCCCTTGGATATATAACTCTAGTATGAATGATATCCAACCTATACATCATCTTCACATACATGACATATCTAGGAAAAAATCCTATGCATGGGTGAGTATAAAAATACCTAGTAGGATTTCAAAAAAATAAGGTAAATAGTTTTATAGTTCATCTCATAAGTATGTTCGAACCACACAATAACCCAACTAAATAAGGGAAGTGATAACACCTTAGAAAGAAATCACCACTCTATCACTCAAGAAGAACGACCTTCTAATACCCCGAGATACTACTAAAAACCTAATATACTCACTTCTTCCATAGAATGAGGACTCTGTGATCAAATTCTCTCAAATAGGGGGAAAATATCAATCTTATGATCGTAGGGGAAAAAACTTCACATACATAAACCATAAGGTAAGGTTCCCACCTAGACAATAAGAAAACAATATATTGTAGTAAATCAATTAGAAAATGGGAGTAAAGACACCCCACTCCCAAATTCACACATTAATGATCTAGAAATAATGATATCACATTGAATAAAATGAACCAAACCATGAACTAAACCATATACAGTTGCATCACAACAGCCCAATAAATAGGGGGTATACCCAGACTTACCCACATGCCATTTTCCCCATATAGAAGAAGCATAACTAAACCTCCAACTATCAGTCCCTATCACATATTATCCCATTGATAGGTGAATGGTGTACCCTTCTTAATGATAAATCTACATTAAGGTAAAGCACCTTCTACACCACACAACACATAAGATATAATTCCTATATCCTAGACATGATCTAGAGAAAATGAGGTTGTATTTTGAAGATAAACCATCCCTAAGAACAACTCCTCTTTAGGAAGCACACTAATAAGGTTTGTATTATCGCACACCCTACTCCACAAGCCTCTAAAATCATGAATCATCCATATATATCAATTATTAAAATCACTATGGAATAAATTATATAACCATCATAAGGGAATAATGCGACATATGAACTTGAAAATTAATCAAGGGGATATCGTCCTCGGAACCTAATTTGTCTCTCCCAAACAACCACTACTGAAAATATAACAACACCAAAACTACATCATGGATACCATACTATGCCAATGGTCTGAGATTATACAAAAATAATTCACCTAAAATCAGTGAAATAATATCCCACAGCTATAAATAGGGAGTAATGAGAATTTATATCCTCTTATGGTGGACCCACACCCACTTCTTTATGAGATCATTTACTCCATTGAAGAAAAATAAACAAGGAAAAGTATATGAATACTTTGGTATATACTTCCCAATCCACACAATCATCATAACAGATATTCTTGTGAATTGGATAGTCAATAATTATTTCCCACCACTACTTCATCTCCCCTAAATATATCTCGAAACATTATGAATTTAAAAGAATTTGTCTATCATATAATGGGAGACTAGAAATAGAGGTCACTACTACTAGAGAGAAAGTTAACAACTCCTTGGTCCTATGAATCCAACCAATATGAACCACCACTAACTCCAGGGTGCATGGAAATAAGGTAAAACCTCTATAAGTCCCACATATTACTATATTCCATAAAACTACATATTTTCAAAGAGGGAATTGACTACGCCTAGTGAAACACAAGAATCGTTGAACCTCCATCTTCTAAATAGTTCATATTCATAAATAGCATTCAGAGGGAACTGGACTCTAAAATAATCCAAGGGTTCACATTATAATTTTCCAAATGTGCATTAAGAAGTCTACCACCTTCACACTTTCTCTTCTTCTTCTTCTTCTAATCTTTTGTCATTTCTAAAGGATATATGGTCTAAAACCTTCCCGAAATCATATCACCATTAGAATATAATGGAAATTAGGACCCTATAATAATTTTTTATTACGAAATATAATCATAATGGCCTATCTATTTTTCTAATTATATATCTAGTGAGAGAATGTATGAAAACCCCCCTTTAGGGGAAAGGCGCTCAGCGTACACCCTTAGTATTGGGTGTTTACCTCCAACACCTCATTGTTAGCATTAATATCAAACAAAATCCTTATGTATTTCCTAAATAAATAGTGTGACTCAATTATATATGGTCGTAATAGACATGGGGGTTTAATTATATCATACAACTCAACATGTTGTGTACTCATACATATCATGTCCTTGAAATGGGGTGTCTAGCTATGTATAGGAAAAACCCCATGTCGTGTACCCAAAGGGGTCCAAAACAATGTTTCCATATGAAAAACATTCCATGTGTAAATAATATGTAACCTATGATACCCTAAAAAATTTCATGGTGTGTGTTCTTGATACTACACATTAGCTGGTTGGGAATTCCATATGTACAGCTCCTGTTAACAAATAAATTCTACCAAAAACTCATCAGATTAAATCGAATGAAAAAAAACAAAATTTAGGATACATGAATCCTATTAAACTAATTAAAAAACAAGAAATTATGGAATATAAAATAAAAAACTATACCCCATGGATGATCATTGATGCTTTATGATCCCGTTCTATTGATTCTTAATGCCTTATTATTGCACTTTTATCTACACTTTTGATTGCCTCTAGAAGACTATTGAAACTATAGAATGTGTTCCATGTACCTTTTCATATAATTCATGGTTAAATTTCCATTTTATATGATATTTAAACTCAATGAGGGATATCCGGAAAGACCCCCCCCCCCTCCAGGAGTGGTCTATGGATTTCTTAGATAGATGATAAAAAGGTTTTGATGCATCAAAATTTAATTTTAGAGTTTTTTTGGGAGTACATGGTTTATTCACTATCTCAAGTGGTTTAGATCTCTTCGTGAGCTTCTATTTGACTGGTCACGGAGCCCAAATGGACTTACTAATCCAAAGTTATAACATATAGAAGATCACTAAATTTTATAAAGGGATTTTCCTCACCTGTGCAGAGGACCTACATGGAAGACCTACATAGAAGACCAATGTGGTTCACAAATGTTGTGGACCTTTTCTATGGAACTTACATGGTTGTGTATGTTTTACACCCCTATATGGAATAACTACAAAGAGTACCTACACGGAGGACCTACGTAGAAAATCTACCTTTCACCAAGTCTCTTCCTTGACTATAAATAGGACCCTTGGGTTCCTCATTTAAAAGGATAAAAGTTCAGAAGAAGCCCCAGAGCACTCATTGCACAGCCCCCCTCTTCCCAGGTCCCTAAAAAACTCTCAAGTAATTCTTTGAAACATGATATAAGAGAGAATTAAAGGGGAAAAGTGGTTCAAAGTCTCATTAGGGTCTTGAACACATGTACCTATGCCAAGGACCAGTGTATAGCACTTACACGACCCACCTTGGAGGAGCTCCTGCACGGACCACCAGAACGGTCCACCTATGCGACCCACCTAGGTAGAGCACTTGCACGACCCAGCTATTCCATAGAGTAGCGCATGCCCCCCTGCACCCCCACTCGGGATCTGTGATGGGCTATGGCCACGGCCTATCCCTTTGTTGTCCTAATTACCCCCATGAAAAATGGAGAGTCGCACTATGAACATTCCGGGATGGGTTGAAAAAATCTTCAATTGTTCCCTTTATGCATCCCTACATTCACCCCTAGAATAAAATTATTTAAGATACTCTTCCACACTAACTAACATTCCTTGATTCAACATACTCCACTTCATCCCTTTATCATCTTGTGGGTTGAGACCCTTTCAGGGATTCCTTGAGTAACTTGTATAAAAAAACTCCTCAAGAAACTTCTGAAACCTTATCATTGGACTCCTATTCCAGGTTGAATGCATCCTCCTTTTTTGTAAGCCCCAATGAAAGCTGAATGTCTATCCTCTTTAGGAGTATACCCCAACCAAACATCAAATGGGAATCCTACTTAGAATTAATCCCCATCCAAACGTCAAATGGGAATCCTCCTTAGGATTATGCCCCATCCAATATTCAAATGGGAATTCTCCTTAAGAGTAAGCACCAACGAATCCTCAAACTGGAATCCCCCTTAGGAGTAAGCCCCAACCTAACCTCAATGGGCATTCTATTTTGGTGTAAGCCCAAACCTAACCTCAACAAGAATCCTCCATAGGAGTAAGCCCCAACCAAACCTAAAATTGAGTAAGCCATAACAAAACCTCAAATGGGATTCTTCCTTAGGAGAAAGTCCCTACAAATCCTCAAATGGGAATTCTCCTTAGGATTAATCCCCAACCTAAAATCAATGTGAATCTTCCTTATGACTAATATCCAACTAATCCCCAAAGGGAATCCTCCTTAGTAGTAATCCCAAATGAATCCTCAAATGGGAATCCTCTTTAAGAGTAAGCCCCAAAAAATCATCAAATGTGCATCCTCCTTTGGAGTAAGCCCAAACCAGGCCTCAAATTGGCATCCTCTTTAAGAGTAATCATCAACCTAACCTCCTTGTGAATACTCATTAGGATTAATCCCTAACCAAACCTAAAATGGGAATCCTCCTTAGAAGTAAGCCCCAGCCAAACCATAAAAGAGCATCCTCCTTATGAGTAATCCCTAACCAGTCCTAAAATGGGCATACTCCTTATGAGTAATCCCCAACCAATTCCCAAATTTTAATACTCCTTAGAATTAATCCAAAACCAATCCTCAAATTGGAATCCTACTTATGAGTAAACCCCCAAAAAGACTCAAATGGTAATACTCCTAAGGAGTAAGCCTCAACCAGTCCTCAAATGGGCATCCCCCTTAAGAGTAAGCCCCAACGAAACCACAAATGGGTATCCTCCATAATATTAATCCCCAAAAAAACCATAAATAGGCATCCTCCTTTGGATTAATCCCTAACCAAAAATTAAATGGGAATCCTACTTAGAATTAAGCCCCAACCATACCTCAAAAAGGAACCCCACATAGGAGAAATCCTCAACCAATCATCAAAAGGGAATACCTCCTAGAGTAATACCCGAGACTTTCTGGCCAAACCCAATGGTCTTCACTTTCATTTCACATTAAAGGGTTTATTACTCTACTCCCTCTCCCACCATCCCATAATCTTCTTTTACTATAGGCCCATCCTCTTCCATCAGCGGAGGATAAAGTGTGTGGTTTGTTGAATCATCCACATCCTCTTGTTTCTCACATCATGCATGACTCACATGGTATTAGAGATTTTTGATCATCAAAACATTCTCACAATCCACCTAACTTCCTAAACTATGAGAACTATGATTCCCACCATAATTGGGATACATAGTAAGCCTTCACCCATAGTCTGAGATCAATGTAATTCATCCATAAAAGTCAAACTCCAATCCTATTAATTTTGGCATCCTCATTAAGAATAAGCCCCAAATTAAGTCATCTTGAATCTCCATGAGTTAAGAAATTTCTTATGGATCCTATTAAAAAATAAACTTTTTAGGATTAAGATCCAATATATTTCTATCAAACGTAATACTCCCCTATGAAACATAACAATTATGTGGGATTTGATTCCCATTCAAGTGGGATACGTAGGAATCCTCCTTGAGGTTCAAACCCAACACTCAAAATAAACTATTTTCATTCCATGCCACAGTCTAAGAAGGGTATAATCTATCTTGGAAACTCATATCCTTTCCAAGTTCCTTGGAAAGTTTAGTCATATGTCTCACACCAAGGTTTTACTAGGCACATTACACCTATATGTCCTTACCACCTGACATTAAACTGTACGATTAGGTCCTTATCACACAGCCATAAATGGAACAGTGTGTCCCATTAAGTGTAACCAAACAACTTGGTTATTGATTCCTTTCATGAAGATATTTAGGTATACCATTTGTGGGTATGATACCAAAAAAATTAACTTCCATCTCCACTGGGTTATTTGAAATTCCAGAGTGCCCCATTGAGTTTCTTAAAAACCAGCATCATCACAACAATGGCTAAAGAATCTATAAGTACTATAAGAGAGAATACCATTGGTGGAGAAACATGAATACATATGGATATCTCCATTGATGAAGAACCTATAATACTCACGAATGATTTTGAATTACACACATGCTAACAATTGATTGCAGGTTTCAAGGTAAACCTATATTATTCTTGGTAAATTTACAATGGTTCATGAACATATATTAAATCTATAAGAGAGTCCCAAAGTAAGTAATAATTCCTCCCAAAATGGTGTGATGATCCCAACCTCCTATCTTCTTCACCAATGTGAGTTTATAAGTATCATAGGCCAAAAAAACCTATCGAATGTCTGCCTTCGGAAAGCAGGTCCCTTTGAATAGAGAACCGTTCGAGGTTTATGGTTCCATAAATAAATCTTATGAAGACCATCCAGAAGTAATAATTTCTAAGAATAATACACATTCTAGGGGAAACAATGAGATCACCTTGATAGCCTCTCTCCATCTCCCTATTGGATTCAAATTGAAAATTTGGAGGCCTTCATGTGTTAATGTGGAGAGAGAGAGTATTCACAGGATAATTTAATATCCTTATTAAAACACTAAATACCCAATAATTTAACATTTGTAGTGAAAATCTTTATCTTCACTTTCATTCCTCCTCAGAAATCATTCTATGATATATCAATATTTTTTACATCAAAATAAATCCAATGCAAGTATTTTTCATAATATCCTTTTCCTCACTTGAATTTTCTTTCTGTAGATGATTTAATGTTATCACTCACATCCTCTCCCCTGCATCCAACATCATGAAAGTAAATATTCTTAATGGTTTCAAATTACATATCCTAAGATGAGTGGCCCATGTTTTATTCTCAGTTGAAAAGATTTGCAATATCCACCAAACTGATTTCTAAAACATTGATCAAAGCTCTATATTTTATCTATCTTCTAGTATTAATACATTTGGATAGAAAAAAGGTGGAAATATTTGGATGATTTTATTACTATCTCCATGCTGTTTATTTTATCTAAATTTTTGTATGGGTCTAAAAACTTTTATAACTTGGTTTAAGTAACCATCAATTTTTTTATCTAGAGATATCTTAAACCCTTGAAAATTTTGTGAAAAACATAGTTATTTTACTCTTTGCCCTTGTTCTACCCTTCATATACATATATAAGAAAACCTATACCAAATTGTATTAATAGATGTTAGGATCATTAATTTCATTTTAATATGAATTATAAAATCTAAAGATAAGTCATTTTATGTCATTTAGTCATCACAAGATTTTTTTATCCATATTTTTCATAGATAACTTATAAGGGTCACAGATGTTTGTCCCATATATAAAAATAGAAAAAATATCAATTCTGAGAGATCATAAATGTGTTCTAATTTCATTATATTGTGACTAGAATGTTTTTTGAGGTTGAAAATTACCTAAAATTATAGTTATTTTCATTGGGGTAGATTTTCGACAGATAAAGTGATGTGGATGGGATGATTATGGTTTCTGATTTTTATTTTATATATATTGTCATAATTTTCAACACATGAATCACATTCAAACATAGAAGTATTCTACTAATTTGGTAGAGGTGAAGTTTGGTTGGAATTATAGAGGTGTTTTAAAGGAATTTAACTAAAAAAATAGATAAGGTTGGAGATTTGGAAGTCTCTTTGTATGATTCATCCAAAATAATTAGTATCTTTGAATGATTAAATAAAAAATTATAAAGGATGCATAACATTATATCATTGTATATTCTAATATTGTTAGATTAACTCAAAATATCATAAAGTAATATATGAGTTATCATGATCTCATGTATCAATAACTAAAAATTCTCAAATCCTAGGAACGTTTAACTCAAAAATTCTAAAATCTTTAAAATATTAAGTTTTGGTTTGGAATATCTTTTCATGCCACAGGTGTTCTCCCTGCATGCTCCATGGCTTCTCATTTCATGTGGATGAGGACTTATTTTTCAAAGGCATGTGGTATTTAGGACATACTCGTGATGCATTAGATTTGATTTTAGCTAAGAGTATGGGTGATAATATCCTAAAACATGGGGATGTATTTCTTATTATAGGAATTTCTTATAATTTTAAGACATATTCCTGAAATTAAATATCATTATAGTTGGGTAATATAGAATTTATCACTATATAAGTAGGTTAAAGGTGTTCTAGAGTTCGGATAAAGCACATGATAGGGGAATCCAATATATCCATTGAATGGAATAAAAACCCACATATTTTGGTGTAAAAACTGGTAAAGATGAACATTTAAATTAACTTTACATTCATTCATACATTAAAAAAGATATAAATTTTATGTTAGTGCATCCAGGACATCCCATAAGAAGTTTAACATCATGTAAAATTGACTATGTTTTATAAAAATTTATGTCATGAATCTTAGAAAACTATGTTAAAGATTTCTAAGAATGGTTTGTGTGGAACATCTTTATGAGTGAATCAATATAGTTTATCCTATATATTTGTAACTAAATAGGATAGAGTATGTTTGAGGCATACTCATAGTATGATACCAAAGATATAAATGTCTTGTTAATGGGTAATAGTTTTAAAATCATCAATTAGGACACTATAAGTGATTATATGTAAACACCATGTCCCTAGTAGACCATAGTAGGTGCTTTATATTAATTCATTGGAAAAGATACAAGACTCGAATACCAAAGGATCAATAAGTTTAGTATCTTTGGAACCTAATATACGTGCATGAAATTTAAATTATAACTTGAAAGAAAAAAATATAAACCCCACTGGCAACACCCAAAAAATATTAGACTAACCCTTCAAGTTATTCATAATAATCATCTTTATATCCGGGTGAAAAATAAAACATAAGAAACAATGATCTTAGATGCCTAGTAAGGGTAATAAATACAGTAGAAGTTAATATAAATAATAATTCTTATTGAGTGAATAAAAACGCATTCCATTAGAACATAATCTTGAACATGATATAGAGAGGATAAATGATGAATAAATAATTCCATATAAATAATCACATGTGAAAGAAGCTTAACAATGGATATTCCACTAGTTGAATATTCACATGGATAATTAATTTTTAATATAATTATGAGGGAATTAATATTCCAAACATCTAAAACATAACATGAATTCCTCGGCCAAGATATTTTAAAATGATTATGTCCTTGTCCAAAACCATACCAAAAAATGGGAAAGGCCTTGGCCAAGTCCATATCTATTTTGTCTCATGAGACCTACCAATAAATTAAGGTCTATAGAAGTCCCAAACCATCACTTTTTAATTCCAATTAGTTCCCCATATGAATGGTGTTAATCATAAACATCAAATACAAATGAAATGTAAATAAAATTCCCCAATCTGTAAACATAATCACTTACAATTCAGAGTAGTATGGTTTATGGTATCAGGATAGCACATCCACAATCAAACTATAATTAACCATTTAATAAAATATTATAGATCATAATCATAATATATCAATATAAAAAATATCTTAAAATCAAAAGATGTGTTCAAATATATTAAAACAATCGAATAAAATCATCGAGGAATTCTTGAGATAAATACTATTTTTTACTTTGCAAAGAAGGGTTATTTTAGAAAAATAATTTTTATTTCTCATAATTGTTTGTATAAAACCATATATTATTAAATGTAGTTTTTAATGACCAATGTACTAACTTTATAAAATTAATAGGGTCATAAAATAAATTATGGATGGTATCTAAAAGTGGGTAATAAATTGAGGAGTTCCCTTTAATTGGGATTGATTATCGAGAAAAATAAGGGAACCTTATAAAACATGTATTTTCCCATAAACGAAAGATGAACATGTATAAAAAATGATTTTGAAATTTTTACACATAATTTAGAATAATTTTATACAAATAAGAAATAATTAAATTGGTGTATAGAGGGGTAAGTAATAACTGTAATAAAAATCGATATTTGGTGAGAAACTTGTACCTTATGTCTAAAAGCATTCTGAACATGTATTTAATGTCTTGGATAATGAAATTAGATTCATTAATAAATTATATTATAACCCATTATAATTTTATTTTTTTGATTATAGTTTTATTAAGTTCATTTATAGCCTATGTTAAGATTTATAAGAATAAATTTCATTGTTCAGGAGCATTCATTTCCAAGGATTTCATGATAAGTTTACTTTTACACATATATGGAAGATGACGTAAAATGGAAAAAATTATCCATAATTGGAATAATATATTATTAATGAAATTACGTAAGGTTTAATGGTCTTATATATTTTTATTTTTCTATATATGGTAATTATTCATAAGATATAACTTTAATGATAATCATTTATATCATTTTGGTAGTTTTCGATAGGCATGAAAGAGTTTTCTCTAATTAATTAATATCATGTATATATATTGGTTCTAGAATACTAAATAAATTGTAATATATATATATATATATAAATATGGTTCAACCATAATTATAGTATTATTTCCAGACTTGAAAGCGTTAGTGGAAAATGAAATTGCATCATCCATGATGTCTGTAAATTAACACATCATTGGTTATTTTATCATTTATAGAATAAAAGAGAAAGATATGAATGAGTTTGATGATAGATCTTCCTTTAATATGATATCATTATAGTATATAAATGATACTAGTTTTATATTTCTATTTGGATAGTGAGGTTAGGTAATGATAATAAAATAACATCAATTGAAAATGAAATAAAATAAAATAAAATAAAGAGGATTTTTACCCTGTGAATTCTCCTATTAGAGAACCTCCTCAAGGGGATTTGTTTTTTATTTTATTAAGAAAAAAGGTTATATGATGTGGGGGATGGTCTTTGGAACTTTATTTTGTAGAAATTTTAAAAAACCCAAATCTTGGAATATGTAAGGAGAATAGGTGTTGAGGGGTGGTGTTTATAGTGAATGAGAGGGGGTTTTTTGAATATTTTATTCAATTTTTTATTATTTTCGATCAAGACAGTGAATAGTTTGAAAATTATCATGAATTATATTAAAATAATTTATGGAATTTCAATATTATTGTTCTTAAATCATTAATGGCTCATGTAATAGTTTATTTATCTTATAATGTATATATATCATAAATTATCATATTTTCACTATTCACCAAAAATTCATGTTTTTTAGAAAATTCGAAAAAATTCACCATAAATTTTTTTAGAAATTTAGAATTCAAAACCGAACTCCATTTTATGAAAATAATTTTCAAGATATGTTAACTTAATATATTAACTAAAATCACCATTTTTAAAAAAAATACTTATTTCAATATTATGACTGATTTTATAATTCTTTGAAAAAATTAACTAAGGTGTCATAAAATTGTAATGAAATCATTATAAAATAAAATAGTAATTTACGATTACATATTATTAAAATAATTTCTCTTTTAAATCATTTTTTTAGTTATATTATTGTAATTAAATATCTATGACATACCAAAGTACCAAAATTTAATTAATAATTTTCAAAATATTTATTTAATTATATTATGATATAACTATATTATAATTTCCTTTATAAGATTCCAAAATTTTATTTATACTTTTATGGGTGATATTACAATTAATAGGCAGTTTTACTATTTATAAGGGCCATATTACAATTCCTAAGGTCAAGTTACTATTTCATCGCTATATGTTCCTTAACTTCTAGAAATACCACATATTTATTTCATAATTCATTTATAAATTTTTTATTGTGTTCTCTATATGATTTTATATGATTCTTACTGAATTAAATAATTATAAGAAGGGAAATTTCATTGTTAAAACTCTGGGTCTTTACATTCTTCGAAGCTACAAAACATTCTTCCTCAAAGTTTCCAAAATGTAACCTAATAAAATTATTTGGGTAGTTATTCATCATAATTTACTCTCATTCCCATGTCACCTCTTAAATTTTATGATTTTAAAAATTATATTTACCATTCAAGTTGTTTGATTCCTCAAAACATGTTCTTTAATTTCCAGAATCCAGATAGGCTCTTCGCAATAAGATAAATCAGGTTTCAAATCTATTCCTCTATAAGTGAGGATATGTGTTAGGTATGGCATAAATGTTCTTAATAAATATATGTGGAACACATTTTATACTTTATAAAGGATAGGAGACATCACCAAATGATAGGCCAAAAATCCAACTCTCTCAAATATTTCAAAAGGTCAAATATACTTGGGGATTAGTTTCACTTTATTCCCAAATCATACAACTCCCTCCCATGGAGATACTTTGAAGAAAACATGATCTCAAAAAAAATAAAAAACCTTAATTTGATTATCAACATATCCATTTTTCTTAATTTGAGCTTATTTTATAGGTTTGTTAATAGTACTTACATGTTTTGTTTTTCCTCCACAAGCTCTAGGCCTATAAGATTCCATTCACCGACTTCATCCCATTAAGTTAGTGTACGACATATATTTCTATAAAATGATTCATATAGTTATATTTGAATACTAGAATATAAACTATTTTTTTTGGGAAAATATTACAAAGGAAAATAATGATACCACATGACTTGAAATTCATGAGATCATGGTCTCAACATGTCTTCTAAAGTTTATATCATCCTTTCTGATTGCCAATGAGTTTGAAGGTGATAAGTATTACTCAAATAAATCTCATTATCCAAGGATTTTCGAATACTTTTCTAGAATTTATATTCAAATTGTGGATCAAAATTAGACATAATTGAAAGAAGTTCTCTAGTAAGTATTACATCTTTATTAATATAGAGTCATGCATGGTGCTCTACTGGAAAATCCTCCCTTGTAGAAAAGAAATATGTAGATTTTGTATGTATATAAAAAATTTCCCATATTGAATCATTATTTCATATATTACTTGGTAAACCTATGATAAAATACATAGTAATTTCATCCCATTTACATGCAAGAATAATAAAAAGTTTCATGACCCATCTAGGATTTTTTTCATCCTTCTCCTATTGAAAGACTTAACATATTGATACATAATCAGAAATTTTGTGTATCATATTATCACGCTAGAAATGTTCCCTCCAATATCTATACATATTAATGCTACCAGGGTGTATATATTAATTCAATTTAGGTGAATAAACCAAAAATTCATTTTTTTAACTTGGCTAAAGAGGGAACACAAAGTATCTTCCAAAATTTCATAATACCATCCCCATACACAATGTTTGACAACTTCCCATCATTCATAGCTTTAATTTTCTTCTAAATATTCTCATCATCATAATGGGAACTATTAATCCTATCTGATAAATATAGTTTGGTAACCATTTGAAAAAGTAATACTTTTTCAACTTCCTTGATAATTTCCATATCCATATTTGACAGATTCATGTACTCATAGTCCTTGTCAATCCTTATTTTGTTTAGAACTCCATGATCCTTCTAGCTCAATGCATCTAATACTTTATTCTCCTTCCCTATGTTACACTGTATTGAAAAATCATAATCCTTGAGTAGCTCGAGCCTTCACCATTTTCTCATGTTTAGTTCCTTTTGATAAAATATATATTTCAAACTCTTTTTATTTGTATACATCTCACATCTTTCACCATAGAGATAGTTTCTCAATGTAATAAGAGAAAATAATATGGTTTCTAACTCAAGATAATGGGGTGGATAGTTCTGTTCATCCGTTTTTAACTTTATTAATGTATAGAAAATAACTCTATCATTCTGCATAAGCACACAACTAAGTTCTTTCTTTGATGTGTTGATATAAATCACAAATCCACCATTTCTACTGGTAGATTCAAGATTGGATAATTCACTATTAAATCCATCAATTCTTCAAAACATTCTTCATATTCTTTTCTCCATATGAACCTAACCCTTTAAGAGTAATTATTGTTAATGGTTTAGCTAATTGGGAAAAATTCTGAATTAAATTCCAATAGTAACCTATTAAACTAATGAAACTATGTAACTTAGTTATGTTCATTGGTTTATGGAATTCCTTATATGCCTTTGTCTTTATAGGATCAACTGAGATTCCATAAATACTGAAAATATGTCCAAGAAAAGGAATTTATTATTGCCAAAATTCACACGTGGTAAAGTTTCCATATTATAAATTTCTTTTAAGAGTCTTTAGAGTAATCAGTAAGTGATTCTCATGGTATTCATAGATTTTAAAGTATATCAAGATAACATCAATAAATACCACAAAAAATAAATTAATATATTCCTTCACATAATTATTCATTAGATCCAATAAAATATAGGGTACATTAGTCCATCCTAATGGCATTACAATAAACTCATAATGTCTATACATGGTTCTAAATATTGTCTTTGGAATATATTACTTCCCCACACACAATTTATGATATCTGAATTGTAGGTTAATCATTAAAAAATATTTAGCTATTTTATGTTGATAAAATAAACAATCAATGTGAATTAGAGGATACTTATTCTTTATTATAATAGCATTTATTTCTCTATATTCAATTAACAGCCTCCTGGATCCATCTTTCTTCTTGAAATAGGTAATAGGGGATCCTCATGGAGAAAAACTAGGGAAAATAAATCCCTTACCACTCAATTGTTTTATTTGTTTCTTCAGCTCTACTAATTCTAAAGTGGTTATATTATATGGAGTCTTTGATATAGGTATTTCATGAAAAATATGATTAATAAAGAACTTAAATTCTTTCTCTAGAGGATTTACATGTAAATCCTATGGAGATGCATCAACATATTCTTACACAATAGGTACATATTAAATTTTAATCTTTCGATCCTTATAAATAGATGATGTTTTTTATTCCTCCCTAAGAATTAAATTCAGAAGAGCTACTAGAGGTGGATCCATATATGACACAGATGATGATTTTTCTACTCTAAAGATAATAGATTATACATCTTCCTCACCAATCGTAATTTACTTTTTTTACAATATATTTTCGCATCATATTTTGAAATCCAATCCATACCGAAGATTGTATCAAATTTTATCATATATATGATTAAAATTTCATATACTAAAGAAAATTTATGTTTCATAAAGGGGACTAAACGACACATATTTTTTGTACTGATACATCCCTTAGAAGTTTTTACTAACAAATCTTTTATTAGATCAAAAGGGAAATGTCTAATTTTCATTGAAACCTAAGAAGATATAAAAGAATGTGATGGTCCATAATCAAATAAAGTGTTTTCTATGTTTTTAAAAATGATTAAAGTACATACCACCACATCATAATAAACATCAACCTTAATAGTTGTGATTACATAATCCTGGTTTTTCTCCGTTTTCCTTTTCTAGGGAATGTTTCCTTCATGCTTAGGGAAATCCTTTTCATAGTTCCTCATATCCCAATAATTTTAGTTTTGAGGAATGGTAGATTCTTTATTTCCTATTAAATATTGATCATTATGTTCTTTCCTTCAAAACATATAGCAAACTCTATTTCCTTTTAAGTAGGATTTAGGGTGTTTGCTTCAATAATTACCGTACATTGGAAAATTCACTTCTTTATTCTTCCCTTTATCCATTCCTTTCTATGTCATCCTCTTTTTATCTTATTTTCCCTTAACTTCATAATACATAGATAATATTTCTCTATCTTGAGGGCACATGAGGCTAAATCTTCATATGATGAGAAATTTTTGGATACCATTTCCCTTTAGTAAAATGGTTTTAAACCATAAAATAATAGATCAATATTTCTCCTTGGATTACATATGTATTCCATGAAATGCCTTTCTAACATTTTAATGTTGGATTCATACTTCACAAATTTTTCATCCACTTTTTTTAACTCAATAATTTCTTCTCCATATCTTCTCACTATTCATAGGAAAAATATTTTCTAGGAAAATTTCCTTAAAATCATTCATTTCCATATTCTCAATTTTTTCCTCCTCCATTGTGTTCTGAATCAGAGACCACTATTGACCATCACCACCTAAGAGATGATAAAATATCATGACAACCTTCTCTATTTTATTTCTTCCCAAAGTAAAAAATATATTTTCTACAAAGCTTATCCAGTTCTCCACTAAAAATAGGTTTGTAGTACAATTGAATGATGGAGCTTATTGTCACAAAAATGGGTGTTTCATTTCTCCTCCGCATTATAGATTAGGATTTTCTATATAGGTTTGATTATTGTTCATAACTTGAGTTAGATATCCAAGTATAGTTATAAGTTTGTTACCACCAATCTCAGCTCCATTACCAATATCATTATCTTTTATAGTTGGGTAATCCCTACATGGGATACAAGCATTGATATAATTTTCATTGGTTCTATTAGGAATAATTTCTAAATAATGGAATACACTAAATTAGGTTATGAATCATAATAAATAATATCTAAAAATAAAAATACCAATGATAAATTGAAATTTTATCCATATTTAATCTCATAATCATGAAAATGGTTTCTTTGGGGACAGATTTACTTTTAAATCCTTCATAATGGTTTGTAATGAAAATTTGAATTATCATAAAATATCCCATAAGAGATTCATACTAGGTGTGTAGTAAGGACCATATTTTTGTACCAGCATACCTTGAGTTAGGCTCAAGACACCTTATCATAGTTATTACCCCTAGGTATATCTCTTTTAGAAGTACATCCCCTTGTAGTATCTATAAAGTGATGTATTTCAAGGATGACTCACACAATATCTACCTAAAAAAATTATAGGATGTTATTATCTATATATTATCAAATTATATCATAAGAATATGTTCATTAATCTATGTTTTCTAAAACTAGTTCTTGTGGTTTCTATTAAATTCTTATAATAACAACTTTAAAGACCCCTACCCTAGTATCCCAAGGTTGCTTACTTATATTAATTCACTGGAATATATACAAGTATTTATTACTAAAGGAACAATCAATTTAGTTATTTTGGAATCTATATTATATCCATGAACTTTACGTTAAAACTTTAAAGAAGAAACAACATAAAAACATCATTGGTAACAGAAAAAACTCTTAGATTAACCCTATAAGTCATTCATAATATTATCATAATATCCTAGGGAAAAATACTACATAAGAAACTAGTTATATAAGATGCTTAGTAAGGGTATGTAATACATCAAAATATAATATAAACAATAAGGCATTGTGAATTTTTGAAAACACATTCCATTACAACATAATGTTGAACATTATATGGAAATGATAAAAGATAAATAAATAATTCTATATAAATAATTACATGAGAATGAAAATTAATAGTGTATATTATACTAGTAAAATATTCTCATTGATAGTAAATTACTTATACCATTGTGAGGGAATGAATATTTTGTAAATATAATACATATAATCATGTCCTCGTCCAGGAAATCTAAAAATGATTAACTCCCTTTTCTAAAACCATTTCAAAATATAGGAAAGGCAACAACCAAGTACATAATTTTTTTTGTCTCATGAGACCTACCGATGCATGAACGGGCTATATCAGGACCAACCAATCATTTTATATGTTCAATTAATTGCAAATTTAATGGGATTAAACATAAAAATCATATTCAAATGAAAGATAAATAACTTTCCCTAATCTATAAACATAATCACTAGCCATTCTAAGTAGTATGGTGAATGGAATCAAGATGGTACATCCACCGTAAAACTGATCATAAACTACTTAATAAAATATGTTATATGAAAATCATAAAATATAAATTTCAAAAAATAATAAAATTAATTTTTTTTTATAAATATATGAAAATACTCAAAAAAATCATCAATGAATTCTTGTGAGAAATACCCTTTTTTACTTTACAAAGAAATGGTCTTTTAGAAAAATCATTTGAATTTGTCATAATTATTTGAATAAAACCAGAAATGTAAATATATATTTTTTCTTGAAATATTTTCTGATTTTGGAAAAAATAATAGTGTCTTAAAATATATTATGGATATTACTAGAAAATGGGTAAGAAATCAAGATATTCCGTTTAATTTGGTATATCTATTGGGATGAATTGAGATGTGAACCTTGCAAAACATGTATTTCCCAATTAAAAAAAGAAAAAATGATATCGATATATATGATTTTGGAATTTATACATTAAATTTAGTGTAATTATATAAAAATAGTGAAAAATTATGTCGGTGTGTATATGGAGAAATCATTACTCAAATGAAAATAGAGATTTGGGAAGAAACTCTTACCTTATGTCTGAAAGCATTCTGCACTTGTACATAATGCTCTAAATAATGAAATTAGACTCATTAATAAATTAAAACATAACCAATTAAACATTCAATTGATTTATTATAATTTTATAAAGTTCATTTATAGCCTTTTTGTGCAGTTACTAGATTAAATTTTATTGTTTAGGAGCATTTGTTTCTTTGTTTTTCATGATCGGTTTACATTTATACGTATATGGAAGATCATGTAAAATGGAAATAGTTATCTAGAATTTAAATAATATTTTATTATTGAAAATATATTAGATTTAATGTTCTCAAATATTATTTTTCTTCTAGATATGAGGATGATTCGTCATATAGAACTTTAATGATAATCATTTGATCATTTTGGTGGTTTTTTTAATAGTATGAAGTAGTTTTGTGTTATTAATTAATATCATGTATATATATTGGGTACATAATTCTAAATAGATCTTATTATGTGTAATAAAATATATTTTTTTACCATATATATGGTTTAATGGCCATCCTTGAAAGCGTTACTGGAAATTGAAAATACATCTTCCATGATGTAGGTCAATTGACACATCACAGGTGATGTTTTCATATATAAAAGAAAAGAGAGATGAAATAGATTTTTATGATAGAGATTCCTTTAACATGATATAACTATAGTATATAAATTATATTGGAGTTATCACGTCTCTATGAAATAATTATATCACCCTTTCATTTATAAGATTCCAGAATTTTATTTATACTTTCTTTGGTGAGATTACTATTCATTTGGTTTCTTTACTATTCATAGGGCTATATTACTATTCCTAAGGTAAAGTTATAGTTTCATTTGTATAGGTTCTGTAACATCTACAAATACCTCATATTTCCTTCATTCTTCATTTATAACTTTTTGATTGTGTTCAATATATGATTTTATGTGATTTAAACATTATAAAATAATTATAAGAGTTGAAATTTCATCGATAGAATTCTAGGTAATTACATTTCACCTAGTGGTGGGATTTTATATGCACTATTACAACTTTTCTTTTGGAGAAGAAATAAAAAGGAAGACTAGACTCATAGGCCATATGTCTTGTTGTGGGAATCTCATGGATTACATCTAATTTTCGACCCAAATATGCATGTGAAACTCATGTATACTAGTAATTATATAAGGAAGGAAGACTATAATCATGGTTAATATGACCCACTGGAGAATTTTTGACAATTTCACCAGATTAAGGGCTTAATATATATACCCCTAGCACTATAAATCATGAATTTAATACAGGGGAGTCGATTGGATACTTAAAAGATACAAATATGGGGTCGGGGTATCCAAGATGAGGATCTTAAGTAAGGGTCTTTTACTAGTAGTCTAATGATAAGAATACTATTTTTAAGGGAATACATTATTTTTAACTCCATAAGATTCATTCTAGTTAGTGATAGAATATCAATAATGGTCTCTCTTGGGAATCCAAATCCTTATTATCTAAGTAATACATAATAAAAGGGTTTTACTATGGAATGTATAACAAAATCAAGTATTTAAGATGCCATTAAGGAGGCCTGAGTACTTGGGGGCCCTGGAAGATGACCGTGGATAGCAGGTAACCTAGATAAGAGGATTGGTTGAAAGGATTTTTTGGTGTGTGATCAGGGTCCAAGGGAACCCATGTATGTAACCTAGGTAAAAAGAAACTTAGGTAGGTGACCTGAGTAAATAGTCACCCAAGTAGACCACTTGGGGGAATTTATCACCTATGTTTATGACATTAAAATGATCCCTATGGGAAGACTTGGGCTTGGATCCACATGGGGAGACTCAATAGTAGATCTAACTTGGAATAATTGGACACCATTTAATGGAGGGATTGGAGATTGAATACCAATCTTAATTAGATACCTTAGTTAGAAGTCGCTTAGTTATCAAACCACTTGGATATGGGTGCCTCCCTTTAGGGGGACAATGGGCATGAATCCTTTTTTGGTAATTATGAACCAAATTGGAACACCTTTGTTACTTTTGATAAGCTCTTTAATGGGGTCCTTCACCCGGATCTTAGTGATGTAATAGATGAATTGGTGGTCATAAGCATTAAAATAAATAAAACAATATTACCAACCATCTATTTCCACTTATTTTTGATTTATAAAGACCAAATAAGATACATTTAGGATTTGGGTATGGATTTATTAAACTCGGGTGTAACTGGAGGTTATCCTTCATGTTCATTTCACACTAATTCTCACATGGTCACTTTATCCACAATTACTGTTGAAATTGGGGGTCTAAGGGTGCTTGTATAATAAACTGGAGTTGGGTTTCCATGTAACCAATGGTAATAGCTCGAGTTTCCTTTCCATTTTTAATAGGATGTGTGATGAAGGGGCGGAATGGAGATTTTCATGAGTTGGGATAGTCACTTTGGTAATAATAGAACATGGAAGATATGAGGAACACATTGTATGTCCACTATAGTGGAACTAAGCACCCAGTTGCATCCATTCCCTTTAAAAATTTATTTTATATTTTTAAAGAATCTGTGAAATTGTTCATTTTATAAAATTAATTCAATAAAAAATCCCCAAACCCACGCAATATAATTAAATCAAAGTAGTTTGAATACATTAAGATTATTAAAAAATTGACATTAGTAAAAAAATTCCTCAAAACTTCTTCTCAATTTATGTAGACTCTATCTGTTGCATATTCTTACCCATTGTTCAATGTGTTTTTTCAAATATAGAACACATTAATCTCCTATTAATATTAGGGGACCACCTTCATCAACATGCATAAAAAACAATAGTAATATTAAACTTTTCACTCCCACTATTCCTTCAAACTATTTACTATGTTCAGTTTTTCCTGGGTATCACTTTTCCTTATGTTACAGGTAGATATAATGCAGCTTGGCAACAAGCTACAAAGGATAGTGCATATATGGTTAGGCTTTCACCACCTATAAGAGATAATTGAGTGTTGATTTTTAGGAATAATTTACTAATCATCCACTTCTATGAGTAATGATATGCGTCACTTGGCCTTGGCGTCATGACCTAAGTATGTGGAGTTGAGTGAAAATTCAAACTTAGTGAACTTTTTTATTATTATTTTATATTATCCCTCAATATTATCCCAAATTTTCCTTTTATTCTTTTTAGTTCAACATAAATTAACATTATTATGGGAGCTTTTAATTTTTTTTAGGTCTCCAATCCTTAGTTATATATATAATGAATTCCTCCCACTTTAGACAATTTGACAACATCATATGTAAATACCACTACAAACAAAGGCATTGTTGAAGGAATAATGGTTAATAATGGTATCCAATTCAGGATTTCGATTAATTAAATAATGGTTAATGATGTTTAAAAAGACCTCTAAATAACTAAATCTATTTTTTATCATATAAAATAGGGGAAACATGGGTATCGACTATTCTAAATTAAAACAAGATCGATATTCCCAAAGGAGTTATCGGGGAAATACAGGCAAAGATCCTTAGGACCATATTATTTTATTCTAATAGTTGTATATACTTCCATTCCATGATTCACATGTGTGTGTGCAACATAGATCATTTGTGAGGGAGGAATGGTAGGTGCATGAAAACTTTAAGCCTATTAGTTTGTAATTTCCAATTCAATCCAAGATAAATATATTTTTACTACATGTTTATCAAGTGATGAAAATGTTTCGTATATTTATAACTTTCTAGTTATTGTATAGAAATATAGTAACACATTTCAAGATATATGAATTTCATAACACAATTAATATTTTTAGGATCATATTCATGATTTATATTCAGGCTGGCTATGGAATTTGAGCACTGCCAATGGATAAGATGACAGTTTCCAAGACTTCAGGAATACACTCGGAGTTCAATTTCATTCCCTATAGTGAATTAATGATATAAAAAATTCCATATTATTGTTACAAGGGATCTGAAAATTAATCATATATAATGGTTCCACATGACTATATTTTATCAACATGGGTTGATTGTAATATTATCTATGAGTTTTTCACAACCCATTGATTTTGTCACTAGTTCTCATGCATGTAGGTATGGGTTATAATATCATTTAAATTTATAGGATGTATCAAAATTATACAATGGATAAGGAAATATGTTAAATTTTGATCTAATATGAAACATGTGTCCAAAAACATTTTTTATCCCAAGATACTGGTATTGGGTTGATGTTTGAGTATACTGAAGTGTGTATTTTTTCTCCTCACAAGATGATGACGAATAATGTCTACAAGGTTAGTATGGTGGATTCCAAGGACAAAAAAATGTACTAAACTAAGAACCAATGAAATTAGAAGGATAAGAAAGAGGTTTCAGGTCATTTCGGTCAGTAAAATGCTCATCTCTAACAATATATCATTATTAAGGATATGACACATCTTAAGCCTGTGATGAGGTGAACAAGATAAAAAAATACTTTAACACTTAGTAAAAAGGCCATATTATAAGAAATTAGTTAAAGTTGAAGGGTTATAATATCTCTATTTATATATATATATATATTAATTAATTCAACTTCTGGAGAAACTAACCTATCATTGAGAATGTTGGGCATCTATGGGTTACAATCTAAGGTGGCTTATGAATCACAAATATTGACAATGTAAAACACCCACATGTATCATGAATGAAAATATTCTAATGAGTTTTATCCTATATATAAGTGAGAAATAAATTTTTGTGCATACTATTGATATTAGATTTCTTATCCTCAAATACATATAGGAGATTCTAGAAAATGGGTATGTTTAATGGGTCATCAATAAGAATATTGGTGTAGAATGGTATGATTACCATGACCTTGATGTCTATTTTGAAGATCATATAAGTATATTGTCTTTAATTTTCAATTTATTAATTTCCATTAATTTTTTTCTTCCTTTATATGATGTAAGTTGGGTAAAAAACTAGAGAGTATCCTCTATAAGATGAAATTGGAACTTCAAATTACTATTATACATGGTCAACCACCCTAGTGGAATAATATCTTTCATCACGATACTAGCTGATGTTGGAGGTGGATGACAATAGTCCTATATTTACATTTATAGTTCTCATACTATCTATATAGAAGTTGAAACTGGATAATCATTCATCCCTAGATAAGAATTGATTGATTAATACCATATTTTCTACTCATATCTACATCAGAAAATGAGGTAAATTTTCCAATAATATTATGGACATTTCCTTTAATTATTGACATTGAATTTTTTTTAAAAAATTCCTCTTTCTCATAGATATATCATTATGAGTCCAAACTAGATGGTGTAGTAGAGGGATGAATATCATTAGGTAATGAATGCTTCACCAATAAAACGAATCCCCAACCCCAATTAGGTCATTTTCTATAATTTTAAATAAAATAATAATTTAATTATTTTCTAAATTTATTTTATTATACATCAATTCATTATCATGAATATTACAAGGACTACTAGACACTATAACACATTCGGATGTTGAGGTGGGGGGCCTTAACTACAAGTGGAAAAGTTTCATTGCTCCGAGTTGAATCCCTCATTACCATTGACGAGGACATGGTTTCTTTGAATTATTCCAAATTCCACAAAAATAAGGCTTTATAAATAGAGGAGACAAAAAGGATTAGTTCATTGGGAATCCTCAATGATCAAGAAATGGGAATTTTTAGTTTTTAATTCTGGAAAATATTCTCTATGTTGATGCACCAATCACCCCAGTTGATGAGTTGGAGGTGTTGAGAGAGATCTTCACACATTACCAAACTAAGGTAGTTGATAGATAAGACAAAATAATAATGGAATATGTTCCTACTGAAAATTTTAATTGTGTAGTGAAAATAGGGGAAATTAACATTCTGTATGATGGAGTTAAATCTTGAAGTTGTACATCCTCTATTATCATATCCATTGACTGATATATATGTTTCATATCATCAACCATAAAAAAAACTAGTATCCATAGATTACCAAGTAAAATATTTTCCAATTATAATGTATTTATTATTTTAAGCACCCCAAATCATTGAAAATATTTATATTTTTTTACATTAAATGAATTATTGTCATCTTATATTCTGGTCTCCCTAGTGGAACAAAGTTCAAACACATTATCCCTTAGGTGTCAACGTTCCATAAGAAAAATTTTGTGGTAGAACATCTAGCTATTTATACATGGGATTTCTCTTAGATAACTATGGAATCGCCTATAAAATCTATAATACATGTTAATTACTTTGGGATAAGAAAAATTAGATTATAGTGAAATCTTTAATGTCACAAAGAAAATTTTTGATGAGTGGGAGAGAATCAAGAAAGTCCAACTAGAGATTGAAAGGGTTGAGGTTATGGTTCACCCTATATAGAATAGGGATATGGCACATTGGTAGATAAATTTCCATGATGTAATAGTGTATGAGTGATGATAATTTTTCCTAAAATATGTATCCTTGGAGAAAAACATCTATTAGTATCTAATCGAAATGAAGGAGTAAATAATTTATCATGAGAGGCTCACAGATGATGTTTTGAATGTGGGATGTAATTATAAAATTAATACCCATGAGTTTATATTATATTAATAGGTATACACCAAAAAATTGGTTTGACTTACTAGGTTTTTTGAGGACTCAAAGTGATCATTCATCCTTTTCCCAGAGTCGATATAACTCTCATTGTAGTATACTTTAAATACCACATCTTATTCTATTTTTGTAATAAATTAGAATGAGGATCCATGTTTTAGGATGTGCTTCGGATTTTTCATAATGACTGAAAAAAAAATCTTAAACAATTTTTCATTTCTTGATTCTTTTATTTCCTCAACTATCAATTCATGATAATTTCTAAAACTCATAAAGAGTAATATCATAATAAGTGAATCCCCTTGAACATTTTATGACAGTGGTTTAAGTAAATTATACCTTCAAAATACTTGTAACAATTATGATATTTATAATTCAACATATTATCTATTAAAATGTACCCTCAAATAGATATAGGCGGTCAGGATATTTAGCACATATGCTATCACCATAAGCTAGGAAAGTTCAAGAGGCAAAAGAAAAAAAATTATTTCCTCCTGAACATTTAATATTAAATTCATATAGATGGTTTAGATTTTTAAAACGTTTACCATAATTTTAATCCAAGGTTGGTCTATTTGGATATATTATAGTTTAATTAATAAATATAATAAAAATAAAAAAGTTTATTTTTGAAGGATTTTTTAAATTCTCCAAAGAGGTTAAGTACCCTGAAATTACACCTTTATACATTTCACACAAATCATATAAATTAATATGTTCAAGAAACATACGTTTACCCTAACTTCTTTTAGGATATATGGATATAGAAAGTATATGTTAACTTTTTCCATGGCCAAATCGTGTTCCTTGTATGTTTATGTGTTTTTATATTATCCCTAACATTTTTTTTTAATTTTTGGATGGGGAGAAGTTTAATGGGTATAAACTTTAATTTTTCTATACCTCCTTTTGTGTGTTTTAAATTTTTTTTTTCAAATTATCCTTTATAAAACGCTCAATATATTCCATAATCTATGAATGGTGTAGACCTAGTGAGTGAATAATTGACTTTTTCCCAGGATACGTTTGAGGATTTTCAACCTTGTGAGTTCAATTTTCATTTATTTTTATAGAATAAGGTATTTAATTTTTGACCAATGAAGTTGGGGTTTAAGGATAGATAAAATTTACCATGATATGAGGTGGTATATACACTTAGGTAAAGAAGACTACCTGATGTGAATTGAGATCCCAATACTAATATATAATGTCTCAAGGACAATTGCATGTAGATTAAGGTCATATTTTTCATACCAAGAGTTTTGGGGGTTTAAGGTCATATGTCATTTCCAAAATATGAATTGTTGTAAAAATTAACAAGGTTGGGGTGAACCTAATGTGATTGGAGACCTCAATACTAGTTTAGAAAACATCAATCTATTGGTGCACATAGTTTAAGGTCATAGTACTCCATCCAAGTCATTAGGGTGGGACAACCCAAATTGGTATAAAGATTGAGGATTAATTTAATACTATTAAATAATAAAAGAGAATAATTTAAATCATAAATTATTTTATTTGAATAAAAATTTGATTAAATGGGATTAACATGTTGAGGATGATTCTTGAAAATTTTTGATTAAAAGGTTCTATGAAATTATTTCCAAGGGAATATAGTCTTAGTGGATCTTATACTTTGAAAAAAACATGCCTCTAGTTTGAAGGATAGAAATATAGTATAGATATCATTACTAAGAATAGGTTGTAGTTTTGTAATCAGATAAACACATTACAATTAGCTGTGTAATATTTGTGGTGATTCAAACACTTAAGGTATGATGTGCGGTCTATGGGAAGAGGATATTAAAAAGGTGATTGTTACACTATAGTCTAAATTGACCATGTTGAGGATATTATAGAACATTGTGTGGTAGTTGATCTAGCTTAATATTTATGATTGGGCCTCAAATAAATCGTCCACACATCACTACATAGCCTAAAATAATTGGAATCAAGCTCCACGTAGTTCATATCTAATATATATCGTCCTTGCTTAGTGTCTAATATAGAAGCACACTATTTGATTGAGGAAGTCATACACCAGGAGAGGGATTTGAAATTGTTGAAATCTATGGTTTTTAACAAGATGGTTAATCTAGACATAACAACATATACTACAATAAAAATAATATATCCACATGCAGTTCTAGGTAAACAGTCTCTTCAAAAATCATGATTATATATATGAGAGAAAGGGAGACATACAAAGTCTTATTTATTAAATAAGGGAGGATAAAACCCAACATGTACTAGTAAATGAACTGTTACCAGGAAAAAATCAAGCATGGAATCTTTCGATAGTTTTGGAATGAGAGATCAATGCATAGCTCTGTATCCAATGGAAAAAAATTAATACAAAATTATTTTTTGAGAGAGGAATTTTTATTCTAGTGAATGTTAAGATTCATTGATAATACTTATATAGATATCAAATATAGGACATATGTATCTCTTTATATAGTCTCTCAGTGTATTTGTAATGTAGATTTCCCAATGTGAATGTGGAATACAAATACACTATGTGTTCTTTGATGAAAGTGAGTTTTTAGTTTGATCCAAGAAAAGTGATATGGATATTAATGTAGTTCTAGGAAAATATCAACAGAAACCTATATCATGTGTATGACAAGGATATAATGATCATTCCCCAGTATCAGTCTATTGAAGGGAAAGTTTGAAATTAATAAATCAAACCACCGAAACAAAAATACATAATTCCAAGAAATGGAGGATTTTATCTTAATGTAGATTTATGGTTAAAACCCATACGATGGGAAATATTACATGAATATATATCTCATGTATAGTAATTTAGTCATATAAAAGAGACTACTCCAAGTATTTTAAGGGTTATATAGGGTTTACCAAATGTCATTCAACTTAATGACATGTGAAAAGGAATCATTTGACATATATTTTAATGTTATAGAATGAGGAATTTTATATATAGGAATTTATAAAGATCTAGTTTATTTGAAAAATATAATAGCTTTATCTTAGTTTTGATATAATGGATAAAACATGGAATTAATTGATAAAGTCTTAGACACCAATACAAAATAGAAGATTGATTAGGAAAAATCATATGCCAGAGAATAATGAAAGAAATATATAAATTTCTATATATCATTAAATAATAGGAATAAATCCATTCATAGTTATAGGAAAGGGGGCCTCTATATAGATTTGGATCATGTTCCTGGTAAAGTGAGGTAGTTTTGTTTCAATGTTAAGATATTTTCATAAACCCAATATCACAAGGATTAATGTTGATGGGATTTGTGATTAGACTCAAAATTAGATTCCCATGTCTTGATACAAATATTATAATAATAGGAATATATATATATAATTTTAAAAATTATCCTCTATTCATATCATGATCATGTGTAGGGAAAATAAGTTGGTCTAGTCCTAGTGTATGATTATTAAATAAAACCCTAAGTGAACATGTAAATCCATACACTATAGACTCTTATATAGATCTGAATTCTACATAAGGTAATAAGGTTATATGAAATACACCACTCTTAATAGTTTATGTCCTTGTAGGATGGATCATATAAACTATATTTTAATATCATGTGAAAATTACTAAAATGTCTAGTAGTTTAAGTTTGTATGAAGAGTAAATTTTCAATAAATTTAAATGTCTTATAGATTAGACATTATTATTATTTTTTAAAGTCTTGCAGCTAGGAATTTATGATCACATAAAAAAACTATGCAATGTATTTCATGAGAAACATTTTACTGGTCATAATAATGACATGTTATTCATCCATTATAATTAAGTAGTAAATTTTATTAGAGTATACCATATGTATGTTGTAAGTTCATTACCATTTATTCTCAAGATTTAGAGGTTTCTTATTGACTATAATATAATTTCTCATAGCCCTCGCTAATCCCCTTAGATAAATGAAGGGAGGATATAATTCTTATTAAATTCTCTCACAACTCAATTTTGATTGATCTCAAGGTTATACAGTATGTATAACCTATTTTGATTTTGTTTTTTCAATTAATCTTACCATATCTGATAATATCTTACTTTGAATAGTTTATCATAACTAGATTTTAATATTAGGGGGAACTAAACCTTTCTAGGTAGGATTACCTTCTTCCCATATACAAGACAGTATGGAGTTATTTGTTTAGTAGTACGGTTTGTGTTGTGATAATACCAAAGATCATATTAGAGCTTATCAGGTCTAGTTTAATTATCTTTATCTCCTATTTTATGAAGAATTTTGTATGTATTTTTTTTTTAAAGTCTTCTATCTTTTTTCACCATTGTATGATATAAAGATGAATGGTTAGGCTAAATATTTCACTCCTGATATAGCCACTTCAATTAAAAAACACATAAATTGGTACCATTATCTAACAATATTGTGTGAAGGAATCTAAATATAAAAATAATATTAGACTTTAGGAAATGGATGATACCCTTTGCTTTGAATTATTTGAGGGGAACATCTTCGGACCATTTTGAGAATAATTTGGTGGTATTTAAAATTAATACGAATATCTAGGGTGTTTCTAGATGGAAACGACCCATGAACGCTATCCACTATATAATATATGGTTAAGAGTATTTAGTGGGGACAAATAATTCAGGGTTTGAGGGATAAAATTGGGAAATGAAGGCATGTAATTTTTTTAGAAACTCAAAAAAATTATTTCTTATTGATGGCTATAATTATCTAAGCATACAAATTTTATAGAATATATTGGTTCTAAGTCAGTGGGTAACACGGATGAAAGTATGGACTTCTTTCATAACAATGAGGGTTTCTCCAACTTCAACACCCCATAGGAGGACCCCATCAAAACCTCATTTCTAGATGTCCTTCTAATAATTTATACCATCATAAAGAATGAATTATTTTACGTGAGGATAGCTTTATTTCTACTTATCTTAATCCCATAGGATAATCTCATGTTAAAAATACTCTATTATGCGATACATCTAGCCATTTTTGGAATAATATGGTGAGGATAAAGACTCACATTTATCATGGGTGGTGTTAACTTCATTGATTTATTTCATATAACTTATAAATAATATAGATACAACCCTATGATGTGTGATGTGGAGATTGTATTTCCTTGTTCTAGATATTCCAAGGTTGTAAATAAATTGGACTATTTATTTTATTAGGAAATTTTTAATGTGAGATATGAGTTGGTGTTGTCTATAGGGGGGATTCATCCATCAACCCTCACACAAAATTATGCAACTGAATCAACTCTTTCTTCTTATTAGAATAGTCTCCATTAATTTTATTGATTGGAAAGTATAAATCACCATTAATATTTAATCAGACAATTGGTATTTATAGGACCTGGTCCTAGCTACAAAAATGTGCATGATATTCTACCTCATTATTGGTACATACATCTAACAATAGGAAGGAGTAAGGAATAAATTTTTTTCTGGAGAGATGGACATGATCCCAAGGATGACCCCATTTATAATTTATTTTTCTATACATATTGTTATTTAGTTCTGATATGCACAACCAATATATATCTCCCATATTTGAGAAAATCCATTGATAGAGAAAACTTCTTATTTGGGGAGTTCTACATCCAAAAGTGGCCTTCCTGGGATAGGAAGGGTTACTGTGAAATATAATAATTCCTTCCAATACATTTCTTTATTAGAAACAAATTTTAGATCAAATTGTTATAGGATGAATTCATAATATTCTAGAAACCCACATAACTTTTGGGTACTAAAGATATACTTGGGTGGATCAATATAAGAGAGGAGGGGCCTCATTATTCTAAAACCAGAATCTAACATTATATAATATAAAAAATAAATTCAATTTCTACTAAATATTAGAATAATTGGTATTAGTATCCAATGTTTTCCTACTAAGATAATAGACACAATTACTGAAACATTATTCTGAGAAGTGATGGAACTAAGTGATTATTCTAGGGTTTTTATACAAAATATGTGAGGATTTTTTTCTATGATAATTATTAAGACTGATGGGTGTGAATTGAACTATAATAGATCTTCGAATAATTTTTGAAAATCTACATCTCTGTGATAGGTGGACCCTTTCTTCATTAAATTTGTAAAGGTAAAATACTACCTAGTGTGACTAGTTATGAAGAGCTTAATATAAGTGATATTTTTGGGAGTCCCCTAAATTCCTTGAGGTTTTGAGAATTCAAATCCAGTATCACCTTGGTATTTTTATAGTAAAAATGCTTATTGTGATATAATATCACTAAGATAAAAAATATTCCTTAATTTTTCCTCAATATCATATTTCCATATGATTTTCTTTAACTTATACTTTTTTATTTTTTATAATATTTCCTCATGATTAGAAATAAAAAAGATAACATTATTAATATTTGGACATCAGTTATTTCATGTAGTATTCCATAATTTCCCATATAAAGGCCTTAAAATATATTGTGTAGCACATTGATATATGCAACTAGTGTTCTTTAACCCAAAGGAAACCACTTGGTAACAATATTCCAGATGGGTTTCCCTGATCGTGGAGGTTTACTCATATTTAGATACCTCTTGAATCTAGTTATTGCTAGAATAATCATCCATAAATGATAGATCTTTTAAGCTAGTTGTTTCATTTATTAATATTTATATGGTGAGGAATTGGAAATTATCATTAGGTAAGTGACGGTTGATATCTTTAAAATCAATGAAAACCAAATTGCTTCATTATTTCGATTGGTGGGGACTATATTGATGAGACACTTTGGGTATTAAACATCTCAAATGATTTTTTCTTTAATCATCTGATATATTTTGGCTTCCACTTTGTCAGCATGGGTTGGCTGGATTCTTATTTATACATATTTATATCCATAGTGGTCATCTAGTAAACCCAAATTATGGGTATTCAATTAATAATCAAACCTCGTAATTTCTTTTAACTACATGGAAATACATCTCAATGATGTTTAATGAAAGGAATATATTTCTCATGTTCTTCAAGAGTCATTCTGGTACTAATTATAATTATATCAATTCACGCCTCAAACAAAACTTTATTATAGGAATCACAACATACCCTTCCAACAAATACACACCAAGTATTTTGACATTGATTCATCTCCCTTGGAATGTGTGTTCTGATTAGGAATCACTAATTTCGTGCAGTTTCCATTTGATTTATTTATGGAACTAGAAACATCCAATGGTTCTTTTTCCAAAGGGACTTTCTTTCCAAAGTTTTCATTCATTAGATTAGGACCTACAATAATTAAGAACATACATTGGTTGAGAGTATGGGAGTTCGGAATCATCAAACCCTTTTTGGGGAATTATTTCATATTCTAAGACTCTCTTATAGATTTGAGATTATTCTCCTGAATCCATATTAATTATCAAAGTATAACGTATGTTTCCCTTGTAATTTGGAATCGATTATTATCATGTGTGAAATTATGAATCATCCGTATGTATTCAAGGTTATTCATTAATGGAGATATCCAGATTTATATGACATTCTCCATTAGTGGTATCCTCTTATATACAATTTACAGATTCTTTTTTCCGTTGTAACGGTAATACTGGTTTTCAATCCACTTAGTTGGGCACTCTAAATTATATTATCTCCCAGGGAGAAAAAACATCGTTTTGATTTTGGGATTGTACCCATAAATAGGCTACCTATGAATCCTTGTGGAAAGAATCATAACCCTCATATTTAGGTGGTACTTAATGGGACACGCAATACCTTTTAAGGTTGTGTAATAATGACCTAACCATATAGTTTAATGTCATCTGGTAGGGATATCTAAGTGAAAGGTTCTTATTCAATGCTTTGTACAGGACTTATTCCTAAGGAGCCCAAGGAACCTAGAAGGGATATTCATTTCTAATTAGAATTAGACCCTGCTAGGAATGTGGATGAGAAAGGATATTGTTGATTTAGATTTTGATTTTTCATCCTCAAGGAGGATTCCAATGTATCTTAGGTGGAAGAAAATTATAGCCCACATAGTTTGGGAGTCTCACAGGGGTGTATGCTCCTTTGAGAGAAATAGGTTGGGGATTACTTCTAAATGAGATGCCCTGGTGATTTTGGGGTTAAATTTATGGATTACTCCTAAAGAGGATTCCCATTTATAGATGAGATGAGATGGAACTCAGGCCTTAAAAAGACATCCTACATATCCATGTTTTGATGGGAATAAAATTTCTCATAGTTTATTCAATGAGGTGTTTTTTAAAATGTTGTGACCATAAAAAATCTCCAATCCCACGTGAGTCACGATCGGTGTGAGAAACAACAGGATTTGAAAGATTCAACAAAGACCTACACACTTTTCCTCCTATACTAGTGGAAGAGGATGGTCCTACAGTGGTGATGGTGGATGAGGGCGTGGAGTTATGACCCTTTTAAAGTGGGATGACAATGGGGTTCATTTTATATGGACCAAAAAGATTGGGTCTTACTCTAGGAGGGATTCCCTAAAATTGGTTCTGGTAGGGGAGGGATACTTCTTCTTTGTTCAAAAGTAAAAGTATGTGTGAATCGAACCTTTCCTACCAGGGACCTGAGGTTCTAGTTTTTAGAGATGATAAGGGACGGGAATGGACTGAACCCTAACCCTCCAAGCTGATAACTTCCAAACACCATTCCTGGGAGACATGTCCATATGACTGTGAATATAAAAACCCACAGACACTACATGAATCTTGAGACCATTATGAAAAAAATCTAAGAAACCATTCAATACGGATATACAAACCCAAATGGGATACATTCTTCTGTGAATTTACTATGGGTTTGGTAAATCAAGAGGTTTTTCCAAAGGCTTCAACATAATTTATTTTGAATAAGAGAAATAATGAAGATGAATTCTTTCCATGTAAGATTTTGAGGAAGGCTTGTATTGGATGATGGAATAAGGTGGCTCAAATAGGGGAACCCAATTAGGTATCTAGCATGCAGGTATAATCACACACATAGGCTTGACAGACCTGATGTTTACTTAAGTGATGAAAAACCTGGATGATAAAACCTGGGTGAGACTTGACTCAAGCCTTCAAGTGTATTCGCAGCTATTCCCAGAAGTGGTTTTCACAAGTTACTTTGGGAGGAATTGGTGGTGCACAAGTGTTTCTGATTTAGGAATGTTGTGTGCATTAAGTGCGCAAGTGATATGCATTTCAAATATTGAAGGGAATTAAGTCCTATGATCCTACTATAATTCCTCTACCATTATTGTTAATGAACTACTTTGAGGGTTATGTATGACTTATACAAAGCTCTAGGGTGACCAGAGAAACAATTGATCTTTAGGGAAATCTATTCATACAAATGAGACCCTAATGGTCTATTTATAGGAAAATAAGTGACCCTGGGAGAATTGAGATTGGGCACACATGTATGTGGCCTTCCATAGTTGTGGCACACAATTATCTACATGCAATATTAGTGGCGATCAAGTAGGCTTGCGTGGTGACGGTACCTTGGGTGCCTCTTTGGATAAGTATACAAAATAATTTCTATAGTGGGGGATGCACCCCTAAACCCTTGAATGGGATCCATGTTGAGCTACAGTCAAGACCCTTCGCTACCATCACTGGACCCTATGAAAATACCAAGCCGCACCATGAATGTTTTGATCTCAATTGAGGAAATTTTCCAGAAAAGTGCATGGAAGATATTTTATGGGGTCTACAAAAGCCCCCCTAAAATTTTGATTCTTTAGAAATGAAAAGAGTCATGTTCTAAGGTAAAAGCAGGGCACATTGATGTGGTGTAACATTATTTTGTTAGATTTGGAGCTCCATATGGTTTTGAAAGATGATCTAATTTTTTCCTAATCCATGGGGTCTAGAGATCATAGTTTTATTTTTATTATGGTTATATAAACAACCCCAAAAACATTGTATCATTAGTGTCATTACACCTGATTCTTTACTAAGCTCTATATGTAGGATACTTAGCCAGTAATATTTCTCTTTTTCATAAATTCCCCGTTTTGGTTTTTTAACCTAACTAGTTTTGTGCCTTTTAATTTCATTTTTATATATTCCCTAGACTATATGGAGTATAGGTCTAGTGAACTGAGACTTGAATTTTTTCTAGAGTACCCCTTGCGGGATTTCAATATAGTGAGTACCATGAATTTTTATTTTAATAGGATTTTAGAGTCATGTATGTTGGACTAATATGTAAAGACCCATAAATTTCAAGGAAATTTTTTTCTTAATTTTCTTTGGAATTTTACAAGAGCGCAGTCTCTGACGGACCTGATTCCGAGGCCCGGTGTGCCCGAAATCATTTCTCGAAGTTTGGCTCGGGTACGTTCAGTGAACGGACGAGCGGGTTTTTCTAACTTTTGAACCGGTGCCCGGAATCGAATTCCGATGGCACCGATGAAATCGCAGCGCTGGTATTTGCTTAGAAACGCCTCTTCCGGAGTTGCTTTTGCTCGGGTGTGGTTTTTAATTTTAGGGCTTAAAGTTAAGAAATAAAATAATTTTACGAAAACTTTATTTTATTTCACTTAAGCCACTTGGAAGCCACTTGAAGCCACTTAAAAGCGGCCTAAACTAAGTTGAAATGGATAGGGTGCTGTCCAGAAATATCCTACCCCCTTGGTAGGATATTTGCAAGGTGGGGCCCGCACGAACCCCGCCGTTTCTTTCCGCTAAGTAACGCACCCACGAAAACTCGTCATTATGAAAGTCAACTGACGCGTTTTCTTGAATTCTTAACAGAAAATTTAATTGGGCGGTTTATTTCGTAAATTAAATTAGTTGTTTCTTTCGTTGAATTAATTCAACGAATTGATGGGTCGTTACTTACTCTCTTTTTTCGTTTGATGGCGTAATAATAAAATAAGACCAACCAATCTTTTTGGAGGATTATTGGTTGAGAGGTTTGACAGAGTCCCCGTGCCTTTATCCTTCTTTGTGAAGAACGCGAAGAACGCCGGCCTCCGATGAAGAACGCCGAACCCGGAAATCGACGACGCGATGCTGTGATCCGTGACGCCGACGTTCCCTTCCTACAACGTTCTTCTGCGACGTCTCTTCCTCCACGACGGATCTTCGATCTGCTGCTTGAGGTAAGAATCTCAGATTTGCTTTTTTAATCTCCTTTGTGGTTTTTACCGAAACACGGATTTAATTATAATTAAATTAAATCTGTTGGTCTTGGTCCGTTGAGTTCGCCGACTCAACGACGGATTCCGCGAAGACGCGACGCCTTTCCGCGACGACGCGACGATCCCCTCCTTCCGTGACGAACAAATCCGCGAAGAACGTGCGTTCGACGACGACTACGAGGTAGGGATTTTATTTTTGGAAATTCCCTTTTTTCCCGTGTTGTTTCCGCTCAAAAAAATGAAGAACCCGATTCATTAAACAATTTTATTCCATTAAAATTGTTGAATTCATTTGTTGAATATTGTATCTCCCGTTGTTATCACTAATGCGGAGGGTGCGGGCCAAACGAACACGGCCCGACGACCCTCCGCCGTTCTTCATTGTTATGCGGATTTGACGGGCGACGACGGAACGTGCCACAATGGAAATTTTATGGTTCCGCAGTGAAGAACGAGTCCCGGGAGGAGCAGCGGCGCAGACGGGAACAAAATTGGACCACCGGAGCGATTCCGGTGGCCCGCGGAACACGCCGGCAGCACGGGTCGCCGGCGCGGCGTTGCCGGCAGCCGGGAGCAGCGGCGCCCCGGCGCGCCGCCGGACAAGGCCGCCGCGGATGAAGCCGCGGCGGCGGCATTCGCGGACCTGCGGCCGCGCGGGTCCGGTGCACTCAGACGCGGCAAAGCCGCGTCCTTGATTCAGTGCGGCCCCACGCGGGGGGGCCGCGACACCTCCAGGCCGCGGGGGCAGCGCCCCGCGGTGCCCCGGCCGTTCGGCCGCTCGGCCGAACCGAGCCAGGCCGGTCCGACCGGCTGGGCCGCGCCCTGGCCGTACCGGACCGGGTCGGGTCGACCCCGGGGGGGGGGGGGGGGTCGGGACGGGCTCAGACCCCCCGTCTTTGGACAGTTTTCGTTCAAATGCCTGTAACATAAGCTACGGGACTCCAAACGACTCGTCGTCAGCGGAAACGCGATCCTTGGATCGAGACGGTCGTTTTGGTATATCTCACTCAAGGTTTCGGAATACTTTGAGTTTGGCCAGGTTGGTTCGTACACGAAACCAACCGGGCCCTCGGATCGGAAACGCTCATATCTTGAGCTACGGATGTCTGATTGACGTGTCGTCGACTTCGTTGAATTCCTCTAAGTGAGACGGATCTTTTGGCTTACTCTGCCCGAGGTTTGGACGCAGGTGGAGTACGGTCATGTTGGTTTTGCCTTAAAAACCAACCGGGCCCCTAGGACGAAAAGGCCAATAACTCTCAGACCGGGCGTCCGATTGACGTGCCGTCTGCGTCGTTGAGTTCCTGTTGACGATACGGAACTTTTGGATACATCAACTTCGGACTTTGTGTCAGTTGATGTATCAGCCTCTCAGCTCGTGGAGCGGACCCTCCCGAACGAGCTTGATGTGTGCGGGAACCCTAGAGCTGGCTGCGACTGCTACTTCGACAGCGACGACCGTGCAGAGATCCCCAGTGGACTGCGGCGACGACCGTGCAGATATCCTCAGTGGAATGCGATGACGACTGTATAGAGATCCTCAGTGGACTGCGACGACTACTGCACTCCGCGATCCTATGGGGATCAGTGCTACAGGTCCTGTGTGGGCCCGATCCTGTGTGGGTCCGATCCTGTGTGGGTCAGCGCTCAGCGGTTCTGTGTGAGCCAGCGCCTACAGGTCCTGTGTGGGCCCGATCCTGTGTGGGTCTTTGCGGGGGTTAGTTACCTATAGATCCTTTGTGGGTCCGACGACTTAGATGGATCAGTGATCATCTTTATCGTCATCCGAAGAAGTATACCTGTGTGAGCTGAATCTTCTGTTACTCTCCTTTGTGGATTGTGTTGAGCTATCCTGTGTGGATTTACTGTTTACTCTCCTTTGTGGATTGTGTTGAGCTATCCTGTGTGGATTTACTGTTTACTCTCCTTTGTGGATTGTGTTGTGCTATCCTGTGTGGGTTTACGTTTGCTTTCCTGTGTGGACTAGGTTGTTCTTGTGCTCGGATGTTGGAGCCGAACGGGAATTGACGACTTAGGTATATGTATGGGCATATACCTAAGCCATGTCAGATGTTACTTCGTGATTGTATCTTTCCTTTGTGGTTTATCCTTTGTGGATTTCGGGAGACCTTCAGGGGTCTCGAGGTCCCTACTGAGTAGCTTATACTCACCCCTGCACGGGCTATGCCCGCACTTCGTTGTGTTGGTTGCAGACGACGGACAACGCTGATCATGGTGGAGGCTTGCGGAGCAGGACAGTACCTGGAGGTGGACCACTGGGCGGGACGTACTCGGAGCGGTCAGGTGGACCCGAGGAGCAGTGGAGGCTATCTGTACCCACCCTTCAGGTGGGAATTCCAGAGGACGGCTCGACGCTGCGACTTTTCCTTTCAGCTGCTGTTTTTCCTTTTAGTTGTACTTTACAGTTGGGCTTGTATTTCCGGCCCCTTTTACTTTCAGCACAGCTTGTACAGTTTTTACTCAGTGTTCACTTTTCCGCTTGCTTACTCTGTGGTGCTTGTTTACTTTTCAAAGGAAATGCCTTCCCTTTTTACTGGGATTTACGCCTTGCTGCTAGTCGCTAGCCCCTGGCCTATGGAAGGCGGGCTTGGGGAAGTCACGGCACGGGCCCCGAGGACGGGTCGTGACAAGTTGGTATCAGAGGCGGTCGGTTCTACCGCAGACTCTGATATTTATTCTATGTGAAGCAATAGTGTTTAGTGTATTGGGTGTGGTAATCAGTCCAGGGAGTCCAGTGTTGGTGCGGCGGCCGACGTATCCGTACACCAGGACCCTGACTTCGGATTTCCGACTTAATGCACGAAAACATTGATTGCATGTGTGTTTCAAGTTTTCTTTGTGATTACTTGTGTCAGCTCACTAGGTATACTGTTCTGACCATGGCGCACTTGTTTCCTTTTCAGGATGGCCCCACGACGGCAGCCAGCTAGGGTTCTGAGAGTAGAGCACGACGACAGCCCGCCGAGCGACGAGGCCTCGGTACAGGGCACGTTGACAGCAGAGGCACCAGCGGTACCTTTACCCGCCGAGCCCCCGATGCTTCCAGTGCTGACCGCTGACGATGCACGACACCTCGGAGCTCTGCACGAGTTCCAGCACCAGCGACCACCTAGGTTCCATGGGGAGATGGACCCCCAGGTAGCCGAGGACTGGCTGGAGGCGGTCGTCCGAGTTTTCAGGCTAGTGAGGACACCAGCAGACCTCATGGTGATCCTCGCAGCGAGCCTACTGCACGCAGAAGCAAGACGATGGTGGAGCATGATGCTCCAGGTGCATGATGAGGCCTCCCTCATCTGGACGGACTTCGAGAGCCTCTTCCGCTCAGAGTTCGTCCCGGCCACCCTTCGTGTGGTGTGCATCCACGAGCTTCTTCAGCTACGGCAGGGCAGCTTGACGGTCGCCCAGTACACGGCGAGGTTCACCGACCTTTCTCGCTACTCGACAGACATGGTACAGGACCCCTTCTTCCAGGCCCAGACCATCGAGCAGGGATTGAGACACGAGATCAGGGCATCACTGATCTCCCTCAGCATCCCGACCCAGGAAGGAGTGCTGGAGCGAGCCCTTCTAATCGAGAGATTTCTGGCTGAGTCCATAGCGAGACCTACCGTAGGGCGGTAGGTAGCAGAGTCTTCGGCAGCTGGTAGCCGACGGATGACTCAGGGTTCCAACCAGACCAGACCTTCCGGAAGATGACCTCGGGACACTGGCTCGGCAGTGCGGGGCACACAGCGCGGAGCCAGTCTTCCGAGAGGCAGGTAGTGCTACTCCTGCGGTGGGCTGGGCCACATGGCTCGTGACTGCCCGACCCGCCGTACCGAGGAGCAGCAGACGGTGGAGGGGCCACCCAGGCAGAGGCAGAGGGTCAACCATGGCGGTCCGCAGGGAGGAGGCGGATGAGGCAGAGGAGCTGGCCGAGCAGCAGGTGGTGGGCGATGCTTTAAGGCTCTGCCACCACCACCACCACCAAGAGGACTGCCCCGACCACAGGGAGCTGGCGGGCAGAGACAGGCTCAGCTTCACACAGCGGAGGCCTACAACCACGGCGCGCCAGAGATGATTCGAGGTACGATCTGTGTCTATTCCACCCTTGCTGCAGTTCATATAGACACAGGAGTGAGTCACTCTTTCATAGCCACTGCCCTTGTTCGGAGGTCGGAGATTCCGACAGAGCCTTTGGCTCGATCCTTACGGCTAGAGACTCCTACGGGATCAGACTCGACGATTACGCACTGGTGCCGACAGTGTGATCTTACTCTAGGAGGCGAGAGTTTCGGCTGGGATATTTTTGTAGCGGCGTCGAGGCCTTACGACGTCATCTTGGGCATGGATTGGTTATCTACGGTCCATGCATAGATTGACTACATTAGGCGCAAGGTACGATGTGTGCGCACCGACGGGAGTAGTTTCACCTTCACCGGCAAGAAGGGAGCCTTCGCAGCACAGGATGGACTCACGCAGAGGGGAGGGCAGCCCAGCACTCATCAGTTGTCTAGCCTCATACTTGGAGCAGTTGACGTGCGGAGTCCTAGTTTTCCTGCAGTGGTGGATCAGTATGCGGGCGTCTTCCCTGATGACGTTCCAGGGCTACCTCCTCGCAGAGAGGTAGACTTTTACATTGACTTGTACCCCGGGACAACCCCGATATCCACTCCAGCATATCGGATGGCCCCCGCCAAGCTTCGAGAGCTACAAGTACCGTTTGAGGACTTGCAGAGCAAGGGGTTCATCCGACCCAGTGTTTCACCCTGGGCTTCGCCGATATTGTTCGCCAAGAAGGCGGATGGGAGCTTGCGACTGTGTGTCGACTATCATCACCTGAACCAGGTGACAGTGAGGAACAATTATCCGCTACCCAGTATTGATGACCTCTTCGACCAGCTCAAGGGAGCACGGTGGTTCTCGAAGATAGACCTCAGGTCAGGCTATCATCAGCTTAGAGTTCGAGACGAGGATGTGCAGAAGACGGCCTTCAGGTGTCGGTATGGCCACTATGAGTTCTTGGTTATGCCTTTCGGCATAACCAATGCTCCAGCAGTGTTTATGAGCCTCATGAACAGGATCTCCCAGCCATACCTCGGTCGATTTTTTGTGGTCTTCATCGACAACATCTTGGTGTACTCGACCACCGAGGAGGAGCATGCCTACCACTTGTGGGTTGTACTAGACACACTCTGAGAGCACCAGCTTTATGTCAAGCTCTCGAAGTGCCAGTTCTGGTTATGTGAAGTCCACTTCTTGGGGCACGTCATTCCTGAGGTGGGAGTTGCAGTGGATCCCGTGAAGATCGAGGCAGTGCTAGCTTGGGAGCCACCCAGGGGCGTGACAGAGGTGCGGAGTTTCTTGGGTCTAGCCGGATACTATCAGAGATTTGTGTCGGACTTCTCCAGAGTTGCGGCGCCACTCTCAGCATTGATGAAGAAGGGGAAACCCTTCGTGTGGTCAGACAGATGCCAGCAGAGCTTCCAGAAGCTGAGGCAGAGATTGACCAGCGCACCTATCTTGAGGTTGCCTGAGGAGAGAGTTGGATACGTAGTCTACTGCGATGCATCATGGATCGGACTCGGGTGTGTCCTGATGCAGGAGCGGGCCGTGATTGCCTATGGATCACGTCAGTTGAGGCCGCATGAGCAGAACTACGCTACCCATGACCTGGAGTTAGCAGCAGTGGTCTTCGCTCTAAAGACATGGTGGCACTATCTGATGGGCGAGCGCTTTACAGTATTTTCTGACCACTAGAGTCTCAGGTACATCTTCTCTCAGAAGGACCTGAACCTGAGATAGCGGCGATGGCTCGAGTTCCTCCAGGACTATGACTTTGAGGTAGTCTATACTCCTTGGAAGGGGAACGTGGTAGCCGTTGCCCTCATCCGGAGGAAAGGCATCCAACTACTTGAGGAGGCGACAGAGCAGCTTGCCGCTTTGCAGATATCCTTCATGGATAGAGATGGAGCAGCCTTACTTCAGTCTCTCACAGTATCTCCTCCACTTCTACAGTGGGTCAGAGAGGCACAGCGTGGGGACGCTGACTTTGAGACACGACGTGCACAGATATCCTCGGGACAGGCACCTGATGGTTTCTCCATTGGAGCAGAGCACAACATCCTTTTCAGAGGACGTACCTTGGTACCAATCGCTTTACGAGAGGAGGTGCTGAGAGAGATTCACACTTCTCCTTTGGCGGTACATCCTGGAGTGGTGAAGATGTACCAGGATCTCAGACGACAGCACTGGTGGCCGGGCATGAAGAAGTTTGTGGCAGAGTTCGTTTCACGGTGCCTCACCTGTCGGCAGGTGAAGGCAGAGCACCAGGTACCAGCAGGCTTGGTACAGCCCTTGGAGGTCCCGGAGTGGAAGTGGGACGAGATATCTCTGGACTTCGTGACTGGACTTCCACTCACTTCCAGAGGTCACGACTCCATTTGGGTGATTGTTGACCGACTCACTAAGTCGGCACACTTCTTACCCATCAGAGAGCAGGGCTCAGTGGAGAGCTTGGGGCGTCTCTACGTTCAGGAGATTGTATGGCTTCACGGTGTGCCATTGACTATCGTCTCCGATCGAGACGCTCGCTTTACTTCCCGGCATTGGAAGGGGTTGCAGGAGGCGTTCGGGACGCGGCTACGTCTGAGCACCGCCTTTCACCCTCAGACGGATGGTCAGACGGAGAGGACCATTCAGACTCTCGAGGACATGCTCCGCGCATGTGTCCTCGACTTTGGTCGCAGCTAGGAGGACCACCTACCCTTGGTGGAGTTCGCGTACAACAACAGCTACCACTCCACCATCGGGATGGCACCATAAGAGGCTTTGTACGGCAGACCTTGCAGATCTTCTTTGTGCTGGACAAACCCTGGGGAGTCAGCACTCGTGGGACCGGAGATGGTCCGGGCCACGACAGAGAAGATCCATGTCATCCAGGAGCGGATAAGGACAGCTTAGAGCTGGCAGAAGTCATATGCTGACAGGTGGCGGAGGCCACTAGAGTTCGAGGATGGCGACCACGTCTTCTTGCGTGTCTCACCTCGACGTGGTTTGCGGAGATTTTTCCTAGGCGGCAAGTTGTCTCCACGCTTCATCGGGCCCTTCCAGGTCCTCAGCAGGATTGGCGAGGTGGCTTATCGCCTGGCTCTGCCACCTCAGTTGCACCGGGTGCACAACATCTTCCACGTATCTCAGCTGAGGAGATACATGCACGACCTGACACACATCATTGACCATGGGGAGCTAGACGTGGATGATGGGGAGACTTTTGCGGAGGTCCCGGTGGAGATAGATGATCGACAGGAGTGGGTCCTACGTGGGCGATCAATTCCTCTTGTGTGCATCCGATGGCAGCACGAGAACCTCCATAAGAGAACATGGGAGCGGGAGGCTCAGATACGTGCTCAGTACCCACATTTTCTTCCCTAGTTTATGATGTATCTTTACGAGGACGTAAAGCCCTGAGATGGGAGTAATGTAAAGACCCGTAAATTTCAAGTAAATTTTTTTCTTAATTTTCTTTGGAATATTACAAGAGCGCAGTCTCTGATGGCACCTGATTCCGAGGCCCGGTGTGCCTGGAATCATTTTCCGATGTTTGGCTCGGTTACGTTCAGTGAACGGACGAGCTGGTTTTTCTAACTTTTGAACCGGTGCCCGGAATCGAATTCTGAGGGCACCGATGAAATCGCAGCGCCGTTATTTTCTTAGAAACGCCTCTTCCAGAGTTGTGATTGCTCGGGTGTGGTTTTTAATTTTCGTGCTTAATGTTAAGAAATAAAATAATTTTACGACACCTTTATTTTATTTCACTTAAGCCACTTAGAAGCCACTTGAAGCCACTTAAAAGCGGCTTAAAGTGAGTTGAAATGGATAGGGTGCTATCCAGAAATATCCTACCCCCTTGGTAGGATATTTGAAAGGTGGGGCCCGCACGAGCCCCGCCATTTCTTTCCGCTATGTAACGCACCCGCGAAAACCCGTCATTATGAAAGTCAACTGACGCGTTTTCTTGATTTCTTAACAGACCATTTAATTGGGAGGTTTATTTCATAAATTAAATGAGCTGATTCTTTCGTTGAATTAATTCAACAAATTGATGGGTTGTTACTTACTCTTTTATTTCGTTTGTTGGCGTAATAATAAAATAAGACCAACCAATCTTTTTGGAGGATTACTGGTTGAGAGGTTTGACAGAGTCCTCGTGCCTTTATCCTTCTTCGCGAAGAACGCGAAGAACACGAAGAACGCCAGCCTCCGACAAAGAACACCGAACCCGGAAATCGACAACACGACACCGTGATCCGCGAAGCAGACGTTCCATTCCTGCAACGTTCTTCTGCGACGTCTCTTCCTCCGCGACAGATCTTCGATCTGCTGCTTGAGGTAAGAGTCTCAGATTTTCTTTTTTAATCTCCTTTGTGGTTTTTACTGAAACACGGATTTAATTATAATTAAATTAAATCTGTTGTTATTGGTCCATTGAGTTCGCCGACTCAACGTCGGATTCCGCGATGACGCGATGGCTTTCCGCGACGACGCGACGATCCCCTCCTTCCGTGACGAACAAATCCACGAAGAACGTGCGTTTGACGACGACTACGATGTAGGTATTTTATTTTTGGAAATTCCCTTTTTCCCGTGTTGTTTTCGCTCAAAAAAAATGAATAACCCGATTCATTAAACAATTTTATTCCATTAAAATTGTTGAATTCATATGTTGAATATTGTTTCTCCCGTTGTTATCACTAACGCGGAGGGTGCGGGCCAAACGAACACAGCCCGACGACCCTCCGCCGTTCTTCGTTGTTATGCGGATTTGACGGGCGACGACGGAAAGTGCCGCAACAGAAGTTTGATGGTTCCGCTGGGATGAACGAGTCCCAGGAGGAGCAGCGGCGCAGACGGGAACAAAATCGGACCACCGGAGCGATTCCGGTGGCCCGCGGAACACGCCGGCGGCACCGGGAGCGTCGGCGCTCCGCCACGCCGCCGAACAAGGCCGCCCCAGCTGAAGCCGCGGCAGTGGCACCCACGGACCCGAGGCAGCGCGGGTCCGGTGCACTCGGGCGCGGAAAAGCCGCGTCCTTGATTCAGCACGGCCCCACGCGGGGGACCACGGCACCTCCAGGCCACGGGGTCAGCGCCTCGGCCGTTCGGCTGCTCGGTCGAACCGAGCCAGGCTGGTCTGACTGGCCAGGCCGCGCCCTGGCCGGACCGGAATGGGTCAGACCAGGTCGACCCGGTTCGGCCGACCCCCGGGGGGGGGGGGGGGATCGGGTCGGGCCCGGACCCCCCGTCTTTGGACGGTTTTCATTCAAATGCCCGTAACATGAGCTACAGGACTCCAAACAACTCGCCGTACGCGGCAACGCGATCCTCGGATCGAGACGGGCGTTTCAGTATATCGCACTCAAGGTTTCGGAATACTTTGAGTTCAGCCGGGTTGGTTCGTACACGAAACCAACCGGGCCCTCGGAGCGGAAACACTCATATCTAGAGCTACGGACGTCCGATTGACGTGCCGTCGACTTCGTTGAATTCCTCTAAGTGATACGGATCTTTTGGCTTACTTCGCCCGAGGTTTGGATGCAGGTGGAGTACGGTCGGGTTGGTTTTGCCTTAAAAACCAACCGGGCCCCTGGGACGAAAAAGCCAATAACTCTCAGACCGTGCGTCCGATTGACGCGCCGTCTGCGACGTTGAGTTCCCGTTGACGATACTGATCTTTTGGATACATCAACTTCAGACTTTGTGTTAGTTGATGTATCTGCCTCTCGGCTCGTGGAGCGGACCCTCCCGAACGAGCTTACTGTGTGCGGGAACCCTAGAGCTGGCTGCGACTGCTACTTCGACAGCGACGACCGTGCAGAGATCCTCAGTGGACTGCGGCGACGACCGTGAAGAGATACTCAGTGGACTGCGACGACAACTATGCAGAGATCCTTAGTGGACTGCGACGACTACTGCACTCAGTGATCCTACGTGGATCAGTGCTACAGGTCCTGTGTGGGCCCGATCCTGTGTGGGTCAGCGCTCAGCGGTTCTGTGTGAGCTAGCGCCTACAGGTCCTGTGTGGGTCTTTGTGGGGGTTAGTTACCTATCGATCCTTTGTGGGTCCGACGACTTAGATGTATCGGTGATCATCTTTATCGTCATCCGAAGAAGTATACCTGTGTGAGATGAATCTTCTGTTACTCTCCTTTGTGGATTGTGTTGAGCTATCCTGTGTGGATTTACTATTTACTCTCCTTTGTGGATTGTGTTGAGCTATCCTGTGTGTATTTACTGTTTACTCTCCTTTTTGGATTGTGTTGTTCTATCCTGTGTGGGTTTACGTTTGCTTTCCTGTGTTGACTAGGTTGTTCTTTGGCTCGGACGTTGGAGCCGAACGAGAATTGATGACTTAGGTATATGTATGGGAATATACCTAAGTCGTGTCAGATGTTACTTTGTGATTGTATCTTTCCTTTTTGGTTTATCCTTTGTGGATTTCGGGAGACCTTCGGGGGTTTCGGGGTCCCTACTGAGTAGCTTATACTCACCCCTGCACGGGCTATGCCCGCACTTCGTTGTGTTGGTTGCAGACGACGGACATCGCTGATCATGGTGGAGGCGTGCGGAGGAGGACGGTACCTGGAGGTGGACCACTGGGTGGGACGTACTCGAAGCGGTCAGGTGGACCCGAGGAGTAGTGGAGGCTATCTGTACCCACCCTTTAGGTGGGACATCCAGAGGACGGCTCAACGCTGCGGCTTTTCTTTTCAGCTGTTGTTTTTCCTTTCAGTTGTACTTTACAGTTGGGCTTGTATTTCCGGCCCCTTTTACTTTCAGCACAGCTTGTACAGTTTTTTCTTTGTGTTCACTTTTCCGCTTTCTTACTCTGTGGTGCTTCTTTACTTTTCAAAGGCAATGCCTTCCCTTTTTACTGGGATTTACGCCTTGGTGCTAGTCGCCAGCCCCTGGCCTATGGAAGGCGGGCTTGGGGTAGTCACGGCACGGGCCCCGAGGACGGGTCGTGACATAATAAGTCTAGTGTTTAAGTTATAATATCATTAACCATCACTACTGGAAATCGGATCTTTCCCAACACTTATATACACCCTTTCCCAACGGTTCTCACAAACCGTAGGGAAAGGGGGGTCTTTCCCAACGGTTTGGGAGAACCGTTGGGAAAGGGGCCTCAAAACCCCCCTTTCCCAACGGTTCTCCCAAACCGTTGGGAAAGACCCCCCCTTTCCCAATGGTTTGAGAGAACCGTTGGGAAAGGAGGGTTTTGAGGCCCGTTTTCCAACGGTTCTCCCAAACCGTTGGGAAAGACCCCCCCTTTCCCAACGGTGTGTGAGAACCGTTGGGAAAGGGGTGTTTTGATGCCCCTTTCCCAACGGTTCTCCCAAACCGTTGGGAAAGACCCCCCCCCCCCCTTTCCCAACGGTTTGAGAGAACCGTTGGGAAAACTCACCCCCAAAACCAACATTCACCCCCTGGAAATTTCCACCTATCCCAACAGTTTTGAGAACCGTTGGGATAGGTCTATCCCAACGGTTTTGAGAACCGTTGGGATAGCTTCTTTCATTTCTTCCAGGTCTGCTACCCGAGAACATTATATAAATCTAAATTTTCAATAATTATGATAATACATATATATATTTATGAAATTATGTTTACAAAAGTGATGTTAGCTTAGTGGTTAAGTCGTTCGATTATAAACAAGGGGTCGTGGGATCAAATCCCAGCACATGTTTTTTTTTGAAATACATTTACCAACGGTTTTATATCCGTTGGAATAGATTTTCATATTACTTATACCAACGGTTTTGTAAACCGTTGGGATATGTCTATACCAACGGTTTTGGGAAAACCGTTGGTATAGACCTATCCCAACGGCTTACTTCGCAACGGTTCTCCAAACCGTTGGTATAGGTTAGTATTCTACTAGTGCATAAATTTAAAAATTAGATCCCAAACAAGGCTTAGTGACTTGGAATTTTTCTAATATTATTTAGATACTTCCAAGGGTAATCTTGAGTCATGATTTTTAGGGTTGCCAAATCAAAAAATTGAAGTATAAACCTAGAGGATGTCATTTCCAAGAACAAAGTTACCATTAATTGACAAAACCCATTATGGGGGATGTATTATGCAGGTACAACTAGGGCATGTGCTGCATAGCCAAAAAGTGGTGTCCTTTGACTAATAGGCATGTTATGTAGGTAAATTTTATACAAGGACACTAGGGGCATGTACTATAAATTCAGAAAAAATAGATCTCAAAATGTTAAAATTTTATTGTTGATAAACAAGGGAAGTTAAGATTTCGGTGACTCAAGACCACAGTGGGTGGTTTTTCCAAGAAATAGATCTAAATGGGACATTTGTGCCGACATAGGCCATGAATGGGGAAACTGCTCCTACACAAATTTGGTGTGTGAAGAATGATTAATATTATTCAGAAAAGGGTATTTTTTATATTTTGTTGTGCAGTTTGGAGTCATGTATAAAGGTCATTATGTTTTACAATTTCAGTTCATGTTGTAAGTAAATTATCTCGTGAAGTTTCAAGTCATGTTGCAATGAAATTGGAGGGATTTTAGTTTAAGGTATTTCGCTTTGACAAAATATTTTGGAGTCTCTAATTTCTTGATAATTTTTCTGGAAACATACCACCATGTTCAGGTATGGAAAGGGTGAATGCTAAACTGTGGTTTGGAAATTTCTGGATTCAGATAATGTTATGGGAAAGGTCTAAAGGCATTATACGGATTATTTTCCAATAATGAAGATACCATTATTTGAAAAACCCATTATGGGGTCCATATTATGCAAGGACATCGAGGGAATATACTGTATATCCAAATAGTGGTATCATTTGACTAATAGGCCTGTTATGTAGGTGACTTATGCAAGGCCACCTAGGGTAACATACTACATAGTCAGGCAAAAGAGAGCTTGGATATCAATCATTCTATTGCTAAAAATAGAAGAATGTTTATGGATATGTAGATTTTCCATAGAACAGAGTTTGGTTGAGGGAGAAATGTACCTGAATACATAAACTATATTTCTAGTCATGATTTCAAAATAATGTTAGGAAAAGGATTTCTATGAATGTATTACCCAAATGTATGAAGTATGATATCAATTGCTTTTGGTCCTATGAGTAGGACCAAAATATAATGGAAACAGTAGATGATATGTGGCCAAATGATCCAACGTTATTACAATATTCTTTGAACAATGGAGAGAGAAAATGTATAAACCATGGTCTTAGAGACATTTAGATCATGATAAAGGTAATGCGACAAATATACACAGATTCTTGTATATTTTCATCAAAATTTTAAGGGGACAGAAGATTCTTTTACCAATAATGAAGATACTACTATTTGAAAAATCTTTTTATGGGGGTTGTATTATGTAGGGCCAACTAGGGCATATACTGCAGATACAAATAGTGGAATTTTTTGACTAATAGGCCTGTTATATATGAGATTTATGTAAGGCCACCTAGGGGAATATAATGTATAGTTAGGAAAAAGAGATTTTAGGTATTAGAAATTGTATCACTAACATTTTTAAGAAATATTATGAAGATCAGAAATTATTCAAGATTAAGAATGTGAAATATGAAAGGGGTAATGATCAATGTATAATAGAAATATTTGAATCATTATTAGCTAGGAGTTTGGTGTCCCTTATATAGATCTTAATCTTATGTAAAATGGGGGAATTTATTGTTTCCTTGGTGGGCTCTCTAAGGAGAGGACCCAAAATGAATTCTCCTGCATAGATTTTTAATTATATGTGGAAGATAGATAAAAATTTATCATATGGTTGGGGCTAGGAGGTAAGGCCTATTTTTTATTAAGTATGTCAATGGGATGAGATTCAATCCATACATAGTTCTTTGGGTACTTTGTATTTTAATTTCGTGCAGAAAGGATATGAAGTGATTTTGACGTGAAAAGGAATATTGTGATCGGATTAGATAATTGAACCCAGGTGTCACTACGTATGTCATATGGATAGGAATCAAGCCACATGAAGTTATTGAAACATTCCCTATGTAGGTTTGATTAAAACATATAGGGAATAAATGGGGTTTTTACAATGTTTGGGCCCAAGATTGGAGATCTAGGAATCTCTACGCATCCCATTAAAATGAGAATCAAGACAAATATAGTTCTTGAGAAAATCATTCCCCATGCGAATTGAGTTTGATATGAGAGAATAAGGATTTTAACACATTTTGGAAGAATGGTTAAACTTAATACCCAAGAGTCTATGAATATCAAACCATGTATCATGGAAGAGTACTCTGTATATATTTGGTTCATATATAGGAGGAAAAAATGAAATAAATTTCTTTATGGTTGTGACTTGGCCTAATATTGGAGATCCATGAATCTATACATATCCCATTGGAATGAGATTCAATCCACATGTCATTCTTTAAATGAGGTCTCTATGTATATATTAATCAAACATATGGAGTAATGGAACTCATATACAACTTAAGAGTAACATTTATTTGAGTAATTCTTATGCATGGAAGCTACACATTTTTATAAATAACCATAAAGAATATCAATCTATGGTATCTTATGGGATTTCTTAACATCAAATGAAGAATATGTTAGTCATAGAGTTTAATGTAATGTAGTGATGACAAATTATGTCTTGTAGTTTAACATTGTGTGACAAGAAAAAATGTGTTATTCATTTTAACATCATGCAACATGGATGAAGATGTTTGTTATGTAGTTTAATGTCTTGAAAATTAGACATTATATTGTGCAATTTCAAGTTATGTAGTGAGGACATTACACTATGGGATTACAGAAAGTGCTTCATCAAGAATATCTCATTGGTTGGGGTTGTAATGAGTTCTCCAACCACTGAGATTTAAGAATAATCTCCATTAGAGTAGAACTTATATACAGAGTAAGGTCCTTCCCACTTTGTCTTAATCTTTAGAGGCTTATTTCCTTGTATAAGGGGATTCCTGAGAACTATTACGAATTATCCTTGAATAAATGATCATGGGAAAACATTCTTATTAAAATCTCGTGTTATTCTATTCGGATAGACTTCCAAATGATTTAAAGTGTGCAATCTATTTTTGTCTAATCATTCCATCTCCTCAAATCATTTCAAATATTGTTCATCTATAGATAATTGATCACATGTTGCAACTTAGAGTGAAGTAAATTAGATTTCAATAGGAAAAAATTCTTATGTTCCCTGCACTTGGGAATATAGAGTTTCCTGAGTGAAAGTACAGGTAGTAGTCCGATAAAACCATAAAGCATGTAAAATTTTATCAGGACAATATTTATTATGTTTTCCACCATTTTTTGGACTATATATGATAGGGTCTTGTTGAAAGCATCTATCTATCCATTAGCTACTGTATGATAGAGAGATGAATGATTTGATTTTATATTGTGCTTCTGATATAACTTCTTTACCTCAATAGAACAGAAATTGGTGCCATTTTCCTTCAACATGGTACGATGGACACCAAATCTAGTAATGATATTAACTTTGAAAATGATGAAAATGATTTTTTCCATGAATTCCTTGATAGGTATTGCCTCATCCCATTTGGACAAGAAATCATTAAATGTTATGATAGACCTAAAATGCTAGTCATAGCTACCTGATAGGGCCCTACTACATCCATTCCCCATGTAGAAAATTTATAAGATTATTTATCTATGTGTAGTAACTCCGGGGGTTGATGAATGAGGTTTTCATCCACTTTTCAGGGATGTCACTTCCTGGTGAAATCTATGAAATCCTACATCATTGATGTCCCGAACTATCCAAGCCTTCATATTTGATAATGAATCTTATGCCCAGACTAGTGGGAACACCAAGATCCTACATGTACTTATTTCATGATAGTGGTGGTTTCTTCTCCATCAATACAACTAATGAATACTCCTTAAAATCCTCATTTGTAGAGGATCTTCTATTGATTTAGGCTATCATAAAGAGTAAAATTGACCACTCATCACCGAACATTCTCTTTCCCAGCTCAATTAGGTGGAATTACTCTATTTTGAATATATTCCATGATAGGTGTCATCTAACTCATGGTATGACCATACAGTTCAGAAATGGGGTTAAGTTCATTGATTTCCTTTATTCTGATTTGGATGAAATTTGAAACCACTTGATAATGAGCAATACTGATTATGTTCTCATCCCGATTGGATATTTATGGGTTGTTTCTACATTACCTAATGCATTAGCTTGATAATTTTGTGTTTGTGGGACATAATACATTGTTGGATTTGTGGGAAATTCAACCATTAACCCTATGAAATAATCACTCAAAGGGATTAAATCTTCTTTTTTGATATCAAAATGCCTATTGATCTATTTAATTACAAATTTTGAATCACATTTTACTTTCATGTGTTTCAAAGGTGCATGGAGCGCTAATTCCAAGATTATAATGAGAGATTGATATTCTACCTCATTATTGGTACTTCCTTCTGTTAATAAGAAGGAATATGGTAACACTATTTTTTTAGGGAGATAATCACAATTCATAACCCAACTTTTATTATTTTATAATTTTCCATTCTCTTCCCTGTTGGACTTCAGCAAGAACCATCAAACTATATTTCCCATGTTTGGGGGTTATCATGCATAGATAAGATTTCATCATTAGGAATTTTAGTATTCAAAGATGTATCTTCTGCATATCTGTGTTCATCAATGAATTCGACCAAGGATCGGCCTTTTATTGCTTTTTAAGGAACAAAATATACATCAAACTATTGAAAAATTACTGCACATTGTGCCAAACATCATATAAGCATAGGATTACTGAGGATAAATTTGAGCGGATTATTTCAAGATACCAAGTGGACCTCATGATGTTGCAGGTAGTGCCACAACTATTAAACTATAATGATTAATTCTAGGAAGCCCTTATCAATATTTGAATATCGAGTCTCTATTTCAAGCATGGTTTGACTGAGATAGTGAAGTTTACTTTCATTCCCAACATCATTCATTTGTGCAAGGAATTCACCCAATGATTTCTCAAAAGCTGTCACATAGAGAATGATCAACATTCCTTCAAAAGTTTGCATTAACACTTATGGACTTAAGAGATATTTATTTAGGGTATCAAATTCCTCTTGGAAAACTTCAATCCATTGATAAGTAACTTACTTATTCATTAATCTGGCGAAGGGTAAACATTTTTATTCTAAATTGGGGATAAAGTGATGAATATAGGCCAAGTGTCCATGAATTCCTCTTAATTCCTTCAAATTTTTAGGAGGTTTCATTTTAAGGATTGCGTTTTCCTTCTCAGGATCAACATCAATGCGACAACAACATACAAGAAAGTCAATAAATTTTCATGAGCTATCCCAGAAAGTGCATTTCAAGGGATTCTTCATCAAATTATGTTGGTGAATTTTTAGGGATATGGTCTCCAGATAAATCAGGTGATCATAACATTATCTAAATTTGACCACTAAATCATCTACATTACATTTGACAAATTTTCCCAGGAAGGGATTAAAGATATAGTGCATGGCATGTTTATATGTTGCGCTAGCATTCTTCAAGAGAAAAAGAATTCTCTAATAGAAAAATACACATTGAGAGGATTGGAAGTCTGTAGACTTCTCATCTCTTAGGACCATTCAAATTTTTATATACCCAGAGTATCCATGCATGAAGGATAGAGATTCGTAGCCATTTGTTTTGTTAATCAAAAGTTCTATGATATGAACTAAAAATTCATCCCTGGGAAAATTCTAGTAAATATCTCTGAAATCAAAGAAAAATCTAATTTTACCATTCTTCATTTTTACTAGAAAAATTTTGGACATCCATTAGGGATATGGAACCTCCCTGAAAAATTTGGATTTCATAATCTAGTCGACTAAAACATCAATTTTAGGGGTGTGATTTGGGTGTATTCTTCTTATTACTTTCTTAAATCCTAGATTTTCTTCTTGTAAATCCAAATGATGAGTGGACACATCAAGATTATGGCATAGAATTTCTATATAATTCTAAGAAAATAAATCTTTAAGTTGCTTTAGAAATGAACTATACATCCCTTTCTCTTTAGAAGTGAGGGCCCCACTAATAGGAATAGGGTGTGGATCTTCTTATGAACCCAGATTTATTTCTCTCAACTCATCCACAATGGTGGAGATTCCTTCCTTAAATGATATAGGTGCATCTTTAAGATCTTATTCTTCTTATTCATCACATGCCCCTTTGTTTGTTTCTATTTTAAGGTTAGGTTAAGAAGAAAAAAATTCAGAGCTCATTGGGGAGTTAGTATTTGGACATCATGAAGAAGAGGAAACCATTTCTAACCATACTAATGATGAAGGCTCTTCCTAGAGCATTGAAGATAGAAATATGGGTTGGGAATCAATATCATTTTCTTCCTCTAATAATTCAACAACTTCTTCTATCTGTACTAATGAATCAAAGACTAGATGAAGTTCGTTGGATGAGATAAAGACATCTCCATTCAATCTTTTACTATCAAAAATTTCTCCCATGATATTAGGCTCGATAACCCCAACTGAAATTATGGATGTCACTATACAAGTTCTTGTATTTGGATAAATCCTTTCAATTTGATTGATAGGAAACATGTAATCTATACGCAGATGTTTGAATGGGTTATCCAGGATCTTTTATAGACCATTCAGAGCATTGATTATTGTTAAATCGTTTCCCATAGACATTTTTTTCTTTGTGTTATAGAATTCTTCCTCAATATACTGATATTTATAGGTTTTTAATTTATCATTATGACCATCAAATGTAACAATTTGACCATTGAAGTAATACATGTGACACTTTTGGTATGATGAATTAATGGTCTCATGTTGATGTTCCCAAGGCCTTCCCAGAAGAATTTTGACTGTTGTGTCCTATTGAACAACCATAAAATCTAAATTAGATACAAGATCCCCATACTGAGTTCTAAGGGTAAAATCACCTAGAGGTTCCTTCTCATTCTTTTCATAACCATGCAACATCAATGTGGAAAGATATAAGTCAGATTCAGTGAGACCCAATCGACGAAGTGTACGAATGGGAATGAGGTTGACTCCTTGACCATTATCAATGAAAGTCTTGTCGAATGTATGTATCATTCACCTTTCTAGATAGATACTAGGGCATGATGTGTCCATGTACAAAATTATCCTCATCTTCATTTTTGAATGATATAAGTGCATGATATTCTGCAAAATATTTCTCTATATTAAAAACCTTATCAGTAGTAACCTTAGTTTAAAACCCCCGAGGACTTGACAATGCCTCGATAGGTGCTTCTCTGAGATCTTTTTATAGATTCAAAGCCTCCAAGATTGAAAACTTCACCAGTACATGGGTTAATTGCTTTAAAACATCAATCTTTTGGTCCAAAGGTATGCATTTTTTAGCATGGAGATACGGTTTAGCTGGCGCCTTAGAAGTTGGTCCAAAGGTCTAGTATTTATAGCATTTGGTAGTATAGCCTCTAATTATTCTTCCAATATGATGATTTCAGGGATGATCATGTCATGTATGAGAGAATTTCCTTATTCTTTCTGAGCCCGATGAAGGACTCTTCTTGGAGTTTTAGCTTTATAAAGAGTCCGAGTAGGGGTATAGTTAAAATAGTTGATTCTAAAATATCCATGTCCTCCAATGCATCGTCAACCCTAAATTCTTCCTCTTGTTCCCAAATCAGGTACAGATAATTCAGGTTTATCATAACCAGAATCATCATTTGCATATAGTTCTGTTAAGTGGATAATGTTAATGGAACCGAAGATCAATTCATCATCTAATGAAGATTCTTCTTGAAAAGTTAGTTCTTATTGTTTCATTTGGTGAGGAAGTTCTCATTCTTCTGAGATAGATGGAATTGAATCTTCTAAATTCTAGGAAAACATTTTCCTTGACACAATCTCATCTTCTTCTGACTTCAATTTATCTTTCTGATCATGTCGCTTCTTTGAGGATTGGTCTTTGGAGGAATGATCCTTTGATAAAGATGGATTTGATGTAATGGAAGTGGGAAGAGGCATAGTTGGATGTTCCAATTGTGTTATTAGAATGGCATTAGTTCAGTTGATCACTTTCATAACCATACGATCAACATATATTTGCATATTTTTTCTTCTGACTTCAAATCATTTGCCTTCTTCCTCTGGATCAGCAGTAGTAAAATATGCTACTTGGGCTGATGAACTTTTTAGTTTCACTTGTCAAGAGTCTTTCATTTTTTGCACGAGGCCTTGGAAAAAAACACTCCTGAATGGGATGCCCCAACATTTTATTAAAGGGGAAATAATTTTGGAGATCTTCATCTCTTTCATTACATAGTTTCTTTCGTCATGGAAACTGAACTAAATTGTTTTCCAAATCTAAAATGAAGTAATTGGGAACTTTTCATTCTGAAATGAATAAACTTTATTCTTTAATTCCTCAAACTCTTTCCTCCTTTGATATTTTTGATCATCTAGATGAGTCGGTCTTTACAATCGACACTTGGTGGGTGGATCCCTTTAGTATGATAATGTTTTTGAAGTAGAATCAAGAATAGATGCTTGTTTGAGTGTGAATTTAGCAGCCTCTTCTTTCCCTATTCTCTTTCCCAAAGCTTGTGGTATTACATGATATTTATCTTAGGTTTCCACAATGGAATCTTCCACTTTTGGGGAGATTGAATCAAGGTCTTGAAACCATCCTATTAATTTCAGAGGTATTGGTGGTGGGCGTAAATCATCACTCAGATTTACCACATAAATTGGAAATAACTCTTCTTAAGGGAGTAGAAGATTTAAAGAATATGTTAATAATTTACATCAAGAAATGAAATCTAAAGCTCTTTCATTATCCCATTTTTTTGAATTTGTAAGATCAAAAATTGTTTTCTTCAATTGTGTTGAGATGAATTAGAGAAGATATTTATGACAATGTTCTTTTCATCCATTAATTTATCATGACTACAAACTTATATACCAGAAAAAGACTATCCCATGTAATGATTATACCAAAAATCTGAGCTATACTACTTCTTCTTATTGAGGGTCCCCATCATGGGATCCCAATGAGAAAAAAATATGTTAAGTGATACTAAGGATCTCCCAAACCATTAATGATTAAAAATGTAGTATTCATAAAATTTGGTAGGTGAGGGATTGGATCTACCCATTCGGAGTAATATTTATTTTCTGGTTGTATGAGTGCACGACATTCTTCCATTTCTTCAAATGTAGTTTTTAATGCCTCAATAGTATTTATAATCATTTAGAAAATATCCGGATGAGATGGGACCTATGTAGATATAGCAGCTAGAGCTTGAATTGGTGCGATGACTACCAAAACCACTGGTGGTGGTGTTTCTTGTATTTTTCTTGAATAACCCTTGTGGATAAGACTATAAGGATGAGTTTTATCATGTTCTAGCTATGTACCTAGTGGATGGAATTCATTATATACATATGTAGTTGAAAAAAATCCTCTTTCTTCCGGGGATCCTATAGGATTTGAAAACTGAGGATCATCTTGAGGAATATGTTAGGAAAAAATGATGCTTTAATGTAACTCTTCATTAAGTCTTTTCAACTCCTTCATATCTTAATATTACCGGGAAAACCATTCTTCAAGAGAAAAAGATTGGCCTTCTCTAGTGAAAAAGTGATAAATGATCTAACATTTTCCATTCCCCTAGTTAGATGCCTTTCGAAAATGTGGGATTTGGTTACTTGAGGGAGTATCTAGATTGTGGGTAAGCCACTGATTTTGGGTATAAACACATTCATTTTCTTCAAGAGAAAAATATTTTGGGTAAGTGAAAGTCCTTCATAATGTTCTCAAATGATTTATGAAAAAGAATATCAATAGCTTACACTCTTTGGGCCTTACTTTGATGAGAGATAGTTAAGACCTGTATTTCAGAATATCATTGATTACAGATAATATTTTTTCATTGTAGTCATCCATGGGAAATAACATTACATGAGACCAATTTTGGTAGTCTTTGTTGATTTTGGAGAGTAGTGAAATTCAATGCTCTTCTCACCCCATCCTCTGATTTGACCACCAAATGGGGTATTAGTAATTAATTATTTCAACTTATTTAATGCATCAAATCATGCACATTGAATAACTACTTGTTTCTCTCAACCTTTGGATGTCAGGAAACCTGGAGAGATTCCATGTCTGTTTGTCATTTCAACCCTTATATTACAATAACATGACTTTTATATTCATCATATGCTAATAAGTTTTCTTTTAGATGATGAAAATTATTCTATATGTTGAGGAGTACATCTTCAATACAATATTCCACCATCAATTAAAGAATGTTATATTGAGAGGTCATTAAAATCCAGAACATGACTGGTATTTCACCCTTAACTAGTAGATTTCTCATATTTAACATATCCTCCTGGTCTTTTTCTAGAGGTTTCTCAACTTGGTCCGACTAAAGGGGATGCTTCTCATTTGTTTTATCATAAAAAACATGATCACTTTTCTTTTCCTCGTCTGTATTAGAAGGAAAATGACCCAAGATAGTTTTTTAGAATGATTGTCACCTTGGGTTGTCTTCTAGTTGAGAAAGTATTTCACCTATTAATAAAAAGGAATCAGACATAAATTTCCTTATATTGGAAAGTTCCTCAACATAAGAGGGATTTATCATCACTACATTTTCAATTAGAGATTTATCTTGATAATGAAAATCACTATTACGGAGATAAATTTGATAATTAATGCCATCATAGGGAGGACCACCATGGTGGATTATAATGAGGGATAAATCCTCAAACTCCTTGGTCTTCTGGCCACACAGAGGGTTTTAGTGGATCTAATCTAGATAAAGGCTCTCTATATTGACTGAAGTTTTGTGGACAAAGCCTTCATGATGAAGTGTCTGATGGGGAACTTCAAAATTACTATCACCACTCCTATAATTTGGTAATAATATGGTATGATATTGAGTTACAATAGATAAATGTTTGAGGGATTATAGAACTATAGCATTAAGAGGATCCAGATCACAGATTGGCTTTTTAATTTTCCACCTATGTTTGGAAATACTTATTTTTAGATGTTGTTTTACACATAGTTGGGTCCATTTTTTGGGAGAATTGGTTATCATGGGAAGTTGTATATGCCTTCCTTGGAGTGTTCATCATAATTATATGATTATCCCCAATTTTAAAGGGAGTATTTTCCCGGTCTATTTGTCTGTATGATATGGGGGAGTATACCCCATATCGTCTTGGACTGGAATAGAGGTATGTATCAGCTCCGAGATGGAATGCCGAAGATTCATCCCATATATGGGGACAGAATTATGTGTTTTTCCACTAGTACTACTGAAGTTTTTATTATGATATTCTAGTAGGTTTCCAGAATATGGTCATGAACTTGTGTCTACCCTTTCAGCGTTGTTAAAATGGGTTTGGTGACATCATTCTTTTGAATATGAATATATGTCCATTATGTATCTAGACTAGGTGTATGTACCAACTCTTGTCCTCCCTTTACTATTAGGGGATGCTGACATTGCTTGTGTATGGCGGCATAGAGTTGATTCTGCCCCAAGTTTGTCATTGGATCTTTCCAAATGACTTCTCCATGTGGTGCCAAATGAGACTGTTGGTAGGCTTTATGGATGCTATATGGTTTATGTGCCATCTAGATATTTTACGCCTAACATGGTTCATGTACTTCTTTCAATTATGAAAAATGAGACTGTAGGTACGATTGGTGAGTGCGGGCAGGTGTATGTTCTTTCTTAGAAGTTTCAACCATATTTGATTAGTGGGCTTCCTTGAATATAGTTAGATGAGCCTACAGACTGGATGATAGTTTGTAAGAAGTTTTTTGTGCAAGCCCACGATACTCCACTAGATTTGAGTGGCGGGATTGGTTACGTTCCACATGATGAGTCTACTAGCTAGCATAATTATGGATGCTAGGTTTATGTGATCATTCCTTATTTTTAAACAAGTTAGGTTGATGTAAATATATAGATGTAAAAATGGAATGAACGTGCTTCCTATTAGCTAGATGTTGTACCCGGTGGTTTTTATTGCTTGCCCAGGTCTGAGGGACATGGTCCGAACAACCGAAGGAACACCCCCATCAAGATGGGTGTTCACTACCACATGATTTTGTTAGTAGTGATTGTTGGTGGGATCCCCCAAAAATGACCCATGTGTCTTCGATTTGAGGCCATGAGTGACATTTTTATCCACATCCCTATATTATGGGAGGGACTGGTTATTGAATTCAATGGATAAAAACCCAAAACCATTGAAAATTTTGGTTGGTATCGTCTTCTTCTTGACCACCAATAATCGCTAACCGGATGATTGAGGGTTGTAATTATCTTGGAGAGCATTTCGGAAAACCTCTAGGGTTTGGATAGTACTGTGTGGAAGGTATCCCCGAACCAATACATTTGATACCCATCTTTTAAGATGTTTTGGTGGTGATGATATCCTTCCATCAGACAAGGATACAGATTGAGCAGCAGTCGATGCATTCACGGGTGAAAACTTAAAGGGATTCATTTAGAGTGAAGGGAGTTCTTGGAAAAACATAAAAAATACAAATAATGAACTCTATTAAAGCAGTGTCTTTTATATGGACACATGCGTTATTCATTCCATCAATTATCCTTCCTTTATCAATTGATAGGTGCCTAATAGATGTGTATTTTATCAACTTTGTTAAGGATTCATGACGAGTTCACTTTTTTTGTTTTGTCTCCCTTAGAACATGTGTTTTGGGTCAAAATCACTACTTTGAGTCAGTTTCCAATGGAATTATCTATATAATTAGAAATATATAATGGTTATTTATATAAATGGACCTAATTTATAAAGGTGGACCTTCATTAGGTTTCGACCTATGATACTTAAGGACTTACATTGGTCGAGAGGATATGAGGTCGAACTCATCACACACTTTTGGGGTGAATTATTTCCTACTATGGGACTCTATTATAGTTTGGATATTATTTTCATGAATCCATATTAGTTCACCAAGTATAACATATGTTTCCCTTGGAATTTACAATCAATTATTAGCATGTGTGAAATTATGAATCATCCGTATGTATTTGAATTTCTTCTTTAATGGAGACATCCAGATGTATTCAAGGATATCCATCAATGGTATCCTCTTATATATTATTTAGAGATTCTTTTAAGTATTTTTATGATAATACTGGTTTCTAAGCCACTCAATGGGGCACTCTGGAATTTATTGTTTCCCAGGTAGATGGATGTTTTTTTGATGTTGGGATCATACCCATAAAATTGGATAACTACGTATCCTTGTGTAAGGAATCACGACCCTCATAGTTCATTTCCACTTAATGGGACTTATTATACCTTTTAAGGTAATGTGATAAGGACCTAACCGTATAGTTTAATGTCATGTGGTAAGGACATATAAGAGGAAGGTTCTTAGTCAAATATTTGTGTCAAACTTATTCCTAAGAAACCCAAGTAACCTAGAAGGGATAAGAATTTCCAAGTCGAAATAGACCCTTCTGGGAATGTGGCCAAGAAAGAATAGGTTTGATTTATATTTTTGAGTCTGAACCTCAGGGAGACTTCCTACATATCTCATTTGGATGAGAATACAAGCCTGTGTAGTTCAGGGAGTCTTGATGGGGTGTGTGATGCTTTGAGAGAAATAGGATGGGGATTACTCCAAAATAGGATTACCTGGTGATTTTGGGGTTTAATTAGGGTCTTACTCTTAAGGATGATTTACATTTATGGATGTAATGATATAGAGTTTGGGCCTTATGAAGTCTTCCAACATATCCCAGTTTTTATGGGAATCATATTTCTTGTAGTTGATTCAATGAGTTGTTTTTAAAAATGTTGTGACCATCACAAATATCTAAGCCCACGTGAGTCATTCTCGGTGTGATAAAAAAATTGGATGTGAAAGATTCAACAAAGTAACACACACTTTTCCACGTTTTCTGGTGGAAGAGGATGGGCCTATGGCGGCGATAGTGGATGAGGGCATAGAGCGATGAACCTTTCAATGTTGGATGACAATGGAGGTCATAGAATTCAGCTGGAATGGCTAGGGGCTTACTCTCTAAGGGATTCCCTAAAATTGGTCCTGGTTGGGGAGGGAGACTTATCCTTTTCTCAAAAGGAAAATTATGTTTGAAATGTACCTTTCTGACCATGCACCTGAGGTTACATGTTTTAGAGATAATAAAGGACAAGCATTTACCGAACCCTAATCCTCCAAATTGGGAACCTCCAAACATTGTTCATGGTAGACAAGACAATGTGACTGTGGATATAGAAACCCATAGATACTCCATAAATCCAGACCCCATTATAGAACAAATGTGGGAAACCTCTGACTATGGATATACATCCCCAAATGGGAGACACACTGATGTTCCTTTCCCAAGGGTTTGGTAAATCGATAGGTTTTGGTGATGGTTTAAACATAATCCCTTTCAGATAAGAAAGATAATGAGGAGGAATCATTTCCATGAGTGACTTTGAATATGGAATGATAAAAGGATTGTATTGGCTTAAGGGATAAGGAGAATCAAAGAGGGGTTCCCTAGTAGGTATCTAGCATGCCGGTATGGGTACGTAGGTAGTCTTGGTTGACCTGATGTTTACTTAGGTGAAGAACAAACTTGTTGTCAAAACTTGTGCGATACGTGGATCAATACTTCAAGATTACTCATAGGTATTTCCAGAAGTGGGGTGCTCAAGTTCCGTTGGGATGAATGTGTGGTGCGCAAGTGTTTATGATTTAGAGAGGTTAGGCACTTTAGGAATTCATGTTTTATATATTTAAAACACTAAAGGGACTTCAATCTTATGATTCTCCTTTAATTCCTCTGCACTAGGTGTTAAAGAACTACCTTGAGGGTTTGGGAATACCTAAGTAAAGCACTAGGGTGACCGGAGTAGTAATGGGGCTTAATGGAAATTATTCAGTACAAATGAAGACCACAAGGGTCTATTTCAATGAAAAAAAGAGATCTAGGGAGTATTGAGATTGGGTACGCAAGTATGTTACATTCTAGAAATGTGGCACACAAGTGGTTGTGCCTTATATTGGTGGCTCTCAAGTAGGAATGCGCACTAAATTTACCTTGTGTGCCTCTTTGGGGACTTAGCCAAAAAATTCTCATTTCTGAAGGGACTGCACCCCCATACCCCTACAAGGGATCAGTGTTGGGCTACAGTCATGGCCCTTCACTACCTTCACTGATCCTCATGAAAGATGAAAATTCGCATCATGAACTTTTTGAGCCTGGTTGAGGGAATTTTTCCAAAAAGTGCATGGAAGTCATCTCATGGTTTCTATAGATGTATAGTATCTTTAGAAGATTATATAGTTAAAAAATATTAAGAATAAAATCAACAATATTATTTAAAACTATAAATGGTTCTCCAACTCCCATAAGCTCTATATAACTACAAGGGATATCCTAGGAAAATACATGAAGTAAAGGGTGATGTGATAATCCTAGTATGGAAATAAATATGGAAATAAATAATGAAATGTGATTCATGATTAATTGCATGATATCATAAAGGGAATGATCATAAGAATGAAAATATGGAATAATAAAATGATATCATAAGATAATGGAAACAAATGTGTCGAAATATCATAATAAACACATCATAATTATATTCCAAGGATTACTACCAAGGATATCATCAACATATACCAATTATTACACATTAATCCATTATAATATGACAAGGATTCCCCCTATTTTAACATCACATGTCAATGATTACTCCCCAGACCATCATCATATTCCAAGTATTAATCCATGGGCCATTACACAGGCTAAGGATTACTCCCTCAACCTGTCATAGCATATCATGGGACATTAGCATTACTCAGTGCAATGTTTGAATATAATAGACCCTAATAACAAATTTTAGAAAAATGGAAATAATGTTATATAAAATCTTATGTGATCTACAAAAGGAAAATGAAACTATATATAAATCATAATCATGATAAAACCCATGATAATAAAATGGCGTTTACAACCTTTTATTAAGGTATATTCATGTGTTATATCATGTTATTTTCAAAGGGAAGAAGGAAATAGACATTTTTAACTATTAAAATTTCAAAAATGAACATTGGTCTTGAACATGGGTGGTCATTTTAGAAAATAATTATTAAAACTCTATATGGATTAAAAATAAAATGGGAAACTCTTAGTTGATGCCTCTCAAAATTACTGATGGTACATTTAAAGAATAAAAATAAAATGTATCCTTGGAAACCAAGATCGATCTATGAAGGGTTTTGATTAAAGAATAAATATTGTTAGAAACAAAATTAATTTTAAAACATTTGATAATTGTGATACATGACATTATTGTATATAAAGGGATGTTTCGTAAGAAATTAGGCTTTCATAAAAGAGAAAACACTGAAGGTAACTTACAAATTTTTCATTACCCAACAAGGAAAGGTAATTTAAACTTGGTATATATAAAAGGATACCATATAAATATAATATGGATGATTTACTTGAGAATTATATAAATTTAAATTGGAAAAAATAATGAAAAATTCTAACAAAAATGTAACAGGGTGGTTTGGAGGATCCCTTATGTTTATATCCAAAAGAAATATGAACTTGTACTAAACATTATTCACCTAGAATTTGAACTTTATGCTGACATTATTGTTGAAATGGGGGATTTAGGGTATATTTTGGTGACTAGATAACTAAGGTAGTGTAAGACATTTAAAGGAGAGTCAATTAGGGTATATTTTCATGAGAAATTTTAATGGGAGTTTAAGTATGGAAGGGGTGGAAGTGGTCTCGTTTTATAAGTGAATAAAATTAAACTTTGATAGAATGAATGTTGATTAAGGGGTGATAATGGAAGTGCATGAAATTTAGGTGAGTTAGGTTTCATATGTTTGGTCAGACATATGGGTAAGAATTTAGAACCTATCTAAGGGGTTCTAAAATGTCTAAAGGAAAATCAAACATAGGAAAATTTGAACCACTTTAGATTAGTCATTTAAACACTAATAAGTATTTATTAAGTTTTAATCATGGTTATTAATTTATTAATAAAAAAATAGATGAATCTTCTTAAAAAGATTAAATGTGTTGAATCCAAATTTGTCTTCCATTTAATATATTTCAATTTATTAAAAATTAGTATTTTACTTTTAAATAAAAATATGTAATATATCAATAAACAACATTTATAAAAAAAATACTTTATTAGACATGATATATTAAATATAAATACATAATTTTAGAGAAAAATTATTTCATAAAAATTTATTTTATTCTTATGTTATTATAATTTCATAATAAGCAATAAAATTATTCAAAACAAGTATTTTTACTCTTCTCCTAAAAATTCAATAATTTTAAAAAAAATCTTACGAAACTGATTTGGGTATAAAAAGTTAAAAAATAAAGTTAATGTTATTTAATTATATTTATAATAAAAATATATATTTCATCTTTAATTGAAAATTTACAACATATGTGTAAAACAATTTTATTAACCTAAAGTTCCTTTAATCATCATGTTTCTTAATACTCTTTTAAAAAAATTCCATTTGACATTATTTTCATATATTAGATCATATATTGACATTTAATAATATTTTAAAGGTTATAAACGTAATTGATAAATATATTATAATCATATTTTTTGTACATGTGAAGAATTATATCTAGATTTAAAGAGAATATATATAGAAAAATTGTAGGTTGTTTCATTCTCCCCCATGCCCCTTAATAAATTTCACCCTAAAAATCATTACCAATTATATGGTTAAAATATATGAGGTTACTTTTCATTCAGGGTCTCTATAGTTTCTCATGTCTCCTCTTTAAACTTAATGTTTCTCCAATTTACTTTGAAGAGGTTAGATGTATTGTCGCACAGAACATTTTCTTTGTTTTCCGAGACCTCCATCAGATTCTCCTTAGGAGATAGATATTCTTCAAGTCTCACCACATCTAGATTTAGTACATATAGGGGGTTTGGTATTTACTTCCTCTTGAAGGGAACTTGGAACACACGATGTACCTTGGTTAGTTTAGGAGGGAGAATGTGTCAATATTCCATAGTTATAATGTGATCAAGGATATCATAGGACCTAATATATCATGGAATTATCTTCCCTTTATTCGCAATCCAGGTGAATAACTTCCCTAGAGATATTCAGATAAATAATTTATCACTATCCTTGAACTCTATATTCTATGAATGACTATAAACATTACTATTTTGTTGATTTTATGATTATTTGATGTGTTGGTGAATGGTGTTGGAATTTCCTACCATATCTTCAACAAAGTCAGGCCCTATAAAGATTATTTAACCTACTTTATCTCAAAACATAGGTTTTATATATCTATTTCCAAGGAATTCTTAAAATGGAACTATTGGGATACTTGAGTGAAAACTATTTTTGTAAGAGAACTCAAGCAGAGAAATATGTTCATCCCATATACTTTTTCAAGTATATATAGAAAGATATCAACATATCCTCAAGTGTCCAGGAAGTTGTTTCGTATTTTCCATCATTCTGGTTATGATAGTCCATAGTGAATTTTAGCTCTATGTTTATAGAATATTGAATACTCTTCCATAAATTTCAAGTCAACCTAGGATCTTGATTATATACCATCAATATTGGTGTTCCATGAAACCTCACCATTTCTCTGATATATAAATTTTCAAGTGGATTGAGTGGTTAGTATTATCAAATAATGTGAGAAGTGTTTTAAGATGGTCCACCAAAACACATATTTCCTTGTTCCCTTTTGATGCCTTTGTAATTCCCAGGAAAAAAATACATAGCATATTTTCCATTTCTATGTTGGTATGATAAACAGTTTCATTATCCCTTTGGTCCTTTTCCTATCAGAATTTTCTTGTTGACATACAAATCACTTTAATTTATATTCTCCAATATCCTTATTTATATTATTCCACCAATTGTGTTCTATAGGATATCTATAAATTTTTGTGTTTCTCAGGTGAATGGATAATGTTGGGCTATGTGAATAATAAAATAGCTCCCTCTTTATATCCAGCATAGATGGAAGACATAGTTTCTTCTGAAATCTCACCACTCCTTCATCATTTATACTAATATATTAGGATTTTACCATTCTCTTTGTATCCACCAACTTCTATTTCTCCACATCATTCCTTCAGGATTTCATAATTTTTTCCAAAGCTGATAGTTGAAAAAACATTTGACAAAGTTAGTATGATGATCCCTCCATTGTTAATCCCATTTCCATCCTTTAAAGGTCTAATAATATTGTATCCTTCTCAATTCCCATCATGGATAATGTTTTAGTATCCTTTCAACTTTGATAATTTGAAACGTTATTTTCCTTCCCATGATGGTAGTGAATTAAGAGGTCATAATTTTTTATCATCTCTAAACATCTTTATTGGCACATGTTGAGGTCTTTATATGTGAATATATTTTATACTTTTTTATCTATTTATATATCACACATCACCCCATATAGATAATTCAACAAAATAATCAATCAAAACATTATTGTAGTCATGTCTAGACTATTTAATAGATATTTATTTTCATCCACATTTAACAGTCTTGAGTAATATGTTATTAATCAATCATTATACATTATTATACCACCCATTCCCTTCTTTTAAACATCACTATAAAAGATAAATTAATCCCTACAAGAAATTTAGTGTGAGTATAGTTTTTTTAATTAGTTTCTTGTTCAACTCCTTGAATATTTCATTCACATACAACAATCAAAATGATAAATTCATCCCTACAAGAAACAACGTGTTTCTATCATAGATACTAGTCTATGAAATTATTTGATTACCTTCATCTTTGAAGGATCTTTACATAAACCTTAACTTGTGATAACATTCCCTGGGAATGTTACTTTATCAAATGGAATCTCGCATTTATTGCACATTTCATATAACTTACCCTTCCTTACTATATTTTGTATAGTATTAACTTGATCCACATATTCTATCATAATTTTTGATTATATAATAATATCATATATATAGACTTCCAAATATTTATCAAGGTAATCTCTTAAGACTATATTCATTTAGTCCATGAATATCGCTAATGTATTTGTGAGTCTGAATGAAATAACATTGAAATCAAAGTACCCATACATTTTATGAATGTAAATCTTGGGAATAACCTATATACATAACTTTAATTGGTGATATCCTAATAGAAGTTCAACATTAGAGAATAATTGAGATCCGCAATAATGATCAAACAAATCCTCAATGTGTAGTAATGGATACATGTTCTTGATCTTGATTTTGTAGAGCTCATGATAATTTATATATAGATAAATCATCCCATCCCACTTTTTTATAAGTATAATTGGTGCACCCCATGGTGAATCACTTGGGTGTATAAATCCCTTATCAATATTATTTTGTAGTTTCTTCATTAATTATTTTGGTTTAGTGAGGTCCATTCTATAATGAGTCATGGATATCAGAAACCAAAAAGGTATAAGTTCAATTCAGAACTCAAACTCTTGATTAGGTGGAAGGAATACTAATGTAATTGGGATGAAACAATTGCTTCATTAGAGGTTTTCACTGATAAAATAACATCCAGGTCTTCCAATGGGGTTTGAATAGTTCTACTAAACTTTTATGATATGAAATAACCCATAGTTACTGAATCAAATAATATGTTCACTATTCTTGAATAAATGTCTATTGTACTTATCACCACAGCATCATCCCAATCCACCTTAGTGGAAGTGATAGAATAAACCTACCCTTTTTATCTTGGACTTAGAGGTTGTGTTCCTCAGTTACCATAAACAACCCTTGGATTCAGAAAGTGGGTCTCCTAGTTTCTATGTTTCTTATAATTGAAACAGTAGATCATCGGTTTAGGATTGACTAAAACCTTCTTATAATCTATTAACTTAGATTTAATGTTCCTCTAGCTTATATATTTATTAGCTTGGTTTCCTTCCTTTACACACTAGAAAGAAATTATTGTCCACTTGAGGTAGTTTCCAGAACACTTCTTTCCATAGTTATGAAAAGTGGGTAGTTGGATTTTCTTTATATCATGGCATTTATCAAATTCACTTCATAGTTTAAACTCAATTTTTAACATCTTATCACCAGTATCCATCTCATATTTGAGGTAAATTATGGAAAATCCCCATAACTATCAAACTCATAAACTACCAAATATACAAGAAGATTTTTATTTAAACACTTGAAGAATATATCTATTTTACATTTACTATTGATGAAAACCGGTAGGTGTAACGATCAACCCTTGTAAACTTTTCCTCACACGACCCCATAGATTATCTATCATTTTTAATGACTTCAAGAAATTAACATCCCATTTTTTAAAAACCCATGCGAGGAAAAAATTAAAAAAACAATCACCCCAGATTCTCTCTATTCTATATTTTTAATTTAAACCATGAGATTTGTATCCATGATCACATTCCACCACTAATCAGCTTCTCCCTCATGAAGATACGCATCCTATGAAACTTTAAACCTCTGAAAAAATTATACTATATGGGATATCTTCTAAATAGATTCAATCTATTTCTATATCTCTAAATAATTAGAATATCCACTAACATAGGTGGCCTTCTACATATAATGGACTCTGTTATTGGACATTATCTCCACTGAGTATAAGGGTGTTATACATGATTCATGTTATGACCCATAACATTAGTAAGATGTTCTATTTTAGATATGATGTTACAACTCCCATTATGTAGAAAATTTATTTTGGGAAGTCATCACCCTACTTATAATATTAGTTTTTGACAAATTTCATCTTATTTCCATCTGTTTTCTAGAATAAAGGGACATTAAGTGTGAGTGTACTCAAATTAATTAATATATAAAATGAAATGATGAAAATTTAATACATAATTCATAATTACAATAGATTAACTAAATTTTAAATTTCTAATATTATATCTATGTTATCCATGTAAACATTCATATTAGGTTCTAGCCAGTAATTTCATTAATAACACATTCAAATCGTTCGTGATGGTTTATAAAGAACATATGAATTATACAAAGTATTTCCCCTAGGATTTTCAAAATATATGCATGGTAAGGAAATATTCGCCATTCACTATAATGTTGGTTGATATGTACTCAAATAACTCATTTTAGAGTTATTATCCCTATAAGAATTTTTTTCAAGAACTATGTACACTTGTACTATCTATATATGGGTGTATTTATAGGAAAACAAAACAATCTATACTTCAAGATCTAATAATATTCTTATTCATATCCTTATGGATTTTAAAAATGTTTTCTAATCCTAATATCTTAAAATAACTAGTACTTCCTCTAGTAGAAACTATAACAACTCAATCATAAAATAAACTTTATAACATTAATATTGACACACTCTTACCAAAAATACACATTATGGATTGAGAGGTCTATTGTATTTAAAAGATTGAATAAATAAATTAAACATCATAAACATAAACATAGTAAATTTATTTAAAACTCAAAATGGTGACACATATGTAATTAGAGATTATTTTTAAGAGGCATTCGAATGGGAGTTCAAGTATGGAAGCATTGGAAGTGGCACCCTTTTATAAGTGAAGAATATGTCACACTACATGGAAAAGAATGTTATGTAAGGGGTAAGAATGGAATATAATTAATTTTAAGTGAGTGAGTTGTGGTGCGATTGGTAAAACATGTGGGTAAGACATTAGAACATGAAAATTTTGTTCTATAAGGCCTAAAGGTCATGTATACTAAATAAAATTTGAGACACATTAGATTAGTCATTCAAACACAAATTATTCTTAACTAAAGATTAATGATGATAATTTATTTATTACAAAAACACTTAATTAGACCCTTAATAACAAATTATGACATTCTGAATAAAAATCTATCCTCCATCAAATCTAATTTATTTTCTAAATAATTAAAATTTTAATTTTAAAATAATGCATATAATATATCCAGAAATAAATTTTATAAAACATTACTACTTTTTTTCAAAAAAATCATAATCATGGGTTTGTGAACATAATATATTAAATAAAAATATAAAAATATTGAAAAAAGGTTTTCATAAATATTTAATTGATTCTTATGTTAAGATAATATCATAATTAGTGATAAACATAGACAAATATAGTATTTTTATTATTCAAATAAAAATTAAATATTTCTAAAAATTTATAAAGAATAATAATAAGTTGATTATAGTATTCTTAATTAAAAAAAATTTAATTTTACCTAATTACATATCTATAAATATATATTTATACATTAAGCTTTAACTTAAAATTCATAACATCTAGATAAAACACTTTTATTAACCCAATATTTTTTAATCATTAAGTATTTTTAATATAATTTTATAGAAACATTTCAATTAAAAGGTTTTAAATATAATATATCATATATTGGATCACAATAATATTTTAAAGGTGACATACTTAATGTATTAATGTATCATAGTTTTCATTTTAGTGTGTGTGAATAAATTTGTTAAATTTTAAAGGGAATATATTAACAATAATCGTGTAATGTTACAAGTATTGGTCATAGATATTCATACATACCTTGATTCTGATAGTTTATTTCATCAATGGTGGTCTAGATTTTATACTTTAACACTATAGGAGAATATTTAATTTATTCCTCCTCCTCTTTACTTTTTTTTGGAAATAAAAGATAGCCTCCTACCTCGGGATCTAGTTGTTGATATGGGGGAATTATTTCTGTTGTCGAGATCACATCCATTTTGTAAATTATTGGGTGTTTATAGTATTCCTGACACCATTATAGTATAATAAAATGTTCCTAAATCCCATATTCTTAAAATATGTGTCATAACCAGTTGACTAAAGATCCCTAGCTCTATAGACTGAATATTAGTCAAACTTTCTCTTGAGTAAAGGAACTAAGGGGAAAGATTGATCTATAGGAAATACAAACACGTGTTTTCTTCAATCATTGGTAGATACCTAATTTAATCATATTATTGTATATAATATGATAGGAATGTGATTGGAAGGTTCCTATCATAATCCAATATGAAATAATGGACATCATGATCACGAGTTTTCACCTTAATCTTCTTGATGGGAAACAAAAAATCCTCCTCAACTGACTCTCAGGATTATTAATATAAATTTCTAGGTCATTTGGGAAATACTATGTATGTAATAATTTACCATTAGATATTTACCCTCCATTTTAAGTACCTCATATCTATGTGTTGAGATTCATATGACTAAAAATAGGAACTATCATCATATTATGTCCCAAAGTTCCCATTAATAGAGTATTTTCAGCGTCAATAATATGAGAAGGGATCTTATATGTGAATTTTGATCCAAAAAAATCCTATAAATACATTTAAATTATTGTCTTTATGGGAAAATATAAATTCAAAATAACAAAATAAGGTCTTTTAACTAAGTCCCATGATTGAACCTCACGAGGAGACTTTGTTCACTCTCGTTATACACCTAAATTTTCATGTTAGAGGGAGAAAGTGATCGTATCCATGGAATAGAGACCTAAGGTTACGGATTAGGATGATTTTGATCCCAAGTACATTATCAACTAAGTTTTTTTGGACATTGATGTTATCTATCATTCTAGGTATGTCCAAGGACCAGATATTCCCATATATGGAAACATCTTTATAATGTTCAATGAAAGAAATGACTTTGATGAATTTGGTGGTGTAGGTCAATAAATGATATGTCTTGGTTGTAGAAACATCATTCTCAAACATTTTAGGTTATAAAAGAGACAAAATAAAGGCTTCCCTGAATAATGTTGAAAGACGAGTGACATTCAATATTGAGAGCTCGGCCATAAGGATAGTGAGATACTGTAAAATATTGTACTTCTAGACTAGGGGACAAGGCTTCATGGAATTAGGTTACTCTATGGATTGAGACTTAGGGGTCTACAATAACTTTTTCAGAAATTCCATTACATGATAATAAGTGGGGGAAATTATCACTATCTATGATTTAACCTAAACAAGAATCATATTGTTTTTTGTTTATTTCATAATTTTCATTATGACAGTTATTTATCCATTATAATTGGTTCTAAATAAACCACATAGTATTTTGGATTAGTTCTATGTTCCAATTGATTTTATTATAGTTCTTACCTCTAGGTTTCTATTATATATATAGCTTCAAAATAAATGATGTCTGACCATCGAGGTCCACTATGATTTTATCTTCCACAAACTCTAGGACCTATTCACCGATTATGGATGGGAAAATAAGGTTAATATGAGTCTTCATAGGTGAATAGGTATTTCAAGTGATTAACATTCACTAATCCATATTAATACCCTTAATTAGATGCAGGTTCTTCTTGGTGGGGTGGTTCCCATATACCCAATGATGTCAATGAGAAATCCTAAATTGTTGAGAGAATCTTAGGTACTGATAAGGGCTCTTCATATAGTGCCTCATTTTCTCGGTGATAGAAAAGTTAACTCTTAAAAGGATTTCATGATGAAGATTTCATATTCGGTACCATATAGTGAATTCATGTTATAACAGATTGATTGATTTTTTCCCTGATTGTTTTATGCACACAATTTAACGATTTACTATTCATCTATTTATCAAATTTCTATGCAGGCCTATTTTGAGCTTCTTTCCACCCTCTTGTTTTCTCTCGTGCAGTGGTAGGGACATATAACACTTGTGATAAAGGTTTTCTCTACTTTAAATTCTCTAATTTAATCATATTTCATATAATACCATTGAATATAAAGAATTCATGATTATTTTGGCCAAGTATTTAGAATAAGGGGTAGTAGTTTGGGTGATCACTCAGACTAACATCATTGCGCCTCCTGATATTGAGAATTTTGAACCTAGATCTATTCCAAGTTGGGGATTAACAATAGAAAAAACATGTATTTTCAAGGAATAATATTTATTATTTCCTTCCAAAAAGTTCAAAAAATTTTGATCATTCTTTGTATCCAAAAAGGGAATTTCTGGTGTCTTTATTATTCAATCTGAGGAACCGTGTGATATTCAGTGGTCTTAGGAGTGAGTTATAGTACTGGATTTTTTTGTGGTATCATTATAGTTTTTACATTAATTGACATATTCCGCATTTTTGTTGGAATCAACAAAGACATGGTTTTGTATGACTGAAATAAATCCACCAACCATTGTGTAATGGTTGCGGACACCAAAAAACCACAAGAGTAATTTAATGGAATGATAAATATTTTTAAATAATACTGAATATTTTCTATTCATATATACAATAGATAATCTTGATGAATATGCTTAAATAGTGAGTAGGTAAACCCTTACAGCTAGAAATGAAGTCCAAAACATTTTAATTTTAATGTTGTTTTTAATTTTAGAGGTTAAATATCTCCATATTCCTTGGCATCATGTTGTACAATAAAATTAATGTTCATTAACTATATTCAAAAATGATGATATACCTTTCTGTTATATTTTAACACCTAATGAATGCATGTCCTTACCTGGTATTCATGAAGCACCTAAGCCTTTCTGCCTCCTGCTCTTGTGTTCCCAACAAGGGGCCTCATCAGGATGTGCATTGCATGAGGTTTTTTCCCAGATCCCTCATAGGATTGAATATCATTCAATTGGGATACCCGAAGATGGTTGATGGATGTTTCATATCCAGACACTCGAGATATTCCTTTCACTTCTACATCAATAGTTCAAGTTTCTCTACCATGGATTACATTTTATCAATAAGGGATTTAATTGAGTGTTGAAGTTATAGTGGGGAAATTTCTTGGCCTGATTATCAAGTGGTAGAAGTGGTAGAAACCTATAATGGTGTGATTTCTTGTTCCTGCTATTTATAACCATATTGGGTTTTCCTAGTGTATCTAACAATAAAGTACAATAGTTATTTCCCAAGAGGAAAAATACTTTATTTCCCACAGACATTTGGTCCAGGTAGACTGGTTGTCTAGGACCCAAATTTTCTATATGAATTGATATTCATTTCATTGATCTAGTTTTTCCCCTTTTTAGGGGGGTTTATTGTAGGATATATATTTTCATTGGCCTAGTAGTTTCACGCAATATGTATATTACATTTAAAATTTTTTTGTATATTTTCCTTAGATTCTCTAACTTAATTTTATATAGGGTGATTTTATACTCAGAAAAGGAGGACCATGTTATTTATATGGATGGTGGGATTTGTATATTTCCACACATTTCCCATTATATTTATCTTAATCTCACTAACTTAGTTTTATATGAACATTTAAAGTATCAAAAATTTTCTGATACTACCTTTGATGTTAGGTGTGCATGCCTTCTTCGTGTATTTTTGAGTACATCATGCATTGATCAAATACCATTGTATCCCATTTTTCACATTAGTTTCATCATTAGTGTTATATGTGAGGATAAAATAAATAACATTCACTAAGTAGAATCATGTAATGAGAATCATATTCCCATCAGTATCAATGTAGTAAGAGTAAATTTTAACCGATTAATATCTTTTAATGGAAAAGTATGATCCTCTTGTATATCTACATTATTAGTAGGTAATTTTGAATTTTTCACCAAGAAAATTTTCACTTGTTATCCTATATTCTACCCCTAATTTTTTTAATATAATTTTATCCTTATGTATTCCCTAATAGCTTTAATAGAACATGCTCTTAATAAATGTTAGGAATCGTGATGTTGATCAAATCTTGGAGGAACTTCTTGAAAATCCACTCCTAGCTTATAAAATATCTAATTTATTATAGGGGGTAATAATTCCCCACCCTATGGTCTAGTATGGATCTCACTCTTCTACCATAATAACCATGATCTTCATAATACTTTATGACTTCAAGGGCGGTGGTAGTGATAAAAATCCCCCCAGCCCTAGGGGTTGGGGTAGCCTTCATGCATCTTTGAGGATGATGCCTTGGGATTTATGAACTTTTCAAATTTTATCCAAAAATTAAATAAGTGTTATTACTTTTTAGTTTGATATATTCTTATCATAAATGGTATAACTAGGATTATAGGTTTTTCTTTCTTCAAATACGCGGTCAGTTTAAACTTCCTTGTGGATTAATGAAAAATATTATAAATGGACACTCCTATCAAGTACTTTTATCTAGGATTTAAGAATTATGGGATTTCACTAGATTTACCAATAATAAATATCAAATCACATACCATTAATTTAGTTTAACACCTTGAGATTTTAAATTAACACTATGTTCGATAGCATATACAACATGGAACACTCAGATTAAACGAACCATGATATATTATTAAAATATTATTATAAAAAATGACCATTATAAATAATATATAAAAAAAAATTTATATTAATACGATTCAATAATTAATGAAATATAAAGAAAGGTTTTAATAAATATAATTTATTTATAAATTCTTAGGAAATAAGCACTCAATTATTAGAAAAAATATTTAGTTTCAAAATGGTTTTTTCATGTTCTAAAATATTAAAATTCTTTTTTGGATATTTTATAAATGTTATTTTTTAAAAAGATTAATATTTTTTATATCCAAATATTGATCTTAACATATGGTAAATTTTTTGTATTTTTAGAAAAATATATATTTTTTAGTGAATAGTGAAAAATAAAAATTCTTAAAAAATAGAAATTTATTTTAATAAATTATATAATTTATAATAACTATTATTATTTTAAATTTATTTAAAATTCACATAATTATTATTCAGTTATATATAACAAATTAATTATATTTAAATCACTTTTATACTGTATTTTAGCATAATTATAATTTTAGTCTTTAAAACGAATTCTTTTGAAAACTCTTTTAAAGTGTATAACGTTCCTCCATTTAAATTAATTAAAATAACCCCCAATAAAAAATAATTTAAGAAAAATGTATATATTATATATCTATATTTTTTAATTTAAATTCATATAATTATTGTTTTTATTTCATTACTGTTAATATAAGATCATCATTTACTTTAATAATACATTTTTTGAAAACCAGTTTTTATCATGCTTAAAGGTTTTATTTTTAACAAATTTGTTTCACTTATATGAATTTAATTTGATAAAATGAATTCAATATTTGGAATAATAAACATTTATATTATATAATTACATCAAATTAACTTTTTTCCACATGTATGGTAAAAACAATTAAAAAATAGTTACCATAGTAAAAAATATATAAATTTTATAAGTGAGTAACGTTAGATGTATAAAGGGTAAAATATTTAAAAAATGTTTCAATTTAGTTTTATATGTCTGTATCATCCTCATATCTATTAAACTCTATTATTTTTCAAATTTGGATGCACGGGCCTTGAGAATGAATTCCCATTATTGAACAGTTTTTCATATTTACAAAAATAGAACTCCTCAATTATAAAATCTCTACCCATCCCCTCATTTTATTCACATATATAAATTCATTTTTCTTGAAAAAAATTCATAATAACTCCCCAAAACACCCTTATATACATTCTATAGATTTTTTTCTACCCAAAATACAAACCTTAGAATCCTTGATAAGAGATGTTGGGAAAAAATCCCTCAAGGCATCATTGAAGTATTTTTGAGGTGATTGTGTTTGTTGACAAAGTGAACATCTGTGTTGTGATTGTTGACAATGAAAACCATGACATAAAAATTTGTTGAAAAAGGGGGTTTCATGGTGGAATGTAGAGTTCAATATCTATGGTCAACAATCTATGTTTGATTCAAGAACTTTGATAATATAATGGACGATCTGGAGGCGGTATAAAAAAATAGATACAAGGTGGCACCGTTTTCCAGTGTTTGCCAAATTTTTGGGCCTGAAAATCGACAAATGAATAAAAGTGTTTTTGGCAAAGGGACTTGCGTTCCAAGGACTTGGAGTATAGGAAACTTATGCGCCATATGTTTTTTAAGATCCGAAGATCAAAATATGGCAAAGGAAACAGGTTCGCGCAAGTTTGGGAGTTGGTCACGCAAGTGTTTAGGAGGAAAAAAGATGTGCATGCCGAGACTGGGTTGCACAAGAGACTTGCGCGCTGTCACGCAGGGTGGTCAATTTGCCTATAAATACTGGACCACCCCTCCTCATTTCTCAGCGGAGTTCAACACATTGAAGATTCAGAGCTCCCGTCGCGCAGGTGTGGTGGTCGCGCGAGTGGTGTGTGGTCGCGCAAGTGAAGATGCACGCCAGTGTGAGAAGTTGCATGCCGGTTGGTAGTTGTGCGCTAATATTGGTTTGGGAGTAAAAGTAAGAGAGTCACGCAAGTTTGGAGTTGCGGAATCTTGTGTCGCACAAGTGTCTGAGGTGGACTTGCGCGCCCATTGTGACTTACGCGCCGATACTTGTGCGCCGATTTAGACTTGCGTGGCAAGTAAGGTTTGGTCCCGGCAGTGATTTTTGGGCTGCGTGGAAGCTGGAAGTTTTCCCGATACCTTCGGTGAAAAGTGAAATTCATCTATGGGTGAAATTTATACTTAAACAGAGCATCTACACACAGAGGAAGATGCATTCCTTCATGCAAATGAAGAGACCTACAGGTCTATAAACTGTGAGTGGATTCTTTCCAGAGCAGTGAGCAAAGGAAGAGGAAGAAGGTGATCCTCTCCACTGGCATTGAGCCAGAGAGAGAGAAATAGGGAGTGACCCTTGGGAAAGCAGTGGGCTAACCCTAAACCTTGTAAAGGCAGTGAGCCTGGGACAAAGTGACTATGCCCGAACCTTGTAATCCACAGTTAGTGAAGTTTAGTGAAATTTGGTATGACCGACAACTTGCCGGTGTATGCTCCTTGGACGTAGCCCTTTGTGGTGAACCAAGTAAAATTGTTGTGTCCTCTACATGCTTTACTTTCTAATTACTTTGTGCAGTAGGAAAGAGAGAGAATAGTGTTTTTCTTAACCGCAAAACAAGATCAAAATGAGCGTTAATTTCAAATTAGTCATACCCTGATTCACCCCCCTCCCTCTCAGGGTATTCATCCTTGTGGACCTAACAAGAGATCCATAGGGGTTTCTTCCAAGAGAAGTTATCATCTTCATCAATATCCACCTTTTTTTCTTCTTTTTCCACCTTTAGTTATATCTAAAAAATTACAATAATATAACACCATTATATACTATATAATTAGATGTTATTATTTTTATTACATAATATTTATCCACCCCCCCTTCCATAAAATGGTAAATGAAAACCTCATTCATCTGTATGGTGGACTACCGCCTCTCGAACCGATGTATTTCATTTTCCATCATCACTTCACAAAGATATTAAAGGAGAAGGATTTAATATTTATATATGATATTTATGAAATATTAATAATTATATAAATTTAATATATCACATAACTTATTACCTTACCATCCAAGGATATACTATAACGTCGATCATGTATAGTAGACTACCACCCCGTGAAGAGATGTGATTCATTTTTTCATTGCAACATTACATAGATTTTATAATTAATAGTTTTTAAGAAAAAAAATATTATATTCATGATATTTTTATTACTATTTAAATAAAAAATAAAAAATTTCTTCTTTACTTCATGACCGTTGAAAAATGGGAATGTTATATATACGTATGTATGGCATACTGTCTCCATCATTGGGACGTAAGTCATTTTTCATAACCATAATTCATGATTAAATTTAAAAGTATAATTTATGTATAAAAATTATTATTATTTCAGGATTATTGTTATAGATATTATGGAATAATAACCACATTTACCTTTGTCAACACACTGATTTGTTTTTGAAATTATAAATTGAGCGTCTACAAAAACACCCAACGTGGACATAACTGATTAAGTAATTAAATACATAATTAAAATAAATGATGTAAAAGATTTATGTATAAAGTATTAAACCTAAAAATGTTCCTTAAAAATAATTTTTTTAAGTTTAATATAAGGGAGATAAAATATATGTAGGATATAGTATTGACTTGAGCTAAGGCTTTCTTATCAAAATATCCTTCTTTGAGACACATGTTATTTTATGCACCTATTTTTTTTTAAATGGTGTTGTGATGATAAAATATGAATTTTACGGGTGAGTTAGAAGAAAATTCAGAAGTTTTGATTAAAATTAAGGCTAAAATAACATTAAAATTCACATAAGGGTCTATTTCACAGAGGTTAAAAGGTACGCAAATGGATCTGGTTCATGGAAGTCACTAACATCTCAAAGCTTAGGGTAGTAACCTTCCTGCATCATAAGTCTGGTACAAGGAATTTATTATTCCTAAAAAATTTAATGAATTAACCTCTATATAGTATAATTATTATTCATAGAAGTCACCTTTCATGCATATCATGAGGCGATAACCTCCCCATAGAAAAACTCTGGTTCATAGAAGTCATTGTCCATGTGGAGCTTGTGGTGGTAACCTCTGTGAAACAGAAATCCAATTCATAGAAATCACTAGATTCACAGATATTAGGATGGTAACCTTTTTACAGTGTACCTTTATTTCACATAACCTCATCCCTCAAAATCTTCCTTGAAAGCCTCTATGTTTTGTGAAATTGATAACCTTGCCTCTTATAGGACTATAAATACCTCACGAAGTCCAAATTTTAAAGGGATGTGACCAATCTGTTTTTTGAGATAATATTTGAATTCATGAAACTCATAAGATTCAAAATCATGATAGGGGATGGATTTCAAAAGGTATCCATCTTTTTCAAAACCAACTCCCACGGGATTTTCAGAAGCTCAACCCAAGGTGGAGATTCCTATTATTAAGTTACATGGCCTTCGCGTAAGATGAAATCCCTTGGTGGATCTTGGGGCTTCAGAAGATAATTATCCTTCAAAATATCATCACCATGGGAAACAAGGCTTCACTATAAGGTAGGTTCACTCTTTTTCATTAAAAATTCTCTTTCACTAGACATCGGGACTTCATGAATCTCTAAAAATCATGAAACCCCCAAAATCGTAAAACCAAAACTTTCATAAAACTAATCCACCAGCCCTCCTCATAGTGTCTCCTTTAATCCAATCACCCTTTTGTGAAAGTTTCGCTCTCAGGGACCATATACCTATCTAAAAATTGTTCAACCATACCCCAAATATTTATTTGACTAGTACAACCAACCATTGTGTCATCCACTTATGTCTCAAATGTGGCATGGACCATTACCTTGAATTTTTCTCCCAATTAAAGACACATCAACACCTTTTTATCCTAATAATAGGCACCCTAACATGGATAATTTAGATTTATACTCCTCCCTAGATGTGTTCAAGTTGTGCTCTACCAAGAGGTGAGTTAATAATCGACATGTAATCCCAAAGGTGGCATCATCATGAGAAATTTACAACCATTCCTGGTAGATAGATATTATTCCAGATCTTCCTCCCCCACTTGTAAATGGATTCCTTGAGTATAATATCTAACATATTTGAGATACATTATGTAAAACTACCTTTCTATGTGCCCTAGTCATATGATTCTAAATTATACATCAATGTCCTCATCACAAGTTGTTAAACTGTAGACTTACACCCAGTGATCTACATGGGATCCCTATGTGTAGTCATCATGGGATGACACCCCCATGAACATATGCTAAGAGACTAATCTTCTCACCTAAATGGAATTATACTATGGTTTTATTTCATGCATAATCCACACACCATCCCTCGTTGACTCTCCTACCATGACACAAGCATCCTTACCTCTTAACATTAAACTGTATAGACCAGTCCTGTTACACAACCTTAAATTGTGGCATCAAACTACATGGGTTTTGATCCCTGTTTCTTAATAGGTTATAATAGAAAACTCCCTAAGGTTTAATCCCAAAATACCAACACATCTAGGGTACATACCTAAGGTTCAATCTTGATGCCCAAATAGTCCAAAAAATCCTTCATGTGTAATCATCTTCCCCCAAGGGATACACTTAACCATAAATATTTCTCAACAAGACATCAAACATGTGGCCCATATATCCCCATAATACATTATACCTGTGACTCATTTGACCCCTAAATATGTTAAAATTTTGACCTATCTATCCCCAAAAGATGTTAAACATGTGACCCATATATCCTTATAAGATGTTAAACCTACAATCCATCATTTCCCACAATACCATAAATCTTTGACCCATCTATTTTTGTTATACATTAAACCTTTGAGCCATATTTACCTAAAAGATGTTAAACCTGTGACCCATCAATCCACACAAGTCATTAAACATAAGACCCACATATCCCTATAATATGTTTAACTTATAAGCAACCTATCCCCACAACATGTTAAGCAAGTGACCCACTTTTCCCCACTAGACGTTAAATTTATGACCCATTCATAATCACAAAGATGTTAAATTTGTGACCGGATATTGAATTTATACCCCATAAAATAAAATTGTTATTCCTTAAGTGAAATACCTCAAAAAACATAGGCCTCTGGTTTCAACTACCTCATAGACGATAAGGTATTCCCTAAGTTCCGTGCCCAAGATTCTTTATACATGAAATTCTCTCTAATAGGGGAACAATTTACAACTGTCTAACTTAACCAACATCTAAAAATGCCAATAAATGGGAAATTATACTATCTAGTATGACTAAAGTTTGATATCATGTTGAGACAGAAGCATCATAATTAATAAGTGTCCACCTCAAGATGGCATCTGGAATGAGTTTCATTAACTTGAATTAAATCTATGAGGAAGACCCAGAAAAAGATATAAGGTATAACAAGGAGTCAATAAAAGTAGAAACAGGAATACCAACATCGATATTTGATCAAGGAGACAACATCACCGATTAAAGTGATGAAATATTCCCACATTTTTAAAATGGAAATGCAGGGAAAAATAAGTGCAATGTGCCTAGTCTTGGAGAAATCAATTGGAAACAAAAAATAACAAACCTGTGATGAAACGTTTTCTCCTCTAATAGTAATTATATTAGAAATATTGAACACCACCATATTTTCATATCTCAGGACCCATATATTCATCACAAATTCCCATAAGGAATGTAGTGGGGCCAACATGAAACTCTCCCAGGACTTGGGGAAGATAACATTGGGAATCCTTGGCCTGCGACTTCATAAGCCTGGATCCATCCCTTAATTCGGGAAGAAGGGATGATGTTTGGAAATTGGGAATTGCCTTAACTATATCTTTATAGTCAGATGATTCCACATACATTACAGGACTCAATATAGAGGAGACCTATGACCTAACACCAATGTGCATTGGGCTAGGGAAAATGTTAGTGTGAAAATCCAGCATGCTATGATCCTAACTCAATAGCCACCATGCCTTCACCTACTGGGTTTACATGCCCCATATCACCCTCCATGATCATCTAAAGGAGGTTTACTGACACCATTTTTCACTGATACATACAAAAAGATTTCATTACCACTATGGATATGTCCCTCCATGATCACAATGTATCATTACCTAACTAACATTTTAAGTTATGTGGTCACACATTAGGAAAGAACTACCCCATTATTTTAACAAAAAAACTACTTCAGGAGCCTCTCTTTATAGAGCTCTAATTTCTCACTCCCCTGGTCATGTAGGTAGAAGATTTTTTATTCATATTAATCATGGCCACCACCCGGGATCTACCTCGGAGGACTCATGCTAGGTCGTGTCAGTGACAACATAGACCAGCCACAATGGTTGACTAGTGGATTGAATCCATACCCTCTATTTTGTCCCTAATCTGGAACACCCGGTGCTCACATTGGGGGAAGACACAAAGCATCGCTTGATAATAGTTATCTTAAACATCTCTAGTGGACTTTTCCACTACCACTATATCCTATCATATCCTTGCAACTGCTCAATGGGTATTTATCTTCTCTTTATAAGGACCAAGATCCCAGATGCCTCTCATGTAGGCTGGGCTGACTCACCCAATCATCAGCTCCACTAGCAGTCACTATGGGTCATCCCATGATGAGGAATACAGATGCATTTCTCCTCCCCACACAACCACCAACCAGCTCAGAGATCTTCCCAATCTTGAAAAAATTCCCTACTCTGAAGAACAATATTGAGATAGGAGAGACAAACTCTACCATGGGGTTTGTGCCCACGATGTAGGTCATGACACACATGAGGGAACCCAAGATCCTCTCAATATTTTTCACTTATAGTAGTCTTATAGTGTCATAGTTAGAACCATGTAATGTGTCATATCAGTGTTGAACTCTTAGTCTCTGAATTGATGAATGATTTGATGGGGGTACCTTTACACTTTCTATTGGAGTTGGGGTTAAAGATGCTTTAATTGAGACTTATAATCTTGTAATATGAGGCCCAAAAGATCTCCAAATTCCTATCGAGGAACCAAAAAGTGGAGAAATTTTTTACCCCTTCTAAGTCATCACATTGAAATCATCTCCAACACCATCAATTTCCATTCTCTCAGCCTCAACTCTAAGAGTTAGAGATATGTTAGGATCTGGGTTGACACATTTATTTGATAGTGAGCACTCTGATGATCCTAAAAGGGATGTTTCCACCTTCTCATATGAGGTGGTGGTAAACACAAAATCATATATTCATATAATATTGAAGATGGATCTGCCTCTGAGAGAAATTATATCATGTAGTCGGTGTTTTTCCCATGCTTTCCCCCCTTATCCTAGTAAATTAGTACCAAATTTGATCTATATTGGTTCCACTATTAGTATCTAAAAAAACACTAATTACGGACCATGATGACTAAGAGGAAGACCACCCCTTTAGTAATAAACAAGAGGATTTGGAGAGACATGTAGCCACTAACCAACTATCAGTCATGTTTTGGACACCTGAAGCTCTGGATTTTTTTCCTTCCAGATTCCATCACCATAGACAAAGTAGATTTTTTATAGGATTTATGGGTGACATTTCACTTCCCTCAAGACCATCAGATGACCTACCCCAGGAAACATTAAAACTTCAAGTCCATGTACCAATAGTGCAAGATGGTTGAGATCGCAATGCTCCCAATGAATTAGTTTATGGAATAATATGGATACCACCAGAATTTCCAACAAACCTATGTAAGAATCCTTAACATGCTCCATCGAGTCAATAAATAGTCATCTCAACAAAAAAATATTTGAGGAAGGAGGAAGTATATTGGCCACCATTTCAACTTTATCTCTCAGATTCGATATGACTATCATGTTGGCTCATCTTCTTACATTGATGGTTCATTTATAACTAATTCCATGGTGAATTTCATAATTATAGACCCTTAAAATGATCAAAGAAACAAAACAACCAAAACATATCATTACATGTAAAACACACCTCAAGGGGAGATACAGTAGCATGTAGATGCCGTGATCGGTGCTCATACTCACAAGTAGAGATAGGCACTATATCTTGAGAGTCCCCCAAATGATACATTACTCTCTACCCATCGGTATGTTGACAAATTCAAGGGAACGTCCAAGATCATCAGTCCATATGATATTGCACCAAAAGCTGAGGCATACCCCTGGATATCCACATTGTTTTAGGAACTTAAGGACCATAAAAGTCTCACTGCTGATCTTATTACTGAAAATTACCCAGACCCTAACAATTTCAGAAGGTACCTTATCTCCCTTCTAGTGGGAAACCCAATTCACCTTGGAACGGAACCCAAATTTGATATTAGTGTCCTCTTGCAACAGGGTATGAAAGAAGTTTGGGGCTACATCAAGATGATGTGATAACTATTCTCATTTTCTATATCGAGGCTCTAGAAATGTGTAGGTAGAAATTCAACTTGAAGGAAAGGCATTCCCTTTATGGGTGGACTATGTTCGAGTGCCCCTAGAATTTAGTAACCTCATCATCACCCAATTTAATGGGATGGGTGATCTACTAAAACATTTGGATCACTTCACCTCAAGGAGCAGTCCAGTGTTAGGGACTCTAGAACAACATGAATCAGCCAAACCATAATTCTTTGTCCTGAATATGGATGTACATAAGTTCTTATGGTATATTCATATGTCCATGGGGTCTATTGCCAGTTTGGAGGACCTCTATAGACATTTTATCTAACGGTTTAACTCCACCCAAAAAAGACAATCATCATTGACCTCTTCATATGGAAGCAAAATCTGGATGTCTGGGTCACCAACTTCATTACCCGATCGAAGCGACTCACATATTTTCTCAACATACCTCTTTCTGGGGAACAACTACATAAAATGTGTGTGGATAACTTTATAAATGAACTAGTCACTACCCTCATCTCCATGAACTACCTAGGTGAATTTTGGGTGTTATCTGAGAAATCCTAGTGACTTGAAGATGCCTTGAAGTTGGCCAAATAACAGTCACACCCATTATCCATTACAACTCCTGCGAGAAGGCCCATAAAAATAGGGATAGTTGTTTTAGTGCATACAGAGGATCCTTATCTAGTACATAAATTGGACCCTTTTCGAGATGATCTCTACCAAGTGAAACTCTTCAAAGTGTAGTCTTTCCTAGTATAGCCTAACCGAGAACATCCAACATAATGAGTGAATGTGGATCCATTCACACATCAAGTCCATGCACTCAAGGTGCCTTTCCTAAAAGAAGAACAAGAACAATTCATTCAGGGATGAAAAGGTCCCACAATATTTCATTCTAACCCTAGAAAAGGGGATTTATGGTTTCTAGAATACATAAAACCCAAGGATTCCAAACTCACTATTTTTTTGGTTCACTTCCCATATCACATATTCCTTGGACACATCATAAAAAATACTTGGTCTTACAATATTATCACAAGAAATAATTATATCAGGGTTTATTCATATTAAAAAATGTCCTAGTATAGCTATAAAATGACTCTACTGACCTAAAAATTATAGTGAAGTCTTTGGTGAGTGTAAATTGATACTCATCTATAGAACACATAATTTCAATGATGGTTGACTCGTAAGAAAATTGATCACATCCATTGTATCATCTTTATTCACTTGATAAATCCATACAATTAGGTGGTTACTACATCCCCTATAACCACTTCTTCCACATAAATGTTGTGGCATACCACATATCTGAAGAATAGATGTATATTCAATAAGGGAAATTAGAGTCCTCTGATTGTTCCAAAACATTCTCACAAAACTGGAAACTTCATGCCTCTTAAATTAAGAGATACACCTAGGGTACACTCATCCTTGTATAATTCTCCAGATTAAGAGTAATAAAATTACTCTATAAATGATTTTGAACTACTTTAAACCTTCACAATATCAAAAAATGATGAATTTCTTCCAAAACCCTTAATAAACTTTTGCTGACATTGATGAATGAGAGGCGGGGGACATGAAAGCTGGTAGAATGCCCATTCTAGCCCTTTGAACTACAATATATATGCTACTAAGACCAAAAAGAAATCATTTCACAATAATTAGTAAGAAAAAACCCTCTATGTGTGCTACGTATGGTACACCCCCACATCTAACTATATTATTTTACAACTAGGCTCAACCATGAGTGTTCTACGATCAACCAAATCCATCCAGGGTCCAACCTCAATAGACTGGAACCCAACTATCATTTTTTAGAGACAACCATCTAACCATTAGAGTAATATAACCAATGATAGCTAGACCCCAGTGCTTTTGCCCGTGTAATCTTCTACTCCCTCTGTTAAAGTGATTCCCCTTGTAAGAAAAAATATTACCCCATCATGTAAGTACAATGTGTTGAAGCACCTCATCAGAATAGTGGTGTGTCTCTTGATTCTTTAAATACTTGTCTATCAATGGAAATTCCGGAGGCCCTCTTCAAAGCATTAAAAATTACACTTTAATTGGAGATTGAGTATCTTCCACTGAGGCCTAGTATACAAAAATACACCAAGAGAGAAGAATGTCAGGTCGTTATCTAATTTTTCGATGAAGATTATGGTGTCACTATTCAAGGGCTCATATGAATAATTAATATCATATTTCAGTTCAATATAATGGGAACCTATCACTTCCTATTGGATACAGTTTATAGGGTCAATCTTATCTCCAGGAGGACGCTCAAAAAGGTGGGACATATAAATGAAAATCTGACTCCCTCTAACAAGAAAATTTAAGGGTATGATAAGATTGGGATGAAGATTTGTGGAAAGATCTAAATGAAGACCCAATTTAGCATCCTGGTATCAAGACTTGAATTTATGGTAGTATCATAAGATAATTTCTAAAATGAATTTTTGGGATGGCCCTGGATTAATTTTCATACAATGTTACCCTATTCATACCACCAATGTCTCAATTACTCCCTTGATGGTTGATTTGGGGTACTTTAAGAAGATTCTTATCCTTTGACTCCTATGTGGACTACTATTTGGATGTTGGTTACTGAAAAAGGGAAGTGAAGATGGTCTTGAATGATGCGTTCAGGCACATAACTACCCCTAATTGTATAGTGGCCACTGTAGTTGATCCATGGATAGACATGAAAGATAATTTTTTTTCTACTGATTCATTGGTTATATCCCTTGATTCCATACCTAGGGGGGTGTTTCCTCATATCTAAAAAAATGATTTATCAAACAATAACTCGTACACTAACACTGGACTGTCTTATATTTTACTAGAAGACCACCAATCCTATGAATCAGAAAAAAGTTCACCCCATGACCACTGATCCTTGGAATTACCATATGTTCCACAAAGTAGGGCTGACTCACCAAATTTTCACCCATCACCATTGGTTTGATATCAATAGTGAACCACACAACCAAAAAATGAACAAAATTTCATCAAGAAGTTTTTTATTGATAGTGTCTATGGAATGTAGACCCCTTATTAAGGATTCTATATATGCTAGAGTGGACACTAGTTCTCCCCCTAAGTAAGCTAGACTTGAATAGTCTCCTCCACCCTCTAATCCTTGGGTCACAGATGATGAAGAGTATTGGGAAGAGTTCCCTCCTACATTTTAATAGGGTGTCTCCATCATTTTTTATGTGACAACCCATTTGAAACATGGTACTAAGGAAGATCCAGGGATTAAAGTGATCACCATGTCCAAGTACTCATAAGATTAATAGGAGTATATGGAATTCATGAAATAACACTAAAATATATTTTCTTGGATATAGGAGAGATTCTAATTCTATATTGTCAGGTTTTCATTCATATCCTTGGCCTCCAATGAGTCATTGTGGGTTTAAAGAGCATCCCATAAAGATGCACCCCACCCACGTTGCACTGGTCAGGGCTGAGCTGGAAAAGTTTATTAAAGAAAATCGTTTCAAGGAAGTCCATTACCCCAAATGGCTATCTATAATATTACCAATCAAAAAGAAAATGAGTAGATCAGAGTATGTAATGACTTATGGGACCTCAACCACTAATTCTTGTATAATTATTCCCCCTTCTAGTGATAGAACTATTAATTGGTGCTACACCTAGGTTCTATTCCCCCTCTATTATGTATGGATAGTCCAGGTATAATTATATCTATATGTCCCCAAAGTATACAGATTTCGCTACCTTTAAGTTTCCCCAAGGTACTTTTTTCTACTAGGTGGAGCCTTTCATCATTAGGAATGATGGAACCACTTATGAATGATCCATGTACCACACATTTAATCCAATTATCCTAAAATTGGTGGAGTGTTTTGTAGATTATATGGTGGTCAAATCCCACTAGCATAACGACCAACACAAAGATCTTGAGAAATTTTTAAACTTCTTTTTCCCCATATAAGTAAATATAAAACCCTTAACGTACACATTCAGGGATACCATTGGAAACATGATTAACATTGTTGTCAGATATATAGGTGTCAATATTAACCTATAGAAATAAATTCAATCAATAAAATGTCGACCCCAAGTAATATTCAAGGGATGAAAGGCCTCTAAATCCACTTATCCTATACACGCAAATTTATTACAAATCTATATGTCAACTGTAATACATTATCAAGGTTTATGAAAAAAATGTATCATTTACCATAGGGATGAGAACTTCCAAACTACCTTTGAGGATATTAAGTTTCACATTCTATAATATCTAATTCTGATTCCACCTATATCAATAAATCCTTTGCTATTTTATGTGGTCTCTCTCGAATAGTCCCTTAGTTCTCTTCTAGCCTAGAAAAAATAACAAGGGAAGAAAAAACGGCCTATATTATCTCATCTGCATGCCCATTGACAAGGAGATAGGATAATACCCAATAGAGAAGAGTTGTCTCATTCTGGTATTTTCATTGTGTAAGTTGAACCAATATTTGAAGCACCATGAGACAGAAATTGAGTCTTGATTAGACCCTATAAATTACATCCTCAATCACCCCATTCTTATAGTACAATTTTCTTGTTGGGTACTAATCCACCAGTATTTTCATTCCAGGTTTGTCCCATAAAAGTTCGTCAATGGCCAGACCATGGAATACTTCATAGTCAAACAAAACCCCCCCGAAGATCTACCCCTAGATATTAGTTTTCGAAATGATGTTGTTCTCTCAGTAGACTAGGCCGAACCATGTTAAAAGATTATTTTTGATGGTGAATCTCAAAGTTATACATGTATAAGGTCCAATAACCCCAATCTTAATAGGGTAGGCCTAGGTATCAACTTCATCCCATTGGTATAAGTCATCTTGTTGTAATATTTTCTATAATCAGAACGCTTCACCAACATTGACGGAGAGTACTGGGACCATATTTCTAGTCTCGAGTTGGACCAAAACATTGATCTACCCTATGTATATATGAATGGAGATTCCAAGAAAGTCATAAAATAGATCAAGGGTGATTATGTCATCAAATAACTATACCTTTTTTCCCCTAAGAGAGTGTTCCTATCATTTTATGGCCCAATTACCTTCCCATTTGAAAGTGACCCATGTTTCATATTCAAAGAATGTTTTAGTCAATGATTTGTTAATCCTAGAATCATATCTAGTAGAACTCGACTAGGATGGATTTTTTATTCATGTGAAACACCATATGTTCATCACCCCTCCAATTTAGATTATGGAAACAGATTGGTTTGTCAACTAGATATTGGTACTTCTATTCTAGGACCCTCAACTCCACCCACATGAAAGGAAACACCCATTAGGATTAATCCTTTTGTCAAGTATCTCCAGAATGCATGTATCCCAATATACCAAGAAGATAATCAATGAATCCATTTGTGCACATCATTTTTTCCCTATAGAGTGGTCCTAACATTGATAAAACGCTCCACAAGCATGGTTTCGAATGAATTATCTTCTGTTGTATTCAAGGAGATGGGGTACCTCGGGTCATTCATGAGGTCCATGTCAAATTATGTGGTTCCCATCAAAGAGGATTTAATCTATCCCACAAAATTCATAGTTTGGGATACTTTTCCCCACCATGAATTACAATTAAATTGAGTTTTCCATGAGGATTAATTCATGAAATATCCATGCTAACTATGTGCATCGAGCCTCGGGGTTTCTCAACACTACAAAATTTATTGTTCTATTAAATTATTGGTGCAAAACCCCAAGATTTCATAGTAATATTTCTCTTTAAAGTAATTTAATAGCTTATATTGCACGCTACCCTGACTTGTCTTTCGTTATATGCAATATTGAGTATTTTTTAAATAACACATTAGTATAATAATTATATAAATGATATATTTATTTATCAATTAAATATTGTAATATGAATTGTAAAAAATAAATTTTAAATGTTATTTAAAATATTTTAACATAAATGAAACATATTTATAATAAAATGTATAGGCTTTGTCAAAATAATTATATATTTAGAAAAAACTATTTTCTTAAAAGAACTACTTTTTATGTCTTTTTGTAAACCATAATAAAAATAATTTTATACACTCCTAAAAATTGATTTTTTTAAAATAGACTTCATTTTTTAAGCGGTAATATCAAAATAATATTAGGGTGAATTTTTTTTTATTTTATTGAAAATATTCAATTTTTGACTATTAGTGAGAAATACTACATTGTACACAAAAATCGACTTTTTCATTTAAATTATTGTTTTTAATTAAAATTTATCTTAAAGTTAAGATAGAAAAAAAATTTCATATATTATCCCAATTAAAGTCATTTGAGTCATTTTATAATAGAATTAGATATATAAATTCATTGAACATTTTTAACATCTTTTTACACACCTTCTAGAAACATTTACACACTTTCTAAGAACATTTTCAAATTAGCATAAAACATAATTTTACCTCTTCTAGGAAATGAATTTTGAAAATCTGATATACAAGGTTGTCATCGAAAATTAAAATGTCGTTCAATAGGATGAAAATAATTTTTTTTGAATAGTAACTCTTGAATTTTATTTATCATGGTTAAAAGTAAATTGGGTAATCAAAGGTAAAAGTAATATTATACTAATATAAAATTACACCAAAACATGTATCAATAATATTGGATAAGTTTTTTCAACCAAAATCAACCTTAGGAAAAAAATACGATCTTTTTTTATCGACTTGGGTTAGTTTAAAACATTTATTATATTTTATTTAAAGAAGAGTTAAAAGTGTTGAATTCAAATTTCAATAACTAAACCATTTTTAATATATAGATACACATATAATAAATTAAACAATAAATATTCATTATAAATCATAAATTATTTTCTATATCATGATATTTTATTTATAATTTTTAAACATTAAATAATTAAATTTATTTTTGACACAATGATGATGCAGTAGTTACCTTATTAATGAATGATTAAAATAAATGCTATTATAAATATTAAAATAAATGTAAATTGAAACTTTTGATACCATACACGAATTTTATAGGTGAATATGATATGATATCATTGATTCAGTATATTTTTTTCAAAGGAATAAAGTTTTTATGACTTTAACTAAAACCAATTACTAAATAGTGGAAAATTGACATAAATGTGTTTTTAAAACAAATACTATTTTATTAAATTATATAATAATCCTAAAAATCTAAGATTCAGAAAAATTAATTAGATAATGTGACATATTTAATTAATTAACCACTTGAGGTTCTATTTTAATTTTATAGTTACTATATTAACCATGTAGTATAAAAATATAAGAAGACATGGTAAAAGTTAAACTATTTAACTAAGGGTTAAATCTAAAAGATAAGGTTAATATGGCGACCTAAACATGTCTAAGACCTATTGGTTGAGAGTTTTTCAACCCATAATCATCTTATCTTCAAAATAAATAAATTTTGAGCTGTTATAAACCGAAAATAATTTTATAATAAAATTATATTTCAAGCTTTTCCAAAAGTTCCCCTCACCTAATTTATAAAAGTACACTCCACCTTCTCTTAAATTCACACCTCAAAATACATTTGGATTGGCCAACCCCTTCGAAAATATCCTCCAAAATAACCTCACTTAATCTTAGATTCCTTACATCGATCAAAAGGCCATCTTAAGGAACCCTTTTGTTTAAATCAAAAGGAAGCACCCGAAGAAGAGGTAATTATTTTATCACATCATTCAAAGTTCTTTTCTTTTTCTGCTTCTTATTTCTTGGTTTTTTCCATACTAAAATAATAAATCCAGTTCCTTATACAAAATGGTATGTTATTATAAATATGGTATAACCATATTCATTATTCTATCCATCCTATGAATGAAAAATTCACCATGCATGCATACATACGACTTACTGTCTCTACGCCGTGGTGTAATTGTTTATTCCACGTTACTTTATTTGGATGGATATAATGATGAGTATAATAAAATAAAAAAATGATTATTACATGATTATTATTATTTATAATTGATATACCATATATATACATTTCATTTAATCATTAAAGGAATGATATTGTTTCTCGTACGTACGAACGTCCTACCGTCACCACGACGCGATGAGATTAATTCTCCACATTAACCATCCAAGAATGATTATAAAAAAATATATTGTTAATAATTATGAAATATATGACATAATTATTATACATTAATGATATATAAATATATATTTATGTACATATATTTCATTCACTTACTTCCATTCAATACGATAAGAAAACAGAAATAGTGTTCATGCATACGTACGACCTACCGTCTCCATGAACGATATTTTATATATATATATATATATATATATATTATGAATATATATGACATATAAATCATGTCATACATTATGGAAGTAATAATATCATGATCTAAGAAATATGATCATGAATAACAAGTCAAAACATGTACGATAAACAAAGCAATATTACCCGAAATATTGCATTAACATGGAATTGCTAATAAATAGGCAATATAAAGTAATAAAAGAATCATATAATATATCATAAATATTATTATGATTCTTATATAAGTTAATATAATGATTAAAAACATTATACCATAATTTTACACACGTACTGAGTGTATCAAATCTTAGGTAAGAGTTAATTCCTCAATCTCGTTATTATCCCAGATTGTTTATGTGTAAGTATTTACTAGTACATATTTATCATCCACATCCATGTTTCATAGAAAAATTCAAAAGCAATCTTTTATGGTTTTATGTAATGGACTCATTAACTAGATCATCATTTTAAATGTTTTAAATATTTATTTTCCTTAATATTATTAATTAATGTCCATGTTTTCGAAATGATTTTAAGGATTTATTTATAATGACATGATTGTTTTAAAATTTTAATTCCTTTCAAAAGTTTCAAAGTGGTATCAGACACTTTAATTCAAAAATCTGTTTTAAATGAATTTATTTATAAATTGTGCAAATTTTAAATGATTTCAAGAAAAAATGGATATTTCTACTAATTATTTCCATCTATGTACACATACTTTATAGGATATTATTCTTGATTGAGGTTGATTTATTATAGAAAAAAATCCATATTATTTTAAATGAGTTATGATATGTTTGACTGTGGATGTGTTTTTTTAATACCATTCAGGGTTTATGGTTAATGTATTAACATTTTATATACTAGTTTTAATATGAATGTTCATTTTATGTTTCACCCTTTTCATATGATTAATGTATTTGAATTTTTAAGTGATGGGAAGGTATCACTATATCCACTCGATGCATCGGTAGTTCTCATGAGAAAAACTAGTGTCTTGGCATGAGGCCTTGATAGAATATTTGTGAATGGTCTTGGCACAAGTTCTTGACACAATAATTATTATGTCCAACTTTATGCATTCCCTGGTTATGAAATTAGTTATTACATGTAATTATTCAACTTGTAGAATATCCATGTGCCTATTTAAATGGTAATATTTTATTTATTTTTTCTATATTATGCTCATGTTTTTGTTTAAAAGGGTGTTGTTTTTATTATACATCTTTACATAAATGTTTATAGCTTCCGCTAAATTATTTACCCTAACTGAGCATATGAGCTCACCCCTTTCTTATGTTTTGTTTTCCTATGGTGACAAGAAGTATATTATGATAGATATTTAGGGTTAATATAGGGGAATAATGGAATTATAAAAGGATTATTTTATGGTGTGTTTTATGTTAGAAAGTGTAATGTAACATTCACGTATGAATTCTATTTTCCAAGAGTGCTAAACTGATCAGTCCTATTGGAATTGATTCTATTTAATCATAACAATGTTATGTATTAATTCACCAACTCGAGGTAACTGGGGTCGAGGTGTTTCAATAGGGACTCAATGTTATGGGACAGTACCTTTTAGCAATAGCTTGACAATGAACATTCATTTTGAATTCAATAAATTTCTTACCAAATGGGAAGAGTTTGTTTCTATAAATGAATTAAAAACTCATCTCATGATTGAATTTGTCACCTCCCACATCTTCTATAGTTTCGGGGTGTCTCACAAAATTATCAGAGAAAATGAAACTAACATCTGGGCTTCCAAGCTGAATAATTTTTACACTAAGTAAAACATCTAGTTCAACCATAATTTCTACTAGCATGTGCAAAACAATTGGTAGATAAAGGCATTCAAGAAGACCCTCTCAAACACCTTACAGAAAATGATTGGCCATATAAAAATAATGGGCCCAAAAACATCATAATTGTTTTTGGTGTTGTCATTAAACTTGAAATTCCAACTAGGTTACACTATAATTCATGGGGGTATGAAACATAGGCTGTCTTACCCTTGGAGGTTAAATTGTCATCTCTTTAAATTGACATTTATGACCAAAAGACACCATATATAATGGAATAATCCCATCTAGCTAATTTGGAAACCATAGAGGAAAATAGACTCCATACCTTTCATAACATAAAGAGGTACTAGAATAGGATAGCAAGAGCATTAAACAAGAATGTATGTCTTCACTCCTTCATCCAGAGTGAGATGGTAATGGCTCTTAGAATTTTGAGGGTACACAAAAAAAATCTTACAAATTTATAGACCAAATTGGAAGGAACTTACATTTTCCATAAGTTATATTCTAATGGGTATTACTCAATAATTATATCACACCTCCCAATAATGTCATATCTCTTAATAATCACTTCGTGTAAACCATTTTCAAATTTATATAACCTTAAAATACATAAGCTAGTGTCCAAGAAAAATGAACTTAAAGAAAAAGCATCTACAGTCTGAATTTTATGACTTTAAACTACAAATCCCAACTTCTTAAGTGCATGATTTTAAAATACACACTTACACTCTTAAATAAGTATAGAATTATTCACATAACTAGTGTGAGTTGACCAAAAATATAACATCCTTATTACATGACATTAAATTGAAGGCTTACACTATGCAATACATACAGGATGACTCACATACCAAGTGGGAGGTGAAAAAAACAGCATCCTCTCACCCAATGTCATAAAGACAGGATACCCCATTAAAAATATGGGATTACTCAATACCCTCATCAGAGTAGATAACCCCCCACTTTTGGCATCGGTCTCTTACCACACCATGTCCTTGAACTAAATGTGGCTTGTGTCCCAATTTTGTGGGATACGTAGTGACACCAAGACCCTCTATCATTAGGCCCAACCGCCAATTCAACATAAATAATTTCCTTAGGGGAGGGGGAATTACATTTACCAATACTTGGCCCCTTGGCCCCAATTATAGTAAAACATTTTATTTTCAAACCATGGCCCAAGAATTATGACAATAAAATATTTATCAAACCATGGCCCAAGAATTATGACCCTAAACTATTTTCTACCCATGGTCCATGAATTATCAACTTAAACCATTTTCAACCCATGGCCCAAGTATTATGACCATATACTATTTTTTAACCCCATATTCCAAACTATACAACCTTAAACTATGATCCCAGTTCCAATTATCAAGATATTAACCTGTGTTCAAGCCAACATAAGAATGTGTCATGTGGCATCGGGCATACTTAGCCCTCAATTCACGTTGGGTCACCTACCTCCCATACTATGCATAGTCCTTTTATACACACCCCATATGGTCCAATAATTTTTTCCTTTAAAAAAAATTACCCCTTTGTCCAACTGGTATAACCTTAATAAACTCAAGCCAATGTCATAGTCACAAAACTCTAAATTATACTACGAACATCCTAATCACATAATGTTAAAATGTATGATGCATATTCCTCACCTTATAACATTAAATTTTTTATAAATCAACTTTATTGTATGATGTTAAACTACATATCCATATTCCTCATTTCATGATGTAAAATTGTGAAGTATCTTAAGCTATCACTTAAAAATCCCCTTCCCTCCTTTGATACTGGTCACCTACTAAATCATTAATGTTTCTCAACCATCGCTCGGTACAAGAGACGATACTTACCTTGGAAGATGATTCAAAACTTTTTTTAGACCAATACACCTACCTAGTGTGTTCAAATCCAATGGGGATTAATTCTAATAGTTTTTAACTCTATTCAACATTTCATCGATTCATCCCCATGATTCCTTAACACCATGAGTTTTTATGAATTATTTTTTTCAAATAAATTAAAATTATTTGATTTCATGGGTCTCATGATACACCAAATAAATATTTATTAATAAAAAAATATTTCACTATGACTAACACAAAGTTTCATTTGTGGTACATGCAAGAAAAATTTTGTCTTGTGTAACACACAACAATGATTTCCTTCGATTACTTGTGTTACACACAAGACAGAGTTTTATTGGACAATAATACATTATTTATTATTATAGTTATCACCTTGATGTTAAGATGGTGGGAATTAATAGGATTAACTAAATTATAAAATTAATTATGTGATTAAAAATTAATTATAAATGAATATAATAACTAATTAAAAATTAATGATGTCTATTTATGAAAAAAAAATTATTCCCACAAAGATGTTTTTTCTTCATAAATTAAATTAATAGCTATTATTGAATGATATTAAATAAATTAATATTTCATAATATTAAATAAAATATTTTTAAATTCATCTAATAAATTTTAAATTCATAAAATAAGAACAAATCCTTTTTAAAACCATAAAAGTTTGTATTTTTCTAAAAGGTTGTTTTGCCGCCTTTTAATGGAAGACATGTTTTAAAATGAAATTTTTACATATTTATTAATTATATTTGGAATAATAAAAATATTATATTAAATAGGAATATAAAAATTTACTTTGGTTGTATTTTTTTCTGATAATTTTTATTTTTTGATAAAAAGTGAAAAATACTGCATTTTAATTGAAAACTGACTTTTCATCTAAAGAATTTATAATGTTAAAGTATATTTCAATTGGTCTCAAATATAAAATATTTACATTATAAATATATTGATAAATGTTAAGTCATGATAATCAATTACATATTAAATTTGGTTATAAAAACATTATGATCTTTTAAACCTTTTCAATTTAAAAACTCATTATTTCGCACCGTCTAAAGGATTAATTTTAAATTATTTTATCCAATAATGATTTTAAAATTATCAAAATTGGATTAAATATTTTTATTAATGAGGTCCAAATTTATTAAATATTTACCTTTTATTTTTTGACAATATGAATAGTAATCTTAGTAATTTTATTACCACAATTGGGGGTAAATATATTTATTAAAGGTAAAAATAATATAATAAATATTATAAAATTTCCATAACACTTACCACCTATTATGTGATGAACTTTATATTACCATTAAAACATAATGTTTGATATTTAATTATTTAGTAGGCACTTATAAATGAAAATATATTGGATATTATTAAAATCAAAGAGAGTGACAAAATGTCAGACTCTTAATTTTAATAAGGATAATATTTTTAATATGGTGATAAATAGAATATATTCTCAACTAAATGTATTATTATGAAAGAAAAAAGTTTTATATACATCATAGAATTCATTTTTAATTTTAAGTTAATAATTAAGTGTTATAAATAATTACACAATGATGTTGCGATAATTATTCAATTATTGAAAAAATCAATTAAAGACTGTTAGAAATATAAAAAGAAATATAATTTGAATTAATTATGGTTATAAAATAAATATCTAGTTGAATATGACATATTATGGATAAATTAATATTTTTTGACGTAATCTTGCTGTATTGGTTTTCTTAAATTCAAAGTAAGGAATATTGTCAAAATTGAAACAAATGATATTTTACGATAATATATTTTTATTAAATTATTTAAAAATCATAAAAACACTAAATAAGTTAAAAGGGGATGAAATATGGTCTAAAATATCATAACTTTCCCATTTATGGTTTAATTAACACTATATATGTAACAATTACTAACTTTAAATATTGATAAATTTGTTCCCATAGCTAATATTAAAATAGGTTTACTAAGGGTTAATCAAAATAATAATGTTTTTAATAACAACAAAAAACTTGTATAAAATATATTTTTTATGAGATTAAAACATAATATTATCATATATTTGAATAAAGGTCCTTTTGAGGTATTTGGATTGAGATTTAATTTATTATAAATTAATATTTTGAGAAATTACACAAGTTCCCCTCTCCTCTCTTATAAAAAAGAACATCTTCTTCTCTTTTTTTACACATCAGAACCTATTTGGTTTAAACAAAACCTATCCAAATATACTCCCAAATTCACTTAAATTTATCAAATAACCATTCATTTTAGAATAAATTTCACCAAGGAAGTCCTTTTTTGAAAACCAAAAAAGAGATATCTGAAGAAGAGGTAATGTTCACCAATAAAAGATTTTTTTTATTTCCTTCTCAAACCCCTTAAAGTATTTTTTTATGATTATATAAAAACATCAGTATATTAAATATACTGAGCTGTTTTTATGTTTAGGTTATGACCTACAATTTCACACACTTCTATCAAAATTTATTTTCAATCATCATCTCTGTGAATAGTGGACTACCGCCATGCAATCTACGGTCATTTTTTCTTCCATTACCACAATTAATGGTTGGTAATAATGATGAATTTATTGTTTATATATGATATATATTATTTTTATAATTATATTATGATTCTTTAGTTGTTATATCACACATACCTTCATGCTTTCCATTTTTGGGGAATATGAAAATGTCATTTGTGTGTACAGTGGGCTATCACTTTGTGAAGTTATATGATTCATTACCACATTACATGGAATATATAAATGATGATTTTTAAGAAAATTTTATATATATGACATTAAAAATATTCTGTATTGATAATATATCATATACATTTCTTTCTTTTAATATGGAATGAAAATGAAAATAGTGTCCACGCATACATACGGATTATCATATCTATTAACGGTGTATTTTATTTTCGACCTCTAAATTTTATGAATCACCATAATACATCTATACTTAATAAATATTATATCATGATTATAAATATAGAGATGATAAAATCATGATCTACAAAAGATAACCAAGAATTAAAATCCAAAACATGTATGTAAAAAACCAATGACTTTAACATGTATTTGATGACAAATGAGTAATATATTGTCATCAATAAATATTATATGTTATTATATATATTAATATGAAAATATTTTTGATTTATAATAAATATATGTGTGTTATACATGAGGTTTTAACATGTATGATCGAAGTTAAAACATAAGGTAAGGGGGTTTCTGGTCTCACTTTTATTTCTATGAGACTTAGTCGTTATTCACCACTCATTTATTTTGTTTGGTGTATATACAAAACATGAATTAATATATTATCATTATATTTAAATTTATCAGTATTTACAAGTAAATTTTATGATCTCCTCTTCATGGGGTTTACGGTTCAAAAGTTACCAAATCGGTAAGATAATTTTACCTCAATTTTCCTTCTTTAAGACACATGTTATGTTATGAACCTATACTATTTTACAAGTACTATATACTTCCATTTTTATTTCATATCATTAATATCATTATTTTTATGATACTATAATTTTCATATAATTTTATTTTCTCTATGGTCACAAATTTGTTCAATTAAAAAATGATCTATTATAAAAAGTTTTTTGAAATGTTTATAAATGATATTTAAGTAATATTCAATGAAAATGTTTTAAAATATGTTTAAAATGGTTTTATAATATTAATTTATATTTTTTCAAGGATATTCTAAATGAAAAAAATTTCCAAATGTTTTATGATTTAAAAACTAATTTCTCAAAGCGAAAGGAATATTTTCCTTGAAAAATCTTTTAAAAAGATCTTTCAAAACTATTTACCATATAAGATGACATCTGTTAGTGTTATTCATGCCCTAATAGGGATATTATACAAGGATACCATTAATATTAGTATACTAAATGGTTTAGGTTTTTATGGAGTGATTTATATGAATCCCATTACCTTTCAATGAGATATGATATGATGAAATGTTGAAAAAAACCATTACTTTTCATGATTTACAACACGATGAATGATTTTTGATCTTATATAACTTATATGTATGATTTCATTATGTGATGGGTGGGACCTATATCTACTACTTTTTTATTGGGAAAGTATGGATTACACATGAGGTATATATGTTATGCGTGAACCTGATTTCATGTTCACAATTATATTCAAGGGGTAAGAACCTAGTTCTTTATTGAGGTACATAATCTTGTATTTCCCTAAATTTTTAGTTTAAATGTTTAATTACACCCTAATGTGAATACCATTTGATTTAATAGGTAAATCATAGTTTTTTGGTCTTTTTTAGAGCCTAGAGCTCAACTTTCTGGGAGAAAAAGGCTTGTCGCATGGTTAGTAGTAAACGTATTGTCCAATCTGCATGGTTACTTTTAATCATGTGAGGCTAGAAAGAAATTTTGTGGAGCCCTAATGGTTTAACAAGCCATGTTATTTTAGTTTCATTCCTTTTGAGGTATATATATAGTTTTTTATAGTGGAATGAGACATAGTTTGTGCATGGTCAGTCAAAATGCACATTCAAACTATGTGAAGTGCCTCCACTATATAGAAAATGGTGTATAATTTGCAAAACCATGTAGGCCAAAATTTTAGGTGAATTTAACAAAATTCCCTTAAAATATCTTATAAAGTAAAATTATTTTCTTCTTTTTTCATGTTGGAAATTCGGTTGAATTAGGAACCGTCCTTGAAGCCAAAATAAGGAATCAAGGGATATCCACCATCTAAGTTCAAAATTTATATAAATCAGAAGCATTATGTTTGTTTTAGTAAGATCCCCATTAATTTTTTTATTCATCATTTTTATCGGTATCATCTACACTATTTAGGTGAATCCTAATATTCCCTATTTTTAGGGTTTTCATCCATTCTTATTTTTTCTTCCGATCTCAGTCGAATCATGAGTTGATATTATATGAGAAATATACTAAAGACCTATGATAGCTGGTCTCGAGCTTTATTCTTAAAATTTTGTGTGTTTATATATATATTTTTTGTTTTTATTTCCAAATTATCTAAGTGACACCCTTGAAATGGAATTTAATCTATGATTTAAATTGATAAGTATGACCTACATAACTAATTAGACCAGTTATAGTGACCTTACTTTCCTTACATTACTATTAGATCATTTTGACGATAAACCTAAAATCATTACATGAAAAGTACCAATTCTTTAGTGTATTTGGAAAACTAGGATCATACATAACATTTATAACATAAAAAATAAACTTTCATTTAATTCTTTCTTCTCTAGCTTCTTATTGGCTCTTAAATTGTCCTTAGTACAATTAGTCTCTTGAGGATATAAATAAAAAGGGTGAGCTAAAATCCTAGTGAGAGTATAGATAAGAAGATGAAATAATATAAAATTACATGAGAAAAATCATATCATAACATAGTAATATAATCATAATCATGAGAGGAAGCATTAAGAGAAGTCTTATAATGTGGAAACGAATAAAATTGAAACATCATATCTTAGTAGTCAACGACCACACATAGTTGTGAAAAAAGATACTATAATGTTCATGCATATTTAACTTTACTTGTGATGTTCTTTACATTACCCGATGCATTGAGGTGCTATATAATTCTAAGTGCACCCATCACATCATAACATTGATATTACACTATATAATTATTAGCACTCCCATCACATCATAGAATTTACATTATTATTCATGAAACATAGAACATACATAAATCATGGACATAAATAACCCATGTAAATTAATGGTTTTCATCTCAAAAGCATACAGTCATAAACATTGTGTTCCCAAAGGAAATGGGGAATTACATACTTGAGTTATAAGTAAAAGGTGTGTTTTGAAAAAAGTGTTATTTTGGAAAACATTATATTTGTCACAAACTATAGTAGAAAACATGTATATCCCACAAAATGTAAGATAATTATGATGAAATGATTTTTATCTAATATCCATACATAAAATGGGGTGAAAGTGGGAAACCCTAAAGAAAGAGGGTTGGGTTTGAGAAATCCCCCTACCTTAATTCCCACTTAATTTTGTCTATTTTGTGACTCCTGAATAATAAACATTTAGTTATTAAAGATTGATAAAAAAATTGATTTATAGTCCTTTTATAAAAATATTTATCAATTATATTAATTTGATTATATTTCATAATTTCTGTTGATGAAATTAAAGCATTTTGAAATCAAATTTTACTTAAAAGTTTCTCATCTTGCTACAATTTCACTATTTTATTAAATGTAATTTATTATTTAGTATAATTAGTTACATAAGAATAAAATAAATGTAATTTTATATTAATATATTAAAAATATTTTATACTATCCATGCATGAAGTTGGTTAGAATATTTGTTTTGGAAACACCTTCGTAGTTGGATAACATACCATTAATGGGATGTTGTCGAAAGTGTGGGAAAGGGAAGTATGACATTTATATTTTTCATTAATATGATAATTAAAATATGTTAAAATCATTGAAATAATTTTAAATTATTGTATAATAAATTTTTTATCATATGGTTTTTAAATGGAGAGGGCGAAAATAAAAGAGAAGAAGAAAAGAGAAAAGATTTAATAGAGACTAACTCTCTCCTTAGTGTAGCTTCTCTTACACAAAACTATAATTCCATCGGTGATTGGAGTAGGAGGACTCAAATACATCACTAGGTATTCCAAGGGTATTGATATGGATAATTTGGGTAGATGTTACGCTTATAAATTGATGTGAGGAATGGTTTCCAGGGAGAGGGAGATGGGTTATGTATACTTGAGGATTGTGTATTTTTAGAATGAAATATTAAATAACATAATATATCAAGGGTTAGACTTGTAATAGTAGTGTTTTGACAATATAAATCATATATTAATAAAATATAATTAGTTTTAGACTTTAAATAATATTTATAATTCAAATTAATTAATTTATTTAAAAGGAATGTGAAAAAAAGACTAAATGATATTTAAAGGAATCACTTTTGACTTTAGGTTTTGGAAAGTTATTTTTTGGTTTATTAAAATATTTTATTGTATTTTAATGAACCATTTAAGAAATTAAATAATCCATGGCCGAACCTAAAGTTCTATAAAGTATTATTTCACCATTACATCATGAATGATGTTTTTTAAGATACACCAGTTATGTAAAAATAGTATTTTTACAATTCACTTGAAAATTGAAGTATATCAAAAAATTACAAAAAAACCACCCTTGAAAAATATCATAGTTTAGATTTCAAAAATGTACATCATATTATGGAAATAATTTCTTAATATGATAAATTTAATTTTTAATTAAAATAAAAATATTTTTGAAAAAAAAATCTCGATTTTAAAATTATAATTGATTTTATAACACATTGAAATATTATTTAAGTTCTCATAAAATTATATTAATATCATAAAAAATAAAAATATTATTTTAATAATACATTTTATGAAAATTAATTTTCTTTTAGATTATTCAATTAATCATAAAATTCTAATTAAAAATTTATGATTTACAAAAAAATACCAACACTTAATTAATAATTTTTAAAACAATTGATTACTTATACTATGATATAATTATATCATAATTTCATTTATAAGATAACTAAATATTATTTATACTTTAATTGGCGTGTTTTCTATTCATTGTTTTGGTTTAGTAATCATAACGGTCATATTACTATTCCAAAGGTAAGGTTACTATTTCATCAGTATAGTTTTCTTAACCTCTAGAAACACTTCTTTTTTTCATTAATGAATCATTTATAAAGATTTTATTATGGTATCTAATAGATTTTTTGTGCTTTATACTATATGAAATTACTATAAGAATGGAGAAATTTAATTGATAAAATTTTTCATTATTATATTCTTCCCCCCCCCTTTTAAAATTTCACCACCAAAATTTCGTTTTACATAAATAGGTAAGGGTAATTATCCTTAATATTTCCATGGATTCCCAAGTTTTTTCTTGATACTTATGGTTTCTTCATAATACTTGGATAAGGTGGGTTGTTTTTTTGTGTAGAACATTTTCTGTCTGGTCCAGAGTTTTAATCGATTGCTCCTCATAAGAGAGATCATCTTCTAGTTGTACCACCTTTGAGTTAAGTACATGTGAGAGATATAGTATATACTTCCTCAGGAATGATACATGAAACACATCATGAACATGAGCTATATTTAGTGGAAGTGAAATTGGATAGGCTACGACTCCTATGCGGTCAAGGATTTTAAAGGGGACAATGTACCTTGGGATTAGATTTCCTTTCTTACCAAACCACATGTCTTTCTTCCATGGTGATATTATAAGGAAGACTTTATCTCTATTTTCAAACTAGAAGTCCCTTCAACAGTTGTTAACATAACACTTTTTATGACTCTGAGCATCTTTGATATGTTTATGGATGCGTTTAACCTTCTATATCATCTCTTGCACAAGATTAGGTACAAGTAGATTTCTTTCACCAACTTCATTCCAATAAGTTGGATTTCTAAATTGCTTTCCCTACAGAGCTTCATATGGAGTCATCTCAATACTCGATGGGAAGATATTGTTGTATGAGAACTCATCTAGATGGGGATGGTGATCCCATCCTCCTTTGAATTCTAAATAGTATGCCCTTATCATATATTCAAGCATCTGAATAGTCCTTTCATATTGTTCATCATTTTAGGGGTGATAGGCCAAGATGAAATTTAATTCAGTACTCAAATCATGTTGAAGAACCCTCCATCATTTATATGTGAAACTTGGATCCCAATCAGAGGCAATTGAGAGTGGAACTCCATTTAGTCTCACCACTTTCTTTATATATATCTACGACTTTTTTCCAGTAAGAGATCTTCCCGAATAGTGATAAAGAGGTCATTCTTGGTGAGTCAGTCCCCCATAACCCATATTGCATTATTTCCTTTTGTTTTTTTCAGGAGTCATATGACAAAGTCCATAGTGACCTTATCCCATATCCACTAGGCTATAGGTAATGGTTTCATCATCCCCTTTGGCATTTGTCGCTCTACTTTTACTTTTAGACATCTCAAACACCTTGAGAAACACTCAGAAATCTTCATCTTCATGTTGCCCCACTAGAAGTGTTCTTAGAGATCACAGTACATCTTGGTACTCCCAGGATGGATAGAGAAAGTTGTATTATGTGCATTATCCAATAGATCCTTATTTATCCCAAGTGATGAAGGCCCACAAAGCCTCATTCCAAACTGAATCACACCATTATCATTGATATGGAAATCCATCTGCTTCCCTTCCTTTATTGTGTTCACATTATTTTCTAACTCTAGACCATCCCTTTGGGCCTCCTTAATCTTCTCTTGGATAGATGGTGAGACAATCATTTGGGAAAGTTAGAATGTATTCCCTACCATTATGATTTACAAATCCATCCTTTTCATATCCATGATGATAAGGTCATTCTTAATCCATAACATGGAAAGAGTAGCAAGTTATTTTTTGCTAAGAGCATCAGATACCTTGTTCACCTTACCTGGATGATAGTGAATAGATAAATCATAGTCTTTAATTAGCTATGACTACCCCCTTTGACACATGTTGATATCCTTTTTGTGTGAATATATACTTTAATCTCTTTTGATTGGTATATATATCACACTTCTCACCAAAGAGGTATTATCAGAACATTTTCAAGGAAAAAACATAGCTTCTAACTCCTGAGCATGAGTCGAGTAGTTCTTCTCATGGATCTTCCACTATTGTGAGGTATAGGCAATCACATTATCATTTTTCATGAGTACACTACCAAATCCTTTCTTTGACGAATAATTGTATATCACAATACATTCTCCACTTTTTAATAATGTGAGTATAAGTGTAGTGATTAGCTGTCTCATTAGCTCTTTGAAAATTTCAACACATTCATCTGTCCAAAAATACTTCACCCATTTCCTTGTTAACTTAGTTAGAAGGCTTAACAATCATGAGAAATTTCTCAAAAAAAATTATTAGTACCAATCTAATAATAGAAAACCTTGGATTTTCATGATACTAGAGGTTCTAATCCATTCCTCAACTTCTATTGTTTTTGAAGGGTCCACAAAAAGTCCCTCACTTATGATCACATTTCCCAAGAATGTGACATATTTCATCAAAAAGTAAAACTTCCTAAACTTATAATAAAACTTCTCCTTCCTCAATGTAACTGACACAAGTCTTAAATGTTCTTCATGCTGCTCCTTTCTCTTAGAATAGATGATAATGGAATTAATAAACACTAACAAACATTTTTTAAGGTAATGTATAAAGAATCTATTAATCAAATCCATGAATATTTCAGGGGAATTTGTGAGTCTAAAGGGCATCACCAAAAACTCATAGTGCCCATACCTTTTATAGAAAGATGTATTTTTAATATCTACCTTCTTCACCATAAGCTGACGAAATCTAGAATGATTATCCACCTTTGATAATTATTTAGATCCTCTTAACTGATCGAATTAGTCATCAATCCATGGAAGAGGATAATTGTTCATTATGGTGATCTTGTTGAGTTCCCAATAATCGATACACAGTTGCATTGATCCATGCTTCTTATTGACAAAGAGCACCAGTGCACCCCAAAGTGATACACTGGGGCATATGAACTCTTTATCCAAATGCTCTTATAATTGATTCTTTAAATCTTCTAGTTCGATAGGATCCATCCTATAGGGAAACTTTGAGATAAGAGTAGCTCCGTGTATGAGTTCTATTGATAACTCTACCTCATGATCTGGGGGATGTCTGGGTAACTTTTTGGGAAATACATCACTATATTCCCTCATGATGTGAATTTCAACTAGGTTGACACATTCTTTTGACTCAACTATTTGAGCGAGGTTTGATTATTCAAAGGGAATCAACACCCGAACTATTTAATGGTTTTCTAAAGGATATTTATGATCTTCCATGAATTTTTATAGGATCCTAGGATGGTTAGGAATAAGAACAAATATTTCCATTTCCTAACATTTGATGTGCTCTATATAACGAGATCCAATCCATTCCCATTATTGCATAGAATTCCACTAAAGTAAGTATCACAAAATTTGCTAGAGGAATCTTCCCACATATGCCAATAAGGGAAGATTCCGAAAATTAGGTTACAATTATTTCACCAATTTTTATTTTTATGGATATCTCTACTTCAAGGTTTCAGGGCTTCAATTCTATAGTTCTTGAAAATTTTCAAGATAAAAATGGATGCATAGAACCAGAATCAAAAAAGACTTTTTTAATTATTGAGTAAATTGAAAGTATACCTTGAATGACTTCATATTCATTCTATAATTCTACAGTAGTTATAGAATAATACTTCCCTTTATCTTTTGGATTTGGTGGCTGATGATGTTGATTACCCTCAAGAACTCAAGGCTTAGTGCTCTTTCTTGCATAGTGGCCTTTCTCCTTATAGTTGTATTAATGGACCATTGGTGGTGATCTCCTTTCTTCCACCACATTCTTCTACCTTCTCATTCTTTTTCATAATTCATAATCTTGGGGGCCTTCTCTCCCACACTTGGAGAATTTTCTTTTCCCTTTTAGGTAGTTCGTGTGATGATTCTTCCCTTAATTTTGGAATGTGGGTGGTTGAGTTTTCTATCAACATTTCTCACTAGATTCTCTATATTGAAACTCCGTATTTTATTTCTTATCACCATAGTCATGGGACCATTCCCCAAACTCCCTCTCAACTTTAAGATCCCAACAAACAACTTATTCATAAATCCCAAATTCTCTAATTGATAGAGCCTCTTGAAGGTGTGGTTTTATACCACTAAATAATATATCATTTTTTATATTATTATTTATAACGAAACTTGAAGCATACCTGGAAATACTTATGAAATTTTCTTCATAGGATGTGAAAGATTCTCCTTCCTTTTTTAAGCTCAATAAATTCTCTCTCTATATTAGTTTAAAGAGTTAGAGGGAAATATTTATTAAGGAACATTATCTAAAAATCTTTTCACTCCATCTCTTGAATTATATCCCTTGGTTGGGTGTTCTTAATCAACACACACCATTGATCGGCCTCTCCTTTAAGATGATTAACATCTAGGGTCACCTTCCCCATATTAGAATAGTGAATCATAGAAAATATCTTCTCCATTAAGTTGAATAACTATTCTGCGACTAGTGGATTGAGAGATCCACAAAACATCAGTGGTTGTTCTCTCATAAAACAATTGATAGATAGTTTCTCCTTCTTAGGTGGAGGTGGATATTCCATGTTATTCAGGTTATTATTCATAACCTGAGATATTTGGATAACCATATCCATGGCATTTTTAAATCTTCCACTTAAGGCATTAGGGATATTGTTTGGATAGTTGGTTCATCATCCCTCACATGGGTTTTTGGTCAGGTTTCTCCGGGATTCCACCATTTTCTAAAATATAAAACGTCAGAACAAAAAGTAATTTAACTAGTCATGAATAAATAATTTATTACTTTTTGAAATTAACACTAAAATAAAATCTTATTATATCCCTATGTTTATGAAATATTCTAACAGTCTAACATGTACTTAGTCCAACAGAATGTTTTTTCACTAAGGTTCTTTAATCTTAATTCCCAAATTAACTAAATCTTTCTCTGGTACCAACTATAAAGACCTATATTTTTATACATCGCTATTACATAATTTTAATGATAAAAAAATAAAATTATTACATGAACAAGATCCAAAGGTATAGTTTATTATGAAAACTAGGATCATATATAACATTTTCAACATAAAAAATAAACATTCATTTAATTACTTCTTATCTTGATTTTTATTGGGTCTTGTATTCTCATTAGTATAAGTAGTCCACTTGAGGATATATATAAAAAATGGGTGAGATAAAATCCCAGTAATATGATAGATAGTAACATGAAACAATATAACATGGGGTGAGAATATTCATTATCATAACATATGAATAGGATTATAATCATGACGGTAAGAATTAAGAGGAGGCTTGGAATGTGGTAATTCATAAAAATGAAATATCATTTCTTAGAGGTAAAATTTTGCACATAGTTTTGAACAAAGATAGAATCATTTTTATATATATTTCACATTACTCAAGAGTTTTTTCAAATTACCAAATTAATTGTAGCTCTATATAATTCTGGGAGCACTCGTCACATCACAACATTAACATTGCGCTATATAATTCAAGGTGCTCCAGTCACATCATAACATTTAAATTATCTTGCATGTCACATAGAAAATTTATCAATAATGAACATAAATAACCCATGGAAAGGAATGGGGTTCATCTCATAAGCATACATTCGTTGACATTAGGTCCCCAAATGAAAAAAGGAATAACATACTTGAGTTAGAAGTAAAAAAAGTGTGTTTTGAAAAAAGAGTTCTTTTGGATAACATTATTTTTTTCATAAAATACATTAGAAAAAATATATATACCAGAAAATATAATATAACTATACAGAAATTATTATTAAGTAATATTTATACTGAAAATGGTGTGAAATAGTGAAAACCCAAAGAAAGAGAGTTGGGTTCGAGAAATCCCATTACCTTAATTCCAGATTAATTTTTTCTATTTTCCACCTTCTAAATAATACACTTATGTTTATTAAAAAAATAATACACAAGTTAACTATAGTAATGTTTTAAAAATATTTATCTATTAAACTAATTGGATTTTATTTATTTATTTTTGTTGATGAAATTGAAACATTTTGAAGTCATATTTTACTTAAAATTTTATCATCTTGCAACGATTTCACTATTTTATTAAATGTAATTTATAAATTAGTATATTTAGTTTCAAAAGAATATAATACATTTAATTTGATATTAATATATTATATATAATTCCTATTTACCATGCATGCAGATGGTTATAATAATTGTCTTGAAAATTCTTTTTTTGGTGGTTAACCGACCTTTAATAGGATGTTGTCAAAAAAGCGAGAAACAGAAGTATGAAATTTAAATTTTTCTTTAATATTATAATTAAAATAGATTAAAAAATTTATATAATTTTAAATTTCTTTATAATAAAATTTTAATAATATTCTTTTAAAAGAGATGGGGTAGAATTAAAATAGAATAAAAAAAGAGAGAATATTTAATAGAGACTTACTCTCTCCTCGGTGTAGCTTCTCTTGCACAAAACTTTAACCCCCTCAGTGATTAGAGTTGGAGGACTCTAGAATTTCTCTAGGTATTATAATGGGTTTCATAGGGAGTATTTGGGAAGATATTAGGTTTATTAATGGATGGTATAATTGGTTTTCTAAGTGGAGGGAGAGGGTTTATTTATACTTGACGAGGGGTATTTTTAGTATAAAGTATTAAATAAAACAAAATATCAAATGTTAGACCTATAAAAGTAGTTTTTTTGACAATATAAATCACATATTAATTTAATATAATTATTTTTAGACTTCAAATCATGTATAAAATTCCTATTCATTAATTTATTTTTTGAGGAAATTAAAATGAAATAGAAAATGATATTTTAAGGAATCGCTTTTAAATTTATGTTTTGGAAAGTTGTTTATTGGTTTATAAAATTTGTTGACAATATTTTAAGGAACCATTTATGAAATTAAATAAACCATTTCCTAACATAAAGTTCTATATAGGATTATGTCACCATTATACCTTGAATGATGTAATTTAACACATACAGATTGTGTGAAAAACTGTATTTTTTCAATTATCATGAAAATTGAAGTATTTATAAAGATTGAAAAAAAAAATTGGAAAATTTGGATGTGATGATTTCAAAAAAGAAAACAATTTTATTAAAATTATTGTATAAATATGATAAATTTATTTTTTAATTAAAACAATCATGTATTTGAAAAAAAATATCAATTTTTAAATTATAAATAACTTGATAAAATTGTGAAATATTATTTAATGTATCATATAATTATATTAAAATCATAAGAAATAAAAATATTAATTTATAATTTCATTTTATAAAAATACATTTTCTTCTAATTTTTTTAATTACTTATAAAATTGTAATTATATATTTATGACTTATAAAAAAATACCAACACTTAATTAATACTTTTTAAAACATTTTTTAACATATACAATGATATAATTATATAACAATTTTATTTATAAGATAAATAAATTTAATTTATACTCTAACGGGTGTGGTTACTAATCATTTTGTTGGTTTACTATTCATAAGGTACATATTACTATTCCTAAGGTAAAGTTACCATTTCATATGTATATGTTTTTTAACATATAAAAACACTTCTCGTTTAATTAATGCATCATTTATAATGATTTTATTATGGTTTTAAGTGATTTTAGGTGCTTTATACTATATGACATTACTATAAGAAGGGAAAAATTGCATTGATAAAAGTTTTGGTCATTACAGTCATTGTTTATTTATTAATGGTTATGTGCCATGAATTTGAACCACCCTTAGAGTGTTCTGTTTAATTAAATGGACCACCCTAGGTGGAATATTGAATTATATCACTTTTAAGTGTGTTTTTTACCACTTTCTATGGTATGTTAAATGATGAATGTATTATTAATTTGAATTTTCAATTGATTTTATTAATGGAATTGAATGATCATGTACCTAGGTTTTGTCCATGTACTTATTTTTTTACGAATGATTTTACCCTTATAATGATATTCCTACGTGAGAAAATTTTGAGGAAAAACTTTTTGAGCTTATCCATTCCATAATCTAGCTTCTACAGTGAGATTTAAATGAACTAATCATGGTGATGACATTGAAATAATTAAATGATTTTGAATTCATGTTTTTATATGACTTTGGTGACACGAGGGTTGATATAATAACACCATGGAAAAACTCATTTTTATACTACCTTGGTTATGCATGAGTGACAATTGGACTCCCAAGTTGACTTCCAAAGACAGGCTCATACGAGCTGACAAGTATATGCCCGAGTGATACTTGGACTCCTTATATATTTCCAAGGACGGAATTATAGGTCAGTTGATCATATATTCCATGGGTGACTCCTGGTATCACTTATTGTACCCCCCAAGGATAGACTTAAATGGAAATGATGTTATACCACACATAGAGCGATACTAGGATTCCCATGAGGAATGCATTGGATTGGCTTGTAATGTGCTTGGCTTATGATAAACCTGAAGTCATTCCTAGAATATAAATAAGGAATTACAATAATGGGATCAAATTATTAATTTAATAATAAGTAGAATTATTTATATTATGTGTCTTCCATTACAAAGAACAATCCTAGATTTGGTTAGAGGATTAAACTATCTAGATGGCCTAGTTAGGCATCCTTGATCACATATCATCATGGGAGATTCAAGTCTACATTATATGTATCGATATATAATTATAAAATGTGAATTATTTATTAAATGAGATTGAAAAATTAAATTAACTTCAAAATAAATTTATACAAGAATGGATTCTTATTCATAGACTTTTAGCTAAGGATGAAGCATGTAGTAGAGGATGGGTGTCAATGGGAACCCAAACCTTTATGGTTTGTTTAATTTTATAAACTCCCTTTACATTTTTATTGCTTCCTACACACTAATATTATTACATACTCACTAACTAGATAGAATTAAATATTTGTGTAGTTTCGTACTCAGATCGTATCTCACACCCTGTTTAGGCCACTGTTGGGTACCCGGACAGACTATGTGATTGTAGGTATGGACATGGGGAAGTGGCATGCTATAGGATTATGATTTCTTCTTAGGATCAGGGTAGTAAAAGACTGAGTTGATGCTTTTGAATATAGATAGATATTTTTTGGTCTTTTTGGGATTTTTTAACATTTATTATACACCTTCTATGTATACCTATTTTGGATATTTTTATATAAACATGACATGTATCATCATCTTTATATGAGATTACATATCTATTAATATATCTATTCATGTACTTTTCTATTTTATGTTGGTTAAAATACTCAACTATTGATTTTATTAATTTTTTTTCTATGTTACACTCTGAAAAGAGGTCATAGTCTCTCTAGTAACACATATTAGAATCACGATTCTATTTAGTAACCTCTGGTGTTTGGGTGGTTGTACTTGAGGCCATGTGTCCAAACAGGATTGGGGAACCTTCATTGGAATATAAGTCCATGATTTTACACATGAACTTGGTTTTATTATCCATAAATTTATTAACAGACCTGGATTTCATATCCATATGTTTATGTAAGGTCATGATTTCATTTCCTTAATTTATTTAGTGAACCTATATCAATTTATACATGTTCACAAATATAAAAGTTTATATATATGCAACAATTTCATGTCTTATGTCAATGTTATGATCTCATGGATTATGTTCTTTGATTCCCTTATGATTCACTTCTTATAAACTGCCAATATGTATGCCATGACTCAGGTATATGATCTTTTATATGTAGGGTATGATATCTAAATTTCATGCTTATATTATCATACCCTTATGTTCATGTTATGCTTATATATCTCCCTTTTTCCCTTAAAAAGAATTCGAGCTCAACCTTTCTATGTCTCTTATCCCAAACATCTGAATAAAGGTATTAAATATGATATGCCAAAAGGGTTCTAATTATAAAGAAATATGTTGGAGAATAAATAGATATATTATAAGAAATTTTTTTATGTTTCTAATTTTCTAACATCACTAAACTAATATGGTCTTTGGGCATGTGTCTGTGTGACATATTAAATATTTTCAAAAACTGATGTAATGACTATATATATTAAGTTTGGGTCATTATAGTTGGAATCAAAGAAAAGGTTTAGTCAATCGTGGGAAACCAGTATGAGAAAACCTTAGTAAGATCCCTAAGGATATGTCTAGGTTCAGGATACAGTCATTGTGTTTTGGTATCGATCATGAATGACCATGAATTCAACCTAAGGTTTCATGGATTGAAATTTTATAATTAAATTTCTCTCAATTATGTGGTTTTCCATTATGATAAGTGTTTCTCACACTATTCTTATGAGTTTTATTCAATGTTGGGAACAAGAAGGAAATGGGATAATGTTGAATGTGATAGAAAATTTACTGATGAGAAATAAAATGGGTTAATTATAGGAGTGAAGGAAGTTGTCAGTATTCTTAATCTTATATCATGATATATGATTAACAACATGAACTATAATGATATTCATAAAACATGGAATACGATGAAGATGTAATTTTATGAATTTTTATGTGGTTATGAATAAATAGTAAAAAAGATTTGGCTTTCTACATATCAATAAGGTAGGAAAATGTACCTTGAGGAATATCTCAAATAGAAGATATGATGTTATATCTATGGGAAAAAAGTTCATAGTGTGATAAAATTTTGAGTAGTTCAATGTCTTAGGTGTAGGGAACATGGGTATTATCCAACCCAATACTATGACCCAAGAATTAACTTCCAGAAAAAGGAATGTCTTATTCTCGGACCCTGATTGAAGTGGAAGGGTTAAAGTATTTATGAATTTAGATTCTATAAATATATAGTATAAAATATTTTATGGTATTATGGGATTGGTCAACTATTGTTTTTACTTAAGAATTTCAAAGCATATGTTTAATGATACTAGTAACCATGAAAAGTGATTGATGTGGTAAGGTGATGTTTTTGGAGAACACACTAAAAAGGGAAAGATAAACCTTAATATGTTCATGATTTTGGGATAATAAGGATATAAAGAGATTTTTTATTGTGATTAAACAAATGGTATAATATTTATGACCTCAGATCTAATAACAAGGTGGTTTCTGAAATCATGGATTGAGTATATAGAATTTTGGCTTTACAGTATGAGGAAAGAGTTATTTTTTGAAATCAAACATTTTTTTCAATAAGTTTTTATAGTAATCCATGTTATTTCAATGTATTAAGAGAATACATGATAATGGTATTCACATGTTTAGTGTGTGAAAATTACGAAAGAAATCAATTTATTTGGGGGATTAATGAAAATTTGATTTTTGAAATTTATTAACCTTCTTTTAAATATTTTGGATTTTTATCATTTGGAAGGTTCATAAGGGTAAAAATTTAGTTTTTTTTTTGAACTTTGGATATTACTTTAGAGATTAATTTTTTACTTAACCATTGTAATATTTATGTGTATTGGATAACATGTAATAACCATTTTGTTATTATAACTAGAAACTGAAGGAATAATTTTTCATCCCATTATAAATCTTATGATTCACTTGTTCTTTAGGCATTACAATTTAAACCACATTTCATGGAGTAAGATATAGTATAGAAATTTATCAAGTCATAATTAATATATGATATTGTGTTTACAAAATGGAATATAATAAGGTAAACGTATATCTTCTTATCAAAATTCTTCAACTTTAGAAAAAGTATCATAGAAAAAAATTATCCAAGTTACATCATTTCTGATGAATCAAATGGTCCATTAGATCATCTAATATTTATCGTTATGTGATAGTTAACATTATAATGACCATGTTCTCTATCACTCTCCATAATAATTTGATAGTTGTAATTCTTTTCCATGCCAATGTTTTCACTTTCAGCAAATATTCTCCTAATAAAAATCCTAGTTATGTAGGGACTTTCACCTTTTAAATTCTATCTTTTCAAGAGGAAGTTTTTTTACCCTTTTTAAAATGGGGGTTTCCCATGAATAGATTCTCAAACATCCTCATTTAATTTTATATATGAAATTTCAAATTGCAAGGACACAGTTTCCTTTTGAAATTCATGATCCTATCAGGATGGTATCATATCAAATGGTGATTCCACCAAATTACTCTCACTTTCACGATGATTTCTATGTATATATTCTAAGTAATTGAATACTTGATACTTAACATGTACTAAAATTATTGGTCACCCCACTGTATAAAGATCATTTTTATGAAGAGGAACCGGTAGAAATTCTAGATTATCGAGGTAAAGTCATAAGAAACAAGACAACTCACCTGGTTAAAGTTTAATGGAGAAACCACTATTTTAAATAATCTAATAGGGAACCTGATAAAAATATAAGGCACAGGTGTCCTCATTTTTTTATGTTATAGTGGTGAATTTCTAGGGAAAAATTCATTTTAAGGGGGTAAAATGTAACACCCCATGTTTTTATGAATTATTTTTTTCAAATAAATTACAAATATTTTATGTCTTGAATTGCATGATACATCAAGTTATGATTTATTTATACACAATATTGCACTACACACATCATATAATTTTCCATTTGGTACACATAAAACTAATTTTGTCTCATTTCACACACAACAACGAGTTCCTTTAATAGGTTTTTTTACACGTAAGATTGAGTTTTACCAAACAAAAATATATTATTTATTATGATAGTTATCACTTGGTAATTATAATTGAGGGAATTAATATTATTAACTGAATTTTGGAATTAATTATTACATTAAAGATTAATTATAAATAAAGATAAAAAATATTAAAAATTAAGGATGTGTTTTTATGGAAAACAATTTTTATTCTCACAAAGGTGTTTTACCATAAAAATTTAAATTAACATTTATCAGAGAATGATATTAATGAAAAATATATATATATATATATATATATATTATATAGTCAAATAAATTTTTTAAAATTTATACAATATGTTTTAAATGAATAAAATAAGAGAAAATTCATTTTCCAAGCATAAAAAGATCTATTTTTCTAAAAGACAGTTCTGCCTCCTTTTAATGGTATACATGTTTTAAAACAAAATTTTGACATGTTTATTTATTCTATTTGAAAAAATAAAATTCTTATTTTAATTTTTTCATATCAAATTTTACTTTGGTTGTATTTTTTTGTTTCCAGATAAGTTTCTTTTTCTAATGACTAGTGATAAATACAACATTTTAATTGAAAACATACTTTTCATCTAAATAATTTATAATGATAAATTATATTTTTATTTGGTTTTAATGTCAAAATATTTAAAATATAAATATACTAATCCAATTATGTTCATTTTAATCAATTTCTTGTTGAAATTAGACTAAAAAACGTTGTGAACTTTTGAACTTTTTCACTTTAAAAACTCATTGTTTCCCACCATCCCTGGGATTAATTTTCAATTAACACTATCCAATTATGTTTTTTAAATTTGGAAAATTTTAGTCTATATTTTTAATCATAAGTTAAAAATTTATTGAATAGTTCTGTTTTACTTTTGGACAATATGAATATTATACCAAGTAATTATATTACCAAAGTTAAGGGTAAATCAGCTAATTAAACTTAAAAATAATATTTTAAATATTATAAAATAATCCTAAAATGTTACCAAATTTTAATAAACAAAGTTTATTATATCCATAAAACATATTTTTTTAATTTAATTGGTTTATGGACATTTTTTTATAAAAATTAATTAGATATTATTAAAATCAAAGAGAGTGAAAAAATATCACACACTTACATTTAATAAATATAATATTTTTAATATATATTTAAATAGAATATATGCCCAATTATAAATATTATTATTAAATATAAAATAATTATATACATCATTAATTTTTAAAAAAATATTGAAAAAATAATTATCATAAATAATTATATAGTGAGGATGAAGTAATTAGCCAATTAATAAATATATCAATTAAATGATATTATAAATATTAAAAGAAATATAATTTTAATTAATTAAGTTTATCCACAAATTTTATAATTTAATATTACATATTAGGGGTATATTAAAAGAGTTTTCTTGAAGTTATCTTTCTGTATTTATTTTCTTAAAGTTAAAGTAATGTATAGTGTCAAAATTGACATTAGTGCTATTTTATATAAAAATATTTTATTAAAATATTTATAAACTAAAAGAATACTCAATAAGTAAAAAATATATTAGATATGTTCTAAAATATAATAAATTTTATATTTATGGCCCAATTTACTCTATATATATTAACATTACAGACCCTTAATATTAAAAACATTATTACAATACATAAAATTAAAATGGTTTAACTAAGGGTTAATGAAAACAATAAGGTTCAAAATAATACCCAAAACTTGCATAAATTATATTGGTTTATAATAGTAAAATATAATATAATATTATAATGAAATACATGGACTTTTGGAGGTATTTGGATTAAGATTGAATTTATTATAAGTTAATCTATTGAGAAATTCTAAAAGTGACACTCCCATATCTTATAAAATGGCATGAATTATTTACATTTATTTACATTTAAGAACATTTTTTATCATAAAAACCCTATCAAAATATCCTACCAACTTTCCTCCCTTAATTCTATAATCCTTCATTTGGGCAGAAAACCAACAAAAAAAGTCCTTTGGTGCAAATCAAAAGGATATATCTGAAGAATAGGTAACATTCATCAATAATTTTTTTTGGTTTATTTTTTCCTTGAACCTAAAAAATTATAATTATTTAATGTTTATATAATATCATCCATATGTTAAATATATGGATATTTTATTTTGTTAAGGTTATGGCCAATAACATCACACACTTTCATCAAATTGGATACACAATCATCCTCCATGTGTACGGTAGACTACCACCACGAAAACCAATGTCCTTCATTCATCAATTACCACCATTAATGGTTGGTAATAACGATGTATTTATTGTTTAAAGATTATATATATTATTTTTATAATTTAATTATTATTTTTTAATTTTTATATCACACATACCATCATGCTTTCCATTTCTTGGGAATATGATAATGGCGTTCGTGTCTACGGTGTACTTCTGCCTCACGAAATGATATGAATCATTCATTATTTACATTTAATGTATTAATTATGGTTTAAATAAATATATGTGATATTTATGACATAAAAACTATTCTTTAATGATTATATATCATATGATTTTCTTTCTTTTAATATGAATAGAAAATCAAAATAATGTACATGCGTACGTATGGCCTACCATCTTCCTGAATAGTGTATTTTATTTTATACCTCAAAATTTTATGAATCATAATATATCCATATATACTGAATATATATGATATCATGGTTATAATTCTAGATATTATGAAATCCTGATCTATATAAGAGGACCAATAATAACATGTTAAAACATGTATGAAAAACAAAGCGATAAATTTAATAGGGATTTGTTAATAATGAAGAAATATATAGTCATAATTAAATTATATATGGTATTTTATATATATATATATATATTAATATGGGTATGTGGTATATGTATCATAAAATTATATTTATTATATAGGAGGTTTTAAACGGAATTAAGGAATTTAAGGCTTAAAGTTAAGGGATTTCTTATCTCACTTTTATATCTTAGCAAATTATGCCATATTCACAACTCGTTTATTTTGTGTGAGGTATTTTTTTTACATAAATTTAATATATGAAACTTATCCTAAAATTTATTGGTATTTATATATCTATTTCATTTTATCTCATTCATGGGTTTTATAATTCAAAATTTACGATCCAGTAAGGTAATTTTACCTGAATTTTCCTTTTTTAAGACGTGTGTTATGTCATGCTCCTATATTATTTTACAAGGTGTATATACATACAATTGATATGTTGTATCTTGAATCCCCTTCTTTTCTGGATATTATAGTTTCCATTTAATTTTATTTTATCTTCAATTAGAAATTTTATTAATTCAAAAACCACGTCTTCTAAAATATTTTCATAAATGTATATAAATGATTTTTTAAGAATTTTCAATGAAAATTATTTTTAAGATATTTATAAAGATATTCAAAGAGTCATTTATAATTTTTTTGGTTAATTTAAATGTAAATTTTTTTATAAATGTTTTATGATTGAAAAATAATTATACAATTCAAGAATGATATTTTTTAAAGAAATTTGTTAAAAAGATCTTTCAAAATTGTTTTCCATCTAAGATGGAATACATTAGTTTTTCTAGTGTCTTACTAAGGATATAATCGAAGTATACCACTCATGTTATTTCAATAATTGGTTTATGTTTTCATGAAATTTTGTTTATGAATCAACTTACATTTAAATGAGATATTCCACAATTAAATTTTTATAGAAATATTTTATTTTCATTATTTATGATGTGATGACTGATTTATAATATTGGGGAAAAATATGTATGATTTCATTATGTGATTGGTGGGACATATATCTCCGTATAGAACATTTGGTAAGGATGGATAACTCATGAGGTATATGTGTTTTGTGTGAACCTCAATTCATGTTCACAATTCTATGTGTGGGCCTTGTTTTTATGTCCATAAGTTTATGAATGGACCTGTTTTCACATCTATATATTTATGTGATGGCTTAATTTCATGTCCTTAAATTACTAAGTGAATATGTATCTATTTATACATGTTCATAGAGTTACAATTTTATGATTGTGCCAAAAATTCTTGTTTTATTTCAATGTTATGATCTCATGGAATATATTCTTTGATTGCCTAATGATTCTTGTCATATTAGAAGAAAATATTTCTTTCATGACTTATGTATATGATCTTTAATATTCCGAGTATGATCTTAAAATGTTATACTTTTGTTCTAATACTCTTATGTTCAGGTTATTCTTATGTATCTCCATTATTTACCTTTACTGAGCATCTGATCTCACTATTTTTTATGTTTCATTTTCCCATGATACAAAGATAGGTATTAAGTATGATATGTCAAAAAGGGTTCAATAAATGAAGAAATATTTGGGAGAATATGTATTATGAAATAGTTTTTTATAATTCCATGTTCCCAATAGAGAAAAAATAATACAGTATTTTGGAATGTGTTTGTGTAGGGTATTTAATATTCCAAACAAATTATGTAATTTCTATGTATGTTAAGATTGGGTCGTTATTTTTTGCATATCCTTGATTTAGATCCCCATTATCTTTCATGTCTTAATGGCCCCCCTAACATCAATGGTTCCTAGACACACTGGCTCACCTACAATTTTGGGTACATTATTTAAAACACTTTTGATGAAATTTTTAGTTATGTCTCATGTTTATAATATGGTTAGTAAACAAACCTTTTTTGTTTGATCTAATCCATTATGAAGTGATAGTGGAGCCTATATTTTTAACATGGTCAGTATTCATTCTCTACCATACTCTCACCCCCCCCCCCATGTTTCAATTCCTAGGAGCCTCAATTCATGCTCTTCATCCCCCTGTAAATTTATAATTCAATTCCCCTGTAGTTAACCTACCTCATTTGAAAACTAGATCACATTGAGAAAAAAATTCTTTTGTTCAGATATTCTTAAACTCTAGCTAAAACATTCTCAATTAAAAAAATCCCAGCGGTCAATAAATGATTTCATACCCTGAGTGTTCAACCCATATATGAACTCTCATATAAATGATAAATATTATATTTTTTACCTTGTTTCCTGCACTGATCATGACTAACATGGTCTTAGGGATTCATTATTGGTTGCATTGTTAATATCGTTGAGATGTAGTAGAAAAAAAGGGATGTGTTTGGTCACATAGGGAATTTAAATCAAACATTTCTGAAAGATTGGGAGGGTCATCCCCAGGCCTAAGCCTATCAATTATTTCAGGATAAGGTAATATTTTCTATTGTTAATCCCCTTTAACCAAGCACTAAAACTCATCCATCCTCTATTGTTAATCCTTCTAGGGATTTTGTTACTCCACTAGAATGGTTTCCTCTTTTTTAGCAATAGGGATAACTTCTTCGGAACTAATTCACACTCGATCCTTCTGAACATGAAAATTTTCTACCATATATTCTTCCTTTACAACCATATCCCAAAACACTACCAATTGAGCCCTTCGTTATCCAGTGATCTATAATTAAGAGGTTATTATGGTTGCATGAAGTTTTACCTGCTTCTCAAGATGAGAAATATCCTCCTCATCTACGTGAAGTACCTATGTACCATCATCCTTCTTCTTGTGCTAGGATACATCAAATGAGTCCCACTCAGATTTTTCCCATGAAATGGGAAATTTCCAAGATAGTGAAAATAGGATACTATAATCCATCACATTGTTCTACAAATTAATTAACCAATGGTAGAGATATCTCACCTGAATTGGTTGTTTACCCAGTGGAGTGTGACTAATAAAATTTTGCACACTCCTCTTATGTCATATGGATCGATTTTCCACCACAATTTTCAAGACATAATCCAAGAATTCATTATATGGATTGGGATCATACTGAGGGAATACAACCAACATATTAGTGGCATGATCATCTATAGGTAGTTCATTGGTATGGGTGGGGCCCAAGTCTTGGGAAACTATATCCTTACCACACACCTCACACATAGTGGAATCCTAATCTACCTTATGTGGTGCATCCATGTCAGGATCATCCACCACATCCCACTTGACCACCTATTTCATTTTCATGATCTAGACCACTTTTTTGAGGCTCCAAATCCACCAGCCAATAATTGTGGCATTTCTATGGTAGGAACAGTCATCGCTACCCCCTCAACTAGCCCTATTGTTGGAAAACATTCAACCTCAACTATTGAGTACCTGGTCTCAGTAACTCCCATCATTGATATGTTAATGGATAATCAAACCACAGTAGCCTCCTCAATGTTGTTGGGGTTTGGCTTAGTGGTAATTACCCCATAATCCTACATGAAAAATTGGGGTTCAAAACCCAAAGGGCGCAGGTACTACAACATTACTCTAGTGGTACTATAGTAGTGGTGTTACTGTAGAATGGTGGGTACTTTAGCAGCGGTAGGTCACTGTAGCGACGGTAGTACTGTATGGGTACTATAGCAGGCGGGTTACTATTCACATAATGGGCATCGGGCCAAAATTTTGGGCCTACAGGCTATGCAACGGGATACATGCTCACTAGGCCTTCGGGCTATGTAATGGGTCTCCCTTTACCCAGTTAAAAGAGGTCTTTTCTTTGATTTTACAATAAAATGAGGCTTCTGTCCCAACCTTTTAAAAAACATATCCTCCTCAGTCTTCTCTATCGGGATAATAGTACCCACTATCACTACATCAACTTTAGGTTCTGTTTACCTAAGTTTCTTCATTAGTAGCTGGGACCCAAACATGGTTTGAAGTATGCTTCAAATAATGGGTTCATCTGAAAATAACTTATGGATATACAAAACAAAAAGTATTTGAAAATGGGATAAGGAATATAAGAGTGGTACAATCCAGCCATTAGCTCTGAATGATTCAAAGGTGATTCCCCTGGTGATGGCATTCCCCCTATAGTTTTCGCCACAATTTTAGTCTCTACTCAAGTCGACGGTTGTCCACCCATGGCAACAACAATGAAAATAGTCATAATTCCCTCAAATTTAAGAGATAGGGTTCCATCATCCTCTATCGGAGGTTCATTGTGAACCTCTACACCTCTATTCTCTCATATTCCAGTACATATGAAAAAGGAGTTAGACATAAATCTTAGATGTTGGGTAATTTCTAAGACACATAGGATCATAAAATTTTCCTAATCTATGGTAGGATATTCATCCCAAGTATAGTCTTGATAAGAAGAACTTCCCTATTACTCCTCTAATTCTTCACCCTTGGCCAAACCAGATGTAAATTGATTCTCAGAGAGACCTGAAGAAGATTTCATTCCTAGCAACACATTTATTTGGTAGGTTAATAGATGTGAGACACTTTGGGAGTAGATCAAGTCTTCCTTCCCTACCATGTATCACATTGCCTCATCTTTGGGAATATAGAAACCTACCCACACATGAACCAACTTTGTGCTTAATTTTCTCTCTAAGTGGACACACTTCTATATCCCATAAAAAGTGATTATTTTCTCGTATATCACCCATCTCCCTCGAGAATTGGGGGAAAATGTGTTGTTTGGAACATTTGGGTGGGGTAGTCTCTTCCCTAAACCTTGGACATGCTCTCTTGGAATTACTCTTGACGGTCTTCCTTCCTCCCATGGTCGATTTACCAAGAGTGTTGATCACGTTTTTTCTCCCCTCCCCATATATTCCACCTATGTATAACCATAAATTGCTAGCCTACAAACATTGTTCCAACCACTAAACATACCCTGCATCCACAACATGCCCTCATCTCCACTCCCAGTCGTAGGGATCCTTCTTCATCCAACCAAGTCATTGGTCTTCTCAACATGACACTATGTTATGCACTCACCCAACATAGCACATATTCATGGATAATAATATATGCATTAGTATCTAGTGGAAACTCATTTATCCCATTTTTATTCTCATGTGAGAACATGTAACATAGTTTCTTAAGGATTGAGGGGTGTTTGTTACTATTTACCCTCATATAAACCTCAAGTATGTGCTATTGGAGGCAACAAAACTATCATTAAAAGTGGTATGGGGTGTATCGCTCGCAAATCACCTCACTTTCCACCCTCACCATCAATACCCCACCTCAAAATTCCATAAGGTATGAACACTAATAAATGGTCCACTTACCACATTTGGTCATGTTTCCCATGATAAGAGGAGACGGATGAAAAATTAATCGGTTTTCCAACCCAATCCTTGCTAAAATATCCATTGACCCCAAGTTAAGAGGTTAACTCACATCGATGTTGAGGATCGATGCCTAAAAATATGTGTTTTGATGGGAGATGGAGTTTGGATATTTGTGTCCTACCAAGTGTGTAGTGAACCAACCATATAAGAAATTAAAGGGACCACACACACAGATGGGTGTCTTACCATAGCAGATATTGTGCAGCACTTTATACATATTCTCCAAGTATGGGACCATAAGGTTGATTTTTTCACATAACCATCACCACCACCATGATGAGGGTGCTCAATAGCACACTCGTATGTATACACCATATCATTAGCATGCATTTACATATCAACAAATTCATAAATATTGTTATCTTGACAACAAGTTCTGGAGGCTTCACATTGTAGTCCCACAACCACCATTATCTCAACTCAAGGATCCTCCAATATGAGGGATATGTAACTCATTTAATATCATTTGGTAACTGATGTGGCCCCCCCAATCGAATGTTCACTATTTAATTCAGAAAATACATGAACTATTTATTGAAATGGATTTCCTTTATCCCTAGTTTTTTTTCACTCTTCCCTTACGCCAAGCACTGAAATAACCTTTTTATCAATAGAATCTTCTCCTGGTCATCACATATGTCCTCATCCAGGAGGAACCCACCAAATATATCACCCTATATTTGGATTCCTTTGATGTGTTAGATGTACCATAAACCAATGCTAATATACCCATGATGTATGTTAATGTGTTAGTCCTTGATGACCACCTACTCAGTAGCTATAGTATGATGTCCTGATGGTGGTAGATATCAAAATGTGAGAATCATGATTCCTCATAGATCCCAACCTGCTTCATCCCCATCTAATATTTTTGGAAGGACTTGCATAACTTGTATACTTGATCCCATTCATCTGTGAAGTTTCCACCATGGAACAGGTCCTATTACTTAGTTCAGCCTTTGAGATGGTTTTTCAAAGCCACTGGAGGGAACTCTCATACTGAGGTAGATATAAGTCCTCCTATAACTCCTCAACATTGATGTTTTTCACATGGTTCCATATGGTATGAGACTTAAGAGATGTGTGGTCCTTTTTAATGTGGCATCCAATGGCACAATGCTAGAAGTACTATTAAACAATGTCCCTAAACTTGTAGGTGGTCACATACCAATTGCAATTGAGGATAAACACATAATACATCATCCCAAAACTATAGAGTGGTATCCAATTGCACAATTTTTAGTCTCTTTGGGCCTTAAACAGAAAATATAATAGTCTATCATGATCTAAATCACTCCAAAAACTATTCCCAATCATTAGACTACTATCCATCACCCTTCTTTGATTAGTAAAATCTTCATCACCATCAAAATTCATTTTATCCATGACTTAGAATTTTTTGAGCTGGTTCGTGAAGCTTGAGTTTGTAAAAATTTAAAACCTGAAAATATTTTTTCAAAGAATTGTGGTTCTCAAAATAACTTAGTTACATGAATGGTGAGGATCAATATCAAAAAATTATCATGAAGCTCTAATTTTTTATGAAACTAGATCACTATAATATCTTTTGAAAAAATGTATGTGGTCCCCTCAAGGACCTTCTCCCTTATTTATAGAAATTGGATCAGAGTGAGTTTGTGAATATGAATATCTAATCACTAATTTTGAGTTGTTTTTTCTTATAATATAACTGTCCTATCCCCTTTAGATCCAATTATGAGGAGGGCTATTTTTTGTTTCTAAAATATCCATGATATTAGAGTGGTCTCTGAAGGAGCATCCATTTTCAAGAAAATTTATTCAAAAAATGGTTAATAATCCAATTAAGGGTTTGTATCATGAAGGTAAAAATATTTAGAAATATATTTGTTTATCCTATGTCACCAGTCATAAAAATATTGAGGTGGTAAATTCCACACAATGTATGTCTGGTTCATAGAAGTCAATGTCCATGCAATGATTATGTGAGTAACCTCCACAAAGCGTAACTCTTATTCATAGATACCACCAACCATGGACAGATTGTGGTCGTAACCTCTACAAATAGTATCTTTAATTCAAAAAAGCCATCATACATGCAGATCATGAGGTACCAACCTCTATTCAATGTTACTCCCATTCATGGAAGTCACTGGTCACATAGATCTTGAGATGATAACCTATAAATAGAATATGTCCAGTTTTAAAAACCTAATCCCTTAGTGAATCTAGTAATCTTCCAAAATATCTTCCACCTTTCATAAAATTTATTCCCTTACCTCCAATGTGTTTATAAATTCCCCCTACCATATCTTAATTTTAAGGGTACACAACATTTCAACTTCTTGAAAAATATTAGAATTCATTAAACTCAGAAGATTCATGAGAATGATAGGGGATACATATTCAAATATAGCCAACTTTTAGGAAACTGCCTCCCATGGATTTTTGAGAACCTCAACCAATGGTAGATATGCCTTTTATTAAGTTCTATGGTGTTCAAGTAAGAAAAATAGCTTTTCAGCTCTTACAGTTTCATGAGATAATCACCCTTCACAAAACCAACCACATAGGAACCAAGTCTTCACTCTGAGGAAGGGTAACCCTATTTCACTAAATATTTTCTTTTTTGAGACCCCTAACCTTTATGAAACCCCCAACCATCAATAAACCCCCAAATTTCACAAAACCCCAACTTTTATAAAACCAATCTACTAGGCCTCCCCATGGTGCCTCCTTTCCGCCAATCCACCTTTAAAAAAAAGTACGGAACCTAAGGTCCCTATACCCATTTAGAACCAATTCAACTGCACCCCAAATCATTGTGCAACCTATACAACCTCCACTTTTTTCTACCCCTTGTGACTCAAATGTGTCATGGACCATTACCTAGACTTTTTATCCCAAGCATAGGTACCCTAATTCCTTTTCCTACCAATCATGGGAACCCATATCCTAGATACACCTTATTTCCACTCCTCTATGTAAATGTCCATGTTGTGCTCCACCTATTGATGCTTGAGTAGTGGACACATAATCCTTAAATATAGGATTCACATGGGAAACTTCCAACCATTCTGAGCATAGAGGCCTTATTTCGGATCTTCCTCCGCCACTTGTATATGGCCATCCTTGGTATAATTCATAGCATATCCCAAATGTATGACTTAAAATATCCTGACACCACATTCTAGTCTTTTGATGCTAAAGTACATTAAAATTTCCTCATTTCATGGAATTATATCGTAGCCTTACCCCGTTTGCTGAGCTAGGAAGGCCCCATGTGTAATCATTATGGGATGACATCTCCATGGAAATATACTCTAGAACCTCTCATCTCACCCACTTATAATCTTACTCTATTAAACATTCATGTATTACCCCACACCATTCCTCATTAACACCCCTTACACTACACAAGAATCCTTACCGCATGATGATCAACTGCATAGACCGATCCATTCATACAAGCTCAATTTGCAACATAAAACTACGTAGTTTTTTATCCTCTTTTCTTTATAGGGTACATAGGACCCCCCCCCCCCTCAAATTCAATCCCAAAAGAACAACACATCTATGGAACCTCTCTGAGGTTCAATCATGATGTCCTAACAGTCCATAAATCCTTCATGTTCGATCATCTTCCTCCTATGGAAACACCAAACAATAAATCATTCTACACAAGACATTATAACTGTAACCCATTTTCCACTCAAGATGTTAAACATAAAACCCATCTAAACCTAAAATATGTTAAACATGTGACTCGTATTTCCTTGCAACACATTCAACCAACAGAACATCCTTACTTAAAAGAAGATGAATCTGTGACCCACCTATCATCACAAGATGTTAAACCTTTGATCACCACATCCCCACAAGATATTAAACTTGAAACACACCTATCTCCATAGGACGTTAAACCTATGACCCATATCTCCCCACAATACATTAAATTTGTGACCCGGGCCATAATTTATACCACAAAAAATAAACATGGGATTCCTAAGGTAAAAACTCTTTAAGAAGATTTATGCCCCAGAATCAAATACCTTATGGAAAACATGGGATGATTTATGTTCTGTGTGCAAGATGCCTCACACATCAATTCCCCTCCAAAATTGGAAGACTTTATAGGTTCCCAACCTAACCAACATCCATAAGTTCCTATACATGAAAAATGTTATTATCTACTCTAAATGATGGTTTCTTCCCTGTCGAGACATAAGAAACTTAATTAACTATCATCCACCTTAAGATGGAACTAGGGATGAGTTTCATAAACATGAATTAAATATATGTGGGGGACTAATACCAAGAAGTGAGCTCTAAAGAGGAATAAAAGGAAGGAGAAATTAACATCCATGTATCCCATTCGAATCAAGGAGCTGGCATCTCCAATTAAAGTGATGGAGTTCTCCCACCTTTGGAAATCGGGAATGATGAAAAAAGAAGCGTGATATGGACGGACCCAATAGAAAGCATTGGAATCAAGTTTATATACTGACCCTTTTTTATATAATATCATAAATTATTCACATTTAATAATATTTTAAGTTACAATTCACCTACTTAATTTCTAGGAGTTATGATTAAAAATTTACCACATCGATAAGGGTTTATGTTTCTATCTTGTTTAAAGTGGGGTTTTTTATGAGTGAATTTCTATTGTAAGAAATTATTTGATCATAATTTAATAAAACAATTTCATTTTATTATCCTCGATATATTAAAAAAATCATATAATATTACCATTTTCTCTCTTTGGTACTAAAAATAATTGAGAGATTTATTTAAGAAAATATAACTTTATTCCTCTCTTTGGAAAAAATAGATTTTCCTTTGATATCCTTGTTTTATAAAAAAAAATCATGAATATTATTTAATTTATAAAAATTATTTATTAAAGAAATTTTTACCTATGATTGATGTTTTAAAAAATTTTTCGAAAGGAATCTTCCTTTACTTCTCCAAACGAGGAACTTTTTAACCATTTTACAAAAGTGTAAATGGAACATTTCTTTTAACTTATATGGAATGTATGGATTTACCTTACATTATGACCACTCAACACTGTAAATATTCATTTAAAATTTTCAATGGTTCTTTTTAAATAAAATTTTTGGTATTATATTTTAGAAATATTTGATATTGAATGAGTGATTTCAAAGTGAAAGGGGTATTTTTCTCAAGAAGTATTCTATGTAATATTTTAAATAAAGTTTTCTTAATAATGACAACCTATGATGTTATGAATTTATTTTAAATTATGTATATATTTTCTAACATATTTACCTAGCTTATTTTCCTTATGTTAATGGGGTAATACATGCCTTCTGTTCAACTGTCATATTCCTTTATTATGAAATTTCTTTTTATCATGTCATGAGATAATATTATGAAACCCATTTTATTTTAATTTTTAAATATTATGTTATTCCTTATTATTGATGTTCTATTTTTGGAACACATATTTAATGAAAATTTTATTAAGGGTGTTCCAAGATTATGTCAGGTGAGCTTGATATGGCTTGTACAACAGGGGTTCCTAGATAGATCTTGAATGAATTGTGTAATGTTTTATTCTCATGGGACATCATGTATAAGATTATGGTGTAAATAAAACCCATTATGTGAGTTTTTCTACAACATGATATTGTTTAAGTCATTATCCTTGACTTGTGTTAATTAGTGTTATATATTACAACCACATTTCTTATGATTTCATACTCTTATGATTTCTTATTCTTTATGATATGCTCCCATGTGATTACCCTTGAGACTTCTCTTTTATGATATCATTCTATACTTTTGACTCAAAAGTTTGGTTTCCTTATCCTATTTATTCTTGTATTGGAATTTTTATCTCACCATTTTTTTCTATGTATTCGTCAAGTTATCCCATGCTGTTTTTGGAGATAGGAAGGATTTAGAATTTCATTATAGAGAATAAAATAAAGAACATTAATTTTAACTTAAATTTTATGTTTTATGTACCCAGTATCCCGAATATAATAGGCATAATTCTCTTTATGTTGTAATAAATAGATCATTATATGAAAAATCATGTAATAATATGCTTTAGAGGCTTGGTTTATTCAGTTGGTATCAAGGTAATGTTTTAGTTAACCTTCAGAAACTTATATGAAAAACCATTAAAAAGAACCCTAGGGATAAATATAAGGATAATTCTAAGTATTAGAAAATATATTGGAATATTTGTGAAGAATAGAGAAATTGTTTTCAAATAAATCACATCATTGTCTGAATACTACAAGTGGATGTGGATTTTCAATAGTGGTACATAGGGATAATAACTCTCAAATTGGTGAATTAAGCTAGAAATAATCAAAATTTAGTGCATGAAAATGGGCCTTTATGCATGCCTGGTTTGACACACTTGGGGGGTATTCTTTGGAAATATAAAAAACTCTTTCCAAACCATTATGAAGGACATTAAAAAAAATTGTTAAAAAACCTAATCGAAAATCATACCATGGAAAACCTATATTTAACCCTAGAGACTCATAAGCCAGGATACACATATCATTAATAATTTATTCCTTTAAGGTTTATAAGTATAGCGACATGGGATTCTCATACATAGATATTATGCCTTTTTAGATGAATATTCAATTCATTAAAAAAACATTCTTAGGCACAATAATAGTTTAGTACCATTGGAAACTTGGAAAAAATATTCTTAATTTGGTAAAATAACTTCAATGTATCCCACAAAAGAATTACCCTTTGGTACTATTCACAAAAATACCCTACTTAAATATTTATTTATAACCTAGGTAAAGGAAACATAAGAAATTGTGATCTTAGATGCTCAGTATGGGTAAAAAGGGAGACACATAACATAACATGAGAATAATGGTATGAAAACATGATCATTACATTTGAAAACCACAACCGGCATATCAAAATTCATAATCTTGAGTTAAAGAATAAATATTGGTAAATCTTAAGACATGAATCATAAGGTAATCAAATAACTTGAACCATTAGAGCATAACATTGGAATAAGACATGGAATTTGTGTCATACACATAAGCATTGAAAATATTATGTCAAAGATACCCACCAATATGTTCATAACTTGTTTGGGTTGGGATAATAACACATGAACCTACATTAATATTGGGAAGATAACACATGTACCCTTCTTTTCAGGCTTTATCTGACCACTCAGGTACCCTCATCATTGGGCCTAGACTGACCACATGTGTACCCTCCTTTTTGGGTATGACCAAATCACCCATGTACCCTTATTTTTTGGCATAGTATAATAATCCATTTGCCCCCATTTTTTGATTCTCCGAAATACTCATGTACCCTATGAGTTCATATATAATTTTCCATTACCCATGAATTGGATTTCTATCTGGGGTCACCCATAAAGTAATTTGTAATGGCATCATGCATCACTAATTATGATTCCCCATCATACAATTTGTAACATGCTTACCTGGAACTATATTGGCCACCCCATCGTATTATCTATTATGAGGTTACATGATGATATCTTGTCCATCCCATCTTATAAGTAATTTCCATGAACCACCACATGTATAAAGTAAAAAATATCTTTCAAATCAACATAAAAACTTATGAAAAACAATCATAATTTTTTCAAAACCTGATTCAACCAAGGAAAACAAATGGGTTTCACATAAATTCATCAAAATCTAATTAACCCATGAAAAATAAATTAGATTCATAACAATACCTTTGAAACATGATTAACTCATGGAAAATAAATGGGTTCTATAAACAATATGTCATCAAAACATAAATCATTTGGATAAAGAGTATAAATGGTATCCTTAGACCATATCCCCCATAAGTCATAGGTAAAATAAAAATATTTAATCGTATATGAAAAATAATTTTTAAAGTACCATTTAAAACATTTATTAAGTTAAATAACATTTCCTCTTTGAAAAAATATTTTTAAAACCAAAACCATTTTGAAAACATTTTTCATTAAAAATAACCACGAAAACATATAAAGAACTTTGAAACTAATTTAAGACACTTATTAAAACATAACAGATTTTCAAAATCCTTTTCCACAAAAATGATCTTAAAATATCATTTCAATAAATTTTATAATATATTTTTAGAAAACATGGTTTTTGAATAAAATATATATTTATCAAAGAGAGAAATAAAGTCTTATTTTCTTAAAAACATTATCTTAATTATCATAAGAAAAAGAGGGTGAGAAAATCATACCATTACTTTAAGATATGATTAACAAAAAAAATAGAATAAAATTCATGATAATTCATTAGACTAATATCATGATATTTAAACATTGGAAGCTTGATCAAAAACAATCTTGATGAATGATGAGATTGTAACATAAAATATTTACTTATTTGGTAACATTGAATCACAAGGAACATGAAGAAATAACATAAAATTATTTACATAATATTTTTCGTTTAAATAAATTCATTGAGTTAAAAGTATAATTTTCAGTATATACACCTCATTAAAGAATATATGTTCATAACATAACTTACATATAAAAGAATGCAAATTGGGTAAAAAACCCCTTACCGATTTGTTAACTATAAAACCATAAACCCCATGAAAGTGAAATCCTAAAATGAATATATAAACCAAGATATTTTTCAGTATAAATACCATAATATAATTTCATGTAAATTATATACACCAGATAAAATAAATACTAGGTCACTATGACTTACGTGTCACATAAAATAAAGGTGATATAGAAATACTTTACCTTAAATATTGACTTCTTTTGTACTAATTATACAATCCTATATAATAAATATAAGTTTATAATTAATATATGAAATAAATATAATTATACATATATTATTTTATTTTATTTTCTTATGACCTTATATTACCCTTTTTTTAACAATTCCATGTTAAATTTATGTTTCTGGTAATGTCCGCATTGTTTTTCATATATGTTTTCAACTGCTATTTTTTATCCTCTAACTTGGATCATGGTTTCATAATATAATTAATTTAAACCATTATATAAATATCATACATATTATTTATATATGAATTTATATTAATCCATATAATTTAGTTAAATAAATTGAAACACATCATATAAGGTGATGGTAGATCGTATGTATGCATGAACATTGTTTCCATTTTATTATCATATTGAATGGAGTAAAAGTAAATGATATATATTTATATAATTAAATTATTATTTATATGTCAAATATATCACATATTTTTATTAAAATAATCCTTAATACATTCTATTTAAATCATGATCAAATCACTTCGTTTCATGAGGTGGTAGTCCACCATACACATGAAAGGTGTTATCGTATTCCCCCAAAAGGAAATCATGGAGATATGTGTGATATAATAATTCAAGAATCAAAAAAATATCATAAATATCATAAATATATTATATAAAATATAAATCCATTACTGTTTCTAACTCTGATATGTGGTAATGAAAAATCGAACGACATCGATTCAAGAGATGGTAATCCCCTGTACACAAGAACGATGATTTGGTTACACATTTTATGTAAGATTGTTTCATTATAGGTTGTAAAATTAAAAAAACTACATATTAGTATATATAAATTTTTTTTGATATTATATAATCAAGTAATATTAATAATAATAAAATATGGAGAAGGAAGTAAAATATAATGCTCGTTGAAGAACATTACCTATTCTTCAGGTATTTTCCTTAGATATTCACTAAATTTTTCCTTGGATGGTTTCAATAACAAAATGAGGATTTAAGGGAAATTTTATGAAACTTTGGAAGTTATTTTTTTAATTTTTATTTGATTAAAATGTCTTTATATGTGTGAGTAATGGGGGAGAACTCGTTTCCTTTTTAAATTATAGAGGAGTGGAATTCTTGTAAATACCTAAAAGTATTCACTATTAGGAGGTCTCCATTTACTCATGAGAATCAAAAATTGAATCAAAATAGAGGTGAGGGTCTATGTGGATAATAAAAACCTCCACACAATAAAAATAAATACTTTTTTATCATGATGTTCCTTATTCTTTAAGTTTAATATATTTTATCCTTATACTTTTTAACATGGTAACTTGTATCTTTTTATATACAAATATAATTTTAACTTTAAGAATAATTTTAAAAACATATTTATTACATATTTATACACATTGATTCTAAATACTAAGTCCAATTAATATAAAAAAAATATTTGTGTGTAAAATTAATATCAATACAAATACATGTTATGCGCAAAACCTCAGTTTACCCTTAATCGCTTCAATTAATATTAACTGATTTCACTAATAATTGTAGTAAAAATTTATGTTAACTTTATTATATGATATAAATTATGATTATTTCAAATATGGAATCTATTTCTCAAAATTCTATTCAAAAAATTGGAAAATTTTAATTTAAAATTATTTTCGACGATGCAACTAGAATGGTTGGTTTTAAAGAGAAAATTATCAAAAGTTTACAATGTTTTTATATCCATTTTTAATATGATAATATTTAAAATGAAAAACCATATTAGATTAATATATTTATAATTTAACTAATTATAATTTATAAAAAAATTAAAATATAATATTAATTTTTGAATAATTTACGTGAAAACACAGTATGAAATTTAAAATCAGTATTTTCACTATTCATCAAAAATAAAACTTTTAAAAAACACCAAAAATTCACCCTATGATAATTTTGATATTAAAATTTCATATATGATATTTATATTATTTATGTTATCAATTTAATTATCTAGAATTGTAAAAAAAATTAATATAATTGCACCATAAAAAAGGTGACAAAATGGTTTTTTAGGCAATATACTTTTTTAAAGAATAAAATCAAATTAATTCTCATTTATTGTATAGAAAACTCATAATAAGAATTTAAAATATTTTATTTAATATATATACTATATAGATATCATTAAAATCATTTTACAAAAGTGATTTGGTTAATTTATGTATATAAAACACAATTGTGCATAGAAAAACAGTTTTGGAAAGAAATATTTCCTTTTATTTTCAAAAGGGTTTTATTTTCATTTCATATAAATTGGTCACCAAATAATTAATTTAATATACATTTGAAAACCATATTTAATAATTAATTTAATCCTATTCATAACCAATATTCTAGTGGCTAGGTGACAACTATCTTATTAAATAATAATATTTTAATAATATGTCTCATTTTACTTAAACTTAATATTACAGGTCAATAAATATATGATCAGTATTTTTTGTAATGCATGAAAAGATATATGCTTCATTTAAATGAAACTAATAATATTTCTTCATGTAATGAAAAATATTTAAAAGATTATATTAATTAGAAAATATATATTTCACAAAATCTTAGGGTGTCACATTCTACCCCATTAAAATGAATTTTTCAGTTGAAATTTATCTCGGTCAACAATGGATTAAAACTTGAAAATTAATTTATAGATACCCGCATATTAAAAGGGTTAATAAAAATACTCTTGAAAAAAGGGAAATGGTTCTGAAATATTCTTCTGGAATAACTCATACTAGGTTTCCTAATAGTCAAACATAGGTGGGAAGTGAAAACATGGACATAAAAGATAAAACTAACACCCAAATACAGATGGAGAGAGATAGAAAGCATGGTCATGAAGAAGTTAATGATCAAAAATCCAAAAACATAATATACATTAAAAAGGTAATAGATTCCATAAAAAATGGTGATAAGGGGAAAACATTTTATTTCAAGGCCTATTTCCTAATGTTGAATAATTTTCTAGAGAAAATATACTTACATGATTTCATTCCATTTAATAAGAAAAATATCACTTTATGGTTATGCCTTGATAAATTTACACTTCATCAATTAATCTAATAAATTGAGGTGAATATTTTATGCCCCAAGCACAAACAGATCATAAGATCCATAGATATAATGATAATTAATTCTATCTATATTTATTTTCCATCTAAAAGAATGGTTATCACAATTTATCCAATATAAATAAATATTCACTTGTTGAAATAATACATTAATTTTTAAAAGATCATTCAACGTTCAACATAAACCATTTAATAAATGGTTTGCCTTAGAACTATTCCAAAATTAAGAATTTATAAAGAATCTCACTTAATTTACCAAACTCAACTTAACATTAATCCTCTAAATATCATTAAGCAGCTCATAATATTAAAATAGAAAATATGTGAATACCTTGGTCATATATTCTCCTAAATCTTGGAAATGACCAAAGTTCTCATAAAATTTTAATCAAAACATGCATACTTCCTCATTGCTTGAATAAATCCATAGATTATTGAACATGTTCCATAGATCCAATAATTTTTTAAACTCCATAAATTATAACCAAAACCACATTTTGAGAAAGTACTTTATTAGTTATGAGGTTACAATAACTATTCAATTTACTTTACCCATAATAATAAACTCTTTATCTAAACTGAACATCATTTTTTATCCTTAAGAACATGTTAAGAGTAACCTTCCCTTAATCATAAAATATAATTTTGACATTAAATCACTTTTCTGGGTCAACAATACCGTTTAACATATTCTGTAAAATACATGAAGAAAAATATATACTGAAAAATCATTATATATTCCATAATTCTTGAATTTCAACACATGATAACATCCATTATTTCACCTTATTCTTATGTCGTTAACTAAGATTCATTGAATTATTCCTTAGTACATATTTCCTATAGTGTGAAATATTAATAATTTCTTAACATTCATAACCCATTATTTAGTCACACTTCTCACGTTTAACATAAAAAATATTCTTGGAACATCTCATACATTTAATATGTTATTTTTAGTCTCCTCATCATCAATAACAAACCATTACTCTTATAACATTGTTGATTATCTTCAAAAGCTTTACTTGAGGACATATATTTTTATAATTCCTATAATTTCCATATTTAAAAAATTCATCAATTGATAATACCTTAGAGAAACCAACAATCACATCCATTGAGTTAATAGAAATTTTCATTTTTTCCTCAAAAATATCTTACTTTTTCTCTTTCTTATCCACACAAAAAACATGTTATCAATCCTTTGACACATAACATTGAGTGATTATTTCAACATTATTCAGAAATAGTTAATTCAATATTAATTCCTTTTATAGTCTCTACTACCTGAACTATCAACGAACTCTATTACTCTCATCTTTGGTGAGTCCTAGAGTTGGTTTAGGTGAACATATTTAATCATATTCTATGATAACTAATTAGGAGTAATCATAATATCCTTCACTCTAATCATCATCCCATTTAGCATCTCAATTGAAAATTTTCCATTAGATTTAATGTTAACCCAGTTCCTTATAGTTCTCATCAATAACTAAATCCAAAAAAATAGTGTGAGAAACTCTAATCACAATGGGAATCCTAATAATCATGATAATTAATTAAAGGATGTCTAAATCAGGACATGTTCTTCTTTAGTTCTGGATACCTTAGGTTTATCCAATGTCATTCAAATCTATAAACTATTTGAATCATCAATGATGGTTAGTAATGATTTTTTAAATTCCCAAAGCATATCCCCTATGAGTTTTGAAAACATTTTCCCAGCAAGGCCCATTATTGTGAAATAGTTCCAAATATATTCTAGCTAAATATAGTGTTTTCGGGTTTCCCCAAGGTATATCTATTCCAATGACATATCCACTTGTATTATCCAGATAGATATGTGTTTCTAGGAAACCACTTACTCTATCCTTTACTATAATTATAGTTCATTTTTATGTACTTTAACTCATACTTATACTTATCCATACAGACATTATTAAACATATCCATATATATATCACCATAGACCACACTAAATCTTTATCATCATAGTTTCAAAAGGATAACTAAACCTTTCCTTTGATACCATCTATAGAAACCCAAGCATCATGTACATGAATATTATATCTTTTTAGATGAATATTCAATTCATTAAAAAGATAACATCCTAAGGACTATAATAGTTTAGTGCACTTTCAAACATGGAATAGAATAATATTAATTTAGTGAAAGATCTTAATTTTCACCCACAAATATCTTCACCTTTGTCACTCTTCACAAACATGCCATACTTAAACCTTTATTCATAACCTAGGGAAATGAAAAATAAGAAAGGGTGAGCTTATATGCTCAGTAAGGGTAAAAAAACGGAGATACATAATTATACCATAGGAATAAGGGTATGAAAACATGATGATAACATTTGAAACCCATACCCTATATATCAAAGAAATTAATCTTGAGTCATTGAATAAATATTGGTATTTCAAAATACATTAATCTTAAAGGAATCAAAGAAAAAGATCCATGATCGAATAACATTGGCATAAGAAATGAAATTTTTGGCATACACATATGCATAAAAATCTTATATCAAGGATAACCACCAATATGTTCATAACATGTTAGGTTGGGCTTATCACTGATATAACTGCTTTAGGCTTGTTCTGACCACACATGTACCCTCCTTTTCAAGCTTTGGTTGACCACCTATGTACCCTTATCTTTGGGATTGGCCTTACTACCCATTTACCATCTTTTTCGGTAATGGTCTAATCACCAATATACCCTCCTTTTTTGTTTTGGTCTAATCACCCTTGTATCCTACTTTTTGATCTTTGTATAAGAACTAGTGTACCCTCTAAACTCATATAGAATTTATCATTACCCAATGAATTGGAGAACTATCTAGTCACACACATCTTGTAATCTATAATAATCTCACCTAGCACTATCAGGGACACCCCATCATATAATCTATAATAGTATTTCCTCAAACTATCTAGGTTAACCCATAATATAACCTATAAAGGGCTTAACATTTGCTATCTAGACCTCATCATCATATAATTATTGCCTAAGAACCACAACATGAAAAACGTACAAAGAGATTTCGTATAACCATAAAAACTCCTAAAAACAATCACTATTTTTTCATAACCATATTAACCCATGGAAAAGAAATGGGTTTAATTTCGATATCTTTAAAACATTATTAATACATGGAAATGAAATGGGTTTCATAACAATCTATATGAAACATGATTGAACTATGGAAAATAAAGGGGTTCCATAAACATCATGCCATTGAAACAAAACCCATTCAGAGAAAGAATAGAAAGGGTATCCTTGGATAACATCCCACATAAGTCATAGAAAATGAAAATGGATGTCATCTTAGAGGTAAATGTTTTTTTAATTATCATTTAAAACCCTTTATGATGAAAATATACTTTCCTCTATGAAGAATTTTTTTTTAAAATGCAAAACATTTTGAATGAATATTTCTTTGAAAATAACCTTGAAACTGATAAATGAAGCTTTGAAACTTATTTAGAACAATTTTTAAAACATAAAAAAATTAAAAAAAGTTCCCTTGAAAATTATCATAAAATATCATTTAAAAACATTTTTTGAAAATATTTTTGAGGAACATTGTTTTTTGAAGAAAACATATTTCTAACTGAAGAGAGAAATAAATTGAATTTTAATAAAAACCTTTTCTTAACTATATTAAGTACCAAAGAGTGTAAAATAGTACCATTACATGAATATATCAATAATAACATGAGGAGAATAAAATAACTAAGAATTATTGAGAGGTATATCATGATATTTCAACATTTTATACTTGACCATAAACAATCTTGTTGAATGATGAGATTGTAATATAAAATCTTTTGCACTTTCGTAATAATGACTCATAAGACACATGAAGGAATAATATAAAATGAAACTTAAAATATTATAATAATGAATAACTCATGATATTAAAAGTCAAATGGTATGTATATAAGCATTATGTAGGAATATAGGGGTATAATATAACGCGTGTCTCAAAGAAGGAAAATTGGGAAACAAAAACTCTTACAGATTTGTTATCTTTTGAACCGTAAAACCCATGAATGATATATAATCAAATAGATATGTAAACCCAAATATTTTTTATGATAATCATCATAATATACAATCATTAGTAGTATGTTCACCTCATCAAAGATATACATAGTGAATGTGGCTTGTGTCTCACAGAAAGTAATGGTGAGACAGAAATCCTTTACCTTAAGTATTGACATTAATTTTACTCATTGAACCATAAAATATAACAAATATAAGTTTATTATAAACATATTAAAGAATCATAAATATATAAATCATTTAAAATTTTATTTTCTTATGACTTTTTATTTTCTGTTTATTAAAAATCCCAATTTAAAGTTATGTTTATGGTAAATACCGCTTTGTATTTTGTAAATGTTTTGATTTGTTATTTTTGGTAATATTAATTAGATAATGGTTTCCTAATATACATAATTTATACCATGATATAAATATCTTATATATTCAATACATATTTGTTTATAGTAATCAACAAAATTTAGTGATAGAAAATGAAACATATCGTTCATGGATACGGTAGGTTGTACATACGCACGAACGATGTTTCTATTTTCTTATTATATTCAAATAATGAAAAGAAAATGATGTATATATATATTATCATTATTTTATCATTTTTATTTCATTTTTATTTCATTTATATAGAATATTTTCATTAAAATCTTCCTTAGAAAATTCCATATAAAGCGTGAACGAATCACATCACTTCACGTGGTAGTTTGTCCTCCAAACACACGAATGATATTATTTTATTCCAAAAAAATTAAAATCATGATGGTATGTGATATATAATAATTAAATAATCATAAAAACATCATAAATATTGTAAATTTAAAATATGAAATATAATTCCATAATTTTTTTCAACCATGATAGGTGGTCATGGAAAAACAAAGACATCGGTTCCTGAGGCGGTAGTTTATTGTTCATATGAATGATGGTTTCATAACCCATTTAAGGGAATATTGATTGTTTTCGGTTGTACCATTAACACAAAAACATCTTATTATATATAATATATTGAGGTTATTATATAATCACGGTATAATAATAATTTAAGAAGGTGGAGTAGGAAATAAAATAAATATTCTCATTAAAGATCATTACCTCTTCTTTAAGAATTCTCCTTAGGTTTGTACTAAATTATTCCTATGATGAATTTATTCAAAAAATAATTCTTTGATAATGAGATTAAAAAAATAGGTATTTTTCAATCCAAAATTTATTAGAGGCATGATGAATAGGGGAAATGAGTACCATTTTATAATTGAGGAGAAGTGAAATTCTTGTAAATACCCAATAGTATTCAAAATTGGGTGATCTCCATTACATCATGTGCCTACAAAATTTAACAATAATGGAGTTTAGGTTTTATTTAGTCTAGAAAAAAATTCAAAAACACAAAAATAAATATATTTTTTCATATTGTTCCTTAGTCTTTAAGTTTACTCAATTGTATCCGTATAGTTTTTACTAAGGTAAATTGTATACTTTTTTTACCTAGGTAATTTACCCTTTAAGGATAAGATAAAAAAAATACTTAATAGATAATTTTGACACACTAAATATAAATATGAAATTCAATTAATTAAATAAAAAAACATATGGTAATGAAAAAATAATTGTAATACAAACGCATGTCATGTAAAACACTTCATTTAACCTTAATCACGTTAATTAATTTTAACCATTTTCTCTTATCATTATGATCCAAAACTAATATAAAATTTTTAGAAAATATAAGTTAATATTTTGTATAATATATTATCCATATTTCTAAAAATTATTCACTTATCTGTAGAATTTAATATAAAATTAATCTCGTAGACTCAAAGACAAAGCTAGCTTTTAAAGATAAAATGACCAACAATTTACAAATCTTTTATATAAAATTTTCATATAAAATTAATTCCATTAAAATAAATAAGAATAAAATATGTAAAGTTAAACTATTAATAATTTAAAACTATTTTAAAATATAATTTACCTTTGTAAATAATTTAAGTTAAAAGAAAATTTTTAATAAAAAATAATTATTTTTCACTCTTTATGAAAAGAAGAAACTTTTCATATATAACCCAAAACCTCACTATAAGAAAATTTTGATATTACAATTTAAAAAATGGATTTTATTTTATCAAATTAATTGAATAAAATTTTATAAATTTTGTTTTAGAATAACTGTCCCATGAAAAGGTAAATCAACTTTTTGAGAAGTAAAAAATGGGTTTTAAGCATAAAATTGGATTTATTCTTATTTATTTTCAAGAAAACATATAAGACGAATGTAAAATAGTTGACTGAATATATATACTCTATAAATATCTATAAAATAATTCTAATTTTTTTTAAAAAAATTTATTGGTATAAAGCACACTTGTGTAAAAAAATAGTTTTTTAGAGAAAGATTTCCTTTTATTTTCAAAAGAAAATTATTTTCATTTCTAATTAAATGGTCACAAATGAATAAATCTTATATACATGTGAAAACCATGTTTTAATAAATTATATAACTTTATTCATAAACACTATAACTATATCTATGTGAAAACTGTCATATTAAATAATAATATTTTAATAATAAGTCATGTTTTATTGAAAATCAATGTTGCATGTAAATCAAGAAAAGATAAATATTGTGTGTAATGCATTCCAAACTCAATGTTTCATATAAATCCACTTATAATTAGTGTTTTGTGTTAATAAAGACATTGAAAATATAAAATTAATTTGAAAAAATATATTTCAAAAAATCTCAGGGTGTTACAATAAGTTCCCCCGTTTGTATGTTAATGAATTATAATATAATTTCCTTAATTATTTTTGTTAATTATGAGAAATATGATAAATGATTCCAAAAACCAATGTGATGGTAATGTTAAGTTTCCCCTAATGATATGCCTAACCAAATTTTAATCAATCTTATACATCATGTGATCATTCCAAATTAGCTATCTCGAATTATGATTAACAATTGGAACATAGTTGAATTTCCAAACACATAAAAGAAGACAAGGATTGAATCTCATGGAAGTTCAAGTGTTAAATATAAAAATGAAAATAAGATTAAATTTTCTATAGGTCAAAAATGTGGGTAGAGCCACCATGGAAAATTCATTAATAGAACAAGAAGATTACTTATTTGTGGAAAAGGACACAATATAGCTAATTACTAAAGAAAAATGAATAGAATTGTTAATAAAATGCAGGAAATTAAAGTGCAACCTAAGTAACCACTTAAATTTCAATTTCATATATATGGGTATCTTGTTCCCTATCTAATTTAATTCCTTAATCTAGGGATTAATTCCTTAGTTCCCCTATTGGGAAAATCATTGAAGAGGAATTATTGAAGTCCATAGGTGTTGAAACTCAATAATAATGTTGTTAATGTATATTTATCAATTGTGTCATAGTTATAAGAATCATAAAACTTATCAAGATTTTTCTACTTTGGTTTTTCATTAAGTATTTATAAGAATATATTGAATGGGAAAAATTAATTAGAATGGTGATTTAATCATAAAGAGATACTTTATTGGGAAATACATGATTAAGGATAGAATAATATTTGTTATGTTCTTCAGGTTGAGGTAATTATAGTTAATTAAAATTATTTTATTTTGTGGAAAAAATATGATTTATAAAAGATTTTAGTTTTTAAAAAGCTATTTTATTAATAATTTTATTTTTATGATGTTCATTATATTTTTTGGAATTTTATAGAAATTATATTAATACAATATTATAAAAAAGTATAACCCAAAATCTCGGAGACAACTCATTTTATTTTGAATGGTTATAAGTCTTGAACCCACAACTGAAGGGCGACAAGGGTTCATCACTTACCATAAGAATATGTAATGTACCAATTATTATTACATTATTTTTACTTAAAAAATCAATGGATAAATTTTAAGTTGATTTTGGGAAAAATATTAGAGGTTGAAACCCTCTTAAATTTTATAGGATTTTGGGGTGACTAATGATATTTTTGGAAACTTTTTATTGAGTTGATATATATATATATATATATAACATTTTGGTTAAAATAAAAGATATTTTTGGGAATAATGATAAAATGTTTTTGGAGATATAAGATAAAGGGAATGAGATAACCTTTTTTGTTAAATCATTCATTCAGGTTGAGATTTTTATAGTTATTTGGGATATAGGGTTACTTATTTAAGAAATGATCTATATTAAACCTTTGGTTTTAATATTTAATTTTTGAAATTAATACATTCATATTCATTTTGGGTACTTTATAACTTTGAACTAACCATTTTGGTTTTAATAAATATAGGATGAATCGAATTTTACTATTTTATGGATCGAATTATCCATTAAAATTACTTTTAGTTCCTCAAACACAAAAAATTCATATAAAATTTTCATTCCTTAGAGTAAGAGGAGAAGTGGAAATTGATCAAAGCTCAACTAAAAGTTGAAATGGTGTTTAGGAAATGAAAATATATAAAATAAGTAAATTTTCGGGTGTCCCCTATCTTGATAGTAAAATAATCCCTCAACTCGATGTTAAATATCATGAAATAAATAATTTATACTATTACCATTATATGAGATGATTCATTGGTCTTTTAATTCATCATAGATTTATGGTTTTTGGGTTGTTAACTTTCTCTTGATAATTCAATTTATTTGGATCAATGATCTCTATCAATACCCACAATTATTTACACTTTTCATTCATGTTAATATATTCAATTCCTACTAATTTTTTCCTACTTGGAAACCAATTCATGGGTTATTAAAAATTTCATTCGTATTCTACTTCCCTTCTTTAACAAGGAAGCATTGTTCACCCTTTATACAATGTGTGTTTTCCACAAAGTAATTTTTAAATTTGAAACAATAAAAAGTTTAAATTATGAGGTTAAAATTTAATTATGTAGGTTAAAAAATAACACCATTATATTTTAAAAAACACTTTGTTTTATAGTGTATACATCATCCAACAATGAGGTTAAACGAACTACTATATATTATTAAAATATTTCTATTTAAACATGACCATTATACACTATACATTAAAATTTTTGGGTATTAGTATTATTAAATAATTTATAAAATATATATATTGTTTTCCATCAATATAAATTTATTTCTAAATTCTTAAGAAATAAGCATTCTATTTTTAATAAAAACATTTATTCGAAAGATGTTTTTTCATCGGATCAAATAATATAATTAATTTTTGAATATTTTAAATTTTTTATTTGATAAAATGAAAATTATTTCTGTAATAATAATATTTTCACTAAATAAGGGTGAAATTTTGGGATTTTTCAGAAAATAATTGTTTTTTCAAGGAATAGTGAAAGTTGTCGATTTTTGTAAAACATTCATTTATTTTAATAAATTAAGTAATTTAAAAGTAACGTTATTATTTTAATTTTATTTAAAATTAAAATTATTATTCTTTATTTATATATAATACAAGTAAATACATTTAAATCACCTTTATACTATATTTTATCATATTTATATTTTTAGGCATAAAAACACATTTTTTAGGAAAATTGTTTTAAAGTGCATAATGTTCTACCCTTTTAATTAATTAAAATAAAACCTAATGAGTCATGATTCAAATTAAATTTAATGATTATATATATATATATATTTAAATTCATATAATGTTTATTTATATTAATATATTTAATATAAAATCATGTTTTCTTTGAAAAATGCATTTTTCAGAAAATCATTTTTTTGTCATGCTTAGGGTATTATTTTAAATTAAATTCTACCCATATTAAGACATTTTGATCAAAAAACCCTTGAAATTATCTCCCCCGATAACATTTATAAATATTATATAACTTTTAGTATTCCCAAAATACCAACCTAAGGTAGCTTAATAAGATATCCAAGAATGTTCATCTAAGCGAATGTAATCATCTTCACTAGGCCCCTTGATTTTTCTAAAAAAAAAATTCAACCTTAAATTATGTTTTAAAAATAAAAATATAATAAAAAATTATATCCTGTATACTAACATATTATATTTTAATGGAATAATATTCATCCATATCCTCTTCTTAAAATGGTAAATGAAACCATTATTCATCCGTATAGCGTACTACATCCTCACTAATCGATGTAATTTATTTTCCATAATCACCTTTCAAGGATATTTAAGATGATATATTTAATTTTTAAATATTTTATTCATGAAATATTAAAACCTATGGAGAGTTAATATATCATATACACTCATTACTTACCATCCATAGAAAAATGATAATGTCTTTAATGTATATGGCGTACTACCACCTCACGAAGCGATGCGATCTATTTTATTTTTATCATATCACATGGATTGAATAGGTAAGTGTATTTAAAGAAATAATATGATATTTATTATATTATTATCATTAATTAAAGATACAATATAATTGACCTTATCTTTATCATAGTCATTAAAAAATGGAAACATTACACATTCGTACGTACGATCTACCATCTCCATGATTTTAACATGATTTGTTTTTCGTAACCATAATTCATGGTTATTTCTAAAAGTATAATTAATGTATAAAAATTATAATTATTTATTATTATTATTATTATGAATTTTATAGAATAATTAACCTATTGACCATATTTAACACATCGATTTCAGTTTAAAATTAGGAACTTGTGTCCTCAAAAACACCCAATGTGGATATAACATATTAAGTAATTAAACACATCATAAAAATAAATGAACCAAATAGTTCAAGTATAATTTATTAAACCTATAAAATTTCATTAAGTAAAAAATAATTTATATAATTTTATAATATAGGAGATGAAATATATAAACGAAAAATTTTGGACTCAAGGTTAGGGTTTCGTCTCAAAACATCTTTCTTTAAGATACATGTTTTTTATTCACCTAATTTATTATAAATTGTTATTATAGTGACCCTTTACAAATTATTTCAGGAATTATTCATACACCATGATATTTTAAGTACCAATTAATCAACTTCATTCATGGTAGTTATGATAAAAAGTTACTAAATAGGTAAGGGTTTATGTTTCAATATAATTTCTATTGGGGTTATTTATGCTTGAATTTACATTGTAGTAAATTATTTTATAATTATCAAATAAACAATTTAATTTTATTTTCCTATATTTATTAATTAAAGTTTAAATAAATAATACCATTTTTTCCAATTTCGTACTTCAAATGATTAAGAAATTGTTTTTATGAAAGACTAACTTAATTTCTCTATTCAGAAAAAAAAATGCCTTTTTCTTTCATGTCTATTATTTTTTAAATCAGGAATATTTTTAACATTATAAATAATATTTATTAAATACATTTTTACCTATGTTTTATTTTTTAACAAATGGTTTGAAAGTAATATTATTATTTTTTTCTGAACAAGGGATTTTTTATCCTTTTTACAATAGTTTCAAAGGAATGATTATTTTAACTTATACGACATGTGTGGAATTACAAAGTATCCTGAAAAGTAAAATATATTAATATTGATTAATAAGTTTACATGTTTATTTTTAAAGAAAAATTTTTCTATTATAATTTGAAAATTTTTAGACTTTGAATAAGTGATTTCAAAGTGAAAATGGTACTTTTATCAAGAAGTATTCCATGTAATATTTTAATGATATTTTCTTCAATGATAAAAACCTTTGATGTTTTGTATTAATTATAAATTATGTATATATTTCTCTCACATATATACATGTCTTATTCTTTCTTACTTTTAGGGGCTAATACATGCCTTATATTCATCTCTCAAAGGCTATTATTAAGAAATTTGTTTTTGTTATGATTTGAGACAAGATTATAAAACCAATTTTCTTTCCATGGGTAATTATTATGTTATTCCCTATGATCGATTTACTTTTTATGGAACACATAAATCATGATCATATTATTATGGTTGTGTCCATATAATTCTAGGTGAGCTCAATCTAACTTATACAATGGGTGTGCCGAGATATAACTCCAATGCATTGGGTAATGTTTTTAGTCTCATGAGACATCATGTACGAGATTAGGGTCTAAAATTAATCCATTATGGAACTTTTTCCACCATGTGATATTTTCTAGTGATTTATACTTGACTCAAGATTATACCATGTTATATATTTTTTTCAAATTTCTAATGATTATATTATATTATGATACCATTTTAATTTTGTTTATCTCTCATGTGATTACACTTAATCCTTGATTTTTAGGATATCATGTTAAACTTTTTACTCTCACATTAAGTTTCCTTGTCTGGTTTATTCCCACACTAGGGTTTTTAACTCACCACTTTTGTCTATGTATACCCGAGGTTGTACCATTAATTTTAAAGATATATAAATACTTAAGGTCTCATTATGGAGAGTAAAATAAAGATGTTTTATTTCATCCAAACTTTAATGTATTAAGAACCAAGTATTCCAAAGAAACATGGAATCAAGATATTTGGGATATAATTAATTTATGATTACGTTAAAAATAATGTAATAATATATGTAAATGATTGGGTATCTATAATTATCTCAAATAAACATTTTTACAATATACTATCCATAGTAAACCATGTCTCCCTATAATTAGTGTAAAGTAGAGAGATATGTATTCACCCCATTCTCTGATGCACAATCTAGATGGGTGTTTGTGATTATCTGGTGAAGTGACTTTAAACTACGAAAGAAATTACCTTGGAGACACTCATGTGTCTTCCATAATTTTATATTTAATCCCCTAAGAGGGTGTTCATGTCAACATGAAGTCATAGTTCATCCTATGACTTGAAATGGTTCATGTGATCCCAGAAGTATGGGTGTTTGTTCTTAAGATGGTGGAGGGACATCCTTAGTTTTTTTCTGAGGATTTGAATATATTCTTCCTTCAATGTCATAGGAATTATTTTCAAATTTGTGGTTATAGTAAAACAAAAATTGGTCTTCTATCCACAGCTAATTCTCTCCATATGCCTATAGATATTTCTTTAATCACATTAAGGTGTTCCTCAAGAAAACCTAAAAATAAAGTATATTTCATGATAATTTTATTAAAATGAGTGAGATTAATCTATAACTCTTTAGTTATATCAAATGTTAGATGATCTAGGGAAGTTAAATATGATGACTATTTCCCTAAATTACCTTTTATCATGGATGATGCATTATTGATCGGTTATGAGGAACCCGTTGTATGTAGACTCTGTTTCTTGAGTTCCACTCAATATGAGGGTAACATTAGAGTAAACTAGATATAAGTAATACATTTAGATTGAGACGATATATCATTGTTTGTAAGACATTCTCCATGAGAATTGTCTAGGGGTCCTCCATGGTTGATTCTAAATTCAACATCATGGGGAGAATCTTCATTCGATATTATTTCCATATTACAAGGATGACCCCAATAACATATTTTCTATTGAGGACCTTTAGGGTCATCATATAAGCTTCCATAGGGAGGAACTCTATAGTAGCTAATTTGTTTCACTTTTTAGGTAGGACCATCACTTTAACTCTTTTCTTTATCATAAAATTAGAATCTATATTAAATGATTTGGGGAGGATGTCCAGATATCCTAACTTTCCTTTTATAGGGAAGAACTTTATGGTCATTGATTTTTGATGATTAGTAAATTTGGTGTCTATTTATTGGGTGATATTTTTATTGTAAAGAGGACTTATGCTACCAACATTGTGAGGATAACTTTATTAACAATTATTTTTTAAATGAGGATTATCTTCATTGTATATTCTCTTCCAAGGACTTACTGAGCTACTGGGTTTCATCTACTCATGGGGAGTACACCAAATATTGATTATGTTATATATATTTTTCTGAGGATGGAATGCACAATTTATATGTTTTGTGTTGTGGATAAGGCCTTCAAGATAGATTCTATAGGGGGCCTCCAGAGTAATTGATTATAGAACTGTAATGATGACCTTCATAGTGGGGGGTGTCCATAGTTTCTAATTATGTAACTATAGGGATTACCATTGTAATGAGTTATTTGGGGAGGACCTCCAGAGTGTTAGATCATGGAAGTAAATTTAGGACCTTTATACTGGTTTCTCTAAGTAGGACATTCATAGGGTTTATATAGGGAGGACATTCATAGTGGGAGCTTTCGGAGGTGTCCTTTATATTTGTGTGTAACAGTAAAATGGGGAGGACCTCCATGGCCATGATTTCATTTAACTATTTACAAGTAGATGATAAATCATTGGGACACTATCATAATATAGTGATAAGCCATACAGATGTCAATTTCTATAGGGGCATAGACATACACCACATTTTTTATTACTATTTAATATTCCACAATCTTGACATTCTTAATCAGGGGACTGAGATTAAAACCTATATCATTAATAGGGTTGTATAATGTGGGTAGTGGATATCATGAGTAAGAAAAATTCTAATATTATCCTTCATTTCCATTGAAATATACCAAATGGGTTAATGGGTGTTAATAAAAACATGGATATGATCTGGGTCCTAATATTTAGAAAACATGTTCCTTCAATTGGACCTCCTCCCAAATGTCTTAGTTTGGAAAACCATGGCTGGGATATCATATAAATGTTCCTCAACATATTCCCTGGGGGATGAGGTTGTGTGGAATGGGAGGTGATGGTGATTGTCCAATATAATTCATGGAAGATATTAGACAATAATAGGCACATAATCAATTTATTAATCCACATATCTAAGGGAGGTATGTATTGTTATTCTCTAAGTAGATACATATGAAGTAGTTTGATGTGGAAGTTTAGGCCACTAACTTCCCTATGGACTAGTATAGGCATGATGTCTTGTGATACGTTGTCATATTTAGGTGCGTATGATCTACCTCCATTGTCAGGATTGAGTCATTATGATAACATTCTAATGTCAAGGCATTCACCACCAGGCACTAGAGACACTTGGTTGGCGAAAATGTATGTCTATAAACCAAGACCACAACCATCATCATGTCCAAGAAATATTCCTGATCTTTTAGTTGGTTTTGTGTAATATCCTAAGTTTTCATGCGATTTCCACAAATTTTTTAATGAATATTTATGTATTGAAATGTATTAAATGATTCCATATGGATGTGATGAGAAATCATAAAGTGGAAACGACCATAAAAAATGAACCAATCTGTGCATCATCCCAAAAAAAGCATAGTAAACTAATCACATTCCTGATTATATGATTTAAAATTGGTTACACCATTTATATTCCCTTTAATGATCCACTCCTAGACATTTAGAGTCAATGAAAACATACTTCTAAAATCTAATAAGTCATTATAAAATAATTGAAATATGTTGTATTTTCTTTCAGCAAGAGGATGATGGGTTGTATCATCCCTTAAGGGTTCTTATTAATTAGTCCATCAATCTCATATAGGTTTAATAAATACTCATGAAACCCTTTAAATTAAAAATATAAATTACCTTGGTCATGAGAGCTGTTGATAATTAACATTCATTCATGTGACCATATGGCTTAAAGACACAAAAGTGGGAAATATAGAATATATAACCATCTAGAGTGGAAATGTGTGTCGTGGATTTAGGATTGGATAGATGATAGGGAATTCTTGTGTATCCTTATAAAGGGAATCAATGCCCAAATAGTTCTATTTTACTTGATGGGACATGTTATACCTTTTAAAGTTATGTGAAAGGGAACATTATAATTCATTTTGAGGTCATAAATTAATGACCAATTATGTGAATTTTAATTTAATGAATCTATAATCAACTAAAAGTAGTTTAACATCATGTTAAATAAAAAATGTGCTACAAAGTTTATTTTCATGTAGCTTGGACCACTATGTGAAATATTCCCATAAAATATTTTTCTGGTGCTTATAAATGAGAATCCCTTTTTGATCTATCTTATCTGTTGGTAACTGAAAATGAGAGGTTATATTAAGATCTTACACATAGTAAAGGATCAAGATTTTTATATCTCATTGATGGGGAATAAGAATAATATTAATAATTGGAATATGTTTGGGGGTTACAAGGAGTATGAGGCCCAAATATACATACACACTTATTCATTATCGGTGACTATAAAAGGACAGAAATTTAGACCCATAGGAAATTTGAATCAGTGGGTAAGGGTTGATATTATACCCAATTTGAGGCCTATATTTGCACACGAACCTCTTATTTGATGGTAACTAGACAAGAAAGAAACACTAGATGTTAGGATGGTATGTCTGAGTATGATATACTCTATAATACCAAACGTAGGATCGAAATAAGAATGATATTCTCAGATAGATACAATATGGGGTGTGAATTGTACCTTTTAAAAATTCATTTGGAACTTTTAAAGATGGTTATGTTTAACAAGGTTAAAAAAGATAATTCACAAGATCTCTATATGTTCTAATCACTAGATAAATTCCATAAAAGTGATTCTGGAAATGGAACTTAACTAATGTTTACGGAGATGAAGATTATACCTTAAACCATATAGAATCTAACTATATCAGAGTTCAAGAGTAAGGAAGTACAATATAGTTATACTTTCTTTAACAATACAAATGCAGTGGAAAAACTTGTAACAAAAAAAGTAACAATTAATAAGTATTTTAACCCAAAGAGAAGGGTATCCAACAACCTTGGATAAAGGTCCCTTCATTTATACTTTCAAGAAAGTTTGTCTTTCCCACACTAGGGTAAGCCCTCGATATGAAGATCAGAGTCGATCTTGTTATCCCTAAAAGCCATCAACTATCAGGTAGTTGGAACCTATGTCTTCCTCAGCAAGGAAGCCCTCAACTTCAAGGTGTTGGAACCTCTGTCTTCTAATCCCTGAAAGCCCTCGATTGTACATAGCAACAATCGGATTTGCACGAAGCAAATATGAACAAGGAAAAGTTTGAACAAGCTATTCAAACTTTCTATACGAAGCTTCAGAGTTGATAAGAGCCTCTATCTCTAGAAATCACTTCAACAGCATGTAGGAATAGATGTCAAAGTTCAGTGTTAAAGTTGTGACTTCTTTTTGAATGTGCTCCTATTTATAGGAACAGCTCCAATGGTTGGCTCCCTTCTCCAACAGTCGAATTCTTCCTTGAATTTCGGAGGGACCTGTACACGTGTCACTCACACAATGGTTAGTTAATAACTGAAAGCCTAACATCATTTTCTAATAGAAAAAGTGTAATCATAATAAAAAATTGATATTCGGAATGGATTAAATGAAAGTTTGGAATGAAATTAAATGAATTCGGAGTTAATAAAACAAGGATATTCAGATTCTATTTTTCTAAGGAATTTGTAATGAGAATTCATAATCAGAATTCATCATCAGAATTTGTAATGAGAATTCGTAATCAGAATTCGTCATCAGGATTCATAATGAGAATTTGTAATCAGAATTCATCATTAGAATTTGTAATGAGAATTTGTAATCAGAATTCATCATCAGAATTCATAATGAGAATTCATAATCAGAATTCATCGTCAAAATTTGTAATGATAATTCATAATCAGAATTCATCATCAGAATTCGTAATGAGAATTCGTAATTAGAATTCATAATCAAAATTCATAATGAGAATTCATAATCAGAATTCATCATCATAATTCATAGTTAGAACTTCATATAATTTCATAATCAGAATTCAGAGTTGAACTTCGTAAATGTTCGTAACAGGGAATTTGGAGTAGAACATCATAAAAGTTTGTAACATGAATTCGGATCCTAAAACAGAATGCTTCATGTCTAAATAATATACGATTCTGAGTTTTTAGATATCAATCCAATTTTTATACATAAAAAAAATTATTATTTGATCAATGAAGTCTACGTAAGGGTATATTTCAATAAGTAAGGAAATTTTCTTTATAGAAGTAAAATATACGGTAAAATCTTATTTTCTTTAAGATAGGGTGTTTGTGATTTTCAAAACAAGAAGTAATGGAAAAGTAATAAGGAAAACCTTATTGACTCAACAATATCCCCCTTTTAGAAAGCCCAAACATCCTTACGAAAAAGAATGTAGGAACTTGTAATAAATTTCTTGACTTTGAAATGAAAGCTTATCTCCCTTTGTTTATGGACAATGGTGAATACGACTAACTCCCCCTTAGGATTTGGAACTCTAAGGATCATATTCTAGATTTCTGGAATGAGAAATTTCATTATGAATATGGAAATATTCGTAATTATCGCTTCCTCTTAGATAGACTCCCCCTTACCTAGAGATGTATCTTCTTATACTTGGAATTATTCTCCTTTAGATTTTTCATCTCCCTTTTAGAATTATTTTTCCTTTATCCTCCTTTGTGATTTTCAAAAATATTTTTAAGGGAATGGAAAATAAATAAAGTACCTGAAATATTAGTAAAGATATAGAAACAAGACATGCATCGACAATTTCATTATGATTGGAAATATTAGTACAAGGGAAAAATACAACAAAAGATCGGAGTGGTCTTTTTTGTTTCTTTTCCCTTGGGCATTATCATTTTGACAATGGTCTCCAACTTCTTCTGCTCTTTCTGATCTTCCTCAGCTTGCTTTTCTAATGCCTTGAGCTTGTATTCCTAAGCCTTCAGGTCCTCTGCCTGAGACTTCATGACCTCTTCCTGAGCATTTAGCAATTCATCTTTCTTAAAAAGTTTTTCTTGCATCTCACTCCGAAATATAAATGAAAGGTTTTTGACCTCTTGAATTTGAGAATTTTGTTTAAGGGTTAGCATTTCCTGAAATCTAAATGAAAGATTTTTTATTTTGGTATCTTCAGTACCAAAGGCTTCCTTGAAATCTTCTTGGAACTATTCAAGATCTTCCATATCATCAATAATTTTCTTAGACCATTTAGTCATATGCTTGCACGATTTCTTGTGGGCTTTATAGTTGATCAGGAGATTTTTGTGATGAGCCTCTATCTTAACACATCTTTCCATCACCATGTATACGGAGTCTGACATCTGATTCATACTGTGCTGAAGCATTTGGCATCTGGACTCAATTGCTGGAATGATCAGAATGCTATCCACCAGCTTTTTCAAAGATTGAACAAAAAAATCATGCCCTAAGGAAGATGACTCTGAATCTGACAATTTACTTAGAGATTGTTCTTATTTTATTTCCACCAGATTTCTCTTTGAAGAAACTCCAAATTCCTCCTTCCTTAAAATGACCTTATTTGGGGTATGAACCACTATTTCTTTTCCCTTACTGATCTTCAGAATGGCCTCTTCATCATGGGATTCATGTTCAATTCCAGAAAGTTGAACAACCTTATCTTCATACACTTTCTCTTTTCCTGCTCCAGCTTCAACATCCTCAGGGAGGATAAAGTCATGATTATGACTTTATTCTTCAGATAGCTTGTTTACCTCTTATTCATCCCCTTTCTCATCAGCTCCTGGAGTAGAAATTTCTGAGGATCCGGCTTGAGAAGTCCGGATTGTTAACCTTTTGGATGGAATTCCCTTATCTTGATATTCTTCAACTCTTTTAATTATCACTAGTGCAGAAAACATTATTTACGTAACCATTTTTTACATCGGTTATATATAACCGACGTTATAATCTGTGAAACATGGTTTTTTACGTCGGTTATTTTATAACCGATGTAAAAAATGCGGTGAGTAAATTTTTATCGTCAGCTATTAAAATAACCGACTTTAAAAATAGTGCGCGTTCGTTTTTTACGTCGGTTATAAATTAACCGACGTAAAAAACCAAAGCGTGGTGTTTTTTACGTCGGTTATTTGATAACTGACGTAAAAAATGAAGTATCTATGAATTTTTTACATCGGTAATAAAATAACCGACGTAAAGAAAAGAGGCTTTCGAGGCCTTTTTGATGTCTGTTATTTGATAACCGACATAAAAAACAACCCGAATAATTTTTTACGTCGGTTATTCTATAACCGACATAAAAAACCAACACGCTGATTTTTTTACATCGGTTATAAAATAACCGACCTAAAAAAATCCGTATCTAATACATTTATAACGTCAGTTATTATAATAACAGACGTTATAAATGTAATAAAAACAGTTTATAATGTCGGTTATTTAATAACTGACGTTATAAAACTTTAAAAAATTAACACGGCCCATGGATTGTTATTTATGATTTTTTGATCGACAGTCCGGCGACTCGTCTCTCTCGCGCGGTAAACCCTAATAGACTCATCGATCTTGTTGCGTAAAACGCATTTTTCCATCATTGTTTATTATCTTTACTCTCCTCAGATCTATCATCTCAACTCGCAACACTCTAGTAATCCTCCCATGACTTTATTTCATTCATTGTTTTCATGGATAGTCTATATTTACATTTTGCGATTTTTTTGTTTAAACTAGGTAAGATTCTTTGATTTTGAACCCTCTTACCTCGTTATGCCATCATCATATTATTTATTATCCCCAGATCTATTAGATCGACTCACAATATTCACATAAGCCTCACCTACTTCTATTTCATTTGTTTTTGTTTCACGAATGCCTCACATTGATGGTAATTTTTGTTTTCATTGACAACTAATGATCTCATTCACCTATATTACTGAAATTTATATGTAAACCTTTGTGATACACCCATTCCTTTTACCAGTGTGATATATTTTATAAGTATATATATGGTTTTTCATGGTGGAATGTTTGTTTTGGATCCTTGGTTGTTTCTATTTTGGGAAACACATTTTGTTATTCCATAATCTATTTACGTCGCTTATTTTTGTGAACTATTATAAGACTTCATATGCTATTAAAAAACGATTCATTGCACAATTGATCATTTTAGACTAGTAGGATATACAATTCATGTTTCTCATTTTGAATAATGGCATGATACCAAAACTAGTAGCTTGAGGTTAAAATCTCTAGATATTCCAAAACTAGTAGCTTGAGGTTAAAATCCCATGGTTTTGGGTGACTGTCAAGAGGGTTGGTGGCTGTCCAGGGGGTTGGGGGCCCTCCATGGTGTCCATGGAGGTGGGGGGGCAGTCCAGGGGTGCGTGTGGGGGGTCCAAAGGGGTGGGTGGGCTGTCCAAGTGGGTGGGTGGGTGGGGGCTATCCAAGGGGGTGGGGCCTATCCAGAGGGTTTGGGGGGTTTTCCGGTTCATGGGGGGCTGTCCAAAGGATTGGGGGTCGAGGGGGGTGTCCAAGGGGGTAGGGGATGGGGTGGTGTCCAGGAGGGGTGGGGTGTGCTTTCTAGAGGGGTGGGGGATGTCCAGGGGGTGGGGGTTGTCCAGAGGGTTAGAGGGTGTCCAATGGGGTGTCCATGGGGGTAAGGGGTGGGGGTGGTGTTCAGGAGGGGTGGGGGTGTTGTCTGGAGGTGTGGGGGGCTATCCAGGGGGTGTATAAGGGGGTTGGGGTGGGGGTGTTGTCCAGGAAGGGTGGGGGTGTTTTCTAGAGGGGTGGGGGCCGTCCAGGGGGTGCGGGGGATATCCAGAGGGTTGGGGGGTGTCCAGGGGGGTGTCCAAGGGGGTGGTTGGGTGGGGGCTATCCAAGGGGGTGGGGGCCTCTCTAGAGGGTTTGGGGAGTTGTCCAGGGAGTGGGGGGCTGTCCAGAGGATTGGGGGTGTCCAAGGGGTGTCCAAGGGGGTGGGGGGGTTGTCCAAGGGGGTGGGGGCCTATCCAGAGGGTTTGGGGGTTTGTCTGGGGGGTGGGGGGCTGCCCAGAAGGTTGGGGGGTGTCCAGGGGGGTGTCCAAGGGGGGGTGTGGGGGATGTCCAAGGGGGTGGGGGCCTGTCTAGAGGGTTTGGGGGGTTGTCTGGGTGGTGGGGGTTGTCCAGAGGGTTAGAGGTGTCCAGGGGGTGTCCCGGGGGTGTCCAAGGGGGTAAGGGGTGGGGGTGGTATCCAGGAGGGGTGGGGGTGTTGTCTAGAGGGGCGGGGGTTGTCTAGTGGGTGGGGGGGCTGTCCAGAGGGTTGGGGTGTCCAAGGGGGTAGGGGTGGGGGTTGTGTCCAGGAGGGGTGGGGGTGCTGTCTAGAGGGGTGGGGGCTGTTCAGGGGGTGGGAGGCTGTCCAGAGGGTTGAGGGGTGTCCAGGGGGTGTCCAAGGCGGTAGGGGGTGGGGGTGGTGTCCAGGAGGGGTTGGGGGTGCTGTCTAGAGGGGTGGGGGGCTATCCAGGGGGTGGGGGTGTCTAGGAGTGGTGGGGGCTGTCCAAGGGTGTGGTGGTGTCCATGGGGTGTCCAAGGGGGTGGGGGTGGTTTTCGGGGGTGGGGGGATGTACAAGGGGGTGGTGGTGTCCAGGGGTGGGGGATAAGTGTTAGTTGGGATTGACTACTTCATCGTGGTTTCTGAGATTATGACATGCTAATTGTGCCGTGATGATTGGCTTTACATTGTGATTTTCTCCATCTGAATTTTTATTTTAAATTTGATTTGATTCTCAGGTTTAATCCATTTTTTCCAATTTTCTATCAACCACTGTAGTCCCCATGGTTTTCTTTGATTCAATGTAATTTAAAACTGTTATATATAACTATATTTTTTTTAAAAATAATATTCAAGCATATTTCTTTAAATACGCCTAGATTTGTTTTATATTTCAAAATTGTTTTACATTTAAATTATTATTTTTTTCATATAAACATATATTTGTCTCATCTTAAAAATATATATTTTTTTGATATTTGTTATAGGTAATAATGAGTCAAAGTTGTATTTTGGCACATAGAATGAGCAATGAATATGAGGAAGGTGTTGATGCCTTTTTTGAATTTTCTAAACAAAATGTTCCAAGTAGTGAAATTTTTTTCTGTCCATGCCTGAAATGTTTGAATATGAAGAAGTTGAAAATTAGTGAGATAAATGATCATCTGATTTGTCATGGTTTTAATTAGAGTTATAGACCTTGGATTTGGCATGGTGAAACTAGAAGGAATGTCACTGATGATGTTGATTTTCAAGATAGTAACTTCGATGGAATTGAAGAAATGATTGGAGATATTGTAGCAGAAAAAATTGAGATAGAACCGATAGTTTCGCATCTATATGGTGATGCTGAAAACCCATTATATCCTAGTTGTACAGATTTTACTATTTTTTCGGCAGTGTTAAGATTTATTAACCTGAAGGCGAAACATGGATAGAGTGACAAAAGTTTTACGAAGCTACTACAATTGATGAAATACATTCTTCTAAAAGATATAGATCTTCCATATTCACATTATAAGGCCAAGAAAATATTATCCCCAATGGGATTGGGATATAAGAAAATACATACATGTCTGAATGACTGCATTATATATAGGATGGAATATGAATTTCTGTCAGAGTGTCCTAAATGTGGGAAATCACGGTATAAGGTGAAATAAAAATCACAGGCTAATGTAGAGATAACAAAGATCCCTTCAAATGTATTTTGGTATCAACCTATAATTCATCGTTTCAAACATTTATTTTCTAATTCAAATGATGCAAAAAGGTTAAGATGGCATGCTGATCCACGGGTATGTGATGGAAAAATACGGCATCCAGCTGATTTTCCACAATGGAAGAAAATTGATGCGCAATATTTTACATTTGGAAATGAAATTAGAAATCTTAGACTATGGTTGTGCACAGATGTAATGAATCCATACCGAACCCTCAGTAGCACACATAGTTCATGGCCTGTTGTATTGGTAATTTAAAACCACTCTCTTGAAGTTTGTATGAAGTGAAAATATGTCATGTTCAGTATAATGATCTCTAGTCCAAAGAAACCCCACAATGATATTGATGTTTACTTGTCACCGTTGATTGATGATTTGAAACTGTTATGGGTTGATGGTATTAGGGTGTATGATTCTTATAAAATGGAATATTTTCAACTGCATGCAGTGCTTCTGTTCACTATAAATGACTTCCCAGTGTATTGAAATTTTTCTCGATACAGTGTTAAAGGGCATAAAGCATGTCCAATTTGCGAACAAAAGACGTCATATTTTCAATTGCATCGTGGGAGGAAAATAGTGTACATGGGTCATAGAATGTTTTTTCCTATAGATCACCCTTATAGAAGAATAAAAAAGGCATTCAATGGCTCACAAGAATTTGATACTGCTCCAAAAGCTTTATCCACTGATCTGTATTTTGAGAGGGTGAAAAACCTTGATGTGACATTGGGAAAGACACAAAAATCTGGTAATGATAGACATATTTGGAAGAAAAGGTCAATATTTTTTGAGCTACCATATTTGAGGTATCATGAAGTTAAACATAATATTGATGTCATGCACGTGGAGAAGAATATCAGTGATTGTTTGATTGGAACAATTTTATATATTAAAGGAAAGGAAAAATATGGGTTGAATGCAAGATTAGACTTACAATCAATGGGAATACATTTGGAGTTAGCTCCCACTCCTAAATGAAGATGAACATATCTTCCCCTGAATTTTCATACATTATCGAAGAGGGAGAAGATTAGATTTTTTCTGTGTCTTCATGATATCAAAGTGCCACAAGGTTATTCTTCAAATGTAAAAAATTTTGTCTCATTGAAGTACTTTAAGGTGATAGGTATGAAATCAAATGATTTTCACGTCATGATGTAACAAATTCTACCAGTTGCATTGCATGGAATATTTCCCATCCATGTCAGAAAGACTATAATGAAGTTGTTTTATTTTTTCAATTCAATTTGTAATAAGGCGATTGATGTGAATGCTTTAATTTTTTTGGAAAAGGGTGCAATTTTTATACTTTTTCAATTAGAAATGTATTTTCCTCAATCTTTTTTTGATATAATGGTCCAATTAATGATTCATCTGGTTCAAGAAATAAAGCTTTGTGGACATGTATATCTTCTTTGGAGGTATCCTTTTGAAAGGTATATGAAAATATTAAAGGGGTATGTTAAAAATCTATATCGACCTGAAGCCTCCATTATTGAAAAGTACATTTATGATGAGGTAGAAACATTTTGTACGAGCTACTTGGTTGTGGCGCAACACATAGGTTTGCCTCTATCTCGTCATGAATGAGTTAATAATGAGGTAAATGGGATTTGTGTCTTGAAAGTCAAATCATTGTCAGCTGAACAGATGAAGAAGTTAGAATCATACATATTGAATAACATAGCTGACGCTCAACCGTATATGACATTGCATATTAATGAGTTGAAACAATGTCATCCAAAGAAAAAGAAATGTGGATTTTGAATGAGCACAACAAAACTTTTTTGTCATTTTTTAAAAAGACATTGCTTGGTATATCAGATGTATCAGAGACATTAAAATCGATAGTGGGTGGTCCATGTTTAAATGTGATAACATGGTCCGGTTGTGACATTAATGGCTACAAATTTCATACGAAAGCTCCGGACAACATAAGTACAGTTCAAAATAGTGGTGTATTGTTGTTTGCAGAAGCAATGCATTTTTAAAGTGAAAAGGACAAAAACCCAATTTCTACATCAAGTGCATATTATGGAGTGATTGAAGACATATGGGAGGTTGATTACTTTAAAATTAAAGTTCCTGTTTTTAACTGTAAATGGTTTATCAGTAACAACAGTGTCAGATACGATGAATTTGGAATGACACTTGTTAATATGAATAGATTGGAAGTCACAGGTGATTCTTTTATAATGGAAACACATGCAAAACAAATTTTCTTTGTAGTAGATCAATCAGATATGCAGTGGGATGTTGTTTTACAAGGGAAAAACAATATGTTGGTGAGGATGAACTTGATAAAGATGATGATATATGTGAGATCCCTACTTCTATGGAAAGATTAACATAATATAATGATGAGCATGTTGAAGACATGGTTTGTTCCATAAGGAATGATCACGACAAAGGAATTTGGGAAAACAATCCATTTTTACATTCCTAAAATTATAGGGAACATATGTTTATTTCTTGTTTACATTTATGTTTTTGATAAAATGTTAGATATTGTAAGTTTTTTCTTTATTAAAACACATATTAAAACAAAATAAGTATAAGTTTTTGTTTGTTTTAAGTTTATTTAGTTTACTTTATCATGCTTACCATTACATGAATTATATATCTATTATTTTTGTTCTGTGATAATTACTTTACCGTGTTTACCAGGTTTACCAGGTTTACCATGTTTACCATGTTTACCATGTTTATCATGTTTACCATGTTTACCATGTTTACCATTTTTACCATCTGGACCATATTTACCATCTTTACCATTATTTAACATGCTTACCATATTACCAATTTTTACTATTACGTAACTTAGTACACTTTTCAATTTTCTGATTACAGTATTATTAAAAATTTTGAATTTGTATAATTGTGAACTAATGTTAGTTTTTTTGATTTGAATGATAATGAAAGATCATTCAGTTGATCAACCACATGATTCTGGAGATGAGCATATTGGTCATACCTCTGGGGAGGAATATTCACATGATCCTCTTGATGTTCTCCAGTATTCCTCATGTTCTCCTATTATGAAAAAGAGTTCAAAGGTTGGTAAACGTGGGTGCACACTTTTCCCAAAATTAGCACTTGCTCGTACACAGGATCAGAGGATACTCGTTGAGTTTGATGATGACGATATTCCTAGAGGTCCAAATGCAAAATATTTTAAGATTTTTTTGCAACTCAGGCTAAGAGCAAAGTAAGTATTTTGTATGATGACTGGAGAAGTGTGGATAAAGCGATAATATCTCATTTGTGGGGGATCTACAGGAGGGTTGGGGATTTCCAGGTGTGGTGGTGATGTACAGGGGTGTGGGGGGAGTGTCTAGGGGTGTGGTGGGGGCAGTCTAGTTGGGTGAGGGGGTTCTGGTTTGTTTTCAGTAACTTTTTGGTCTGTTTCAGGGGTGTGGGAGGGATGTCCAGGGGTGTGGAAGTGATGTCCAGAGGTGGGGGTATACATGAGGGTGGGGGGTTGTCCAAGGGTGTTTGGGGATTTCCAAGGGGTCGGGGCAGTCCAAGGGGTGTGGTGGGGGATCCAATGGGATGGGGGAGGGATGTCCAGTGTGTGGGGGGGTATACATGAGGATGGGGGGTTTTCCCAGGGTGTTTGGGGTTGTCCAGCGGGTCGGGGTAGTCTAGGGGTGTGGTGGGGTGTGGTGGGGGCTCCAATGGGGTGGGGGAGGGCTGTCCAGGGTGTGGGGATATACATGAGGGTGGGGGGGTTGTCCCGGGGTGTATGGGGCTGTCCATGGGATCGGGGCAGTCCAGGGGTGTGGTGGGGGCTGTCAAGTTGGGTGAGGAGGTGAGGGGTTCTGTTCAGGAGGGTGGGTGGTTGTCCTGGGGTGTTTGGGGAATTCCAGGGGGTCGGGGGTCTACAGGAGGGTGGGGGATGTACAGGGGATGGTGGTGACGTCCAAGGGTGTGGGGGAGTGTCTATGGGTGTGTTGGGGAAAGTCTAGTGGGTGAGGGGGTTCTGGTTTGTTTTCGGTAACTTTTTGGTTTGTTTCAGGGGTGTGGGAGGGATGTCCAGGGGTGTGGAAGTGATTTCAAGGGGTGGGGGTATACATGAGGGTGGGGGTTGTCCAAGTGTGTTTGGGGCTGTCCAGGGGGTCAGGGGAAGTCCCGGGGGTGGTGGGGGCTCCAATGGGGTGGGGGAAGGTTGTACAATGTGTGGGGGGTATACATGAGGGTGGGGGCCTATAGAAGGGTGGAGGATGTCCAGAGGGTGGGGTTCTATAGGTGGGTGGGGGGATGTCCAGGGCTGGTGGTGATGTCCAGGGGTGTGTGGAGGAGTGTCTATGGGTGTGGTGGGGGGTAGTCTAGTGGGGTGAGGGGGTTCTGATTCATTTTCTGTAACTTTTTGGTCTGTTTCAGGGGTGTGGGAGGGCTGTCCAGGGGTGTGGAAGTGTTGTACGGGGGTGGGGGTATACATGAGGGTGGGGGTTGTACAAGGGTGTTTGGGGCTGTCCAAGGGGTCGGGACAGTCCAGGGGTGTGGTGGGGGCTCCAATGGGGTGGGGGAGGGCTTTCCCGGGTGTGGGGGGTATACATGAGGGAGGGGGTTGTCCCGGGGTGTTTGGGGCTGTCCAGGGGGTCGGGGTAGTCCAAGGGTGTGGTGGGGGCTCCAATGGGGTGGGGGAGGGCTGTCGAGGGTGTGGGGGTATACATGAGGGTGGGGGGGTTGTCCCAGGGTTTTTGGGGCTGTCCAGGGGGTCGGGGCAGTCCAGGGGTGTGGTGGGAGCTGTCAAGTGGGGTGCGGAGGTGAGGGGTGATGTTCAAGAGGGTGGGGGCTTGTCCTGGGGTGTTTGGGGATTTCCAGGGGTTGGGGGCAATCCAGGTGGTCGGGGGCAGTCCAGGGGTGTGGTGGGGGCTCCAATGGGGTGGGGGAGGGCTGTCCAGGGTGTGGGGGGTATACATGAGGGTGGGGGGTTGTCCCAGGGTGTTTAGGGTAGTCTAGATGGTCGGGGTAGTCCAGGGGTGTGGTGGGGGCTCCAATGGGGTGGGGGATGGTTGTCCAGGGTGTGGGGCGTATACATGAGGGTGGGGGGGTTCTCCCGGGGTGTTTGGGGTTCTCCAGGGGTTGGGGGTAGTCTAGGGGTGTGGTGGAGGCTGTCAAGTGGATATGCACAAGGGAAAACATACTACGAAATAGGTGATATTCTTATTGAAGTAAATTTGACTACAAAAAACACACTATGAAAAACGTACTACGAAAAACATACTATGAAAAACTTACTACGAAAAACTTACTACAAAAAACTTACGACAAAAAACTTACTATGAAAAACTTACTATGAAAAACATACTACAAAAAACATACTATGAAAAAATTACAACAAAATACATACTACGAAAAACATACTATGAAAAACATACTACAAAAAACTTACTATGAAAAAATTATAATGAAAAAACATACTATTAAAAACATAAGATCTAAAAGTTTTTTTGCAAAAACGTTGAGTATCAAAACTTGATTACAAAAATTATGAGTACGAAAATTCCCAATACACAAATTTCCAATACGAGAATTTCTACTACGAAAATTTCCAGTATGAAAATTTTTAGTACAAAAATTTCCATTAAAAAATTTTCCATTACGAAAATTTGAAAAACTTCAATTCTGGAAAAATATGAGAAACAACATTATGAAAAATATTTAAATTTTTAATAACATATGTACTCCTCCTATAAAAAGAAGTTTATTACTTTAAGGAGAATGGTTCAACAAGAAGTTAATCAAGGAAGATCACCTTACGGTTATCATTCTAAACTTTTTTTTTAATGTATTCAAATCTATCAGAGGGTAAATATTTTGTGAAAATATCAGCAAGTTGATCTTGTGTTACGATAAATTGAAGAATGATATCTCCTTTTAGGGTGTGATCCCAAAGAAAGTAATGCCTAATATCTATATTATTTGCATGAGATTGATGTATAGGGTTTTAAAACATTTGAAATCAATGTTTTTCCAAGAATAAAAATGTTACCTATACCAATAATTGTTCCCTGAGCATTATCTCTGAAAGTAACTTTTCCTCCTTTTTTCTTGAAAATATTTTCAGAATAATTTTTGTTACTAGTCAAATGCCTGGAACATCCACTATCCATGTACCATGTATTGTTGTTGGTACCTTCTTTAGTTTTCTGAAAACAAAAGAAAATGCTAGGTTTTTTGGAATCCAGACTTGCTTGGAACCAGAAATCTCAGAAAGTAAAATTTTGGAAACCTACATCTTCATAGAAAAATAAGCTTTATGAAATCCTAAATATTGGGTTTTGTTTAGAGAACAATTATTTTCCCAATGACCACCACATTGACACTTAGTGCAGAATGAGGCACTTTGAGGAACAAAGTAATTGTTGCTAAAAATTTGTTTAGAACTTGTGTAACTAAAACCAGAAGTAATCCTTCGAGGTCAGATTTGTGAATACATTTTATCAAAATTTTCCTTACCTAGGGTAAAGTTTGACAAACACGTCCGCAAGGAAAATATTTCGGATTTGAGTTTTATAACTAAGCTTGTCTTTAAAAACATTTCAACTAGATCTAGGCTCGAAAACATGTTTCTTAGAAATTACGTTTTCTAGATCTTTAGAAAGTTTATTCTTATCATAACTTACTTCCTCAAGATTTTTTGAAATACTTTCAAAATAAGAATTTTTCTTATCAAGATCTTTAGAAAGATCTGATATTTCCTTTGTAAGAATATTATTCCTAGAATTTTCCTTATCATGTTTTTTCATGAGTTTTGAATTCTTATTCTCAAGGAGTTTGGAAAACCTAGAAACTTCTTCATAGGTGGGTAAAGTATTATCTTCATTAGAAGAAGATTCTTCATCCGAAGAGTTATAATATTTACTATCATTAGCATTTAAGGAAACATTGTTCATTGATTCAGCATTGTGTACCTTAGCCATCAAGAAATGATTATCAATAGGTAGTCTGGCTAAAAGTCCAAGATTCTTATGTCCAGAAGATTCATAATCTGAAGTTTCATCTAAAGAATCTACACCACTGGAACTACATGTGTCATTGTCTTTCAACACATTCTTAGATTTAGACATGTAATACTTCTTTCTATTTTTTTCAGAATTCCATTCCTATCTTTCTTTTCACTTGACCATAGGGAATTCAGGTCTTATGTGTCCAGCTCTCTTGCAATCATAACATGTAACTTCAGAATCATTCTTGTCTTTCCTTTCCTTATTCATATATCTAGATTGAAATTTCCTCTATCTAGATATCTTTTTCATCCTTCGAGCAAGATTTGCTAATTCATTTTCTGAGGATTCACTTCCACTAGATTTGGAATAGATAACAACTTTCTTAGATCTAGATCTAGTAACTCTCTCAGGATTCATGTATTTCATATGATTGGAAGTATTAGTAAAATCTACACTGTTGTTTCCATTATTCTTCTTCACAATATCATAATCTCTCTTCATTCTAGTCCAGGGGGTGGTGGTGATGTCTAGGGGTGTGGTGGGGAGTGTCTAGGGGTGTGGTGGGGGCAGTCTAGTGGGGTGAGGGGGTTCTGGTTTGTTTTAAGAAACATTTTGGTCTGTTTCAGGGGTGTGGGAGGGTTGTACAGGGGTGTGGAAGTGATGTCCAGGGGGTGGGGGTTATCCAAGGGTGTTTGGGGTTTTCCAGGGGGTCGGGGCAGTCCAGGGGTGTGGTGGGGGCTCCAATATGGTGGGGGAGGTCTGTCCAGGGTGTGGGGGGTATACATGAGGGTGGGGGGGTTGTCCCAGGGTGTTTGGGGCTGTCCAGGGGGTCGGGGGGTAGTCCGGGGGTGTGGTGGGGGCTCCAATGGGGTGGGGGAGGGCTGTCCATGGTGTGGGGGTATACATGGGGGTGGGGGGTTGTCCCGGGGTGTTTGGGGCTGTCTAGGGGGTCGAGGTGCGGTCTAGGGGTGTGTTGGGGGCTGTCAAGTTGGGTGAGGAGGTGAGGGGTGCTGTTCCGGAGGGTGGGGGTTGTCCTGAGGAGTTTGGGGATGTCCAGGGGGTCGAGGGAAATCAAGGGGGTCGGGGGGCAGTCCAGGGGTGTGGTGGGGGCTCCAAGGGGGTGGGGGAGGACTGTCCAGGGTGTTGGAGGTATACATGATGGTGGGGGGTTGTCCCGGGGTGTTTAGGGCTGTCCAGGGGGTCAGGGGAAATCCAGGGGTGTGTTGGGGGCTCCAATGGGGTTGGGGAGGGCTGTCCAGGGTGTGGGGGGTATACATGATGGTGGGGGGTTGTCCTGAGGTGTTTGGGGTAGTCCAATAGGTCGGGGGGTTGTCCAGGGGGTGGTGGGGGCTTTCAAGTGGGGTGAGGAGGTGAGGGGTGCTGTTTAGGCGGTTGGGGGTTGTCCCGGGCTGTTTAGGGATGTCCAGGGGGTCGGAGGGAAATCCAGGGGGTCGGGGGTAGTCTAGGGGTGTGGTGGGGGCTCCAATGGGGTGGGGGGATGTCTAGGGTGTGGGGGGTATACATGAGGGTGGGGGGGTTGTCTTGGGGTGTTTGGGGCTGTCCAGGGGGTCGGGGAAACCTAGGGGTGTGGTGGGGGCTATCATGTGGGGTGAGGGGGTGAGGGGTGCTTTTTAGGAGGGTGGGGGTTGTCCTGGGGTGTTTGGGGATGTCCAGGGGGTTGGGGGTAGTCCAGGGGTGTGGTGGGGGAAGTCAAGTGGGGTGAAGAGGTGATGTTCAGTGGGTGGTGGGAGTCCAGTGGGGGGGGGGGTTGTCCCGGGGTGTTCGGGGCTGTCCCGGGGTGTTTGGGGTTGTCCAGGGGGTCGGGGGCAGTCTAGGGGAGTGATGGGGGCTGTCAAGTGGGGTAAGTTTTATATGTTATCAATGTAAATGCTTAATTTTTCTTTAGTTCTTGTGTTGATATACTTCTTTTTTTATGGTACGAATTCTTCATTTGGTTTCTAGTTGTTTCTGGGGGAGAGCAGAGGATTGCATTCGATTTTAAAAAAAATTCTCTTCCACATTGGTTATTTTATAACCGAAGTGATAAAGAAATCGAGAAGGGTTTATCACGTCAGTTTTTTAATAACTGACATGAAAAAAACATGTGGAATGGTTTATCACGTCAGTTATTTAATTAAAGACGTGATAAAAGGCCTGGGAAATAGTTTATCATTTCGGTTATTCAATAACCGACGTGATAACCCCCCCCCCCCCCCCCCCCCCCCCGAGGACCGGTTTAGCACGTTGGTTATTATATAACCAACCTGATAAACCATTTCCCAGGGGTTTATCACGTCTGTTATTAAATAACCCGTGTGATAAACATCCCCCGCATGGGTTTATAATGTCGGTTATTATATAACTGATGTGATAACCCCCCCCCCAGTTTTTGCACGTCGGTTATTAATTAACCGACGTGATAAACACCCTGATGTTTTGTTTTATACGTCGGTTTTTAAATAACCGATGAAAAAACGTTATTTATAACGTCATCTGCATTAATGTCAGCTAAAAACTGACATAAAAATGAAAAATAACCGATGTAAAAAACATTTTATGCACTACTGTATATCATCAGATTTACCACTCATCTTTTCTTGTTGAACTTCCTCCAGAGCTTGCTGAACAACATCAATCACTTCTTTCTCAAATTCTTTTTCTTTGGGATTTTCTAGAGTCTTCTTACCTAGAGTCTTAGGAAATTATTCTATAAGTAAATACTTCGGCACTGGGATATTCTCGGATGCAATTTCTATTTCCTTCAAAATAGATTGAACAATCTCTGCCTTAGAAATTTTCTTCTTCAGTTTCTTCTCTTTAGCCTATTTCTCTAGTTCATCAGTAGCTTTTTCTTTTAAGGCCACAGCCTCAGCAGGATCGAAACCAAACTGTGGATCCCCTACTTTTCTACTCTTCTTATCCACTCTCCACTTTTCTACCACCTCATCCGGGTAGGCTTTTTCCTTTTTGGGTTTAGGAGGTGCGGATTGGGCTTCCTTGGCTTTGGGGTTTTTATCTTCAGCTTCCACTTCTTTCAACTTTCTTTTCTTCCCGGCCTTCTTTGAGGGTTCAGCTTTCTCAAAATTTTCTAGACTGGCTTCTGCCTCTTTCACTGGCAGATCATAAAACTCCCATGTTTCCTTAGAAAAGACAACATTAATTCTTTTGAGGGTGTCATCACTAATCAGCATCACCTTGCAATTTCTTGGCTTGGAGCTACATGGGCTCTTGAAGGATTCAAGAAACTGAACTATCAACTTTGAAAGAAATTCCAGAAACATAATGATTTGAGATTTGAGGTTCCCATTCTTGATGTTCTAAATCGTAATGAGGATGTGCCATATCAAATTTATTTTCATTATATTTACCAAAAAATCGAATATGTACATGTCACTTTTCTTGAGGGTGTCTTTATTACCCTTCCTCGGTACAATATGACCTTGCACCCATAATTGTAAAATCTGATTGTTGGTTGAAAGATGGCCAATCTTGGCTGTATTTACATCAGTAAGACCAAGGCATTCCATGGCCTTCACCTTGACAATACTTCCTTGAACCTCAGGGAGTTTGTGTGAGAAAAACTCAGCTTCCCCTTCATGTACTAGCCCCACCAAGCTTGCAGCCTTGGTCTAAGAAAGTTTGTAAGTCTTCCCATAACTCTTAAAGGAGAATTTTTCTCTACCCTATTCTTCGAAGAAGAAAACTGATTCATAGAATTCGATGAGAAAATCTGGATAGACAACATCTTGAGATCTTTTCTTAGAAATTGCTATACTTTCCCATCTATCGAGTCTGATATTCTTAGAAATTATAGAGTTGTACTTATTTAAAAATCTTAGATGCACCAACCTTTCCCTATAAATCAACCATTCCACAATTGGCTTAACTGAAGACATTTCTTGAGAAGGCACTTCTGCAGACATTCGAACTAAGCACTTCTGAAGAATTCAAAATGGGCTTTTGTAGAGGAGCAGAGCTTCGAGATGCGAGATCTTGGAAACAGATCTAGGACAACCATCGGGGGTCCCTTTATATAGGCGATGGAAGTGACCATTCAACATCCAATTCCAATCTAATGATTGATAAGATAGCCACAAGGGAAAAAATGTGGTGGAATCCGATCTTTTGAGGTTTTAAAAGGAAACATTCGGATTTAAGAAAACATGAATCTGAGAAATTTTAAAAGAAAAAGAAACTATGAATAGGTAAAAGTGACTAAAAAACATAAGTATGTAAGTCATAACTTTTGGATTTGGCTAGGAATATTATTCCTAATAGGTGATATTCTTCTTGAAGAAAATTTGACTACAAAAAACTCACTACAAAAAGCATACTATGAAAAACTTACTACGAAAAACATACTACGAAAAACTTACTACAAAAAAACATACGATGAAAAACTTACTATGAAAAACTTACTACGAAAAACTTACTACGAAAAACATACTATGAAAAACTAACAACAAAAAACTTACTATGAAAAACATACTACGAAAAACTTACTATGAAAAACATACTACAAAAAACTTACTATGAAAAAATTACTATGAAAAAACTTACTATGAAAAACATAAGATCTAAATGTTTTTTTTCAAAAACATTGAGTATCAAAACTTGATTACAAAAATTATGAGTACGAAAATTCCTATTACAAAAATTTCCAATATGAGAATTTCTACTACGAAAATTTCCAGTATGAAAATTTTCAGTACGAAAATTTTCAGTAAAAAAATTTCCATTACGAAAATTTCCATTACGAAAATTTCCATTATGAAAATTTCCCTTACGAAAATTTGAAAAACTGAAATTCCGGAAAAATATGAAAAACAACATTATGGAAAATATTAAAAGTTTTAATAAAAGATGTAATCCTCCTATAAAAAGATGTTTATTACTTTAAGGAGAATGGTTCAAAAAGAAGATAATCAAGGAATATTACCTTACAGATATCATTCCTAACTTTTGTTTAATGTATTCAAATCTATCAGAGGGTAAAGATTTTGTAAAAATATCAGCAAGTTGATCTTGCATTCCGATAAATTGAAGAATGATATCTATTTTTAGTGTTTGATCCCTAATAAAGTGATGCCTAATATCTATGTGATTTTCACGAGATTGATGTACAGGTTTTTAAGACATTTAAAATCAAAGTTTTTCCAAGAAGAACAATGTAACCTATACCAATAATTGCTCCCTGAGCATTATCTCCGAAATTTACTTTTCCTCCTTTCGTCTTGATAATCTTTTAAAAATAATTTTTTTTACTAGTAATATACCTGGAACATCCACTATCCATGTACTAAGTATTGTTTTTGGAACCTTCTTTAATTTTTTGAAAACAGAAGAAAAAGATAGGTTTTTGGAATCCAGACTTGATTGGATCCGGAAATCTCAGAAAGTAAAATTTTGGAAACCTACATCTTCTTAGAAACATAGGCTTTATGAAATCCTAAAGACTGGGTTTTGTTTAGAGAAAAATTATTTGCCCAATGAGCACCACATTGACACTTAGTGCAAAATGTGGCACTTTGAGGAACAAAGTAATTGTTGCTAAAAATTGGTTTAGAACTTGTGTAACTAAAACCAGAAGTACTCCTTCAAGTTCGGATTTGTGAATACATTTTATCAAAATTTTCCTTACCTTTGGTAAAGTTTGACGAACACTTCCTCAAGTAAAATATTTCGGATTTGAGTTTTATCACAAAGTTCTTGTCTTCAAAAACATTTGAACTAGAGCTAGGCTTGAAAACATGTTTCTTAGAAATTACGTTTTCTAGATCTTTAGAAAGTTTATTCTTCTCAGAACTTACTTCCTCAATATTTTTTGAAATACTTTCAAAATAATCATTTTTATTATCAGGATCTTTAGAAAGATCTGATGTTTCCTTAATAAAAAAATTATTCCTAGAATTTTCTTTATCAAGATTTTTCATGAGTTTTTAATTGTCATTCTCAAGGAGTTTGGAAAACCTAGAAACTTATTCATAGGTGGGTAAAGTATTATCTTCATCAGAAGAAGATTCTTCATCCGAAGAGTTATAATATTTACTATCATTTGCATTTAAAGAAACATTTGTCATTGATTCATCATTGTGTACCTTATCCATCATGTAATGATTATCAATAGGTAGTCTGGCTAAAAGACCAATTTTCTTCTGTCCAGAAGATTCATAATCTAAAGATTAATCTGAAGAACCTACACTACTGGCACTCCATGTGTCATTGTCTTTCAAAACTTTCTTCGCTTTAGACTTGTAATACTTCTTTCTGTTTTTTTCAGAATTCCTTTCCTTTCTTTCTTTTCTCTTGACCACAGGGCAGTCAGGTTTTATGTGTCCAGCTCTCTTGGATTCATAACATGTAACTTCAGAATCTTTCTTGTCTTTCCTTTCCTTCTTCATATATCGGTATTGAAATTTCCTCTGTCCAGATATCTTGTTCATCCTTCGAGCAAGATTTTCTAATTCATTTTTTGATAATTCACTTCCACTAGATTTGGAATGGATAACTACTTTCTTAGATCTAGATCTAGTAACTCTCTCAGGATTCGTGGCTTTCATATGATTGGAAGTAGTAGTAAAAGCTACATTGTCGTTTCCATTCTTCTTCTTCACAATATCAGTATCTCTCTTCATTCTAGTCTCATGATGAAGAAGAGTTCCAAACATCTCATCAAGGGTAATCTGAGTAACCTTTCTATTGTCATCAATTTCAGTCCTTTAGGATTCCCACTCATTTGGCATGATATCGATGATCTTATCAACAATGGATTCATCATCCAATCCTTTTTCACCCATTGATTGTAAACTATTCACAATAGTCATGAGTCTTTGTTGCACCTTGCATATGGGTTCACCATGAGGAAAAATAAAACCATGATATTCCGCTCTAATCATGGGTCTTTTGGCCTCAATTACTTTTGAAGTTCCAAAGTGAGTGACTTCAAGTTTCTTCCATATATAATTTGGTACTTCACAAGATGAAATTTGACTATATACATTTCTATTCATTGAACAAAGTAAAGTATTGCGTACCTTATAATTAAGTTGATATTCATGCTTTTCTTGATTTGTAAAGGCACTTACTTCTTTATCAGGAATTTTGTATCCACCAGTAAGCATAACAAAATTTTCAACCCCAGTGTTGATATTGAAAGTCTTCATACGATCTCTCTAATATTTGTAATCATTACCATCAAAGATAGGTGGTCTGGTTGGATTGAGATTTTCTATGGAACCAACATTGATTCCTGCCATTTTTAATAAAAGTATTTCCACAAAAACATGTTAGTAGAAAAAGTTTGTAAACAAGGAAAATATTCTATGACAAAAATATAGAGTAAAAGTATCTCTACAAAAAAGTGAATCCATACTATATGAGTCTGAAAAAAAAAATCTGAATAAAATATATGAATCCGGATGTGTGAATCCGAAGATTCAATTCCGAGAATTCTCTTCTGAATCTAATCGTGAGATTAATTTAGATTGAACCAAATCCTCTGATACCAATTGTTAGGATGGTATATCTGAATATGATATGCTCTATAATACCAAATGTAGGATCTAAATAAGAATGATATTATCATATGAATACAAGAGGAAAGTTAATTGTACCACATAAAAATTCTTTTGAAACTTTTAAATATGGTTATGTTTAACAAGGTTAAAAAAGATAATTCAAAAGACCTTAATAAGTTCTAATCACTTGATAAATTCTGAAAAAGTGATTCCGGAAATGGAACTTAACTAAAGTTTACAAAGATGAAGATTCTACCTTAAAGCATATAGAATCTAACTATATCAGAGTACAATAGTAAGGAAGTAAAAGATAGTTATACTTTCCTTAACAATACAAATGCAGGGAAAAAACATGTAACAAAACAAGTAACAAGTAATAAGTCTTTTAACCCAAAGAGATGGGTATCCAACAACCTTGGATAAAGGTCCCTTGATTTATACTTTCAAGAAAGTCTGTCTTTACCACACCAGGGTAAGCCCTTGATAAGAAGATCGGAGTTTGTCTTGCTATCCCCGCAATCCCACAACTATCATGTAGTCGGCACCTATTTCTTCTTCAGCATGGAAGCCCTCAACTTCAAGGTTTTGGAACCTCTCTCTTCATATCCCTGGAATCCCTCGATTGTAAACTGCAATAATCAGAGTCACACGAAGCAAATCTACACAAGGAAAAGTTCGAACAAGCTGTTCAAACATTATAGAAAAATCATGAGAGTTGACCAGAGCCTCTCTCTCTAGAAATAACTTCAACAGTATATAGGCACAGATATCAAAGTTCAGTGTTAAAGTTGTGTATTCTTTTTAAATGAGATCCTATTTATAGGAACAACTCCAACGGTCGAATCCCTCCTCTAATGGTCTAATTCTTCCTTGAATTTCAGAGGGACCTATACACCTGTCACTCAAACAATAGTTAGTCAATAACTGAAATCACGATATCATTTTGTAATAGAACATGTGTAAGTATAATCAAAAACTAATATTCAGAATGGAGTAAATGGAAGTTTGTAATGTAAGTAAATGAATTCAGGGTTTATAATTTAGGGATATTCAGATTCTTTTTTTCTAAGGAATTCGTAATGATAATTCGTAATCAGAATTCGTAATGAGAATTCATAATCACAATTCATCATCAGGATTCTTAATGAGAATTCATAATCAGAATTCATCATCAGAATTCATAATGATAATTCGTAATAATATTTCATCATTAGAATTCGTAATGAGAATTCATAATCAGAATTCATCATCAGAATTCATAATGAGAATTCTTAATTAGAATTCATCATCAGAATTTGTAATGAGAATTCATAATCAGAATTCATTATCAGAATTCGTAATGATAATTCGTAATTGGAATTATTCATCATAATTTGTAGTTAGAACTTTATACAAGTTCGTAATCAGAATTCAGAGTTGAACTTCATAAAAGTTCGTAACAGGGAATGCAGAGTAGAACTTTATAAAAGTTCATAACAGGAATTAGGATCCTAAAATATAATTCTTCATGTCTAAGTATTATAGGATTCCGAGTTTTTAGATATGACTCCAATTTTTATAATTAAGAAAAATTATGATTTGAACAATGAAGTCTAGGTAAGGGTAGATTTCCTTGGGTAAGTAAATTTTCTTTATAGAAGTAAAATATAGGGTAAAATCAGATTTACTTTAAGATAAGGTGTTTGTGATTTTCAATACAATAAGGAATGGAAAAGTAATAAGGAAAACCTTATTGACTCAACACTATACTCATGGGTAATATGACCCAGAGAAGATGTTTTTTGGTTACACCAATTTAGAGGTCCAAAATATGTATCTCAGGATATCAATCCCATTATATAGATGAATGGAGCCTACCTATATTCTTTAAATATATAGATATTGTTTTGGGGAATCCAGGAAAAGAATATTCATCCTTTTGGTTTTTACCAAAATTTTAATGATAAGGACCCTTTTTTATTAATGGAATAAATGATTTTTAACTCCCAAAGAGTCCTATAGATTGAGGAGAAAAAAAAGGAGTGACTATTTTACTATTATTTATCCCAATTATCAAAGGAATACATGAATTAAGGTGAGGAATCTAGAGTGCATAATTGAGTTATGTATTTTAGGAGTTCGTGGAGGAAGTCTGAGTAGATGGGTGGAAAAATAGGTGACATGGGTGAACATGGAACCCATATCGGTGACTCGTGTGTAAGGGTACCCTAGTATGTGACATGGGAAAAATGATAACCATATATTTTACCTAGGTGAAAGGGTGACTAGTTAGGTGACATGGGTAAATAGGTACTCATGTAGTTGACCTATAAAATGGAGTAATCGGTTATGTGACCCTGGCATGGCCACTTTGGGAAGACTTGGGTGCAGATACACCTGGGGAGAACCTGTCATTATTCCACTTAGGGAGATATGTTAACCATATAAAATAGGTAATATAGGATGAATACTACTATGAATTAGATACATATGTGAATATATTCTTTGTTGGATGACTTATGGTAGCTGATCATGCTCTTTTGAGGGAATATGAAGTGTGACCCCTTAATAAATAGTTATGCACTATGATGATTTTTCATGGTTTCTTTGAAGAACTTCTTAAATAGTGTCATTTCCTTATACATTGTGTGGAAATGGTAAAAGTATTTTTATAATGTAAGTAACAATTAAAATACATAAAAAACACTTCCCTTTATTCATTTTCCCCTTTGTTTAGATATGGAACTCATCTATAGTGTAATATTGGATGTTCTAAGTGTGGATTTATTTTTCCGAGGTTTTTTGTGGGTTTTTCCATTAGGTTCATTTCGCAATACTTCACACTTGGTCACCTGGTCCACCATTGGTGTCCAAATTGGGGGTATATAGTCCAAATATAGGGAATAAGAACTTTGTACCCAAGTAACTAGTAGTAACAAATCAAGGTCCTCATCTCTATGGAATATGATGTAAAACATTTTCATGAGGTAGGTCTATGTTTGAAGTGGGTTCAGTGATTTGGTAAACAATGCACACTGGTTCTTTGAGGAATAGGGTACACAGGTGCTCCAAGGAACTTGTTATGGGTAACTAAGTACCCAGCTTTTTCACCCTCTATGAAAACTTATTCAATAATTTTAAATAATGTACAGAATTACCCCTTTTATAAAATTCAAGCACCAATAGTAGTTAAAGGAATAACACCATGATGAGACTGCATATGATTAGTTGTTTGGTAAAGATAAAATAATTAATTCTATAATGATAGGGTTCAACCCATGATTTGGTTACAAATTTGAAAAAAAAAAATTAAGTGGTTATTTATTTTATGAAGATCATACCACAATGGGTGATTCATGATTTTTTATGTTCACACTACTTTTAGGAAGCTATAAGTTTACACCATGGTAAAGTTGAATATTCCATAGAGATGAAAATTTTTCAAAATTTATGTGGCCAAGATAATTTGGTTCTCTTTCTATTTAAAAACACATAAAATAATATCTTTATGGAAAATTATCATTAAAAAATTCGTTTAGTGGTTTATAGTTGTTAAGAAATTCTAACTCTTTACTAAGAAGAAATGTTTCACCGAAAAATGTTTTAAAAAAGTCTAATTTTCTAGTGTTTTGATAATGTATCTCAATAGACGAATACATTTCTACTTTAACTTGAATTCTTAAGTATCAAAATTATTTCAATAGTTATTATAAAATCTAAATTGATTTAACATCTTGAATTAAAGTGGGGGAAGTTGTGAAATGTATTTATCCTTGTAAATTGAATTTTAAATTCAAATTTTTATTAAAAGTGAATGGTTGGATGTTGTGTGAGTAGATTGAAAAGTGGAGAGTATTACATGAATTTTTAAAGTGTATTAAAAACAACACAAGAATAATAGGCCCAATAAGTGTATTGAATTTTAATCAAATCTATTCATAAAGTGGGAATCCTTTGAATTTGCATTTTGAAGACTCTCTTGATGAATAATGAGACTACATAAGTATTTATCAGGGAGTTATAAGAATTTATTATTGTTTGAAGTTATAATATTTCTCATATATAAATATTACATTGGGGAGAATTAAGTAATATGTAGGGTGGTTGAAAAGTGAGTTGATTCACTAGTTAATAACAAGACCAATATTTGAAGACTGTAAAAGGAGTTGATACTCCTCTATAGAAATATTGAGTATTTTGGTGGGGATTTAAGATTACTGTATTTTTATATATAAATACCATTTTTTGATTTTGTGGGAGGTTATAACATTAGTTAATAGATGGTTGTATATAAGAAAATTTTGAGGATAATCCCTTCTCTTTATTATTCATGATAGTTTTTCAAATTGATCATGTGATCTTGAATTTTATAGATCATGTATAGGATATAGGCATTATTTTTGAATGGTTAACCTTATAAATTCATTCTTTTTATTGTGAATGTTCTATTTAAGTGTGAGTCTACTAATTTACATGATTAAGTTCATTAAAATTCTATAGAAAAAAAGGAATGAGGTTGTAATAGAAATAAATTCAACTACTTTAAATGGCCTTGAAGGTTGTCTAGTAGTGAAAAAAAAAGAAATATAGACATTAATTCACCCCCCCCCCCCAATGTATCCTAATATATCCTAATAAGTATTTAAATCTATTCATACTTTATAATTTGTATCATATTCATGTGTTTCTTTTAAATGAAATTGGATATTTGAAGATTAGAGGAAACAAAGGTTCTCTATTATTTAACCTTAGTGTGTTTTCCATTTTATCACAATATATCAATTAAAAACTATGAACAATACGAGTATTATAATATTTTATAAAAACTATCACATATGGAAGGATATTAAGTAGCCATATCTATTATCAATTTTTTTGATGTTCTTAAATTTTATACAATGGTCATGTTACCCATAAAGAAAATGTTGTAATAATAGTGTTTGATTAAAATAACATTGAGAATTATAGTCGAGATCAGATTATAATTCATTCATCACTATTAGAGAAATAATTGAGTAAATTCATTGGGATTAAGAAAATAAAAGGAATATCAGATAATATGGAGATGACATATAAAGAAAATATAAAGGTAAAAGAAGCTAGATTACATATTTATCATTGAATGTATGAAGATATTTAAATGTATAATGGTGTATATTTTGATTATTTCGTTACAATGCTCAATGATGTGGTAGGAGATATAATTTTCTTGGTGAGAATATATAATTTTCTATTATAGTTAAAGAGATGCTTCATATTATATTGGGAAAATTTGATAATAAGGTTTTTCCAATTAATGAAAGAGATTCAAAAACACTTCTGTTGGAAAATCTACATAGAAAATTTGTTTCTTCTGAAATATGGAAAAACACTCAATAAGATGAGTATATATAAAAAGGAAATATCATTTAAAGATATGAATCAAGAAGAGTATTATAAAATTGTAAAAGTGAAAGAGGATAATTCAAATAAGGATAAATATGTGTAGACAAAATTTTATAAATTAATTTTATTCATATCATGATGTTTTGGAAAGGTAAAGGAAAGTACCAAGTAAATATACCAATAAGATGCATCAAATGTAGAACTATTATAAATTTTTTAACCAATATTCTGAAACTAAATTTTAAATAAATTGATGATATTGTTCTATCTTCTTGAATCTAATCAAGGAAGAAAAAATATAAATTCAACAATAAAATTTTCTCTCCATTGTAAAAGGTAATAAATTCTAAAAATTCAAAAATAAAATATTTTGGGTGAGTTTATTAATAAATAAATTAGTAATTTAGAAGTTAAATTTTAAATTTAAATTTAATATGAAGATAATTTATTTACTACTCAGGTGAATGGTGATGATTCCACTAGTGATAATGATGATGGTGATGATAAAAAAAATCAAGCATAGATGAAACTTATGATAAATCAGGAATTGAAGGAATTCCTATAAAAGATATCAAATCTACAAAAATAAAATAAACCTACTGGTATGTTAGTGATACCAAAAGGCATGAACAAATATTCATAACTTTCCCAGTTGAATCAAAAATATTTCTTTGGTATATTTTATTTTCTAACTTGGAGTTGGCGGTACACTGATCAGAGATCAATTTTTGGTAAACCATTTTTCTCTCTTCAATAGATCTGATAGATCATTATTTCAAGTAAGTGGATATCTATTATTTATTATAACATTTTCACAACCCGACCCTACCCGGGCTCGAGCCGCAACTACCCCAAGCCCGCCTCCATAGGCCAGGGGCTGGCGACCAGTGCTGAAGGCACAATAACTCGGGGAGGCCTTTGCCCAAGCACTTGTACACACACACACACAGCACACTCAAAGAAAAAGTGTAGAGTAAAAAAGAAAAACAAAGGGCAACTGATATAAATAAACCACAATGTGCATCGACCTCTAAAAGTACAAAGTACAAGCTGAAGGTAAATGAAAAAGAAAAGGGGCAAAACACACTCCCCACCAGAAAAGTTCCACAACCCGGTAATAGGTAAACCAAAACAAATAGCTGGAATTTTCCCCCACCTAGGACTTGACCACGACCACCGCACGCGGTCCGAGCTCCTGATCTCCTAAGCTCCACTGAAGTCACGACCAACCTGCCCGTTGTCTGCAAGGGCACACCAACTGCGGGAAAATCTCAAGCAGGGGTGAGTATAAAAATACTCAGTAGGATACCCCGAAGGCTTGAGGGAGCAAAAAAAGGAGGTTTCGAAGGGTGAGCAGTAGATAAAACAGGGAAAAGAAAAGGAGTACAACAGGGAGTGTAGAAAAGAGTACAGTGAAGAGTCCAGCTCAACCCAACAAGAGGAAAGAAGGTCGACTTATCTAGACACAAGGAGCTGGAAATGGTGAGAAGATGAACCTCTAATCGAGTCTTCACTACCTATAGCTGGAGAGTAGACTCGTCCAACCATGAGAAGCTAGACATGGAAAGCACTTGGCATACCCCGTGCGTCTTTGCCTCTCCTAGAGGGGGAGTAACCAAGCCCAAGAAGTGGGAACTGGAACAAGGTATATACATAACCATATGCTCGAACAAGAAGCCCGAACAAGATCGTAAGGGGATCTCCATCCCATAGCTAAGCCCAATAAAAGTGAGTCACCAATAGTTCCAGATGTAAACACCATCGATGCCCAGCATCCCACATGTCTGCCCCGAACTACAAGTCAATGGCTCAATCACTGCACCTAGACACTATCCTCTTTGAGCAGCACTAACTTGCCCGCACGGTTTTAGGTCGCGTCACAAGGACGCGTCTCTGTGGGGAAATCGCCCCTTGTTCTTGAGAGTTCTGGGGGAACGTCAAACCATACCACATCACCGTCACACAGTTGAGAGATCTCAAAGTCGACAGGCGACCCCCTACCCAGCCCTGCTGGAGGGTCCCTGGAAGTCGACAGGTACCCACTACAGGGAGACCCAACAAGAGTCGATGGGTGTCACACTGCCCAGTCCCGTAACAGAGTAATCCACTGGAGGGAGACCCGACTAAAGTCGGCGACGGGACCACTGCCCAACCCAGCTGGAGGTAACCCGGCATCGAGGACCACGGCCCATCCCCGATGGAGGTAAGACCGGTATCAGGGACCACTGCCCAGCCCAGCTGGAGGTAAGCCCGGCATCGGGGACCACTACCCAGCCCTGCTGGAGGTAAACCCGGAACTGCTCTGGCCATCCCTACTAGATGGTACTACTCGGTGAACACCGCTGTACTGGCCATCCATGTTGTATGTCAACCCACTGGCGAGCCCTGCTTGATACAACAACAGCTCTGCTAGAAACAACCTCAACCCTGCTGGAAACAACCTCAAACCTGTTGTAGACAACCTCAGCCCTGCTGGAAACTACCTCTTGGGTAGAGGATCGGTGCTCGCGTAAAGTGTTGGTCACACCGAATCCACAAGAACTCTACCTGGAAACACAAAGCAACAGGAGAAACTCCCCAGGCCTCTCAAGGAGATCACGCTCTAATCCGTTGATTCACTGTTGAAGCGGAATGAGACAACTCATCCCAGAATGAGGGAAAACACCCACGCTGTATGAGCACACATAGTCGTAAACGGTGCCGCAGTCCGATGAAAGAGCCCGGTACTAAAACCCCTCACAACTGAAGAAACAGAGGAAACAAACCATCTCTACCGGCCAAAACCATCGAGAACAGAACCAGGGGGAAACCACTCAACCCTGCTGGTCAAAACCATCGAGAAGAGGACCAGTGGAAAACTCAACCCTGCTGGTCAACAAATGAGAAAAAAGGGACCCTCTACGTCACGAGAGGTCAAAAGTATGTAAAGCAGAGCACGACACACACATGGGTCCCACACGACGTGTGGCCCCAAGTCAACCCCAACCAAGTGAACAAACATTCTCGGGTACCAACATCCACATGTAACTCCAATTGTTTCCATATACTCCTAGATTATACTGCGTTCCAACCCAAAGGCTAACATGCACACGTCACCCAACGTCAACACGAAGGCGTAACGTAACAACTCCAACCTTCCACCTCAACGGTTGAGGCACAGTCAACCACATCTCTCTAATCACCAAACTCACTCTCCCTGGAGAGCACGCGATCACAAGCCAAAGGTCTACCACAAACACAGTAGAAGAACCGCCATCGGGGCACCATTCACATTTCCACATTCAATAAGATCGCGCAAGTGGCTCCGCACAGCCAAACGGATCGTACCGTTGTAATCCTCGCGGAAAAACATGTGAGTTAGACTACATACTCGCCTCAAACAGACACCCGACGGAAAAGTCACCAACACCAACTCACGCCCGAACGGCGTCCCGTGATCCCGAGCCTCGGCCCCGAAAACAGTCAGGCTCATCGCACCATTGTGATCCCCTTGAAAAAACACCTCAAATGGACTACTCACTTGAGTGGAAAGAATATATGGATAAAAAGATGCATTTCGATGCACCGCGCATGAGAGATGCTACGTGGGACCCACATCCCGGTCCCGAAACAAAACGAACAGATTTCAGCATTGCGATCCTCCCGAAAAAGTACACAAGTTCGACTAATCACTTGTCCAAAATGGACACCTGATGATAAAGCTGGAAAATCATTGTCGACGCCCAAACAGCCCTCGTGGGCCCCGAACCATCGTGCTGAATTAGAGCGGGTGGATTGCACCATTTTAATCCCCTCGGAAAAACATCCAGAATCGACTGCTTGCACGCCCCGAATGGACGCCCGATGAGAAAGTCGCCAAACGCTGCTCGCAGCTCAAAAGATGGGTCGTGGGGCCCAGGCCTCAACTTCGACCACAATGCTTGAAAAAACCCTGGTAAGATCCTCCTCGGTGACAGGGTCCCAACGCCACTGACGGCGCTTAAAACGGACGTCGGACACGTCCGCGCCGTCCAAAACAAGAATTCCTAGGATCCTCGCTTAGATGTTTTACACACGTGCCGTGCCCCCGAACCCCTCGTCTCGGAAGTTAAAACTCATGAAACCACTTCAAGGAGTCCTCCTCGACGTCAGGTCCATACCTCCGCAGACGGAACGCAAAACGGACACCCCCAGAAAAAGTTACGGGCGTCCAAACTTTTTATGGGGGGTCCGGCCGGCCCGCTGAGCCGCGGCCCAGCCCTACCCGCGAGGCCCCCTTGCCCGCGTGCAGCGCAGGCTCCACCTCCACCGACCGTCCAACACGTCCGGTCCTTTTCCACGCGGAGACCCACCTGTGGCGGGTCTCGGTCTCCACTGTGGGGTCATGACGCGACCCCGGTCCTCCAGAGCGCCGTCGAACCCCAGCGCCCGCGGCCGCTCGCCGTTGCCCCCAGCGCCCATAGCTGACCTCCTCCTCGCACCTCCGCCTGGCACCGCTCGCCGTCCATGATCCCCGGATAACACCAAATCCACTGGCCACCCTCGCCTTGCTGCGCCGCCGTGCCAGAACGCCGCGCCGCCGACCCGGAACCGCCGTCCGCCGCCTGGAACCGCCGGAAAACCAAGAATTCGACCGGAACATCCTGGGGCTGCCCAGGGCATCCCGAGACTCTGATTTTCTACTCGAGGAGAGCGTCGGAATCCTTAGAAAATATACTACACATCATTGGGCTTCGATCGATGATCGGACAGAAATTGGATAGTTTAAATTGGGATCAAAGATTGCGGGAAATTGAAAACGAAAACGATAAACCCCTACCTCGAAGGGCGTAGCCCGACACTTCATGTGCAGACCGTCGGCACCGTTTCGCCTCGCCGGAGATCGCCTCGCCAAAGCTTCTTCCCCGGAGCTAGATGAGAGGGGAGGGTTCGAGGAAGAATAAGAATAAGAAGAAGGGGTGGGGGTGTGTAAGTACAAATCACTTAAACGCCCGCCCGACAGCCCCTAACCGAAAATTTAGGCAGGTTTGGGGTTAAGTCTCCCCTAGGCTAAAAACCACGCTCCGAGTGCAACAGCGGTCTCAGAATTTTAATCTGATGCATCGTTCAAAAGTTATTACACCCACGCCCAAGGCTGCCAAATTACGAAAACGCCCCTGGGGCCATTTTCCACTGACGGCCTGTGCCCGCAGAACTTATACCCATCTTAGGGTAAACGGCACTCTCTGAACTCAATGGTGCCCTCAATTTTCCAATCCGAGCCACCGTTCAAGAGATCCTTGAGTTAAGATGTTAAACGAATAAATTAATTAATTAATTTATCCGTTTAACGTTCCAAAAGCGGGCTAGGGGTCCAAATATCCCGCGCTGACATGTTTTATATCATTCCTAGGGTAAAAACCTCATTCCGGACACATCCGTACACTTGGATCTCTGATTTGGATCACCATTTTTGATTTATCCCATTTATTTTGTGTTTCCAGTGTGAACTCATTGAAAATTTAATTCCGGCCACACCGGGGCTCGGAATCGCACGCCGTCTGATGGCGCTGCTCTGGAATAACATCAAAAAATATTCCAATGTCTTTAGCAGCAAAAACTGGGTTCTTACATCATTGCCTCCTTCAAGATTCTCGTCCCCAAAAAGCAAAACCAGGGAAAAACTCAGGGTGCTCAACCCGCACCCGGATCCTTCGTACCCAGAAGAACTCATGCATAGCTCTGCTTCACTACACACAGACCAAAGGATTTAATCTGTTCACGCGAGGTCTGTTCTCTCCAATGAAGTGCATAAGAGCACGCACACGTCTCCTGAGGTGAGTCACGCAGGAGATGCTATGCACCCAAACCAACCGTAGGGGTTAGGGAAAGGTTGTAGGGAATCTCCCCATCCCTTCGCACAGTCACAAACGGCCCGAAGGCTCTCGGGGGTAGCTCACCTCCCCGAACAAACCTCTACATCGCACACCATGACTGGAATCACTGCCCGTACCTGGAACAAGGCCTGGTGATTCTCTCCTTTAGAACATCCATATGGTGAAACACCCAAAGATATCTGGTCACGCAAGGTTCTATAGTCAATGTCTCTCAACCAAGACTCTCTTACATGCTCGGGGAGAGATAGATTCGACGCCATCGACTAAAGATAAAGGTTCCACGCCTTTTACCTTACCAACACAGGGTTACACCGACGCCCCATGCCAGCCTGGTAACACCCCAAGCAAGGAGCAGGGAGAAAATCATTCCACACACAGAGTCTAACAATTCTACTGCAAGAAGTAGAAGAGTTGTAGAGCATACCTATTATCACCTCATGCTTTGTAGGATTGTAGACATTCAGGGCTCACGGATGTCTGTGGTCCCAAATTTCAGCTCCCGGAGCCTGATGTGGACCGCCTAGTGGTGATGAGAAGACCTCGTAAAGTCGTCCCCCACTACCAGCTCCTCCCGCTCCTCTTCTAGAACCACCTCTCTGGGCGCTACTCTGATCACGATGTTGCCTCCGTTGTGGTGGTACACCTGCTGCCTGCCCAAAGCTCTCTGCATGCCTGGTCAGGCAGTCCCGTGCCAGGTGGCATCGCACATCGCATGTATAGCACTGACTCTCTCTGGGCTCCACCGGTGCCCTCCGGCGCCACTGTGGTGTACGACCACACCCCTGAGTCTGGTTGTCAGAAAGCCACCTGCATCGAGGTTCTGCTTGCCGACACCCACTAGCTGTGGCAGACGTCTCGGCTCCAACGTGCCTGCTGGAACCACCAACTCCAGAATGTGACATGAATCTCTCTATCACCAGCGCCTGCTCTAGCACCCTGGCATATGTGGAAATGTCCCAGGGTACTATGATATCAAGAATCGCTCGGCGGAGACCCTGCTCAAAATCCCACGCTCGGATGTTGTCGTCATGGACCAAGTCTGGGTAAAAGCGTGCACGATCTGCGAAACTAGTCGTGTACTCGACCACCATCATCCCTCCCTACTGAAACTACAAGAGATCCTGAATCCGAATGGAGCGCAAGAAGGAGGTGAAAAACTCTTCATGAAACAATAACTGAAAGTCTCCCCACGAAAGCGATGACTCATTAAGAAACTGAGCCACCAGACTCCAACAACGCCAAGCTGCTCCACGAAAAAGGTTGGCTGCCAAAGCCACTCTCTGATCTGTCGGCGTCTGCACAAGCCTGAAAAGGCAAACCACTGTCTCTAGACAAACCTCTACTGCCTGAGGGTCTGGCTCACCACTGAACCTCAGCGGTCTCTGCCGCTGGAACTCGCGGAGCGCGCTCAACCTTCACTCAAGTTCAGTCTTCTATACTGAAGCTTTATGCTGCTCAACAGGTGGGGGTGACGCTACCGGACCACCCGGAGAATGGGGCTCGCATGATGTGTCTTGGACTGTGGCCTCGTAGCTCATAGGGGCGTCGTCACGAACCAAAGCGGGTATACTGGCTAGATATCTTCACGGAGACATCCTGAATATTATCAAGGAGTGTCGCGGTCAGATGAGCATATATGTATATAACAGTAACAACAATGATGGGGAGATTACTTAAGAAGGATAGTCAAAGACTCAATACTATGTGTTGCACAAACCAATTTTCCTTGCAATAAGTGTCTCAGAATACCGAGTCGACAAGTGGGTTATCAAGGTCCTGGTGAATGGATACGTCGCCCGCCGCACCATCACTGGACTCCCTGGCCTGAGAGCCGCTCTCAAGACACATATACATTGTTTCCCTAAATCCCAACCAATTACTAATTTAGGGATGTCTACACAACGTCCCAAGGAACGAACCACCTTTGATACCACTTTGTCACGACCTGACCGTACCCAGGCTCGAGCCGCAACTACCCCAAGCCCGCCCCCATAGGCCAGGGGCTGGCGACCAGCGCCGAAGGCACAACAACTCGAGGAGGCCTTTGCCTAAGCTCCAGTACAGACACACACACAGCACACTCAAAGAAAAAGTGTAGAGTAAAAAAACAAAGTGCAACTGCTATAAATAAACCACAATGTGCATCGACCTCTTAAAGTACAAATTACAAGCTGAAGGTAACTAAAAAAGAAAAGGGGTAAAACACGTGCCCAACCAGAAAAGTGCCACAACCCAGGAACAGGTAAACAAAAAAACAGCTGGAAGGGTCCCCCACCTGGGACCTGACCACGACCACTGCATGCGGTCCAAGCTCCTAAACTTCTAAGCTCCACTGATGTCACGACCAACCTATCCATCGTCTGCAAAGGAACACCAAGTGAGGCCAAACCCCTAGTAGGGGTGAGTATAAAAAAAATCAGTAGGATACACCAAAGGATCGAGGGAGAAGCAAAAGGAGGTACCGAAGGGTGAGCAATAGATCGAACAGGTGAAAGGAAAAGAGTACAAAAGAGAGTGTAGTAAATAGTACAGTGAAGAGTCTAGCTCAACCCAAAAAGAGGAAAGAAGGTAGACTCATCCAGACACAAGGAGCTGGAAATGGTGAGAAAATGAACTTCTCGTCAAGTCTTCGCTACCTATAATAGGAGAGGAGACTCATCCAACCATAAGAATCTAGACACGGAAAGCACATGGCATACCCCGTGCATCTTCATCTCTCCTAGAGGGAGAGTAACCAAGCACAAGAAGTGGGTACTGGAACAAAGTATATACATAACCATATGCTCAAACAAGAAGCCCAAACAAGATCGTAAGGGGATCTCCATCCCACAGCTCAGCCCAAGATAAGTGAGTTGCCAACAGTCCCAGAAGTAAACACCATCGATGTCCAGCATCCCGCACGTCTCCCCCAAACTACAAGTCAAGGGCTCAATCACCGCACCTCGAAATTATCCGCTTTGGGCGGCACTAACTCGCCCGCACGGTTTTAGGTCGCGTCACAAGGATGAGTCTCGGTAGAGAAAGTGACCCTTGTACTAGAGAGTTCTAGGGGAATGTTAAACCACACTGCACAGTCTCATAACAGAGTAATCCACTCGAGGGTGACCCGGCTAAAGTCAGCGACGGGACCACTGCCCAGCCCAGCTGGAGGTAACCCAACATCGGGGACCACTGCCTAGCCCCGCTGAAGGTAAGCCCGGCATTAGGGACCACTTCCCAACCCAGCTGGAGGTAAGCCCGGCATCGGGGACCACTGCTCAGCCCCATGGAGGTAAACCCAAAACTGCTCTCGCCATCCCTACTAGATGGTACTGCTCTGTGAACACCGTTGTACTGGGCATCCCTGTTGGATGGTAACCGACTGGTGATCCTTGCTCAATTCAACCTCATCTCTACTTGAAACAACCTCAGCCCTACTGGAAATAACCTCAGCTCTGCGGGAAACAACCTTTGCCCTGTTGGAAACAACCTCCTGGGTAGAGGATCGGTGCCCACGTAAAGTGTTGGTCACACCAAATCCACAAAAACTCTACCCGGGAACACAAAGCAACAGGAGAAACTCCACAAGCCTCTCAGGCTGATCATGCTACAATCTGCTGAATCACTGTCAAAGCGTACCGAGACAACTCATCCCAGAAAGTGGAAAAACGCCCATGATGTACGAGCACGCATAGTCGTAAACGGTGTCGCAGTCCAGTGAAAGGGAACAGTACTGAAACCCCTCAAAGATGAAGAAACAGAGGAAACGAACCATCTCTGCAGGCCAAAACCATCGAGAACAGAACCAGGGGGAAACCACTCAACCCTACTGGTCAAAACCATCGAGAAGAGGACCAGGGGAAAACTCAACCCTGCTGGTAAACAAATGAGAACAAAGGGACCCTCTACGTCGCGAGAGGTCGAAATTATGTAAAGAAGAGCACGACACACACATGGGGCCCATACGACGTGTGGCCCCAAGTCAACCCCAAACAAGTGCACAAACATTCTCAGGTACCAACATCCACATGTACCTCCAAGTGTTTCCATATACTCCCAGAGTATACCATGTTCCAGCCCAAAGTATAATGTGCACACGGCACCCAACGTCAACGTGAAGGCGTAACGTAACAACTCCAACCTGCCACATCAATGGCTGAGGCACAGTCAACCACATATCTTTAACCACCAACCTCACTCTCCCCGGAGTGCAAACGATCACACGCCAAAGGTCCGCTACAAACACAGTAGAAGAACCGCCACCAGGGCACCATTCACATTTCCACATTTAATAAGATTGTTCAAGAGGCTCCGCACAGCCAAACAGATCATACCGTTGTAATCCTCATGGAAAAACACACGAGTTAGACTACTTTATCCCCTCAAACGGATACCAGATGGAAAAGTCACCAACACCGCCTCACGCCTGAACGGCATCCCGTGATCCCGACCCTCAGCCCCGAAAACAATCAGGCGCATCGCACCATTGCTATCCCATCGGAAAAACACGACAAAAGGACTACTCACTTGAGTGGAATAGATATCCGGAGAAAAAGATTCATTCTGGCGCACCGCGCATGAGTGGTGCTACGTGGGACCCGCATCCCGGTCCTGAAACAGAATGAACGGATCACACCATTGTGATCCTCTCAAAAAAGTACACAAGTTCGACTAATCACTTGTCCAAAACGGACACCCATTTATAAAGCTGGAAAATCACTGTCGATGCCCAAACGGCCCTCATGGGCCCCACAACATCATGCAAAATTAGAGCGGGCGGATTGCACCATTGCAATCCCCCTATAAAAACATCCATAATCGACTGCTCGCATGCCCCGAATGGACGCCTGATGAGAAAGTTGCTAAACGCTGCTCGCAGCTCAAAAGCCAGGTTGTGGGGCCCACGCCTCATCTTCGGCCTCAACACCTGAAACAACCCTGGTATGCTCTGTCTCGGTGCCAGGGTCCCAACTCCACTGACGGCGCTTAAAACGGACGTCGGACGTGTCCGCGCCGTCCAAAACAATAATTCCCGAGAAGCCCGCTTAGCTGTTTTACGCACGTGTCGTGCCCCCGAGCCCCTCGTCTCGGAAGTAAAAACTCTCGGAACCACCTCAAAGAGTCCACCTCGACGTCAGGTCCGCGCCGCCATAGACGGCACACAAAATGGACGCCCGCAGCAAAATTTACGGGCATCCAAAATTTTTAATGGGGTTTACCCCTGGGCCGGGCGGGGCCGGTCCGGCCGATCCGCCTCGCTCCGGCCGTCCCGCTGAGCCGCGGCCCGGCCAAACCCGTGAGGCCCCCTCGCCCGCGCGGCGCGCGGGAGCCTCCTCCATCGACCGGCTGACACGGCCGGTCTTTTTTCTATGCGGAGACCCACCTGTGGCAGGTCTCGGTCTCCACCGTGGGGTCGCGATGCGACCCCGGTCCTCCAAAGCGCCGCCGAACCCCAGCGCATGCGGCCGCTCGCTGTCTCCCCCAGCGCCCGCGGCCGACCTCATCCTTGCACCTCCGCCTGGTGCCTCTTGCCATCCGCGAGACCCGGCTGACACCGAATCCATCGGCCGCCCTCACCTTGCTGCGCCGCCGTGCCAGAACACTGTGCTGCCGTCCCGGAACCGTCGTCTGCCGACTGGAACCGCCGGAAAACCAAGAATCCGGCCAGAAATTCCCGGGGCTTCCCCGGGCACCCCGGGACTTGGATTTTCGACCCGAGGATAGTTTCAGAATCCTTAGAACATATAATACACATCTGTGGGCATCGATCGATGATCGGACAATAATTGGACAGTATAAATTGGGCTCAAAGATTGCGGGAAATTGAAAACAAAAACAATAAACCCCTACCTTGAAGGGTGTAGCCCGACGCTTCATGTGTGGACCATCGGAACCACTGTGCCTCGCCATAGATCGCCTCTCCAGAGCTGCTTTGCCAAAGCTGGAGGAGAAGGGAGGGTTCTAGGAAGAAGAAGAAGAAGAAGGGGTGGGGGAGTTTAAGTACAAATCACTTAAAGGCCCGCCCGACAGCCCCGAAACCAAAATTTTGATCGGGTCGGGGTTATGCCTCCCCTAGGCTAAAAACCACACTCCAAGTTGAACGGAGGTCTTGGAATTTTAATCTGAGGCCACCTTCAAAAGTTATAACGCCCACACCTGAGATTTCCAAATTACGAAAATGCCCCTGGGGCCATTTTCCACTGACGGCCCACGCCCGCAGAACTTATACCCCTTCAAGGGTAAACGGCACGCTCCGAACCCAATGGTGCCCTCAGTTTTCCAATCCGAGCCACCGTTCAAGAGATACTTGAGTTAAGCCGTTAAACGAATAAATTAATTAATTTAATTATCCGTTTAACGTTCCGAAAGCGGGCGAGGGGTCCAAACATCCCACGCCGACATGTTTTATGTTGTTCCTAGGGTAAAACCCCTATTCTGGACCCATCCGTACACTCATATGTCTGATCCGGATCACTGTTTATGAGTTATCCAATTTATTTGGCGTTTTCAGTGTGAACGCTCTGGAAATTTAATTCTGGCCACACCGGGGCTTGGAATCGCACGCCGTCTGAAGGTGCTGCTCTGGAATAACATTAAGAAATATTCCAAAGTCTTTTGCAGCAAAAACTAGGTTCTTAAAAACATGATTAATCTTACAATAAATGAAAAATATTATATTGTTTCATATGACTTCTTAACAAGTAGAACCATAGTGGCCCAAGGCAATGTACATTGTCTTATAAATCCCTTAATTTCTAATACGTCCAATTAGACTTTCAAATATTTAAAATCATTAATTGTTATTATATATGATGGAATTGAAATAGGATTCATTTTAATGACTAAGTTGAAAAAAATTCCACTTCAATTTTAGGTGGTAATCCAAATTATTTGTATTTAAATACATCAAGGTATCAATCTACTATGCTATAAAATATCTATTTCTAGTTGCATCAAAAAACCACATGGTGATTTCTACCAAGTGATATGAGATGGTTCAGACAACTATCACTAAATTTCCATCACTTTTTTAATTTAGATCTCATTATACCTTGAATAACTAATCCACTCTTTTAGGATATATAAAATTCACTTTTTGAGTATAGATGTCAATGTGTCCATTCAATTCTACTAGACAATCCAATCCCAAGATTAGATCTAGGATGTACATATATAAGATGTAAGGTCCCATAAAAAGTGGATTGATTCAATGGTGATGGAATATGGGTACATTTAATCTTTTTTAACAATCACACCATAATAGTTGTTCTAATGATAACAATATGATGCATCCTTTTTATAGGCAAGCCCTATTGTTTTTCTTGTGAAAATAAATAAAATAATGGTAGCTGACAATGTCAAACAAAATGAGTATTGATGTGGAATCATGGAGAATATAACATTGCATCATTGAGGGACCTTCATTCTTAGTTGGCATGATCATATTAGCTCCAAAAAAAATTTCCATCTACTCCCATTGATTTATTCCTTTTTCATTTCTGAAATGGTGTATGATGAGGTGTTAAGGTATTCCGGGAACCCCTATGTACCTCAAATGTATGGGTGATAACTTCTCTGATGAGATAATTCTAGTTGAGTATAAGAATCCTGAGACATATAAAACCGATCACTTCCTATTGAATTCAAAATGTTTTTTAATAGCACTTGAGAATACCCATTTCATAACAATTATGACAACATCTATGTGGTATCATTCATTTCCTCTTAATATGTTCCAACAAACCACATTGAAAATAGCTGGGTTGATTATTTGGATGTGGTGGGAAAGAACCTAATATGGTGGATTGGTTATCTAGTACTTTATAACCCTAGTAATAGTATTCCCTTATATTATTAATCCCTACATTGAAGTTATCACCCATGTCTTGGAGGAAAAATAATTTCCCTCTAATAATGTTTCAAGTTATAACTTTTTATACCACTAAATATTTTTTCATGATGTCTATGAAATTATCAATGTAGAAAATCACCAGTCAAGAACAAATTTCCAATCACAAACCCACTTCCGACATCCATGCCTTGAGTGATTCACTAGATTCTACTTATAGTGAAAATGAGAATGTTATGTAAACTGGAATACATTCTTCATAACTAATAGGTTTCCTTGATTCAATTTTAAGAAATATATTATATGTGACACTCTGATGTAATATTTTTCGAATCCATTATTAAATAACTCCTAAAACCCATCACATGTAAGGCCATGCTCAAATTTAGGATGAATAGAAAGGTCCCACCATTATTGTTCCAGATCCTTGACTATATACATGGTGATATTTATTTTTATTTTCAAAATAGTCCCCAAGAAATAAAATATGTAATTCGTCTTATCAATCCTTGCTTCCTCTTACTAGGTTCCTGGGTCACCTCAAAATATTTATTAATTTTACCTTTGTAATTAGAGTGATAAATCAACATGATGTGATTCCTCAAGTTGATTTCATTTTTCCATATCCTGGATTTCTTCTGAAATTCTTCTAATGAGTTATTAGTTTACTTATGGTTCCTCAAGTGGAATTAAATTCTCAGTACCATCCTCTCGATGATTTATAAGCCTCTTGACTGATGGAATTTCCCTACGGGACTACAAACATTTCCACCCAGTCATGTCTTAAAACATTAAACCTATATCATATACCATATCATAATAAGAAATATTCTGAAATATCATATGACTGATGTAGTCCTCATTGGAACTATGACACTAAAACATGATACTGGACTCTCAGTGGCTAAACCCATGATGATGAGGCTATAACACATCTAACAGTTCTTAAGAACACTTTTTGTACCCTAACATCCCTGGTAAATTGAAGTTAATTATAAATAGGTATACTACTAAATTTTATACATAAATTTGAAGTCCATTAATATAAAATCTCTATACCTACCATTCCCGACCGATAGACTACATCAAATTTATACCTTTTGTAACACCCTGAATTGACACATTAGATTGGGAATAAATGAAGAGCTACAAGCCTTAAGTGATTTCCTCTTTAAAACATAGGCTAAAAATAAATTCAAAATTATTAAATAAAAATATGGGGGATTTTTTTAACTCACGTACATATAACCTATATTATACAAACTCAACATAATATAATGAACATTATATATGATATACAATATTTGTTTAAGTATGATGGTGAAAAATTAGCATGTATAAGTTTTCATTACAAATAAAACACCAGAAAAGGGTGATCCAACATTAATATTACTCCTATGATTCAAGATAGAAAACCCTAGATGTTTCATAATAATAATTTTCCTATCAACTACAATCCTCTAGAGTATCTATTTTCTATATTAAATGGTATTTAGAATATAAATTTGTTTTAATTAGATAATACATACAAAATATATTCATAATAATTTTCATAATAATATAAATATATTGAAATAAAATTAAATAATTTAGTACCATTTCAGTTTTAAATATCAAGGTTGAAATTTAATTAGGAATTCTTCCTACCAAACCCTAAAATAGAGTACTCAATGCACTCTCCATCCATAAAAATATATCATCTAAAGCTGTTTATCTTTCCTCAATCTCCTTTATACTATTCTAAAAAATCATAGTTTTTTTATTCTTAGTGATCAAGAATAATAACATTACTCAAACTTGTAGAGGGAATCATCATAATGAATTAAGATGATATACTTCTAAAGACCAAGGAGGGGATCTCAAAAAACCCAACCCTCAAACCCAATCGGCATGGTTCTTTCCAAAAACATAAGAAATAACATCATTGAGTAATATTGATGATGACTGTAATGGATTTTCATCCCACAGAAATTTAATTTTTTACTACAAATAGAACAAAATAACAAAATATATATATTCATTAAAAGTGAATTGGAATTTATATTTATTTACCCTAATTTTCATTTCACATTTAATTATGTAATTTATATCACCTTTCTTGTGTATATCAAACCATGAATCGATTTGAGTTTTCTCCTAACCAGCTTATTCCTCCAATGTTATTAAATAAAAAAATAGAAATTATAAAAATTTTAACTACTTAAAATGAAACAAGATTATATTTAATAAATGGATATAAAAATACCATGTTTTATCTTCTCCACAAAAAACATTTAGAACCACTTATGTGTGGGATGACTTTTTTCTCCCTATTTTATAGCTTTTTTAGATTATTCTTGAAAAAATTTAATGTTAATAAATAATATATTATTTGTAATGAATTAATTTAAATTTACTAAGGCAATATTAATTACCCTATAAAAATTAGAATGATGCGTATCTATAAATTAATTCCATTGATTTTAAGGTATCTATTTAGGCACCTTTCCATTCAATTTATGGAGACTCGTTGAGGTGACATTGAACACACACCACTGCCCATACTTAAATATCTTCAAATTTTTCACCAATCTTTTAAAATTCCATGGACACCCAATTGTTTAATTCCTATCAAAATGGAAAAGAATCTCTATATTATATGAGTAAGAATAATTATACTATTATTTTATATGCATATCATATAAAAATATAATTTTTTATATTCACTTACTTTTAGTTGTTTATAAAAAAATATTATTCTTATAATGGAGAGGAATATATATCCAAACAAGATATTTCAAGGGAGGATATGTCGTCTCACTTGTTAACTAGACCAATATCTTCCCATATAAGCCCTCAGAATCATCTGTAGGCACGCTGAACAAATCAAATGGCTGAACAACGTTAAAATTTATATTCCCTAAAACATATAAAGTATTCTTGTTTGTTCTTGTATTGTTATAATTTGGATATATTCAATAACTATATCCAAAAATTGGTTTATATATGTAATAAGCAATATTTTTGTACATTAATAACTCATTGTCAATAATGGAGTCATATTCTTGGTAAACGAAATCCTCTACTTCTCCATCTAATCCCTCTAACATCCCTGGAGAAAATATAAATTCACTAGAAGTGTGAAGAATAATTAATGAATGTGATATAATATTATATAGAATCAAATGATGAATGGGGGAGAATTCCAAGATTAAGGAGTATACCTAATTCCAGTGGGAGTATATTAGATGGGATACATGACATTGTAGGAGTTGGGGAAGTTATCTCATAACATTAAATCAATTTTCTCTCGGCATTCCTACACCCAATAAGAATATAAAACAAATTACAAAATTATATATAATATAAAACAATTAAATTATTTAAAAAAAATTACTTATATTAATCCATTTAATATATATTAAATAAAAAATAAAATAAAGGTTAAAGGAGCACAAAGCATATAATCAATTAAATCATCCTTGACCATATTATTATAATCCACCACAATTAACATGATTACATCGTCTTCACCCACCCTTGAAATACCGACTATTTTTTCTTTGTATGGTTTTTCAACTAAATTAATATATACCACCTATTAGGATATAAATTGATTAATTAATATTTAAATATTATGCTCTCCTATAATTAAAAAATTAAAGTAAAAAAATCAAAACACAATATTTTTACATGGTTTAATACATTTCTAAGTGACTACATTGTTCATATGATATTAAAATCTAATTGGGTTAAAAAATTGATATTTGGAAAAAAATTATTTTAATAAATTTTATGAAAAATCAAACAATTATGAATATATTAAAAAACAATTACAAATATATAAGAATAAAAAATATTCAAATATTCAGTTAATGATTACATGAAAAGTGAACAATAGACATGATTAGTTAACAATAGTGACACATCCATATAAGCTCATAAGACATTATCATAAAATAGAAATATAAAACTTGATACAATGATTCTTATAATTATTAATAATATAATAAGAACATAATTTCCAGTTTTAAGAATACATATCTAGAATCGGAATATCATATTGAGAAAAGATTAATTGATAAAATAAATATCTACAAAAAATAGGGAAAATGGTTTTAAACAAAGTAATAAATATGTATTTTGTAGTTGTGGTTGAGGGTAAGGGAGGGAATTATTTTGAGTTGGGTCAAGGATCAAGGTAAATATGGGGTGATTCTAGGTCTTGGATTGAGAGGAGGGGAGGTAATAATCTATTGGGGAGTGTATTGAGTTATGTTTTTAAAGGGAGGGGTGAAGTGAATTTGATATTGAGGATAGAAGGAAGTATTGGTCTATGATGAGTGAAATTATGTATTTATTGGTGACAGATAGAAAAATACATTACTAAACATTGATTTAGTGGATGTTTATTAATAAATTACCTATAATAATTAATAAATAGTAGTTTAATATAAATTACTACAAATAATTCAATTGATATTAGTTTTTTAGTAATTTTTGATGATTATATAAAACTGTTGTGGATAAACCACAGAAAAATCTTGTTTTGTTGTAGTGAAAAGGTAATTTGTTTCAATTTTGAAATGCTAAAAAAAATTAAATAATTTAGTTTTAAGGGTGTGAAAAATTTGTTTCATTGATTACTTTTTTACCTTATACAAAGAAATATGAACAATATTACTTTTTTTGAAAATTTTCAAGACGTTCATATGTCAAAGTGGTAATGAGATAAATTTTTTTCCACAATCCAAGAGGTGAAGGTTGTTAATTTGTTATAAAAAAAGATAGAGATTCAAACATCTTACCCATTGGAGCTTATCCATTCAAATATTTGTAAGATTTTAAGGATGAAATAAAAAAAGGATCTAATATCCTTTATTTTTCACTACACCCCTATTAAATGAATTATATTTATTGAAAAAAATTGGAAATATTAAAAAGATTTCCTGGTTTGAGGATAAGTGGAGAGAAAGGGTATTATTTCTCTTTAAATATAATTCAAATGGATATTATAATTGAGTACATAAGAAATAATTTTTATTATTATTAGGAAAATTATGGTATAAAACATGAGTCTAGTACACGATATACCACATAATAAAATGGTATCATTGAATAGAACAAAAAAAGGTTGGTGTAGATGGGTCAAAGAATTTTAGTAAAGTATAATACTTCATGTTTCTTTGGAAGAATGTGATTGGGACATCGGTGAACATAATAATTAAAATATACCATAAAACCTATATATTGTATTTTATGATTACGATATATTGTAGGGAAACATTTTGATTATAATCGTATGGTATGATACACTCTAATAGTCAATAATTGATTGGTGTGTGAATGATAAGAATTATAAGTCAAGTAATCTTTCACATCGGCTATCATTATTATAAAAAATTCATTTGATTAAACATATGGGAGATTAAATATTTCATTCATATAATGAATGCATGAACATATATAATATTAACTCATACATAATTTAACATAAGATTAAATTATACAAAGTCTCAAGAGTGTTTCCAAGCCATTATTACGGAAGAAGTAACCATGTGATAGTGTGTTGTTTGAGCCTGAATTTCTTCTAGATAAATATCCCACTTCCCAAAGCTTTATTTTTCTCCCTCATTTACGTGATTGGATACTATAATATCACAAAGTAAAGAAGAATCCAACCCAATAATTTGTGGTTTGGTTTGGACCATGGATACATGACGGTGCAGGGATTCTAATGGTACCTCTTAGTGATCTTATTTAAACATATAGATAAAGATAGTAGTGGTGTAATTCATCTTTGAAAGGTAAACAATTTTCTTATATATATATATATATTATTTTGGTTTCATTCATGGATGATCTTTGGAATTTTGTTTTTAATTGATTCATCTTCCTTGAATGGGTGCCATCAAATCCTTAAAAGTATATAATTAGTAACATAGCTTCAACATGATTCATACTTCATGAGATCATGTTTTAAAATGAAGAAAACATGATATCATATGTGTTTAAATTTTTATATAATAATATATAATTGATATTTCTCACTATGGATGGTTAAATAATTTTTAATATCTTAATCTGTGATTGGACCATATCAAAAAATATGTGATATTATAGCATGTGATTCAGATTAATCCTCTGTATTTCACTATATCATAGTGTATAATATAGGGAATCAGAAGATATGATGGGGCCAGTATGAATATTGAAAAAAGAGTGGTGTATCATCCATATAATATAGGGTATATCATAATACATGAATCCCATGTGTCTTCAGGTTAATCATATATAAGTCGTGCACTTAGTTTATATTATAAAGACCACAACTAGTACTGGATTTATACCATATACGTCTATGTATTCTAGTTTTATTCTTGTTTGGGCCAGTCCATAGGTTGTTATTTCTAAGAACTAGTGGGTTTTTCATATGCTATCCATCATAGTCCATCACAACCATATATTGTCAAATGTAAAGTATGATTAATAGTGGCATAAGGTGATATTACGAGTTGTGTTATCAATCAAAACATATGATAAGGATATATCATGTCATATGACATACTAAAAAAATTGTAATATTTCAATTACTAATTTATTAAAATAATTTATAGAATGTTTATAAAGTATGGGAAAATATATTTTTAGATATTTTCTAAATTTATAAACTTTTATAAATTAATTAATAAAAAATTGTTTATAATTAATTATTGACTTCTTTTGAAATATTTTATAAATTAATATCCATAATATTCTTTGTTAATATTAAATACCTTTAAAATATATGGAATAACTTATAATTTAGATATAATAAGTTCATGTGGAAATTATAAGTCAAATTTAAAAAGTGTTTATGAATTATAAAATTAAGAAAAATATATAAAATGGTTTATATTTAAAATTATAAATCATTAATAATTATTAATTTTAATTTTTCAAATTAAAGGAATTATTTGTGGAAATTATTCAAACCATGTCAAAATGAGTTTTGAAAATTGATTTTATTATGGTTTAAATAATATAAAATTTGTGATATCTTGATTTTTTACATAATATATGAATAATTCATATATATATAGTTTATACATAATATATTATATACTTAAGTATAATTCCATATAAAGGACAATATAAATTATTCATAATTGAAATAAATATAAGATTTCAGTATTTATTTAATTATGGAATCTCAATAATGCATGGAAAAATTATAAAGTGATTATAATATATTTATTTATGAATTATTAATAAATATTTATCTAAGGTTTAAATATATCAATTCTACCGGTATAAGTTCCAATAATCCCAATTTTAATAGGGTAGGCCTTGGTATCATCTTCATCACACTGGTATAAGTCATCTTATTGTAATATTTTCTACAATTAGAACGCTTCGCCAACATTGACGGAGAGTACTAGGACCGTATTTCTAGTCTCAAGTTGGACCAAAACATTGATTTACCCTATGTATATGTGAAGGGAGATTCCATGAAAGTCATCAACCATATCAAGGGTGATTATTTCATCAAAAAGCTAGATCTTTTTCCCTCTAATAGAGTGTTCCTATCATTTTATGGCCCAATTACATACCCATTTTAAGGTGACCCATGTTTCATATTCATAGAATGGTTTAGCCAATGATTTATTAATCCAAGAATCATATCTAGTAGAACTAGACTAGGATGGATCTTTTATTCATGTGACAAACCATAGGTTCATCACCCCTCCAATATAGATTATGGAAAGAGATAGGTGTGTCGGCTATATGTTGGTACTTCTATGCTAGGACCCTCAACTCCACCCACATGAAAGAAAACACCCATTAAGATTATTCCTTTTGTCAACTATCTCCATAATGGATGTATCCCAACATACCAAGAAGAGAATGAGTGAATCCCTTGGTGCGCTTTATAGTTTTCCCTATAGAGTGGTCCTAACATTGAGAAAATGTGCCACAAGCATGGTTTCAAAGGAATTATCTTCTATTGTATTCAAGGAGATGGGGTACATCAAGTCATTCAGGAGGTCCATGTCAAATTATCTGGTTCCTATAAAATAGGATTGAATCTATCCCACAAAATTCAGAGGATGGGATAATTTTCCCCACCATGCATCATAACTAAATTGAGTTTTACATGAGGATTAATTCATAAAAGAACCATTCTAACTACGTGCATCGAGCCTTGCAATTTCTCAACACTACCAAATTTATTTTTCTGTTACATTATGGGTGTAAAACCCCAAGATTTCACAGTACGTTTTCTCTTTAAAGTAATTTAATAGCTTATATTTCATGTACACCTGATTTGTCTTGCGTTATAGGCAATATTGAGTTTTTGTGAAACAAAACATTAGTATTATAATTATATAAAAGATATATTTATTTATCAATTAAATATTGTAATATGAATAGTAAAAAATAAATTTTTATTTTTATTTATAATTGTTTCACATAAATAAAACATAATTATAATGAAATGTATAGTTTTTCTTAAGCTCTGCTTTGGCGGAGAGCGAGGAGCCTTCTTGGGTTTTGAGTAACCCTCGTCAGGTCGGCGGTCACGCGATCCAGCGGTGCGTCTGTGGGTCGATGGGGACGGCGGCTTCTACGGTGAACGTCGGTTTCTGGAGACGTTGGTCTGGCTTCGGCAACCAGCATCTCAGATCTGGGTTCTATATCTATGGTGGTTCCAACACTAGCTCTAGTTCATGCGGACGATGGTCTTTCTTCTTCGGATATGGCCACTGGCGGCTCTGGTGTGCGTCAATGGAATTGAGGATAATTTTTTCTGGAAAATCTGTGTTTTCGGTAGATCCTCAGAAGGGCGGTTCTTTGTGGCCAGACTTGGTTTTTCGGGCCAGATCTGGTTGCTTTTCTTAGATCTTTCTTTGTGTCCGATGCTTCGGATGAATGGGAACTTTGTGGCATTGTCGGCAGGAGCAGGCCGATGCGGGGGTGTGCCTTCATCGGGCATTGGTCGATGGGGCTTCGGGACGCAGAGGGGGTCACCTCAACATAGGTCCAGATCAAGAAGATGCCTCGGGGGCGTTGGCAACTGTGGACGGCGGGGCTTCGACCGTCAATGTGGCAGGGTAGACCTGACTGCGGTGTGATGCAGTGCGGATGGCATGGTGGCGCCATTTTCTAACCAGTGTTTAGGGTTGTTTACTTGTAACGGGCTTTGTACCAAGGAGATTGTGTCACTCAAATCTAAGGTTGTATGCCTCTGGCCTTCAGGATTGTATCAGGTTCTCCCTAACCCCTTCAAAAGGGATCTTTGTTTCTATTTTTTTTAATAAAGGGGTTGGTCCCCAACCTGTTTGTGTATAGGTTTTGTTAAAATAATTATATATTTAGAAAAAACCATTTTCTTAAAATAACTACTTTTTATGTCTTTTTTTAAACCATAATAAAAATAATTTTTTACACTCCTAAAAATTCAATTTTTGAAAATAGACTTCATTTTTGAAGAAGTAATATAAAAATAATCTTAGGGTGAATTTTGTTTTATTTGTCTAAAAATATTCAATTTTTGACGATTAGTGAGAAATACTGCATAGTACACAAAAATGGAATTTTTCATTTAAATTATTATTTTTAATTAAAATTTATCCTAATGTTAATAAAGATACATAATTCATATATTATCCAAATTAAATTCATTTGAGTCATTTTATAATAAAATTTGATATATAAATTCATTGAACTTTTTAAACATCTTTTTACACATGTTCTTGGAACATTTACACACTTTCTAATCACATTTGAAAATTAGCATAAAACATAATTTTACCTCTTCTAGGAAATGAATTTCAAAAATCTAACATACATGGTTTTCATCAAAAATTAAAATGCCATTCAATAGAATGAAAATATTTTTTTGGTGAATAGTAACTCTTGAATTATATTTACCGTGGTTAAAAGTTAATAGGGTAATCAAAGGTAAAAATAATATTATAATAATATAAAATTACACCAACACATGTATCAATAATATAGGATATGTTTTTTCAACCAAAATCAAATTTAGGAAAAAATATGATCTCTTTTTATCAACTTGGGTTATATTAGAACATTTATTGTATTTTATTTAAAGAAGAGGTAAAAGTGTTAAATTCAAATTTCAATAAATAAACCATTTTTAATATACAGATATACATAAGATATATTAAACTCTAAATATTCATTATAAATTATAAATTATTTTCTATATCAGGATATTTTATTTATAATTTTTAGACATTAAATAACTAAATTTATTTTTGACACAAAGAGGATGCGGTAGTTACCTTATTAATGAAAGATTAAAATAAATGATATTATAAATATTAAAATAAATGTAAATTGAAACGTTTGATACCATCCATGAATTTTATAGGTTAATATGACATGATATCATTTATTCAATGTATTTTTTTCAATGGAATAAATTTTTAATGACTTTAACTAAAACCAATTACCAAATAGTGAAAAATTGACATAAATGAGTTTTTAAAACAAATATTATTTTATTAAATTATATAATAATCCTAAAAATATAATATTTGGACAAATGAATTAGATAATGTGAAATATCTAATTAATGAACAACCTGAGGTTCTCTTTGAATTTTATAGAAAATATATTAACCATGTAGTATAAAAATATAAGAAGAAGTGGTAAAAGTTAATCAATTTAACTAAGGGTTAAATCTAAAGGACAAGGTTAATATGGTGACATAAACATGTCTAAGACCTCTTGGTTGAGAGGTTTTCGACCCATCCTCATCTTATCCCAAAAATAAATCAATTTGGAGCTATTAGAAATAGAAAATAATTTTATAATAAAATTATATTTCAAGCTTTTCCAAAAGTTCCCCTCACCTCACTTATAAATGGGAAAATCACCTTCTCTTAAATTCACACCTCCAAAAACATTTGGCTCATCCAACCCCTATGAGAATATCCTCCCAAATACCATCACTTAAACCTAGATTCCATATATTGGTCAAAAATACAACTTAAGGATCCCTTTTGTTTAAATCAAAAGGAAGCACCCGAAGAAGAGGTAATTATTTTATCACATCCTTCAAAGTTCTTTTCTTTTTCTACTTCCTCTTTCTTTGTTTTTCCATAATAAAATAATAAATTTAGTAACTTATACAAACTGATAGGTTAATATAAATATGGTACAACCATATTAATTATTCTATCCATCTAATAAATGACAAAGTCACCATGTATGCATATATATGACTTACTGTCTCTACACCGTGGTGTAATTTTTTATTCCGCATTACTTTATTTGGATGGATATAATGATGAGTATAATAGAATTAAATAATTATTATTACATTATTATTATTATTTATAATTAATATACCATATATTTCCATATCATTTAATCATTAAAGGAATGAAATTGTCATTCGTGCGTCCGTACGTCCTACCGTCACCACGACGCGATGAGATTCATTCTCCACTTTAATTATCCAAGAATGATTATAAAAAATATATATTATTCATAATTATGAAATATATGACATAATAATTATACATTAATGATACATAAATATATATGTATGTACATATATTTCATTCACTTACTTCCATTCAATACAATAAGAAAATGGAAATAGTGTTCATGCATACGTACGTCCTACAGTCTCCATGAACGATATATTATATATATATATATATATTATACTGTAAATATATATTACATATAAATCATATCATACATTCTGGAAGTAATAATATCATTATCTAAGTAAAATGATAAAGAATAACAAGTCAAAACACATACGATAAACAAAGCGATATTACCCGAAATATTGCATTAACATGGAATTGTTAATAAAGAGGTAATATAAAGTCATAAAATAATCATATATGATATCAAAAATATTATTATGGTTCTTATATAAGTTAATAATATGTTTAAAAACATTATACAGGTGTTTTACATACATACAGAATGTATCAGATCTTAGTTAAGGGTTAATTCCTCAATCTCGTTATTATCTGAGATTGTTTATGTGTAAGTATTTACTAGGGCATATTTATCATCCATATCCATGTTTCATAAAAAAATCAAAATGACTCTTTTATGGTTTTATTTAATGGACTCTTTAACTATATCATCATTTTAAATGTTTTCAAGATTTATGTTCCTTAATCTTTTTAATTAATATCCATGTTTTCAAAATGATTTTAAGGATTTATTTATATTGACACGATTGTTTTAAAATGTTAATTCCTTTTAAAAGTTTAAAATTGGTATTGGACACTTTAATTAAAAAATCTCTTCTAAATGAATTTATTTATAAATTCTGAAACTTTTAAATGATTTTAAGAAAAAATGGATATTTCTCTCAAATAGTTTTACTGATTATTTTCATCTATGTCAACATCCTTTACAGGATATTATTCTTGATTGAGGTTGATTTATTATATAAAAACAATCCATATTGTTTTAAATGAGTTATTATATGTTTGATTGTGGATGTGCTGTTTTTATACCATTCAGGGTTTATGGTTAATGTATTAATATTTTGTATGCTAGATTTAATTTGAATGTTAATTTTTTCACCCTTTTCATATGAGGAATTAATTGGACTTATTAAGTTATGTTAAGGTCCCACTATATCCCCTAGATGCATCAGTAGGTCTCATGAGACAAACTAGTGTCTTGGCATAAGGCCATGATAGAATATTTGTGAATGGTCTTGGCCCAAGTTCTTGACATAGTAGTTATTATGTCTGAAATTATACATTCCCTCCTTATGAAATTAGTTATTACATGTGATTATTCAACAAGTATAATATCCATGTGCATGTTTATGTGGTAATATTTGATTTATTTTTTCCATTTTATGTTCATGCTTATGTTTACAAGGATGTTGTTTTTATTAGACGTCTTTACTTAAATGTTTATAGATTCTGCTAAATTATTTACCCTTACTGAGCATTTGAGTTCACCCCTTTCTTATGTTTTGTTTTCCTAGGGTGACAATAAGTATATTATGATTGATATTTAGGGTTAATATAGGGGAATAATGTAATTATCAAAGGATTATATTATGATGTGTTTTATGTTAGAAAGGGTAATATAACATTCATGTTTGTAATCTATTTTACAAGACTTCTAAACTGATTTTTCCTATGGGACTAGAATCTCTATAATCATAACAATGTTATGTAATAATTCACCAACTCTAGGTAACTGGGGTCGAGGCATTACAATGGGGAATCAATGTTGTTGGATAGTACCTTCTAGCAATATCTTGATAATGAACATTCATTTTGACTTCAATAAATTTCTTATCAAAATGGGAATAGATTGTTCCTATCAATGAAGTAAACCTCATCTCATGTTTGAGTTTCTGACCTCCCACATCATCCATAATGTTTGGGTGCCTCGCAATATTATCAGAGAAAATGACACTAACATCTGGGCTTCCGAGCTAAAGAATTTTTACACTAAGTACAACATCTAGTCCAACCATAATTCCTCTTACGATGTGTTATAAAATGGGTTGATCGACGAATTCAAGAAGACCCTCTCAAACACCTTACAGAAAATGGATGGCCATATTAAAAATAATGGGCCCAAAAAAATCATAATTCCCTTTGGTATTGTCATTAAACTTCAAATTCCAACTAAGTTACACTATAATTCTTGGTGTATGGAACATAGGATGTCTTACCAATTAAGGTTCAATTTCCATCTCTTTAAATGTTTATTTATAACCAAAAGACACTAGACATAATGGAATAAGTCCATCTAACTATGTTGGAAACCCTCGAGGAAAATAGTCCCCATACCTTTCAAAACATAAAGAGGAACTATAATAGGATAGCAGGAGCATTCAACAAGAAGGTATGTCTTCACTCCTTCATCCAGAGTGACATGGTAATGGATCTTAGAATTTTGAGGGTACATAAAAAAAATCTTACAAAGTTAGAGCTCAAATTGGAAGGAACTTACATTAACCATAAGTTATATTCTAATGGGTATTACTCTATAATCATTGTGTATAAATAGTATATCACACCTCCCACTAATGACATATTTCCCAATCATCACTTTGTGTGAAACCAATTTCAAATATATATAACCTTAAAATACATAAGCTGGTGTCCAAGAACAATGAACTTAAACAAAAAGCATCTATAGTATGGGTTTTAAGACTTTAAACAATAAATCCCAACTTCTTAAGTTCATGATTTTAAACTACATACTTACCTTGTTAAATAAATGTAGAATGCCTCACATAACTAGTGTGAGATGACCAAAAATATAACATCATTATTACATGACATTAAATTGGAGGCTTACCCTATGCAATAAATACAGGATGCCTCACATACCAAGTGTGAGGTGAAAAAAACAGCATCCTCTCACCCAATGTCATAAAGATAGGATACCCCATTAAAAATATAGGATACCTAAATACCCTCATCATAGAGGATAACCCCCCACTTTCAGCATTGTTTTCCTACCACTCCATGTTCTTCAACTAAATGTGGCTTGAGTCCCAATTTTTGTGGGATATGTAGTGACACCAAGACTCTCTATCTTTATCCCCAACCGCCAGTTCAACATAAACACTTCTCTCAGGGGGGGAATTACATTTACCAATATTTGGCCCCTTGTCCCCAATTATGGTAAAAATAATTGTGACCATAAGCTATGTGCAGTTGTTTTAAGGATATTTTTGTGAAATGTGGGCTCATGTTTCCCTCTTTTTACATCAGGTTTTACCTATTTCAATCCATAAAAACATCCCTAAAACAAAAATCTCACCATTCTAAGCATTATAACATCAAAATGGTTTCAAAATTCCAATTGTTCCTAGATACATGACCTAAAACTATATATCCAGCCTCCTTATTTATTATTCTTAAACTAAAGAATAGATGTTACATTATAGTCAAAGAGGACAGCCCCTACTACTTCTGGAACTAGTCTCCAAACATCTTGAGTTCCATAACTACATATGTCTATATTCCTAGTTTTTATGGGACATAGAGTGGTGCCTTGACCTCCCTTTATATTCATCCTATATTCCATCACAAAACCACCCATTACCTATAGAATCATTTCCCTCAAATTCCTTTTATGTTCCACCTCTTTAGTTATAAGTCTAAATCATATTCCCTAGTTCACTAGTGAAATGATACGCCTTCATGACCCCACATGAGGAAGGAAACAATGTACAACTCAATGCATAATCCATGTAAACATTCTCATAACATGGTTTTAAACATCAATAATGTCACTATATACACCCAACATGCGTCGTATAAAAAATATGAGAGGACCAAAATGAATGTCCTCATCACATGACATTAAAATGAACCCATACCCTATATGATGAATGTATTATGCCTCATATCAAAAATATGAGATGATAAAATGTATATACCAGGGAGGACACCCCTTTTACTAGCATTGGTCACCTACCACACTTTGTTCTATACCTATATGATTTTTTATTCCCATGCCTTATAGGATATGTTGGGATGCTTGGGTCCAACACCATGGGCCCAACCCCATTTTCAACCTTGTTTTCGGCATCCCACTAATCCAAAACATATGACATTAAACTCTTTATAACTGGTTTCAGGATTTCATTGTGTGGTGTAGATACTCCTCAACTCATTTACATAGGGTTTCAACTCTTATCAAATATTAAATAATCATCAAAGAACATTTACTTCTTCAGGTCCTAGCATTATAACTTTATACAATGTGCACAATACCCCTTGTATCCCCCCATTTTCACATACTTTTATTCACCCTCATTGCTTCAACAAGACGATTCCCCCCTTCTCATTTTCAATACATCTTCACTCAAGGGGACCTCCCCTTAACAGAATTGGTCTCCTACCACACCATGTTCCATAACTATATATGGCTTGATTCCCATTTCCATTAGATACATAGTGATTCTTATATATTATATCTTGGGTCAACCTATACTATCAACATATCATGAGGTATTTCATCCATCGGCATCTTGATCACTACTTGGGTATAGTGTGTCTTGGAAGTGTGTCTGGAAAAGATTCCTTTTAACCATCCATTCACTTCAAATTATAACTCTTTCACACCATAGAATCCCATTTGGGACACAAAAACTCTATGTTTTTAGCTCGCTGACCTCAAACTAGTAGAAACCACAGTTCAGGTTATTTGAATCTAAACTAAAAATCCCAATTTACTTATCACATAAAGTTAAATTGTATACTAACCTTGTATGAAATGGGGATTCCACATATGATAAATATGATATGAACCATACCAATATATTTGGTACATGACCATAAATTGTAGCATCATACTATATGAAACCAATCTGCCTCATATAATACATATTAGATGAACCAAACCAACATCCTCATCCATGATTTTAAACTATATCCTTACCCCATATGAAACTGGGATTCTTTATATGACAAATTTAGGATGAAAAAAACTAACATCCATAGAACAGAACATAAAACTATAGTCTTACCCTATGTGATGAACTAAGGATTTCCCATATGAAAAGTATGAGATGATTTGATATCCTCTCCAGAGAATACATCGGCCCTCTGGTGTTGTTCTCATACCACACGGCATCCCAGAGCTACATGTGGATTAATTCATTTTCCAATGGGATATGTAGTGATGTCATGATCTCTTATCCTGGGTCCAATCTTACCATCGACTTATTTAAGGTTCCATACCTTTTATACTATACTTAATTTTTTACAACCCATGATTTCATTTGGTGTTATTGATTTCATGTGGGATGATCCATAGGGAAATCAACATTCTCTCCAGGACATTTCCCACTTCCATGTCCTCATTTCATTCTTTCTTTGATTTGGATAATTATCATACTCCTACTCTGAATAGGATACTAATAGTAATGTTTCTTCAACACAATGTATCTCCTACCTTACTAGTATCACTCATCTAATGATCCTTAGTTAAAAATATTGTCTCCATTATTTCAAACTCGGTCAATCGTCAATCTTAAATTTTTCCACCACATCCTTTACTAATGTCAGTGTAGAGCCTGAATTTCAAACAGGTCCAATTGTTGTTTCACTCCCATTATTAATTCTAATTTTACTATCCTTGTTTTTTAATTCATCACTAACCACATGGTTCTTCATTAGGTTAGCCACCTATACCCCTTATTGTGTGGACCCTCTTCAAATAATGGGAACACTGTACTACTCCTCAATTTTTGCGTCGAGCAAAGCTCATGGAATCTTAGCATTTGGGGTGGAGTTTACCTAAGAAAGTTTAGGATGAAATGGATTATCTTAAATGAATAATTACACATGTTATGAACTCTATAATCTTAAACTAGGATCCCAAGTCCAAGCATCAAAACTTTGAACCACATGCAAGTCACCTTGGGAATGTTTCATGTCACATCAGGGCTCTTTGAAACTAAATTCATGTTGGATTTTCACATATTTATTTCTTTAATATTCTTTGGGGTTGTTCACCCTCATTTTTCTAAACTCTAAAACTTTTACTTAGAGCCAAGGTCCAAGCATCACGACATTAAAATTATGTTCATGTTGTCTTAGAAATGTTTTCTGTGGCATCAAGTAGCTTCATCGACCCTAAAATAATTTTGGGTAACATTTATTCAATGTATCATGTATTTATTCAAAAAAACCATGGTCCATGAATTATGATCTTAATTTATTTAAAACCAATGTTTCGTGAATTATTACCTTAAATTATTTGCAACCCATGGTCCAAGCATTATGACCCTAAACTATTTTCTACCCATGGTCCAAGTACTATGACAATAAAATATTTTCAATACACAGTCCAAGAATTATGAATTTAAACCATTTTCAACCCATGGTCCAAGTATTATGAAATTAAACTATTTTTTAACCCCATAGTACAAACTCTACAACCTTTAACTATGATCCCAGTTCCAAGTATCAAGACATTAAATTGTGTTCAAGTCAACATAGGAATGTGTCATGTGGCATCGGGCCTACTTAGACCTCAATTCATGTTGGTTCACCTACCTCCCATGATATTCATAGCCCTTTTATAAACACCCCATATGGTCCAATAATTTTTACCTTTAAAAAATTTACCCCTTGGTCTAACTGGTATGACCTTAAACAACTCAAGCCAATGTCATAGTCAAAAAACTCAAAACTATACTACGAACATCCTAATAACATAATGTTAAAATGTATGATGCATATTCATCACCTTATGACATTAAATTGTTCATAAATCATTATTATTATATGAAATTAAACTACATATCCATATTCCTCATTGCATGATGTAAAATTGTGAAGCATCTTAGGTCGTCACTTGAAAATCATCTTCCCTCCTTTGATGTCGGTCACCTACTACATCATTAAAGTGCCTCAACCATCGCTTGCCATAAGAGATGATACTCACCTTGGAAGATGATTCAAACCTGAATTTAGACCTATACACCTACTCGATGTGTTAAAATCCAATGGGGATTAATTCTGATAGGTTTTAACTCTATTCAACATTCCATTGATTCATCCCCATGATTCTTTAACACCCTAAGTTTTTATGAATTATTTTTTTCAAATAAGTTAAAATTATTTGATTTATTGAGTATCATGATATAGAAAATAAATATTTATTTTAAAAAAATCTTTCACAATGAATAAAATAGAGTTTCACTTGTGGTACATTCAAGACAAATTTTTTCTGGTCTAACACACAACAATGAGTTCCTTCGATTTCTTGTGTTACACACAAGACATAGTTTTATCGAACAACAATATACCATTTATTATTATAGTTTTCACCTTGATGCTAAGATGGTGGGAATTAATAGGATTAACTAAATTATAAAATTAATTATTGGATTACCAGTTAATTATAAATGAATATAAAAACTAATTGAAAATAAATGATTTGCTTTTATGAAAAAACTATTTTTATTCCCACAAAGACGTTTTATCATAATAATTTTAATTAATAGTTATTAGTGAATAATATTAAATAAATTAATATTTCATATATTAAATAAAATATTTTTAAATTCATCTAATAAGTTTTAAATTCATAAAATAGGAGCAAATCCTTTCTAAAAACATAAAAGGTTTTATTTTTCTAAAAGGTTGTTTTGCCGCCATTTAATGGAAGACAAGTTTTAAAATGAAATATTTACATATTTATTAATTATATTTCAAATAATAAAATTATTATATTAAATAGGAATATAAAAATCTACTTTGGTTGGATTTTTTTCGATAATTGTTATTTTTTGAAAAATAGTTAAAAATACTGCATTTTAATTGAAAACTGAATTTTCATCTAAATAATTTACAGTGTTAAACTAAATTTCAATCGGTCTTAAATTAATAATAGTTAAATTATAAATCTATTAACAAAGGTTAAGTTATTTGAATCAATTACTTATTGAAATTGGATATAAAAACTTTGGGAACTTCTGAACTTTTTCAATTTAAAAACTCATTATTTCGCACCGTCTACAGGATTAATTTGAATTTTTTTATCCAATAATGATTTTTGAATTATTAAAATTATATTAAATATTTTTATTAAAAAGGTCCAAATTTAGTAAATAGTTCCTTTTATTTTTGGACAATATGAATAGTATACTTAGTAATTTTATTACCACGATTGAGGGTAAATATATTTATTAAAGGTAAAAATAATATTACAAATATTATAAAATTACCCAAACACTTACCACCTCATATTTGATGAATTTTATTTGAACATTAAAACATAATTATTGAAATTTAATTATTCATTAGACACTTATAAATGAAAATATATTGGATATTATTAAAATCAAAGAGAGTGACAAAATGTCAGACTCTTAATTCTAATAAGGATAATATTTTTAATATGGTGATAAATAGAATATATTCTGAACTAAAAGTATTATTATGAAATAAAAAAGTTTTATATACATCATAGAATTCATTTTTAATTTTATGTTAATAAATAAGTGTTATAAATAATTACACAATGATGTTGTTATAATTATTCAATTATTGAAACAATCAATTAAATGTTGTTAGAAATGTTAATGAAATATAATTTGAATTAATTATGGTTATAATAGAATTATCTAGGTGAATATGAAATATTAAGGACAAATAAAAAAAAATGAAGTTTTTTTGTTGTATGTATTTTCTTAAATTCAAAGTAAGGAATATTGACAAAATTGACACAAATAATATTTTATGGAAATAATTTTTTATTAAATTATTAAAAAATCATAAAAACACTCAATAAGAAAAAATTGGATGGTATATGGTCTAAAATTTCATAAATTTTCCATTTATGGTTTAATTAACACTATATATGTAAAAATTACAACGTTTAAATGTTGACAAATTTGTTCCCATAGCTAATATTAAAATAGGTTAACTTAGGGTTAATCAAAATGATAATTTTTTAAATAACACCAAAAACTTGTATAAAATATATTTTTTAAGATATTAAAACATCATATTATCTTATATTTGAATAATGGTCCTTTTGAGGTATTTGGATTGAGAATTAATTTATTATAAATTAATATTTTGAGAAATTACAAAAGTTCCCCTCTCCTCTCTTATAAAAGGAAACATCTTCTTCTCTTTTTTTACACATCAAAACCAATTTGGTTTAACCAAAACCTATCCAAATATACTCCCAAATTCACTTAAATTTATCAAATAACCATTCCTTTTACACTAAATTTCACCAAGGAAGTCCATTGGTGAAAACCAAAATGCGATATCTGAAGAAGAGGTAACGTTCATCAATGAAGTATTTTTTTATTTCTTCCTTAAACCCCTTAAATTATTTATTTTATGATTATATAAAAACATTAGTATATTAAATATACATGGATGTTTTTATGTTAAGGTTATGACCTACAATTTAACACACTTCTATCAAAAGGGATATTCAATCATCGTCTCTATGAATGGTGGACTACTGCCTTACAAAATACGGTCATTTTTTCTTCCATTTTCAAAATTAATGGTTGGTAATAATGATTAATTTATAGTTTATATATGATATATATTATTTTTATAATTATATTATGATTATTTATTTGTTATATCACACATACATTCATTCTTTCCATTTTGTGGGACTAAGAAAATTTCATTCGTGTGTACAGTGGGTTATCCCCATGTGAAGTGATTTTATTCATTCACACATTTCATGGAATATATTAAGGATTATTTTTTAAAAAATGTGATATTTATGAAATTAAAACTATTCTGTAATGATAATATATCATATACATTTCTTTCTTTTAATATGAAAAGAAAATCAAAATAGAGGCCACGCATACATTCGGCCTATCGTATCCATTAACAGTGTATTTTATTTTATACCCATAAATTTTATGAACAAACATAATAAATCTATACTTAATACATATGATATCATGGTTAAAAATATATAGATGATAAAATAATTATCTACATAAGAGAACCAAGAATTAAAATCCAAAACATGTGTGGATAAAAACCAATAACTATAACATGTATTTGTTGATAAATGATTAATATATAGTCATCAATAAATATTATATGTTATTATATATATGAATATGGATATATTTTTTATTTATAATAAATATATATTTATTATACATGAGTTTTTAACATGTATTAAGGATGTTAAAACATAAGGTGAGGGGTTTTCTGGTCTCACTTTTATTTCTATGAGACTAAGTCTGTATTCACCACTCATTTATTTTTTTGTGGTGTATATACAAAACAATAAGTAATATATTATCCTTATATTTAAATTTATTGGTATTTACATGTAAATTTTATGATCTCCTCTTCATGGGGTTTACAGTTCAAAAGTTACCAAATCAGTAAGATAATTTTACATCAATTTTCCTTCTTTAAGACACATGTTATGTTAGAAACCTATACTATTTTACGAGTAGTATATAATTCCATTTTTTGTCATATCATGAATATAATTATTTTCATGATATTATAAGTTTCATATAATTTTATTTTCTCTATGGTCACAAATTTTTTCAATTAAAAAATGATCTACTCTAATTTTTTTTTGAAATGTTTATAAATGATATTTAAATAATATTCAATGAAAAGGTTTTCAAATATGTTTAAAGTGGTTTTAAATTATTAATTTATATTTTTTTAAGGATATTTTAAATGAAAAATGTTTTCCTAATTTTTTATGAATTAGAAATAATTTCTCAATGTGAAAGGAATATTTTTCTTGAAAAATATTTTAAAAAGATCATTCAAAATTATTTACCATATAAGGTGACATCTGTTCGTTTTATTCATGCCCTAATGGGGATATTATACAAGGATACAATTAATATTAGTTCACTAAATAGTTTATGTTTTTATGGAGTTATTTTTATGAATCCATTTTCCTTTCAATGAGATATGATATGATGAAATGTTTACAAAAACCATTTCTTTTCATGATTTACAACACGATGAATTATTTATGATCTTATAGAAATTATATGTATGATTTCATTGTATGATGGGTGGGACCCATATCTACCCCCTTTTTATTAGTTTTGGATGGATAACTCATGAGGTATATATGTTATGTGTGAACCTAACTTCATGTTCACAATTATATTCAAGGGGTAAGAAACTAGTTCTTTCTTGAGGTACATAATCTTTTATTTCCATAAATTTTTACTTTAAATGTTTAATTACACCCTAATGTGAATACCGTTTGAGTTAATAGGTATATCAGAGTTTTATGGGGCTTTTTGGGGCCTAGAACTCAACTTTAGGGGAGAAAAAGGCTTTTCGCATGGCTATTAGAAAACATGTGGTCCAATCCGCGTAGTTATTTCTAATCGTGTGAGGCTATAAAGTGGTTTGGTGGAGCTTTCATGGTTTGACAAACCATGTGATTTGAGTTTCATTCCTTTGTGGGTACATATATAGTTTTTTATAGTGGGATGAGACATGATTTGTGCATGGTTAGTCAAACTGTGTATTCAAACTATGTGAAGTGCCCCCACCCATTACTTTGGCTTCATTCATAATTTTTATCGGTATCCGATGCACTATTTAGGTGCATCATAATATTCTCTATTTTTAGGGTTTTCATCCATTCTTCTTTTTTCTAAAGATCCCGGTCGAATCCTGAGTTGATATTGGATGATAACTCTACTACAGACCTATGATAGGTGGTATCATGCATTTTTCCTAAAATTATAAGTTTTTATATATTTTTTTTATTTTTTTCGAATTATCTAAGTGACACCCTCTGAAATGGAATTTAATCTATGATTTAAATTGATAGGTATTACCTACATATTTAATGAGATCTGTTATAGTGACCCTACTTTCCTTACATTACTATTAGATCATTTTAATGATAAACATAAAATCATTATATGACCAAGATCCAATTCTTTAGTTTCATGTGAAAACTAGGATCATACATAACATTTATAACATAAAAAAATAAACTTTCATTTAATTTCTTCTTCTCTAGCTTCTTATTGGCTCTCAAATTGTCCTTGGTACAATTAGTCAGTTGAGGATATAAATAAAAAAGGGTGAGATAAAATCCTAGTGAGATTATAGATAAGAAGATGAAAAAATATAACATTGGATGAGAAAAATCATATCATTACATAGGCATATGATCATAATCATGAGAGGAAGCATTAAGAGAAGTCTTAAAATGTGGAAATGAATAAAATTGAAACATCATGTCATAGTGGTCAAATACCACACATAGTTGTGAAAAAAGATACTATCAGGTTCATGCATATTTAACTTTACTCTTGAGGTTCTTCACATTACCTGATGCATAGAGGTGCTATATAATTCTATGTGTACCCACCACATCGTAACATTGACATTACACTATATAATTTTGAGCACTCCCATTATATTATAGAATTTACACTATTATCAATGAAACATGGAACATATATCAATCATGAACATAAATAACCCATGTAAATTACTATTTTTCATCTCATAAGTATACATTCTTAAACATTGTGTTCCCAAATTATAAGGGGAATAACATACTTGACTTATAAGTAAAATGTGTTTTAAAAGAAGAGTTCTTTTGAAAAACCTTATGTTTGTCACAAACTCTAGTAGAAAACATTTATATCCCACAAAATTTAAGATAATTATTAAGAGATGATTTTTAAGTAATATATATACATAAAATGGGGTGAAAGTTGGAAAACCCAAGGAAAGAGAGTTGGGTTCGAGAAATCACCCTACCTTAATTCCCACTTAATTTTGTCTCTTCTGTGACTCCTGAATAATAAAAATTTGTGTATTAAAACAATGATATATAATTTAATTATAGTCATTTTATAAAAATATTTATCAACTGTATTCATTGGATTATATTTCATTATTTCTTTTGATGAAATTGAAGCATTTTGAAATCGAATTTTACTTAAATGTTTCCTGTCTTGCTAGAATTTCTCTATTTTATTAAACGTAATTTATAATTTAGTATAATTCATTCCATAAGAATAAAATAAGTTTACTTTTATATTAATATATTAAAAATATTTTATACAATCCATTCATGAATTCAGTAATAGTAATTTTTTTGGAAACACCTCTGTAGTTGGTTAACTCGCCTTTCATGGGATGTTGTCAAAAGTGTGGGAAAGGGATGTATAACATTTATATTTTTCATTAATATGATAATAAAAATATATTAAAATCATTTATATATTTTTAAATTATTTTATAATAAATTATTTATCATATGGTTTTTAAACAGATATGGTGAAAATAAAAGAGAAGAAGAAAAGAGATAAGATTTAATAGAGACTTACTCTCTCCTCATTGTAGCTTCTCTTACATGAAACTATAATTCCCTCGGTGATTGAAGTAGGAGGACTCAAAAACGACATTAGGTCTTCCAACGGGAATGATATGGATGACTTGGGTAGATATTAGGCTTATAAATAGTGGTGAGGACTGGTTCCCAGGGGGAGGTACATGTGTTATGTATACTTGGGGATTGGGTATTTTTAGAATAAAATATTAAATAACGTAATATATCAATGGTTAGACTTGTAATGGTAGTTTTTTGACAATATAAATCATATATTAATAAAATATAATTATTTTTAGACTTTAAATAATCTTTATAATTCAAATTAATTTATTTATTAACAGGAAACTGAGAAAAAAAATAAAAAATTATATATAAAGGAATCACTTTTGACTTTAGGTTTTGGAAAGTAATTTTTTGGTTTATAAAATGATTTTATTTTATTTTAATGAACCATTTTAGAAATTAAATAAACCATATTATTTCACAATTACATTATGAAGGATGTAATTTATGATATATCGGTTATGTAAAAAACAATATTTTTATTATTCACCTGAAAATTGAAGTATTCCAAAAAATTAGCAAAAAAACACCGTTGAAAAATATCAAAGTTCAAATTTCAAAAATGTACACCATATTATAGAAATAATTTCCTAATATGATAAATATAATTTTTAATAAAAATAAACATTTATTTGAAAAAAACGATTTTAAAATTATAATTGATTTTATAACACATTTAAATATTATTTAAGGACTCATAAAATTATATTAAAATCATAAGAAATAAAAATATTAATTTATTAATAAATTTTATGAAAATTCATTTTCTTTTAAATTATTCAATTAATCATAAAATTATAATTAAAAATTTATGATTTATAAAAAAATACCAACACTTAATTAATAATTTTTAAAACATTTGTTTACTTATACTATGATATAATTATATCATAATTTCATTTATTAGATGACTAAATTTTATTTATACTTTAATTGGTGTGGTTTCTATTCATTTATTTGGTTTACTATTCATAAGGGTCATATTACTATTCTAAAGGTAAAGTTACTATTTCATCAATCTAGGTTCCTTAACATCTAGAAACACTTATTTTTTCATTAATTCATCATTTATAAATCTTTTATTATGGTATCTTAGTGATTTTATGTGCTTTATACTATATGAAATTACTATAATAAGGGAGAAATTTCATTGATAAAATTTTTCATTGTTACATTCTTCCCCCTTTTAAAATTTCACCATCAAAATTTTATTTCACATAAATAGGTTAGGGTACTTCTCCTCCATCTTTCCTCTAATTCCTAAGTTTCTTCTTCATACTTATGGTTTCTCCATAATACTTGGATAAGGTGTGTTGTCTTTTTGTGTAGAACATTATCTGTCTTGTCTATAATTTTAATTGGTTTCTCCTCATAAGAGAGATCATCTTCTAGCTGTACCACCTCTGAGTTCAGTACATGTGAGAGATCTAGTATATACTTCCTATGCGGTCATGTATCTCAAAGGGGACAATGTACCTTGGGATTAGCTTTCCTTTCTTACCATACTGCATGACTCTATTCCATGGTGATATTATATGGAAGACTTTATCTATATTATCAAACTCCAAGTCCCTTAAACAGTTGTCAGCATAACCCTTTTTCCGACTCTGAGCATCTTTGATATGTTTATGGATGAGTTTAACCTTATCTATCATCTCTTTCATAAGATTAGGTACAAGTAGATTTATTTCACCAACTTCATCCCAATAAGTTGGAGTTATACATTGCATTCCCTACAGAGCTTCATATTGAGTCATCTCAATACTCGATTGGAAGCTATTGTTGTATGAGAACTCATCCAGTTGGAGATGGTGATCCCATACTCCTTTGAATACTAAAGAGTAGGTTCTTATCATATCTTCAAGCATCTAAATAGTCCTTTCAGATTGTTCATCAGTTTAGGAAAGGTATGATGTATTCCCTACCATTATGATTTACAAATCTATAATTTTCATAACCATGATGATAATTTATTTCTTAGTCCATAACATGGATAGAGTAGCAAGTTCTTTTTTTCTAAGAGCATCAGATACCTTTTTAACCTTACCTAGATGATAGTGAATAGATAAATCATAGTCTTTTATTAGCTATGACTATCCCCTTTGACGCATGTTGAAATCAGTTTGTGTGAATATATACCTTAATCTCTTTTGATTAGTGTATATATCACACTTATCACCATAGTGATATTGCTGCAACATTTTCAAGGAAAAAAACATATCTTCTAACTCTAGATCATGATTCAGGTGGTTCTTCTCATGGATCTTCCACTATTATGAGGTATAGGCAATCACATTATCATTTTTCATGAGTACAAAACCAATTACTTTCTTTGAAGAATGATTTTATATCACAATACATTCTCCACTTTTCGGTAATGTGAGTATAAGTGTAGTCATAAGCCTTCTCATTAACTCTTTGAATATTTCCTCACATTCATCCATCTAGAAATACTTCACCCATTTCCTTATTAACTTAGTTAATAGGCTTAATAATCATGAGAAATTTCTCAAAAAAATTTAGTATTACCCATCTAATACTAGAAAACCCTGGATTTTTATGACACTAGAGGTTCTAATATATTCCTCAACTGCCTTTTTTGAAGGGTCCACAAAAAGTCCCTCACTTGTGATCAAATGTCCCAAGAATGTGACATATTGTATCCAAAATTAAAACTTCTAAAACATAGAATATAACTTATCCTTCCTCAATTTCACTAAAACAAGTCTTAAATGTTCTTCATGGTTCTCCTTTCTCTTGTAATAGATGATAATATTATAAATAAACACTAACAAATATTATTTAAGGTAATGTCTAAAGTCTGTATTCATAAAATCCATGAATATTGAAGGGGAATTTTTTGAGTCTGAAGGGAATCACCAAAAACTCATTGTGCCCATACCTTTTATAGAAAGATTACTTTTGAATATATTCCTTCTTCACTTTAGGCTGATGATATCTAGAATTATTATCCACCTTTGAGAATTATTTATATCCTATTAACTGATCGAATTAATCGTCAATCCTTTGAAGAGGATACTTGTTCTTTATGGTGATCTTGTTGAGTTACCAACAATCGATATACAGCTCCATTAATCCATCCTTCTTATTGAAAAAGAGCACTAGTTCACCCCAAAGAAATACACTAGGGCATATGAACCCTTTGTCCAAATGATCTTATAGTTGATTTTTTTAATCCTCTAGCTAGATAGGACACATCCTATAGGGAAACTTTGAGATAGGAGTAGCTCTGAATATGAGTTCTATTGATAACTCTACCTCATGATCCGAGGGAAGTCTGGGTAACTTTATGGGAAATGCATTATTATATTCCCTCATGATGTGAATTTCAACTATGTTCACACTTTCTTTTGAATCAACCATTTGAGTGAGGTATGTTTCTTCAAAGGGAATCAACAGCCACACTATTGAATGATTTTCTAAAGGATATTTATGATCTTCCGTCCATTTTTAGAGGATCATGGGATGGTTAAGAATATGAACAGATATTTCCTTTTCCAAACATTTGATATGCGCTCTATATAATGAGATCCAATCCATTCCCATTATTTTATATAATTCCACTAAGGTAAGTATCACAAAATTTTCTAGAATAATCTTCCCACATATGCCAATAGGGGAAGAGTCCAACAATTAGGTGGCAATTATTTCACCACTTTTTTATGGATATCTTTACTTCAAGGTTTCAGGGCTTCAATTATATAGTTCTTGAAAATTTTCAAGGAAAAAATGGATAAATAGAAATAGAATCAAAATAAGACTTATTTAATTATTGAGTAAATCAAAACTATACCATGTATGACTTAATATTCTTTCTCCACTTCTGCAGTAGTTATGGAATAATACTTCACTTTATCTTTTGGATTTTGTGGTTGATGATGCTAATTACACTCAAGAACTCAAGTTTTAGTGCTCTTTCTTGCATAGTGTCATTTCTCCCTATAGTTGAGTTTTTGGACCATGGGTGGTGATCACCTTTCCTCCACCACATTCTCTTGCCTTCTCATTCCTTTTCGAAATTCATGAGCTTGGTTGCCTTCTCTCCCACAGTTGGAGTATTTTCTTGCCCCTTTGCGATAGTTCGCTGGATGATTCTTCCCTTAATTTTGGCATGTGTGTGGTTGGGTTTTCTTTACACATTTCTCATTATATCCTCAATCTTGAAACTCCATATTTTTTTTCTTATCACCATAGCCATGGGATCATTCCCCAAAATCCCTCTCAACATTGAGAGCACAACGAACAACTTATTCATAACTCCCAAAGACTTGAATGGATAGAGCCTCTTGAAGGTTTGGTTTTTAACCTCTAAAGAATATATCATTTTTTATATCATTTTTTATAACAAAACAGAAAGCATACCTGGAAATCCTTATGAAATATTCTTCATAGGATGTGAAAGATTCTCCATCCATTTTTTAGCTCTATGAATTATCTCTCCATATTAGTTTGAATATTTAGAGGGAAATACTTATTAAGAAACATTATCATAAAGTCTTTTCACTCCATATATTCAATTATATCCCTTGACTGGGTGTTCTTAATCAATTCACACCATTGATCAGGCTCTCCTTCAAGACGATAAATAGCTAAGTTCACCTTCCCCGTATCAGAAAAGTAAATCAAAGAAAATATATTCTCTATTGAGTTGAAAAACTATTCCGTGACTTGTGGATCGAGAGATCCACTAAACATCATTGGTTTTTGTCTCATAAAACAATTGATAAATAGTTTCTCCCTCTTAGGTGGAGAAGGATATTCCATGTTATGCAGGTTATTATTCATAACTTGAGATATTGGGTTAACCATATCCATGACATTTTGAAATCTTCCTCCTAAGGCATTTTGGATATTGTTTAGACAGTTGGTTCATTGTGCCTCGTATGGGTTGTTGGTCTGGTTTCTCCTGGTTTCCACCATTTTCTAAAATATAAAAGGTTAGAACAAAATCTAATTTATCAAGTCATGAATAAATAATTTATTCCTTTGTGAAATTAACACTAAAATCATATCTTATTGTATCCCTATGTTTATGAAATATTCTTACAGTCTAACATGTACTTAGTCCCACACTATGTTTTTTCGCTAAGGTTCTTTAATCTTAATTCCCAAATTTACTAAATCTTTCTCTGGTACCAACTGTAAAGATCCATATTTTCTTACACTACTATTACATCATTATAATGATAAAAAGATAAAATTATTACATGACCAGGATCCAAAGGTTTAGTTTCTTTAGAAAACTACGATCATACATAACATTTACAACATAAAAAATAAATATTCATTTAATTAATTCTTATCTTGATTTTTATTGGATCTTGAATTCTCATTGGTATAAGTAGTCCACCTGGGGATATACATAAAAAATGGGTGAGATAAAATAACAGTAATAGGATATATAGTAACATTAAACAATATAACATGGGGTGAGAATATTCATTATCATAACATATGAATAGGATCATAATCAGGAGGGTAAGGATTATGAGAAGGCTTGAAATGTGGAAATTCATAAAAATGAAATATCATGTCTTAGTGGAAAACTCCCACACATAGTTTTGAACAAATATAGCATCATAATTATACATAATACACATTAATCAGGAGGTTTTTCCCATTACCCAATGAAATGGATCTCTATGTAATTCTGGGAGTACCTGTCACATCATAACATTAATATTGTGCTATATAATTCTAGGTACTCCCGACACATCGTAACATTTAAATTATCATGCTTGTCATGTAGAAAATTTATCAGTAATGAATATAAATTACCCATGGGAAGGAATGGGTTTCATCTTATAAGCATACATTCGTTAACTTTTGGTCCCCAAATGAAAGGGAGAATATTAACATTCTTGAGTTACAAGTAAAATAGTGTGTTTTCAAATAAGATTTCTTTTAGATAACATTATGTTTTTCATAAAATACATTAGGAAACATGTATATACCAGAAAAGATACTATAATTATAATTAAATTATTTTTAAGTAATATCTATACTGAAAATGGTGTGAAAGAGTGAAAACCCAAAGAAAGAGAGTTGGGTTCGAGAAATCCCATTACCTTAATTCCTGATTAATTTTTCTCTTTCCCACCTCCTGAATAATACACTTTTGTTTATTAAAACAATAATCCTCGAGTGAATTATATTAATTTTTTTAAAAATATTTATCAAATTATATTAATTTTATTTTATTTATTAATTTCTTTGGATGAAATTGACACATTTTGAAGTCATATTTTACTTAAAAATTTATCGTCTTGCAACGATTTCACTATTTTATTAAACTTAATTTATAAATTAGTATAATTAGTTCAAGAAAAATATAATACATTTAAATTGATATTAATATATTATATATAATTCATATTGACCATGCATGAAGGTGGTTATAATAATTGTCTTGAAAAGGCCTCTGTTGGTGCTTAACCGACCTTTAAGAGGATGTTGTCAAAAAAGAGGGAAAGGGAAGTATGACATTTAAATTTTTCATTAATATTATAATTACAATAGATTAAAAAAACTATATAATTTTAAATTACTTTATAATAAATTTTTTAGAATATGGTTTTAAAAGGTGTGGGGTAAAAAGAAAAGAGAATAATAAAAGAGAGAAGATTTAATAGAGACTTACTCTCTCCTCAGTGTAGCTTCACTTGCACGAAACTATAACCCCCTCAGTTATTAGAGTTAGAAGACTCTATAATTTCTCTAGGTTTTATAATGGGATTTATAGGGAGTATTTGGGCATATATTAGGTTTAGTAATGGATGGTATGATTGGTTTACTAAGTGGAGGGATAAGGGTTATTTATACTTGAGGTGGGGTATTTTTAGAATAAAATATTAAATAAAACAATATATCAAATGTTAGACCTGTAATAGTATTTTTTTTATTTAAAATATAAATCATATATTAATGTAATGTAATTATTTTTAGACTTTAAATCATCTATAAAATTCGAATCCATTAATTTATTTTAAGGAAATTGAAACGAAAAATAAAATGATATTTTAAGGAATCAATTTTAAATTTATGTTTTTGAATGTTCTTTATAGGTTTATAAAATTTTTTACAATATTTTAAAGAACCATTTATATAATTTAATAAATAATTTCCTAACATAAATTTCGATAAAGGATTATGTCACCATTATACCATGAATGATGTAATTTAAGACATACAGGTTGTGTGAAAAACTGTATTTTTACAATTATCATGAAAATTGAATTATTTATAAAGATTGAAAAAAAACAATTGGACAATTTGGATTTCTTTATTTAAAAAAGGAAACTATTTTATGAAAATAATTTTCTAAACATGATAAATTTAATTTTTAATTAAAATAATCATTTTTTTTAAAAAAAAATACCGATTTGAAAATTATAACTGACTTAATAACACTTTGAAATATTATTTAAGGCATCATATAATTATATTAAAATCATAATAAATCAAAGTATTAATTTATTATTACATTAAATGAAAATACATTATCTCCTAAATTATTTAATTAATTATAAAATTGTAATTTAATATTTATGACTTACAAAAAAATACCAACACTTAAATAAATAATTTTTAAAACATTTTTTAACATATACTATTATATAATTATATAAAAATTTCATTTATAAAATTCCTAAATTTTATTTATAATTTAACGGGTGTGGTTACTAATCATTTTGTGGGTTTACTATTCATAAGGTACATATTACTATTCCTAAGGCAAAGTTACTATTTTATCTGTATTAGTTCCTTAACATCTAAAAACTATTCTTATTTAATTAATGAATCATTTATAAAGATTATATTATAGTTTTTAAGTGATTTTATGTACTTTATATTATATGACATTACTATAAGAAGGGTGAAATTTCATTGATAAAAGTTTTGGCCATTACACCCTTTGTTAATTTATTAATGGTTTTGTACCTTGAATTTGATCCACCCTTAGGGTGTTATGTTTAATTAAATGGGCCACCCTAGGTGGAATATTGAATTATATCACTTTTATGTGTGTTGTTTAGCGCTTTCTATGGTATGTTAAATGATGAATGGATTATTATCTTTAATTCTCAATTAATTTGATTAATGGGATTGGAAGATCGTGTACCTAGGTTTTTGACATGTAATTATTTTCAAACGAATGATTTTACCCTTATAATAATATTCCAATGTGAGAAAATTTAGAGGAAAGGGTTTCTAAGCTTATCCATTTCATAAGCCATCTTTTACAGTGATATTTAAATGAACTAATCCAGGTGATGACATTGAAATAATTAAATGATTTTAAATTTATGTTCTTTATATGACTTTGGTGACACATGGGTTCATATAATAACACCATGGAAAAACTCATTTGTATACTACCTTGATTATGCATGAGCAACACATGGAATCCCAAGTGGAATTCCAAAGATAGGCTCAAACGGGCTGACTAGTATATGCCCGAGTGATACTTGGACTGCTTATATATTTCCAAGGACAGAATTATAGGTCATTTGATCATATATTACATGGGTGACTCTTGGTATCCCTTATTTTACCCCCCAAGGACAGACTTAAAAGGAAATGATGTTATACCACACCAAGAGAGATACTAGGATTCCCATGAGGAATGCCTTGGATTGGTTTGTAAAGTGCTTGGATTATGATAAACCCGAAGTGATACATAGAATATAAATAAGGAATTACAATAATGGGATCAAATTATTAATTTAATAATAAGTAGATTTTTTTATATGATGTTTCTTCCAAGACAAAGCACAATCCAGGGTTTGGTCAGAGACTTAAACTATCATGATGGCCAAGTTAGGCATCCTTGATCACATATATTCATGGCAGATGCAAGTCTACATTCCATGTCTTGATATATGATTATAAATTGTGAATTATATATTAAATAATATTGAAAAATTAAATTAACTTCAAAATAAATTGATACAAGAATGGATTCTTATTCATAGAATTTCGGTTAAGGATGAAGCATTTAGGAGAGGATGGGTGTCAATGGGAACCCAAACCTTTATGGGTTGTTTAATTATATAAACTCCCTTTACATTTTCTATTTCTTATTACACACTAATATTATTACATATTCACTAACTAGATATAATTAAATATTTGGGTAGTTTCCTACTCGGATTATATATCACACCCTGTTTAGGCCACTGTTGGGTACCCGAACAGACAATGTGATTGCAGGTAAAGAGATAGGAAAGCAGCATGCTATAGGATTATGATTTCTTCTTAGGATTAGGGCAGTAATGTACTGAGTTGAGGCTTGTGATTATAGATATATATTTTTTGTTTTTTTTTTGGATTTTGTAACTTTTATTATACAGCTTCCATGTATACCAATTTTAGGTATTTTTATATAAACATGACATGTATCATCATATGTATATGAGATTACTTCTGTATTAATTTATCTATTCATGTCATTGTCTATTTTATGTTTATTAAACTACTCCACTATTGATTGTATGACTATTTTGGCTATGTTACACTCTGAAAAGAGGGAATAGTCTCCCATGTAACACACACTAGACCCACACTTCTAGTCAGAAACCTCTTGTTTTTGGGTGGTTGTACTTGAGGCCATGTGTCCAAACAATATCAGGGCACCTTCATTGGCATCTAAGTCCCTAATTTTACACATGAACCTGGTTTTATTATCCATAAATTTATTAACAGACATGGATTTCATATCTATATATTTATGTAAGGTCATGATTTAATTTCCTTAACTTATTTAGTGAACCTATATCAATTTATACATGTTCACAAAGTTACAAGTTTATATATATGCCACAATTTCATGTCTTATGTCAATGTTATGATCTCATGGATTATGTTCTTTGATTCCCTTATGATTCACTTCTTATAAACTGCCAATCTGTATGCTATGACTCATGTATATGATCTTTCATATGTATATTATGATATCTAAATGTCATGATTATATTATGATACCCTTGTGTTCATGTTATGCTTACATATCTCCTTTTTTCCCATAAAAACAATTTGAGCTTACCCATTTTATGTCTCTTTTCCCAAAAATATGAAGAAAGGTATTAAATAAGATATGTCAAAATGGTTTCTAATTATGAAGCAATAGGTTGGAGAAGAAGAATATATATTATAAGCCATTTGTTTATGTTTCCAATTTTCCAACATCACTAAACTAATATTTTCTTTGGGCATGTTTTTGTTTGACATATTAAATATTTTGAAAAATGATGTAATGTATATATATGTTAAGTTTGGGTCATTATAGATGGAATCAGAGAAAAGGTTTAGTCACCCTTTGGAAACCAGAATGAGAAAACCTTAGTAAGATCCCTAAGGATAAGTCTAGCTTCAGGTTATAATCATTGTGTTTTGGTATCGATCATGAATGACCTTATATCAAACCTAATGTGTCATAGATTGAAATTTTATAACTAAATTTCTCTCAATTATGTGGTTTTCCATTATGATAAGTGTTTCTCACATTATGCTTCTGAGTTTCAGTCAATGGTGGGAACAAGAAGGAAATGGGATAATTTTGAATGTGATGGAAAATTTACTGATGAGAAATAAAATGGGATAATCACAGGAGTGAAGGAAGTTGTCAGTATTACTAATATTCTATCATGATATATGATTGACACCATGACCAATAGTGAGATTCCTAAAACATATAATCATATGAAGATGTAATTTTATGAAAGATTATGTGGTTATGAATATATAGTAAAGAAGATTTATATTTCTACATATCAATAAGGTAGGAAAAAGTACCCTAATGAGTATCTCGAACAGAATATATCATGTTATATCTATGGGAAATAAGGTTATAGTGTGATAAAATTTTGAGTAGTTCAATGTCTTAGGAGCGGGGAACATGGGTATTATCTAACCCAATACTCTGACCCAAGAATTAACTTCTAGAAAAAGGAGGGTCTTATTCCAGGACCATCATTGAAGTGGAAGGGTTAAAGTATTTGTGTATTTAGATTCTAGAAAAATATAGTATAAAAAAATTTATGGTATTGTGGAATAATGAAACGTCTAAGGATTGGTCCACTATAGTTTTTCCTTAAGAATTTGAAAGCATATGTTGAATGGTACTAGTAACCAAGAAAAGTGATTGATGTGGTAAGGTGATGTTTTTGGAGAACACAATAAACAGGGAAAGATAAACCTTAACATGTTTGTGATGTTGGGATAATAAGGATATAAAGAGATTTTTTTTTGTGATAAAAAAATGGGATAATATTTATGAACTCAGATCTAATGATAAGGTGGTTTATGAAATCATAGATTGAGTTTATAGAATTTTGGATTTATGGTATGAGGAAAGGGTTAATTTTTGAAATCATACATTTTTTCAATAAGTTTTTATAGTAATACAAGTTATTACCATGATTTAAGAGAATAAATGATAATGGTGTTCACATGTTTGGTGTGTGAAAATTATGAAATACATTAAGTTATTTGGGGGATTAATGAAATTTTGATCTTTGAAATTTATTAACCTTCTTTTGAATATTTTGGATTTTTTTCATTTGGAACATTCATAAGTGTAACCATTTAGTATTTTATGTTGAACTTTGGATAAAGTTTTAGAGATTAGTTTTTTACTTAACAATTGGAATATTTATGCATATTGGATAACATGTGGTAACCATTTTGTTATTATAACTATAAATTGAAAGAATAACTTTTCATCCCATTATAAATCTTATGATTCACTTGTTCTTTAGGAATTAAAATTTAAACCACATTTCATAGAGTAAGATATAATGTAGAAATTGATCAAGGCATAATAAATGGATGATATTCTGTTTACAAAATATAATACAATCAAGTAAGTATATCTTCTTGTCAAAATTGTTCAACTTTAGAAAAAGTAGCTTAGAAAAAAATTATCCAAGTTACATTATTTCTGATGAATGAAATGGTCCATTAGATCATCAAAAATTTATCATTATGTGATGGTTAACATTATAATGACCATGTTCTCTATCACTCTCTATAAGAACTTGATAGTTGTAATTATTTTCCAAGCCCATGTTTTCACTTTCAGCAAATATTCACCTAATCAAAATCCAAGTTATATGGTGACTTTCACCTTTTAAATTCTCTATTTTCAAGAGGAAGTTTTTTTGACCCTTTTTCCAATGGGGGTTTCCCATTAATAGATTCTCAAACATCCACATTTAAATTTCAAGGTTCAATTTCAAATATCAAGGACACGATTTCCTTTTGAAATTCTTGATCATATCAGGATGGTATCATATCAAATGGTGATTCCACCAAATTACTCTCAAGTTCCCGATGAGTTCTATGTATATCTTCTAAGTAATTACAAACTTTATACTTTACATGTACTAAAATTATTGGTCATACCACTGGATAAAGATCATTTTATGAATAGAAACTGGTAGAAATTATAGATTATTGAGGTAAAGTCATACAAAACAAGACAACTCACCAGGTTAATGTTTAATGGAGAACCCAACAGTTTAAATAAGCTAAATTGGAACCTGATAAAAATATAAGGCATAGGTGTCCTAATTTTCTTGTATTATAGTGATGAATTTCTAGGGAAAAAATCATTTTAAGGGGGTGAAATGTAACACCCCTTGTTTTTAATATTTATCTTTTTCAAATAAATTCAAAAAAATTTATGTCTTGAATTGATTGATACACCAAGTTGAGATCTATTTATACACAATATTTTTCTACACACATCATAGAATTTTCCATTTGGAACATAGAAGACTAATTTTGTCTTATTTGACACATAATAATGAGTTCCTTCAAAAGGTTTTGTTACACGCAAGATTGAGTTTTACCGAACCAAAAATATGTTATTTATTATAATAGTTATCACATGGAAATTATAATGGAGGGAATTAATATTATTAACTAAATTGTGAAATTAATTATTACATTTCCAATTAATTATAGATGAAGATAAAAAAATATTGAAAATTAAGGATGTGTTTTTATGGAAAACTATATTTATTCCCACAAAGGAGTTTTATCTTAATAAATTAAATTAATATTTATTATCGAATGATATTAATGAAATATATATATATATATATTATAATCAAATGAATGTTTTAAAATGTATAAAATATTTTTTAAATGAATAAAATAAGAGAAAAATCATTTTCAAAGCATAAAAAAGATGTATTTTTATAAAAGGTAGTTCTACCATCTTTTAATGGTATACATATTTTTTAAAAAAATTGACATGTTTATTACTTCTATTTGAAAAAATAAAATTTTTATTTTAAGTGTTCATGTCAAATTTTACTTTGGTTGTATTTTTTTGAGATAAGTTTCTTTTTTTAATGACTAGTGATAAATACAACATTTTAATTGAAAACCTAATTTTCATCTAAATAATTTATAATGTTAAATTTTTTTTAATTGGTTTTAAAGTCAAAATATTTAAATTATAAATATTCTAATCCAATTATGTTAACTTTAATCAATTTATTGTTAAAATTATATTTAAAAACATCATGAACTTTTTCACTTTTTCACATTAAAAACTCATCGTTTCCCACCATCCCTAGGATTAATTTTAAATTAACATTATCTAATTATATCTTTTAAATTTTGAAAAATTTATTCCATTTTTTGAATCATAAGGTAAAACATTATTGAATAGGTCCCTTTTACTTTTGGGTAATATTAATAGAACACAAAGTAATTATATTACTATAGTTAAGGGTAAATCAGCTAATTAAGGGTAAAAATAATATTTTAAATATTATGAAATAATCCTAAAATTTTACCAAATTTTAATAAAAGAAGTTAATTATATCCTTAAAACATATTTTTTAATTGAATTAATCTATTAACATTTTTCAAAAAAGTTAATTAGATATTATTAAAATCAAAGAGAGTGAAAAAATATTACACTCTTACTTTTAATAAATATAATATTTTTAATATGTATTTAAATAGAATATATGCTCAATTATAAATATTATTATTAAATATAAAATAATTATATACATCCTTTATTTTAAAAAAAATGAAAAAATCATTATCATAAATAATTTTACAGTGATGATGTAGTAATGAATCAATTAATAAATATATAAATTAAATGATATTATAATTATTAAAAGAAATATAATTTGAAATAATTAAGTTTATCCACCAATTTTATATTTTAATATTACATATTAAGAGTATATTAAAAGATTTATCTTGAATTTATCTTACTGTATTTATTTACTTAAAGTTAAAGTAATAAATAGTGTCAAAATTGACACAAGTGTTATTTTATTAAAATATTTATAAATTAAAAAAATACTCAATAAGTAAAAAGTTTATTAGATATGTTCTAAAATATAATAAATTTTATATTTTTGGTCCAATTTACACTATATATATTAAAATTACAGATGTTTAATATTAAAAAATTTATTACCATACAAAAAATTAAAATAGGTTAACTAAGGGTTAATCGAAATGATAGGGTTAAAAATATTACTCAAAACTTGTATAAAATCTATTGGTTGATAATATTAAAATATTATATTATATTATATTCGAATACATGGAATTTTAGAGGTATTTTGATTAAGATTGAATTTATTATAAATTAATCTATTGGGAAATTATAAAACTGACACTCCCCTATCTTATAAAAGGGCATGAATTATTTACATTTATTTAAATTTAAGAACCTATTTTTATCATAAAACCCCTATCCAAATATCCTACCAACTTTCATCTCTTAATTCTATAATCCTTCATTTGGGTAGAAAACCAACCAAAAAAGTCCTTTGGTGAAAATCAAAAAGAGATATATGAATAATAGGTAACCTTCATCAATAATTTTTTTTGAATTATTTCATTCTTAAACCCATAAGATTGTAATTATTTAAGGTTTATATAATATCACCCATATGTTAAATATAAATATATTGTGTTATGTTAAGGTTATGGCCTACAAATTCACACACTTTCATCAAATTGGATACACAATCATCCTCCATGTGTACGGCAGACCACCACGATGAAAACCAATGTCATTCATTCATCAATTACAAATATTAATGGTTAGTAATAAATATGTATTTATTGTTTAAATATTATATATATTATTTTTATAATTTTATTATGATTATTTTTAATTTCTATATCCCACATATTGTCATGCTTTCCATTTTTGGGAATATGATAATGATGTTCATGTCTACGGCGAACTACTACCTCAAGGAATGATATGATTCATTCATAATTTACATTGACTATATTAAGTATGGTTTTAATAAATATATGTGATATATATGACATAAAAATTATTCTTTAATCGTTATATAACATATGATTTTCTTTATTTTAATATGAAAGGAAAATCAAAATAATGTTCATGCGTACGTATAGCGTACCATCTTCATGAATAGTGTATTTTATTTCATACCTCTAAAATTTATGAATCATAATATATAAATATATAATGAATATATATGATATCATGGTTATAATTCTAGAGATTATGAAATCATGATCTATATAAGAGGACCAATAATAACATGTCAAAACATGTATAAAAAATAAAGCGGTAACTTTAATAGGGATTTGTTAATAATGCAGAAATATATAGTAATAAGTGAATCATATATGGTATTATATATATATTAATATGGTTATGTGGTATATGTATAACAAAATTGTATTTATTATATAAGAGGTTTTAATCTGAATTAATGAATTTAAGACTTAAGGTTAGGGTATTTCTTATCTCACTTTTATTTTTTAGAGAATTATGCCACATTCACAACTTGTTTATTTTGTGTGAGGTATATTCTTTAAATAAATTTAATATATGATACATAGCTTAAAATTTATGGGTATTTATATATATATTTCATTTTATCTCCATCATGGGTTTTATAATTCAAAAGTTACGATCCCGTACGGTAATTTTACCAGAATTTACCTTTTTTGAAACATGTGTTTCATCATGATCCTATATTATTTTACAAGGAATATATACATAAAATTTATATGTTTTATCTTGAATCCCATTATTTTTATGATATTATAGTTTCCATATAATTTTATTTTATCTTCAATTATAAATTTTTTTAATTCAAAAACTATATCTTCTAAAATATTTTCATAAATGTATATAAATGGTTTTTTTAGAATTTTCAACAAAAAGGATTTTAAAGATGTTTAAAATGATTTTCAAAATGACCTTTATAATTTTCTTGGTCAATTAAAATGTAAAATTTTTTATCAATATTTTACGATGTAAAAATATTTATACAATGCAGAAATTATATTTTTTTAAAGAAATTTGTTTAAAAGATCTTTCATAATTATTTTCCATCTATGATGGAATACATTAGTGTTACTGAGGGCTTACTAAGGATACAATACAAAGATACCACTCATAATCATTCGCTAATTGGTTTATTATTTTATGGAATTTTTTATGAATCAACTTACATTTCCATGAGATAATCCATAATGAAATTTTTATGGAAATAATTTATTTTCATTATTTATGACTAGATGACTGATTTATAATTTTGGGGAACAAATATGTATGATTTCATTATGTTATGGGTGGGACATATATCTCCCTACAATACATTTGGTAAGGAAGTATAACTCATGAGGTATATGTGTTACGTGTCAATCTCATTTCATGTTCAAAATTCTATGTGTGGGTCAAGATTTTGTGACCATAAGTTTATGCATGGACCTGTTTTCATATTTATATATTTATTTGAGGGCCTAATTTCATGTCTTTAACTTACTGAGTGAACCTCTTTCTATTTATACATGTTTATATAGTTACAATTTTATGATTGTGAAAAAAATTCATGTCTTATTTCAATGTTATGATCACATGGATTATATTCTTTGATTACCTAATGATTATTATCATATTAAAAGGAAATATTTCTTCTATGACTCATGTATATGATCTTAAATATGTGGAGTATGATCTTAAAAAGTTATAATTTTGTTCCAATACTCTTATGTTCACATTATACTTATATATCTCCCTTATTTAACCTTACTGAGCATCTGATCTCACTATTTTTTATGTTTCATTTCCCCAAGATACAGAGAAAGGTATTAAGTATGATATGTCAATAAGGGTTCTATAAATGATGAAGTATGTGGTAGAATATGTATATTTACTATGAAATAGTTTTTTTATAATTCCATGTTCCCAATAGAGAAAAAATAATACAGTATTTGGGAATGTGTTTTTATAGGGGATTTAATATTCCACAAAAATTATGTAATGTCTATGTATGTTAATATTGGGTTGTTATAGTTTGATATCCCTGATTTGGATCCCCATCATCTTTTATGTCTGAATGTCCCCCCCTAACATCAATGGTACCTAGACACACTAGCTCACCTACCATTTTGGGTACATTATCTAAAACACTTTTGATGAAATTTTGAGTTATTTCTCATGTTTATTATATGGTTAGTATATAAACATGTTTTGTTTGATCCAATCCATGATAAAGTGATAGTGGAGCCTATATTTTGAACATGGTCAGTAGTCATTCTCTACTATCCTTTCACCCCCCCTATGTTTCAAATCCTAGGATCCTCAATTCATGCTCTTCAACCACCTGTAAATTTATAATTCAATTCCCCAGGAGTTACCCTACCCCGTTTGCATACTAGATCACATTGAGAAATAAATTCTTTTTTTCTGATATTCTTACACTCTGGATAAAACATTCTCAATTAAGAAACACTCAGTGGTCAATAAATGAGTTCATTCCCTGAGTGTTCAACCCATGTATGCACTCTCATATAAATGATAAATATTATATTTTTATCATTTTTCTTGCACTGATCATGACTAAAATGGTCTTCGGTATTCTTTATTGGTTGTCTAGTTAATATCATTGAGTTTTAGTAGAAAAAAAAGGGATGTGTTCGGTCACATAGGGAATTTAAAACAATTCATTATGAATGTTTGGGAGGTTCAACCACATGGCTAAACCTCCCAACTATTTCAAGATAGGGTAATATTTTCTATTATTCATCCCTAGTAACCAAGCACTCAAACTCATCCATACTCTATTGTTAATCCTCCTAGGTCTTTTGTTACTCTACTAGAATGGTTTCCTCTTCTTCAGCAATAGGGATAACTTCTTCAGAACTAATTCACACTCGATCAATCTGGACATGGAAATTGGCCGCTAGAGATTCTTCCTCCACAACCTTATCTGTAGATGCTACCAATTGAGCCCTTAGTTGGATAGTAATATCTACTTGAGAAGTTACTATGGTTTCGTGAACTTATAACTACTCCTCTAGATGAGAAATATCATCATCATCTACTTGAAGCACCTAGGTACCATAATCCTTCTTCTTGTGCTAGGATACATCAAATGAATCCCACTCAGAATGTTCCCATGAAATGGGAAATTTACAAGATAGTAAAAATAGGATACTATAATCCACCACATCAGTCTGCAAGCTAACTAACTAATGGCAGAGATATCCCACCTGAATTGGTTGTTATCCAGTGAAATGTGACTGATAAAATTCTGGACACTCCTCCATTCCTTATGTCATATGGAACGATTTTCCCCCATAATTTCTAAGACATAATCCTTGAATTCGTTATATGGATTGGGATCATACTGAGGGAATACCACCAATATATTAGTGGAAAGATCATCTATAGGTAGGTCATTAGGATGGGTGGGGCCGATGCCTTGGGAAACTACATCCATACCACACACCTCACCTATAGTGGAATCCCAATCTACCTTATGTGGTGCCTCCAATTCAGGATCATCCACCACATCCCACTTGACCACCTATTTTAGTTGCATGATCTAGAACACTTTTTTTGAGGCCCCAAATCCAACATCCAATATCTGTGGCATTTCTATTGTTGGAATAGTCATCGCAACCCCCTCAACTAGCCCTTTTGTTGGAAAACTTTTGACTGCCACTATTGAGTACCTGGTCTCAGTAACTCCCATAATTGATACCTCAATGGGTAATCAAACCACCACAGCCTCCTCAATGTATTTGGTTGTTGGATTAGTGGTAAGCACCTCATAATCCTACATGAAAAATGGGGGTTCAAAACCTATTGGGAGCATGTACTGTAGTAGTACTGTAGTGGTACTGTAGCAGCAGCGTTACTCTAGATCGGCGGTACTGTTGCGGCGTCAAGGTACTGTAGTGGCGATGGTATAGTGTGGGTACTGTAGTAGGTGGGTTAGTATTCACATAATGGGAATTATGCCAAAAAATTGGGCCTTCGGGCAATGTAATGGGTTACAAGCCCACTGGGCCTTCGGGTTATGTAATGGGGCTCCCTCTACCCAGTTAAAAGAGGTCTTTTCTTTGCTTTAATAATAAAATGAGGCTTCATCCCCAACATTTAAAAAAAACCACTGCCTCATCTGTCATCTCTATCGGGATAATAGTACCCATTATCACTACATCAATTGTAGGCTCTATTGACCAAAGTGTCTTCATTAGTAGTTGGGTCCCAAACATGGTTTGAAGTACGATTCAAATAATGGGTTCATCTAAAAATTACTTATGGATATACAAAACAAAAAGTATTTGAAAATGGAATAAGGACTATAAGAGTGGTACAATCCAGCCTGTGGCTCTGAATGATTCACAGGTAATTCCCCTGGTGATGGCATTCCCCTGTAGTTGTCGCCTCAGTTTTAGTCTCCACTCAAGTCGACGGTTGTCCACCCATGGCTAGAATAATGAAAATAGTCATAATTCCCTCAAATTTAAGGGATGGGGTTTCATCATCCTCTATCATAGGTTCATTATGAACCCCTCCTCCTCTATTCCCCCATATTCCAGTACATGTGAAAAAGGAGTTAGTCATTAATCTTAGAAGTTGGTTAATTTCTAAGACACACAAGATCATAAAATTTTCCTAATCTATGGTAGGGTCTCCATTTCAGGTAGAGTCTTGATAAGAATAACTTCCCTATGACTCCTCTCATTCTTTACCCTTGGCTGACCCAGATGTTAATCGATCCTCAGAGAGACCTTTAGAATATGTCATTCCTAGCAACACATTTACTTGGTCAGTTAATGGATGTGAGACACATTGGGAGTAGATCAAGTCTTCCTTCCCTACCAACTATCACATTCCCTCATCTTTGGGAATATAGAAACCTACCCTCACATTAACCAACCTTGTGCATAATATTCCCTCTAAGTGGACACACTTCTATATCCCATGAAAAGAGGTGATTTTCTTGTATATCCCTCAAATCCCTCCGGAATTGGCAAACAAAATTGTTGTTTGTAACATTTGGATTGGGTAGTCTCTTCCCTAAACCTTGGACATGCTCCTTTGGAATTACTCTTGAGGGTCCTCCTTCCTCCCATGGTTGATTTACTAAGAGTGTTGAGCATGTTTTTTCTCCCCTCCCCATATCTTCTACCTATGTATGACCATAAATTTCAAGCCCTACAAATATTTTTCCAACCACTAAACCTAACCTGCCTCCACAACATTACCTCATCGCCACACCTTCCATCCTTATATTCATAGGGATCCTTCCTCATCCAACCATGTCAATGGTCTTTTCAACATGACACTAAGTTTTGCACTCACCCAGCATAGCACATCTTCATGGATAATACTATATACATTAGTAGCTAGTGGAAACTCATTTATCCCCTTTCTATCCTCATGTGCATGCTTGCAACATTATTTATTAAGGATTGAGGGGTGTTTATTACTATGTAACCTCATATAAACTTCAATGATGATTTATTGGAGGAAACAAAACTATCGTGAAAAGTGGGGTGGGGTGTGTCGCTCGCAAATCACCTTACAGTCCACCCTCACCACCAATCTTCCACCTCAAAATTATATAATGTATGAACACTAATTAATGGTCCTCTTACCACCTTTGTTCATGTTTCCCATGATAAGAGGAAACGGATGAAAAATTAATCGGTTTTCCAACCCAATCCATGATAAAATATCCACTGACCCCAAGTTAAGAGGTTAGCGCACATCAATGTTGAGGATCGATGGCTAAAAATATGTGTTTTGATGGGAAATTGGGTTTGGATATTCATATACTACCAAGTGTGTAGTGAACCAACCACATGGAAAATTAAAGGGACCACAAAAAAGGGAGTCATACCCTAGATGATATTGTGCGGCACTTTATACATCTTCTCCAAGTATGTAACCACTAGGTTGATTTGTTCCCTTAACCATCACCACCACCATGATGAGGGTGCTCGATCTCACTCACAAATGTATATACCATATCACTAGTATCCATATACATATAAATAAAGTGATAATTATTGTTAGCTGAACCACAGGATCTAGAGGCTTCACATTGTAGTCCCATAACCACCATTCTCTCAACTCAAGGATCCTCCAATATTAAGGATATGTAACTCATTGAATGTCCTTTGGAAACTGATGTGGCCACCCCAATAGAATTTTCAATATTTTATTAAAAAAATACATGAACTATTTATTGAAAGGGATTTCCTTCATCCCTAGTTTGATTTCACTCTTCCCTTACACCAAGCACTAAAATAACCTTTTTATCACTAGAATCTTCTCCTGGTCATCCCATATGTCATCATTGGGGAACCCATCATAGATGTCCCCCTATATTTGGATTCCTATTATGTGTTAGATGTACCATAAACCAATTACAATATCCCCATGATGTACGTTAAATGTGTTATTCCACGATGACCACCTACTCAGTAGCTCTAGTATGATGTCCTGATGATGGTAGACATCAAAATGTGAGAATCGTGCCTCCTCATAGATATCAACCTGCATCATCCCCATCTAATATTTTATAAAGGACTTGCATACCCAGTATGTTTGATCCCATTCATCTGTGTAGTTTCCACCATGGAAAAGGTCATATTACTTAGTCAAGCCATTGAGATGGTTTTTCAAACCCGTTACAGGGTACTCTGATACTGAGGTAGATATAAGTCCTCCTATAACTCCTCAACATTGATGTTTTTCACATGGTTCCATATGGTATGAGAATTAAGAGATGTGTGATCCTTTGTAATATTTCTTCCAATAGCCCAATGCTAGAAGTACTATCCAGGAATTCTCCTAAACTAGTAGGTGGTCACATACCAATTGGAATTGGGGATAAACACATCATACCTCATCCCAAAACTATATAGTGGTAGCCAATTGCACAATTTGTAGTCTCTTTGGGCCTTCAACAGCAAAGATAATCGTTTATTATGATCTGAATCACTCTGAAAACTATCCCCAATCCTGAGATTACTATCCATCACCCTTCTTTCATTAGTAAAATCTACATCACCATCAACAGTCATTTTATCCATGACTTAGAATTTTTTTTAACTGGTTTGAGAAGTTTGAGTTCGTAAAAATTTAAAACCTAAAAATGTTTGTTCAAAGAATTCTGGTTCTCAAAATAGGTCAGTTACATGAATAGTGATGATCAAAATCAAAAAAAAATCTCATAATGCTCTAATGTTCCATGAAAATAGATCACTAGAATATCTTTTGAAAAAATATTGTGGTCCCCTCAAGGACCTTCTCCCCTATCTATAGGAATTGGGCCTTTGGTATTTTGTGAATATGAATATATAATCACAAATTTTGAGTAGTTTTTCCTTATAATATAACCGTCTTATCCCCTTCAGAAGAAATTATGAGGAGGGCCATTTTTTCTGAAATATCCATGATATTAGAGATGTTGAGGAAGGAGAAGCCGGTTTCAAGAAAATTCAAACAAAAATGCTCAATAATCCACTTAAGGGTCTGTATCATGAAGGTAAAAATCTTCAGCAATATATTTGTTTCACATAAGTCACCAGTCATTAAAATATTGAGGAAGTAACTTTTACAAAATGTAAGTCTAGTTCCAAGAAGTCACCGACCATGCGAAGATTGTGTGAGTAGCCTCAACTTAGCGTAAGTCTTATTCATAGAAACCACCAACCATGCAGAGATTGAGATGGTAGAGTCTACACATAGTAACTCAAATTCATAGAAGTCATCATACATGCAGATCTTGAGGCATCAACCTCTATTAAATGTAACTCTTATTCATGGAAGTCATTGGTCGCATAGATCTTGAGATGATTACCTCTAAATGGAATATGTCTAGTTTTCAAATCCTGATCCCATAATGAATCTAGTAATTTTCTAGAATATCATCCACATTTCATAAAATTGATTCCCTTACCTGCAATGTGTTTATAAATTACCTCCCCCCATATCTTAATTTTAAGGGTACACAAGATTTCATCTTCTTGAAAAATATCAGAATTCATGAAACTCAAAAGATTCATGAGAAAGATAGGGGATACATGCCCAAATATAGTCATCTTTCAGAAAACTACCTCCCATGGATTTTTCAGAACCTCAACCAATGGTAGAGATTCCTTTCATTACGTACTATGGTGTTCAGGTAAGAAAAATCACTTTGCAGCTCTTATGGTTTTGTGAGATAATTATCCTTCACAAAACCAACCCCATAGGAACCAAGTCTTCACTCCGAGGAAGGGTAACCCTATTTCACAAAATATTATCTTTTGTGAGACCCCTAACCTTCGTGAAACCCCCAACCATCACTAAACCCCCAACTTTCACAATGGTGCCTCCTTTCCGCCAATCCCCCCCCCCCCTTTAAAGAAAGTTAGGCACCTAAGGTCCCTGTACCCATCTAGAACCAATTGAACTGCATCCCAAATCCTTGTGAAACCTCTACAACCTACCCTTTTGTCTACCCCTTGTGACTCAAACGTGTTATGGACCATTACCTAGAAATTTTATCCAAATCAGAGGAACCCTAATGTCGTTTCCTACTAATCATAGGCACCCCTATCCTAGATAACCCTGATTTCCACTCTTCTATGGAAATGTCCATGTTGTGCTCCACCTATAGATGCATGAGTAGTGGACACAGAATCCTTAAATGTTGTAACCTCATTGGAAACTTTCAACCATTCATATCTTAGAGTCCATATTCTGGATCTTCTCCCCCACTTGTATATGGACTCCTCGAGTATAATTCACATCAAATCCGAAATGTATGACATAAAAAATCCAAAAACACCACATTCTAGTCTTGTGATGCTAAACTACATGAAAATTTCCTCATTGCATGGAATTATATTGTAGCCTTACCCCGTTTGATGAGCAGGGGAGGCCCCATGTGTAATCATTATGTGATGACACCCCCATGTAAATATACTCTAGGACCTCGTATCTCACCCACTTAGAATATTACTTTATTAAACTTTCACGGATTACCCCACACCATTCCTCATTCACGCCCCTTATGCTATACAAGCATCCTTACCACATGATGATCAACTACATTGACCGATCCAGTCATACAAGCTTAATTCACTACATAAAACTATGTAGTTTTTTATCCTCATTTCTTTATAGGATACATAAGACACCCCCCCCCCCTCAGATTCAATCCCAACATACCAACACATTTGGGGCACCTCTCTAAGGTTCAATCATGATGTCCTAACTGTCCATAAATCTTTCAAGTTCTGTCATCTTGATCCCATGAAAACACCTAACAATCAATCATTCTACACAAGACATTAAATATGTAACCCATTTCCCCCCTCGATATGTTAAACATGCAACCCATATATACCTACAATATGTTAAACATGTGAATCATATTTCCTTGTAACACATTCAACCAAGAGGCCATCCTTCCTTATAAGAAGCTAAACATGTGACCCACCTATCATCGCAGGATATTAAACCTATAATCACCACATCCCCACAAGATATTAAACTTGAAACCCACCTATATCCACATGACGTTAAACATGTGACCCATATTTCCCTACAAGACATTAAATTTCTGACTTAGTCTAGAATTTTTACCATATAAAATAAACATGGGATACCTGAGGTAAAAACTCTTCAAGAAGATTTATTCTATAGAATCAACTACCTTATAGAAAATGTGGGATGCCTTAGGTTCTGTGTGCAAGATGCCACATACATCAATTCCCCTCCAAAATTGGAATACTTTATAGGTTCCCAACCTAACCAAAATCCATAAATTCCCATACGAGAAAAATGATATTATTTACTCTAAAGGAAGGTTTCTTCCCTGCTGAGACATAAGAAACATAATTAACCATCATCCACCTTAAGATGGAACTATGAATGAGTTTCACAAACATTAATTAAATCTATGCGGGGGACTCATACCAAGAAGTGAGCTCAAAAGAGGAATAAAAGGAATGAGAAATTAATATACCCTCATCCTATTCCAATCAAGGAGCTGGCATCACCAATTAAAGTGATGGAGCTCGCACACCTTTTGAAATTTGGAATGATGAAAAAAAGAAGCGTGATGTAGACAGACCCAATAGAAATAATTGGAAGCTGGTGTATATACTGGCCCTTTTTTATATTATATCATAAATAATTCTCAATTCATAATATTTTAAGTTACAATTCACGTACTTCATTCGTGGGAGTTATGATTCAAATTTTACCACATCAGTTAGGGTTTATGTTTCTATCTTGTTTCAGTTGGGGTTGTTTATGAGTGAATTTCTATTGTAACAAATTATTTGATCATAATTTAATAAAACCCTTTCATTTTATTATCCTCGTTATATTAAAAAAATCATATAATATTACCATTTTTCTCTCTTTGGTATTGAAAATAATTAAGAAATTTTTTTAAGAAAATATGACTTCATTTCTCTCTTTGGAAAAAATAGATTTTTCTTTGATATCCATGTTTTCTAAAAAAGACATGAATATTATTTAATTTCTAAAAAATATTACTAAAGAAATGTTTACCTCTTATTGAATTTTTATAAAATTCATTGAAGGAATCTTCCTGTAATTCTCCAAACGAGGAACTTTTTTACCATTTTACAAAAGTGTGAATGGAACATTTCTTATAACTTATATTAAATGTATGGATTTATATTACATTATGACCACTCAACACTTTAAAGGTTCATTTAAAATTTTCCATGGTTCTTTTTAAATAAAAAATTTGTATTATATTTTGGAAATATTTTATATTGAATTAGTGATTTCAAAGAAAAAAGGGTATTTTTCACAAGAAGTATTCCATGTAATATTTTAAAAAAAATTCTTAATGATGAAAACCTATGATGTTATGAATTTATTTTAAATTATGTATATATTTTCTAACATATATACCTAGCTTATTTTCCTTAGTTAATGGGGTAATACATACCTTCTATTCAACTATCATATTTCTTTATTATGAAATTCCTTTTTATTATGACATGAGATAAGATTATGAAACCCATTTTATTTTCATTGGTAATTATTATTTTATTTCATATGATTGAAGTTCTGTTTTTGGCACACATATGTCATTAAAATGTTATTAAGAGTATTCCAAGATCATGTCAGGTGAGCCTGATATATCTTATACAACGGGGTGCCTAGATAGATATTTAAAGAATTGGGTAATATTTTTAGTCTCAAGAGAAATAATTTATAGGATTGGGGTGTAAATAGAACCCATTATGGGAGTTTTTCCACAATATGATATTTTCTAGGTCATTATACTTGACTCATGTTAATGTAGTGATATATATTACGGCCATATTTCTTATGATTTCACACTCTTATGATTTCATGTTCTTTATGATATTCTCCCATGTGATTACCCTTGAGCCTTCTATTTTATGATATTATGTTATACTTTTGACTCATATGTTATGTTTCATTATCATGTTTATTCCTGTATTCATATTTTTATCTCACACCTTTTGTCTATGTATTCGTCGGGTTATCCCATGCAGTTTTTGGAGATAGAATGGATTTAGAATTTCATTATAGTGAATAAAATATAGAAGATTAATTTTAACCTAACTTTCATGTTTTATGTACCCAGAATCCCAAATAAAATAGGCCCCATTCTCTTTATGTTGTAATAAATAAATAATTATATTAAAAATCATGTAATAATATGCTTTAGAGGCTTGGTTCATTTATTTGGTATCATGGTATTGTTTTATTAAGGACAACAAAAAATTGTTAGGTAAAAAAACCTAATAGAAAATCATACTGTGGAAAACCTATATTGAACCCTCGATACACATAAGTCAGGATACACTTATCATTTATAATTTATTCCTTTGCGATTTATAAGTATAGCGATATGGGATTCTCATACATAGATATTATGCCTTTTAGATGAATATTCAATTCATTAAAAAACATTTTTCAAGACAATAATAGTTTAGTACCATTGGAAACATGGAACAAAATATTCTTAATTTGGTAAAATAACTTCAATGTATCCCACAAAAGAATTACTCTTTGGTAATATTCACAAAAATACCCTACTTAAATATTTATTTATAAACTTGGTAATGGAAACATAAGAAAGGGTGAGCTCAGATGCTCAGTATGGGTAAAAAAGGGAGACACATAACATAACATGAGAATAATGGTATAAAAACATAATCATTATATTTGAAAACCACAACCGGCATATCAAATATCATAATCTTGAGTCAAGGAATAAATATTGGTAAATCTTAAGACATGAATCATAAGGTAATGAAATAACATGATCTATTAGAGCATAAAATTTGATTAAGACATGGAATTTGTGGCATACACATAAGCGTAGAAAATATTATGTCAAGGATACCCACCAAGATGTTCATAATTTGTTTGGGTTGGGAAAACCACCTGTGAACCTTCTTTAATATTGGGAAGAGAACTCATGTGACTTTATTTTCGGGCTTTAGCTGAGAACTCAAGTATCCTCATCTTTGGGCCTAGACTGACCACCTATGTACCCTCCTTTTTGGGCTTGACCAAATCACCCATATACCCCTGTATTTGGCTTAGTCTAATCATCTATGTACCCCCATTTTTGGATTGGCCAAAATACTCGTGTACCCTATGATTTTATATATAATTTTTTCATTACCCATGAATTGGATTTCTATCTGGGGGAACCCATAAAGTAATCTATAATGTGATCATGCAGCACTAATTGGGCTTCCCCATCATACAAGTTGTAACATGCTTTCCTGGAAATATCTTTTCCACCACCTTGTATTATTTATTATGAGGTTACATTATGAAATATGGGACACCCCATCTTATAAGTAATTTACATGAACCACAACATGTATAAAGTAATGAAATATCTTTCAAATCATCATAAAAACTTATGAAAAACAGTCATTATTTTTTCAAAACCTGCATAAATCGTGTAAAACAAATGGGTTTCACATAAATTCATCAAAAGTAGATTATCCCATGAAAAATAAATGATATTCATAATAATAACTTTGAAACATGATTAACTCGTGGAAAATAAATGGGGTCCATAAACAATATGTCATTAAAACATAAACCATTTGGATAAAGAGTATGAATGGTATCCTTGGACCATATCCCCCATAATTGATAGGTAAAATAAAAAGATTTGATAATATATGAAAAATAATTTTCAGAGTATCATTTAAAACATTTCTTAAGTTAAATAACCTTTTCTATTTGAAAAAATATTTTTAAAACCAAAACTATTTTGAAAACATTTTTCATTAAAAATAACCATGAAAACATATAAAGACCTTTGAAACTAATTTAAGAAACTTATTAAAACATAAAATTTTCTCAATATCCTTTTCCAAAAAAATAATCATAAAATATCATTTAAATACATTTTCTAATATATTTTTAGAAAACATGGTTTTGGAATAAAATATATTTTTATCAAAGAGAGAAATAAAGTCTTATTTTCTTAAAAACAATTTCTTAATTATCATAAGAAAAAAAGGGTGAGAATAATTTTAAAAATAAATATATTTTTATCATGATCATCCTTATTATTTAATTTTACTATATTTTATCTTTATACTCTATAACATGTTAACTTGTATCTTTTTATATACTAATATAATTTAACCTTTAAGAATAATTTTAAAAACATATTTATTACATATTTATGTCCATTGATTCTAAATTTAAAGTCCAACTAATTTAATAAAAAACATATTGGTGTGTAAAATTAATTTCCATACATATACACGTTATGAGTGAAACCTCATTTTAACCTTAATTTTTTTAATTAATTTGAACTGTTTTCACTAATCATAGTAGTAAAAATTTAAGTTAACCTTATTATATGATATATGTTATTACTATTTCAAATATGGAATCTTTTTCTCCAAATTACATCCACAAAAGTAGAAAATTTTATTTTAAAATTAATCTTGTCACTGCAACTAGAAAGATGGTATTTAAAGAGAAAATAATCACAAGTTTACAATGTTTTTATATCCATTTTCAATATGATAATCATTAAAATTAAAAAAAAATTGGATTAATATATTTATAATTTTACTAATTATAATTTCTAAAAAAATTAAAATATAATATTACTTTTTAAATAATTTAGTTGAAAACACGGTATGAAATTTAAATTCAGTATTTTTCACTATTCATCAAAAATAAAACATTTCAAAAAACTCCAAAAATTAACTCTATGATAATTTTGATATTAAAATTTCATATATGATTTTTATGTTATCAATTTAATTATATAAAAACATAAAATTTTGTTTTAATATAATTGCACCACAAAAAATGTGACAAGATGGTGTTTTAGGAAAAATACTTTTTTTAGGAATAAAAATCAAATTAATTATTGTTTATTGTACATAAAACTCGTATTAAGAATTTAAAATATTTTATTGAATATATATACTATATATATCTCATTAAAATAATTTTATAAAAGTGATTTGGTTAATTTATTAATATAAAACACACTAGTGCATTTAAAAATAGTTTTGGAATGAAATATTTCCTTTTATTTTCAAAAGGGTTTTATTTTAATATATAATAATTTGGTCACCAAAGAATTAATTTTATATACATTTGATAACCATATTTAATAATTAATTTAATCCTATTCAAAACCACTATTACAATGGCTAGGTGATAACTCTCTTATTAAATAATAATATTTTAAAAATATGTCTCATTTTATTTAAACATCATGTTGCAGGTCAATAAAGATAATATCAGTATTGTGTGTAATGCAAGACCAGATCAATGTTTAATTTAAATCAAACTAATAATATTTTTTTCAGGAATAGAAAAATATTTGAAAGATTATATTAATTGGAAAATATATATTTCTAAAAATCTTTGGGAGTTACATTTTACCCCAATAAAAGGATTTTTTTCAATTGAAATTTCTCTTGGTCATCAAAGGATTAACGCTTGAAAATTACTTTATAGAAACCCGCATCTTAAAAGGGTTGATAAAAATCCTCTTGAAAAATGAGAAATGGTTCTGAAATACTTTTCTAGAATAACTCATACTAGTTTTCCAAATAGTGAATCATAGGTGGGAAGTGAAAACATGGAAATAAAAGAGAAAACTAACACCCAAATATAGATAGAGAGAGATATAAAGAATGGTCTTGAGAAAGTTAATGATAAAAAATACAAAAACCTAAGATACATTAAAAAGTTAATAGATTTCATCAAAAGTAGTGATAAGGGGAAACCATTTTATTTTAAGGCCCTTTTCTTAAAGTTGAATAATTTTCTTGAGAAGATATACTTACATGATTTCATTCCATTTAATAAGAATAATCTCACCCTATTGTTATGCCTTGATAAATTTACACTTCATCTATTAATATAATAAATGGAGGTGAATTTTTTATTCCTCAACCACTAACAGATCATAATATCCATAGACATAATGATAATTAATTCTATCAATATTTATTTTCAATCTAAAAAAATGGTTATCATAATTTATCCAATATGAATAAATATTAATTTGTTTAAATGATAAATTAATATATAAAAACTCATTCAAAGTTCAACACAATCCATCTAATAAATTGTTAGCCTAAGAACCATTCTAAAATTCCGAATTTATAAAGAATCTCACTTAATTTTCCAAACTCAACTTAACATTAATCCTCTAAATATCATTAAGAATTTCATAATATTCAAATGGAAAATATGTGAATTCCTTAGTCATATATACTCATAAATCTTGGTAATGACCAAAGTTATCATAAAATATTAATCAAAACATGCATACTTCGTCATTACTTGAATAAGTCTATAGATTATTGAACATGTTCCATAGAACCAATAATGTTGTAAAATCCATCCATTATAACATAAACCACATTTTGAGAAAATCCTTTATTATTTATCAGGTCACAATAACTATTCAATTTACTTTATCCATAATAATCAACTCCTTATCCATACCGAACACCACTTTTTACACTTAAGAACTTGTTAAGAGTTACCTTCCCTTAAATGTAAAATATAATATTGGCGTTAAGTCACTTTTCTAGGTCAACAATTCCATTTAACATATTTTCTTAAAATAACTGATGAAAAATATATACTGAACAATCATTATATATTCCATAATTCTTGAATTTCAATACATAAAAACTTCAATTATTTCACATTATTCATATGTCGTTAACTAAGAATCATTGAATTATTCCTTAGTACATATTTCCTATAGTGTGAAATATTAATAATTTCTTAACATTAATAACCCATTATTTAGTCACACTTCTCATGTTTAACATAAAATATATTATTGGAACATCTCATACCTTTCATATGTTATTTTTAGTCTCCTCGTCATCAATAGTAAACCATTACTCATATAACATTATTTATTATCTTCAAAAACTTTCCCCTAAGTACATATATTTTGATACTTCCTATAATTTCCATATTTAAAAAATTCATCAATTGATAATACCTTAGCGAAACCAACAATCGCATCCATTGTATTATAGAACTTTTTATTTTTCCTCAAAAATATATTTCTTTTTCTCCTTCTTCTCCACACAAAAAACATTTTATCAATTCTTTGACACATTACATTGAGTGAATCTTTCAACATTATTCACAAATAGTGAATTAAATCTTAGTTGCTTTATAGTCTCCACTACCTTAACTATCAATAAACTCTATCATTATCATCTTAGGGGAGTCCAAGTGTTGTTTAAGGTGAACATAATTAATCATGTTCTATGATAACTAATTTGGAATAATCATAATATCCTTCACTCTAATCATCAACCCATTTAGCTGCTCAATAGAAAATTTTCCATTAGATTGAATGTTAACCCAGTTCCTTATATTTCTCATCAATGACTAAAACCAGAAAATAGAGTGAGATACTATAATCATAATGGGAATCCTAATAATCATGAGAATCACTTAAAGTATGTCTAAATTAGGACACATTCTTCTTTAATTCTAGATACCTTAGGTTTATACAATTTCATTAAAATCCATAAACTATTTAAATCCTCCATGATGGTTAGTAATGATTTTTTAAATTCCCAAAGAATATCCCCTATGAGTTTTGAAAACATTTTCCCAGCAAGGCCCATTTTGTGTGTAATAGTTCCCAATATATTCTAGCTAAATATAGTGTTTTGCGAGTTTCCCCTAGGTATATATATTCCAAAGACATATCCACATGTAGTATCCAGATAAATATGAATTTCAAGGAAACCACTCACTCTATCCTTTACAAAAATTATAGTAAATTTTTTTGTACTTTAACTCGTACATAGACTTATCCATACAGAAATCCCTAAACATATCCATATAAATATCATCATAGACCACACTAAATCTTTCTTATCTTAGTTTAAAAAGGTTAACTAAACCATTCCTTTGATACCAACTATAGAAACCCAAGCTTCTTGTACATGAATATTATATATTTTTAGATGAAAATTCAATACATTGAAAAGATAAAATCCTAAGGAATATAATAGTTTAGTGAATTTTCAATCATGGAACAAAATATTATTAATTTAGTGAAAGATATTTAATGTCACCCACAAAGACCTTAACCTTTTTCACTCTTCACAAACATTTTATACTTATACCTTTCTTCATAACCTAGGAAAATGAATCATAAGAAAAGGTGAGCTTATATGCTCAGTAAGGGTAAATAGAGGAGATACGTAATCATAACATCGGAATAAGGGTATGACAACATGATAATAAAATTTGAAATCCATACCCTATATATCAAAGAACATAATCTTGAGTCATTGAATAAATATAGGTAGTTCAAAAGAAATGAAGCATAAGGGAATCAAATAACATGATCCATGATAGAATAACATTGGCATAAGAAATTGAATTTTTGGAATACACATAAGCATAAAAAATATTATATCCAGGATACCCACCAAGATGTTCATAATATGTTAGGTTGGGATTATCACTCATATAACTTCTTTAGGCTTGTTCTGACCACACATGTTCCCTCCTTTTCGACCATGGGTTGACTGCATGTGTACCCTTATCTTTGGTATTAGGCTTACTACCCATTTACCATATTTTTCTGGAATGGTCTAATCACCATTGTACCCTCCTTTTTGGTTTTGGTCTAATCACCTTTTTCCCTACTTTTTGATCTTTTTATAAGAACAAGTATACCCTCTAAACTCATATAGAATTTATGATTACCCAATGCATTGAAGAACTATCTAGCCACACACATCTTGTAATCTATAATAATCTCACCCAGTACTATCAGGGGAACCCCATCATATAATCTATAATTGGATTTCTCGACACTATATAGGGTGACACATAATATAATCCATAACAGGATTACCATGTGCTATTTGGGCCACCGCATCATATAATTATTTCCTAAGAACCACAACATGAATAAAGTACAAAGAGCTTTCGTATCACCATAAAAACTCCTAAAAACAATCACTATTTTTTCATAACCATATTATCCCATTGAAAATAAATGGGATTTTTTTAAATCTCATTAGAACATTATTAATCCATAGAAATGAAATGGGTTTCATAACAATCTAAATGAAACATGATTGACCTATGGAAAATAAAGGGGTTCCATAAACATTATTCCATCGAAACAAAACCCATTTAGAGAATGAATAAAAATGGTATCCTTGGATAACATCCCACATAATTAATAGGAAATTAAAATGGATGTCATATTAGAGGGAAAATTTTTTCATAATTATCACTTAAAACATTTCATGATGAAAATATACTTTCCTCTATGAAGAATCGTTTTAAAATCTAAAATATTTTGAATTCATTTTTCTTTGAAAATAACCTTGAAAACAGATAAATGATGCTCTGAAACTTATTAAGAAAACTTTCTAAAACATAAAAAAATTAAAAAACTTTTCCTTGAAGATTAACATAAAATATCATTTAAAAACAGTTTTTGAAAATATTTTTGAAGAACATTGTTTTTTGAAGAAAATTTATTTCTTGACTGAAGAGAGAAATAAATTGAATTTTATTGAAAACATTTCCTTAACTATATTAAGTACCAAAGAGTGGAAAGTAGTGCCATTACATGAAGATATCATTAATAATAAGAGTATAAAAACATAAATGAGAATTATTGAGTGGAATATCATGATATTTCTACATCTTATACTATACCATAAACAATCTCGTTGAATGATGAGATTGTAATTTAAAATCTTTACAACTTTGGTAATAATGAATCATAAGACCCATGAAGGAATAAAATAAAATGAAACTTAAAATATTATAATAATGAATAATTAATGATATTAAAATTAAAATGGGATATATATATATATATTTAAACATTATGTAGGAATATAGGTTTATAATATAACAAACGTCTCAAAGAAGGAAAATTGGGACAAAAAACCCCTTACAGATTTGTTCACTTTTGAACCGTAAACCCCATGAATGATATATAATATAATAGATATGTAACCCAAAATATTTTTGATTATAATCATCATAATATAAAATCATGTGTAGTATATACACCTCATAAAATAAATACATAGTGAATGTGGCAAGTGTCTTTGAGAAAGTAATGGTAAGACATAAATCCTTTACCTTAAGTGTTGACTTCCATTTTACTCATTAAACCATAAAATATAACAAATATAAGTTTATTATAAACATATTAAAGAATAATAATTATATACATCATATCATATGTGATTTTCTTATGACTTTTTATTTTCTGTTTATTAAAAATACCAATTTAATGTTTTTTTCTGGTAATAACCATTTTGTTTTTTGTAAATGTTTTTATTGGTTATTTTTGGTAATCTTAATTAGATCATGGTTTCCTAATATATATAATTTATACCATGATATAAATATCATATATATTCAGTACATATTTATTTATATTAATCCATAAAATTTAGTGATAGAAAATGAAACACATCGTTCATGGAGACGGTTGGTTGTACATGCGCATGAACGATGTTTCCATTTTCGTATTATATTCAATGAAAGAAAATAAAATGATATATATATATATATTATCATTATTGTATAATTTTTATTTCATTTATATAGAATATTTTCATTAAAATATTCCTTATAAAATTCCATGTAAACCGTGAACAAATCACATCACTTCACGTGGAAGTTGTCCTCAATACACACGAATGACATTATTTTATTCCCAAAAAATTAAAAGCATGGAGGTATGTGAGATATAATAATTAAGTAATCATAAAAATATCATAAATATTGTAAATTTAATATATGAAATATAAATCTATCATTTTGTTCAACTATGAGAGGTGGTAATGGAAAAATAAAGACATCGGTTCGCGAGGTGGTAGTGTATTGTATATACAAATGATGGTTTCATAACCCATTTAATAGAATATTGAGTTTTTTTTTGTTGTACCATTAACAAAAAAACATATTAGTATATATAAGATATAAAGGTTATCATATAATCATGGTATAATAATAATTGAAGAAGTTGGAGTATGAAATAAAATAAATATTCTCAATGAAGAACAATACCTCTTCTTTGGGAATTCGCAATAGGTTTAAACTAAATTATTCCTATGATGAATTTATTCACAAAATAATGATTCTATAATGAGTTTTAAAAAATATGTATTTATTTATCTAATTTTTTTTAGAGGTGTGAAGAATGGGGGAGAATGAGTACTGTTTTATTATCGAGGAGAAGTGACATTCTTGTAAATACCCAAAAGTATTCAAAATTGGGTGGTCTCCATTACATCATGTGCCTCAAAAATTAAAAAATAATGGACTGTAGGTTTTATTTAGTCTATAAAAAATTCCAAAAACACAAAAATAAATACATTTTTATCATATTGTTTTTTTCTTTAAGTTTACTCAATTTTATCCTTATAGTTTTTACCAAGGTAACTTGTATATTTTTCTTTACCTAAGTAATTTACCCATTAAGGATAAGATAAAAAATAAATTTAATAGATAATTTAGACACACTAAATATAAATATGAATTCCAATTCATTAAATAAAAAACACATGGCAATGAAAAATTAATTGTAATACAAACGCATGTCATGTAAAACACCTCATTTAAACCTTAATCGTGTTAACTAATTTTAACCATTTTCTCTCATCATTATGATCACAAATTAATATAAATTTTTTAGAAAATATAAATTAATATTATGTAAAAAATATTATCTATATTTCAAAAAATTATTCACATAGTCTGTAGAATTTAATATAAAATTAATCTCGTAGACTCAAAGAGAAAGCGGGTTTTTAAAGACAAAATGATCAACAATTTACAAAGCCTTTATATTCAATTTCAATATAAAATTAATTCCAATAAAATAAATAAAAATAAAATATGTATAGTTGAACTAATTATAATTTAAAACCATTTTAAAATATAATTTTACCTTTAAAATAACTTAAGTTAAAAGATGTTTTTTAATAAATAAAAATTTTCACTATTCATGGAAAGAAGAAACTTTTCATATATAACCCAAAACTTCACCATAAGAAAATTTTTATATTACAATTTTAAAAAAAATTATTTTATCAAATTAATTGAATAAAATTTTAGAAATTTTGTTTTAGAATAAGTGTCCCATGAAAAGCTGAATAAACTTTTTTTAGAAGAAAAAAATGTGTTTTAAGCATAAAATTGGATTTATTCTTATTTATTTTCAATAAAACACATAAGATGAATGTAAAATAGTTTATTGCATATATATACTATATAAATATCATTAAAATAATTCTTAAAAAGTGTTTTGTTAAATTTATTGGTATAAATCACACTTGTTTAAATAAAAATAGTTTTTTAGAGAAATATTTTCTTTTTATTTTCAAAAGGAAATTATTTTCATTTCTAATTAAATGGTCACCAATGAATAAATTTTATATAAAAGTGAAAACAATATTTTATTAAATTATTTAACTTTATTCATAAACATAATAACTATAGTTATGTGAAAGCTATCATATTAAATAATAATATTTTAATAATAGGTCATGTTTCATTGAAAATCAGTGTTGCTTGTAAATCAAGAAAATATAAATATTTGGTGTATTGCATTCCAAAATCAATGTTTCACATAACTCCAGATATAATTAGTTTTATTTGTAAATAAAAACATTGAAATATTAAATTAATTGGAAAAAATATTTCAAAAAATATCATAGTGTTACAATAACTTTCCCCTTTTGTATGTTAATGAATTCTTATATAATTTCCTTAGTTATTTTTAGTTAATTATGAGAAATATGAGAAATGATTCCAAAAACCAATGTGATGGTAATGTAAAGTTTTCCCTAACGATATGACTACCCTAATTTTAAACGAATTTAGACATCTAGTGATCATTCCAAATAAGATATCTCAAATTATGATTAACAACCGGAACATAGTTTAATATCAAAACAAATACAAGAAGATAGGGTTGCATCTCATGGAAGTTAGAGTGTTAAATATGAAATCGAAAACAAGATTAAATTTCCTATAGGTCCTAAATATGGGTAGAGGAACCAAGGAAAATTACTTAATAGAACAAGAAGATTATTTATGTGTGAAAAAGAATCACACAATGCAGCTAATTGCTGAAGAAAAATGACTAGTCTTGTTAATAAGATGTAGGTAAATAATGTTTAACCTAAGTAACAACATATATTTCAATTTCATATATATGGGTATCTTGGTCCTTATCTAAGTTATTTACTTAATATATGGATTAATTACTATGTTCCCCTATTGGGAAAATCATTGAAGTGGAATTATTGAAGTCCATAGGTGTTGAAACTAAAGAATCATAATGTTAAAGTATTTTTATCAATGTTTTCATAGTTATAAGAATCATAAAACTTATAAGGATTGTTCTACTGTGGTTTTTCATTAAGGATTTCTCAGAATATATTGAAGGGAAAAAATGAATTAGAAGTGTGATTTAATCGTAAAGAGATACTTTATTGAGAAACACATGATTATGGAGATAAGAATATTTGTTATGTTATTTAGGTTGAGGTAATTATAGTTAATTAAGATTAGTTAATTTTGTGGAAAAAATAAGCTTTATAAAAGATTTTTGTAGTTAAAAACTTATTTTACGGTTAATCTTATTTTGAGGATGTTCATTATATTTTTTTTAATTTTATTGAAATTATATTAAAACAATTTTATAAAAAAGTATAAACCAAAATTTGGGAGACAAATCATTTTATTTTAAAAGGTCCTTGGGCTTGAACCCAGAACCGAAGGGGGATAAGGGTTCATCACTTACCATAAGCATATGTAATGTACCGATTATTATTATATTATTTTTACTTAAAAAATCAATGGATAAATTTTAAGTTGATTTTGGGACACATATTAGAGGTTGAAACCCATTTAAATTTCTTATGATTTTGGGTTGATTAATGATATTTTTGGAAAAATTTTATTGAGTTCAAATATATATATATATATATATAACATGTTGGTTTAATATAAAGGATATGTTTGGGAATAATGATAAAATTTTTTTGGAGATGTAAGATAAAGGGAATGAGATAACCTTTTTGGTTAAATCATTCATTAGTGTTGAGGTTTTTAAAGTTATTTAGGATATAGGGTCACTTATTTAATAAATGATCTATATTAAAACTTTGGTTTTATTATTGAACTTTTGAAATTAATACATTTGTATTCATTTTGGTTATTTTATAACATTTAGATAATCACTTTAGTTTTAATAAATATAGGATGAATATAATTTTACTATTTTATGGATCAAACTATCCATTAAAAGTTACTTTTAGTTCTACAAACACAAAACAATTCATTTAATATGTTCATTCCTTAGAGAAAGCGGAGAAGTGGAAATTGATCAATGCTCAACTAAAGGTTGAAATTGTGTTTAGGAAATGAAATATATAAAATAAGTATATTTTCCAGTATAATCTATCTTCATATTAAAATAATCCCTCAACTCTAGGTTAAGGATCATGAAATAAAAAATTTATACTATTACCATTATATGAGATGAATCATTGGTCTTTTAATTGACCATAGATTTATGGTTTTTAGGTTGTTAACATTCTATTTATCATTCACTTTATTTGGAACTATGATCTCTATCAATACGCAAAATTATTTACACTTTTCTTTCATGTTAATATATTCAATTCCTACTATTTTTTTCCTACTTGGAAACCAAGTCGTGGGTTATTCCAAATGTCATTCGTATTCCACTTCCCTTGTTTAACATGGAATCTTTGTTAACCCTTAATACAATGTGTGTTTTCCACAAATTAATTTTTATATTTCAAACTAAAAAATGTTCAAATTGTGAGTTTAAAATTTATTTAAGTAGGGTAAAAAATAACACCCTTATATTTTAAAAAACACTATGTTTTATAGTGTATACATCATGCAACCTTGAGGTTAAAAAAACTACGAAATATTATTAAAATATTACTATTTAAAAATGAACATTATAAACTATACATTAAAATTTTTGGGTATTAGTATAATTAAATAATTTAAATATATATATAATTTTTTCAATCAATATAAAATTATTTCTAAATTCTTAAGAAATAAGCATTCGATTTTTAATAAAAACATTTATTTGAAATATAATTTTTCTTCTAATCAAATAATATAATTAATTTTTGAATATTTTAGAAATATTATTTTATAAAATTAAAATTATTTCTGGAATCATAATATGTTCACTAAATAAGGGTGAAATTTTGGGATTTTTCAAAAAATAATTATTTTTCAGGGAATAGTGAAATTGTCGATTTTTGTAAATCATTCATTTATTTAAATAAATTAAGTAATTTAAAATTAAAATTATTATTTTAATTTTATTTAAAATTAAAATTATTATTCTTTAATTATATATAATACAAGTAACTACATTTAAATCATATTTATACTATATTTTATCATAAGTATATTTTTAGTCATAAAATCTTATTTTTTGGGAAAATTGTTTTAAAGTGAATAATGTTCTACCCTTTTAATTAATGAAAATAAACCCTAATGAGTCATGATTTAAATGCAATTTAAGGAATATATATATATATATTCAAATAATGTTTATTTATATTCATATATTTAATATAAAATCATGTTTTCCTTGAAAAATGCATTTTTCAGAAAATCATTTTTTTGTCATGATTATGGTATTATTTTAAATTAAATTCTACCGATTATATGAATTTAATTTTATAAAATGGATTTAATATTTTTAATCATCATAATTTTTATTATATAATATGGTAAAATTAATTTTTTGTCATAATAATTAGTAAATACAATAAAAAAAGTTTATGTGGTAAAAAATTATAATTGTTAAAGTGAGTTTCCATAGAGGTAAAGTGGATAAAAAGATTAAAACATGTTTATTATTACTATTATAGGTATTTATCATCATTATATATTATAAAATAATTTATTATTCATTTTTTTTGAGCACTTGACATGAGGGTGAAATCCTATTGTTTTATAGTTTTGGGTATTTACAAAAATATCACTCCTCCTCAATTATAAAATGGTACCCCCACCCCTAACTTATTCGCCCCTATTAAGACATTTGGATCAAAAAACCCCTGAAAATATCTCCTCCCAGAACTTTTAGAAATATTATATAACTTTTAGTCATCCCAAAATACCAACATTAGGTGCCTTAATAAGATATCCAAGAATGTTCATCTAAGCGAATATAGTCGTCTTCACTGAGCTGCTTGATTTTTCAAAAAAATCAACCTTAAATTATGGTTTAAAAATAAAAATATAATAAAAAATTATATCCTATATACTGACATGTTATTTTTTAATGAAATAATATCCACCCATATCCTCTTCCATCAAATGGGAAATGAAACCATTATTCATGTGTACAGTAGACAACCTCCTCACTAATCGATGTAATTTATTTTCCATAATCGCCTATCAAGGCTATTTAAGATGATATATTTAATTTTTATATATTTTATTCATAAAATATTAATACCTATTGATAATTAATATATCATATACACTCATAACTTACCATCCATAGAAAAATGATAATGTCTTTAATGTATACGGTGTATTACCACCTCACGAAGCGATGTGATTTATTTTATTATTATCATATCACATGGATCGCATAGGTAAGTGTATTTAAAGAAACAATATGTTATTTATTATATTATTATCATTATTTAAATATAAAATATAATGGTTCTTATCTCCATCATAGTCATTGAAAAATGGAAACATTACACATTCGTACGTACGACCTATCATCTCCATGATTGTAACATGATTTGTTTTTCATAACCATAATTAATGGTTATTCATAAAATTATAATTAATATATAAAAATGATAATTATTTAATTATTATTATTGTAATTAATGTTATGGAATAATTAACCTATTTAAAATATTCAACACATCGATGTTAGTTTAAAATTAGGAACTAAGTTTCCTAAAAAACACCCAATGTGGATATAATAGATTAAGTAATTAAACAAATCATAAAAATAAATCAACTAAATAGTTCAAGTATAATTTATTAAAACTATAAAATTTCTATAAGAAAAAAATAATATATATAATTTTATAATATAGGATATGAAATATATACATGGAAAATTTGGACCCAAGGTAAGGGTTTCATCTCAAAACATCATTCTTTAAGATACATGTTCTTTTATTCACCTAATTTCTTATAAATTGTGAATATAGAGACCCTTTACATATTATGTTAGGAATTATTCATACACCATGATATTTTAAGTACCAATTCATCTACTTTATTCATGGTAGTTATGATACAAAGTTATGAAAGTGGTAAGGGTTTATGTTTCAATATAATTTCAATTGGGGTTATTTATGCTTGAATTTACATCGTAGTAAATTATTTGATAATTATAAAAAAAAACATTTAGTTTTATTTTCATATATTTATTAATTAAATTTTCAATAGATAGTTCCATTTTTTCTCTATTTTGTACTTCAAATGATTAAGAAACTGTTTTTATGAAAAACTGAATTCATTTCTTTATTCAAAAAAATTCCTTTTTCTTTCATGTCTATTTTTTTTAAATCAAATATTTTTTTAATATTATAAAAAATATTTTTTAAATACATGTTTACCCATGTATTAATTTTTAACATATGTTTTTAAAGTAATATTCATTTTTTTCGGAACAAGGGATTTTTTAACCTTTTTTACAATAGTTTCAAAGGAATGATTCTTTTAAATTATACAACATGTGTGGAATTACCAAGTATCATGAAAAGTAAAATATATTAATATTGATTTATATGTTTACATGTTTATTTTTAAATAAAAATTTGTATATTATAATTTAAAGATTTTAAGACTTTGAATTAGAGATTTCAAAGTGAAAATGGTATTTTTATCGAAAAGTATTCCATGTAATATTTTAAAGATATTTTCCTCAATGATGATAACCTTTGATGTTATGGATTGATTATAAATTATGTATATATTTCTCTCACATATATACCAATATTATTCTTCCTCACTTTTATGGGATAATGCATGCCTTTTATTCATCTCTCAAAGGCATTTATTAAGAAATTTCTTTTTTTTATTATTTTAGACAAGATTATAAAACCAATTTTCTTTACATAGGTAATTATTATGTTATTCCTTATAATCGATTTAATTTTTATGGCACACATAAATCATGAACATATTATTATGGTTGTGTCCATATAATTCTAGGTGAGATCAATCTAACTTATACAACGAGTTTGCCGAGATATAACTCCAATTCATTGGGTAATGTTTTTAGACTCATGAGACATTAGTACGAGATTAGGGTGTAAAATTAATCCATTATGGAACTTTTTACACTATGTGATATTTTCTAGTAATTTATACTTGACTCATGCTTATACCATGTTATACTGTTTTTTCAAATTTCTAATGATTATATTATATTATGATACCATGTTCATTATGTTATGCTTCAATATGATTACACATAATCCATGATTTTTTGGATATCATGTTAAAATTTTGACTCTCACATTTTGTTTCCTTGTCAGGTTTATTCACTCACTAGGATTTTTAGCTCACCACTTTTGACTATGTATTCCCCAGTATATCCCATTAATTTTTAGAATATATAATGATTTAAGATCTCATTATGGAGAGTAAAATAAAGATGTTTTATTTTATCCAAACATTAATGTATTATGAACCAAGTATTCTAAGGAAACTTGAACTCATGATATTTGGGATATAATTAATTTATAGTTCTGTTAAAAATCATGTAATAATATGTGTAAAGGCTTGGGTATCTATAATTATATCAAATAAACATTTTTAAAAAATACTATCCATAGTAAACCATGTTTCCATATAAGTAGAGTAAATTAGAGAGATAAGTATTCACCCCATCCTCTGATGCACAATCCAGATGGGTGTTAGTGATTATCTAGTGAAGTGACTTTAAACTACCAAAGAAATTACCTTGGAGACACTCATGTTTCTTCCATAATTTTAGATTCAAATCCCCTAAGAGGGTGTCCATGTCAACATGAAGTAATAGTTCATCCTATGACTTGAAATGGTTTAGGTGATCTAATTAATAGGGGTGTTTCTTCTTAAGATGGTGGAGGGATATCCTTAATTTTTGGCTTAGGATTGGTATATATTCTTCCTTCAATGTCATAGGAATTTTTTACAGATTTTTGGTTATAGTAAAAAAATATCTATATTCTAACCTCAGTTAATTCTTTCCATATGACTATAGATATTTATTTAATCACATTAAGGGGTTCATAAACCCAACCTCACAATAAAATATATTTCATGAGAATTTTATTAAAATGAGTGAGATTAATATGTATCTCCTTAGTTATATCAAAGGGTAGATGATCTAGGGAAGGTAAATTTGATGAATATTTCCCTAAATTGCCTTCTATCGTGGATGATGCATTATTGATTAGTTATGAGGAACTCAATGTATGTAGACATGGTTTCTTGAGTTCCACTCAATATGAGGGTAACATTAGGGTAAATTAGACATAACTAATATAGTTAGGTTGAGAAGATAAATCATTTTTTGTAATACATTCTCCATGATCATTGTCTATGGGTCCTCCATGGTGGATTCTCAATTCAGCATCATGGGGAGGATCTTCATTCTATATTATTTCCATATCACAGGGATGACCTCAATAACATATTTTATTTAGAGGACCTTTAGGGACATCATCTAAGATTCCATGGAATGTAACTCTATAGTAACTAATTTTTCCCTTTGTAGGTAGGACCATCACTTTAACTGTTTTCTTTATCATAAAATTAGAATCTATATTAAATGATATGGGGAGGACCTCCAGAGATCCTAAATTTCTTTTTATAGGGAAGAACTTTATAGTCATTGATTTTTGATGATTTATAAATTGGTTTTATATTTATTGGGTGATCTATTTATTGTAAAGAGGACTTATGCTACTAACATTGTGAGGATAACATTATTGACAATTCATATTTAAATGAGGATGATATTCATGGTAGATTCTCTTCCAAGGACTGACTAAGATACTGGGTTTTATCTACTAATGGGGATGAAACCAATGATTGATGATGTTATAATTATTATTGTGAGGAAGGCATGCACAATTTATATGCTTTCTGTTGTGGGTAAGGCCTTTAAGATAGATTCTCTAAGGAGGACCTCCATAGTAATTGAATATAGAACTCTGATGATGAACTTCATAGTGGGTGTTGTCCATAGTTTCTGATTATGTAACTATAGGGATGACCATTGTAATGAGTTCTTTGGGGAGGACCTCTAGAGTTTTAGAACATGGAAGTACATTGAGAACCATCATAGTGGTTTCTCTAGGGAGGACCTTAATAGTGGGTTATTTAGGGAGGACATTCATAGTGGGATCTCTGGAGAGGTCCTCCATAGTTGTGTGTAACAATAAAATGGGGAGGACCTCCATGGCCATGGTTTCCTTTTACTAATTACAAGTAGATGGTAAACCCTTGGGACACTATCATAATATGGTGATAAGACACCCAGATGTCAATGTCCATAGGGGCATATATATACTCCTTTTTTTATTACTCATTGGGATTCCACCATCTAGACATTCTTAATCAAGGGATTGGGATTAAAACATAGATCATTAATAGGGTTGTATAATGTGGGTAGTGACCATCATGAGAAAGAAAAATTCTCATATTATCCTCTGTTTCCTTTGAGATATACCAAATGGGTTAATAGATATTAATGAGAACACGGATATGATCATGGTCCTAATATTTAGAAGCCATGTTCCCTCAATGGGTCCTCCTCCTAGATTTCTTAGTTTGGAAAACCATGGCTGGGATATCATATAAATTTACCTCAACATATTCCTTGGGGATGAGGTTGTGTGGAATGGGAGATGATGGTGATTATCCAGTATAATTTAGGGAAGATATTAGACAATAATAGGCACATAATCAATTTATTAATCCACATATCTAATGAAGGTATGTATTGATATTCTCTAAGTAGATACATATGATGTAGTTTCATGTGGAATCTTAGTCTCTAACTTCCCTATGGCCTAGTATGGGAATGATGTCTTGTGATACTTTGTCATATTTAGTTGCTCATGATCTACCGATCAGTGCATCATCCCAAAAAAAATCAAGTAAACTAATCACATTAAAGATTAAATTATTTAAAATTGGCTAAAAACATTTCAATTCCCTTTCCTGATCCACTCCCAGACATTTAGAGTCAATGCGAACCTACTTTTAAAATGTAATAAGTCATTATAAAATAAAATCGATGCTTTGGATTTTCTTTCAATAAATAGAAGGACAAGTTGTATCATCACTTAAGCATTCTTATTAATTATTCCATCAATCTTGTATAGGTTTAATACATACTCATGAAACCCTTTAAATTAAAAATATAAATTACCTTGGTTATGAGAGCGGTTGATAATTAACATTCATTGATGTGACCATATGTATATATCAAATGTTCTCTACCTTTAATTATTATGGTTTACTATTTTATGGTTTAAAGACACACAATTAGAAACTATAAAATATATAACCATCTAGAGTGGAAATGGGTGTCATGGATTTAGAATTGGATAGATGATAAGGGATTCCTGTATATCCCTATGAAGGAAATCAAAGCCCAAATAGTTCTATGTTACTTGATGGGACATGTTATACCTTTTAACATTATGTGACAAGGAACATTATAATTCATTTTGAGTTCATAAATTAATAACCAATGATGTGAATTTTAATTTAATGAATCTATAATATACTAAAAGTATTTTAACATCATGTGAAATAAAAAATGTGCTACAGAGGTTATTTTCATGTAGCTTGTACTTCTATGTGAAAGATGCCCATAAATGATTTCTGTGGTGCTTATGAATGATAATACCTTTTTGGTCTATCTTATATGTTTGTAACTAAAAATGAGAGGTTATATTTAGAGCTTACACATACTAGGAAGATCAAGATTTTTATATCTCATTGATGGGGAATAAGAATAATTTTAATAATGGGAATATGTTTGGGGGTTACAATGAGTATGAGGACCAAATATACATATACACTTATTCCTTATTGGTGACTATAAAAGGAAGGAAATTTAGACCCATAGGTAATATGAACCAGTGGGGAAGGGTTGATATTAAACCCAATTTGACGCCCATATATGCACACCAACATCTTATTTGATGGTAACTACACAAGAAATAAAGACTAGACTCATAAGTAATATAACCCAGAGAAGAAGTGTTTTGGTTACACAAATTTAGAGACCCAAAATATGTATCTCAGGATATCTATCCCATTAGATAGATGAATTTAACTTGACTATATTCTTTAAATATATAGACACTATTTTGGGGAATCCAGGATAAGAATATTCATCCTTGTGGATTTTACCAAAATCTTAATGATAAGGAACCTTTTTAATGATGGAATACATGATTTTTAACTCCCTAAGAGTCCTATAGATTAAGGAGAAAAAAATGGAGTGACTATTATATGATTATTTATCCCAATTATCAAAGGAATACATGAATTAAGGCAAGGAATCAAGAGTGCATAACTGAGTTATGTATTTTAGGAGTTCGTGGAGGAAGTCTGAGTAGATGGGTGGATAAATAGGTGACATGGGTGAACATAGAACCCATATAGGTGACTCGGGTGTAAGGGTACCCAAGTATGTGACATGGGAAAAATGATAACCATATATTTTACCTAGGTGAAAGGGTGACTAGGGAGGTGACATGGGTAAATAGGTAGCCATGTACTTGACCTATAAAATTGAGTAATTAGTTATGTGACCTTGGCATGGACACTTTGAGAAGACTTGGGTGTGGCTACACCTAGGGAGAACGTGTCATTACTCCACTTGGGGTGATCTATTAACCGTATAAAATAGATAATAGAGAATGAAGACTAATATGAATTAGATACTTAGTTGAATATATTCTTAGTTGGATGACTTATGGTAGGTGATCATTCCCTTTTCAGGGAAAATGAAGTGTGACCCCTTTATAAGTAGTTATGCATTGTGATGGTTTTTCATGGTTTCTTAGAAGAACCTCTTAAATAGTGTCATTTACTTATGCATTGTGATGACCTGGTAAAAGTGTTTTTATAATGTAAGTAACAATTAAAATACATAAAAACACTTCCCTTCCATCATTTTCCCCTTATTTTAGAGATGGAACTCATATATAGTAGAATATTGGAGGTTCTGAGTGTAGATTTATTTTTCCTAGGTGTTGTGTGGGTCTCTCCATTAGGTTCATTTCACACTACTTCCTACTTGGTCACTTGGTCCACTATTGGTGTCCAAATTGGGGGTATATGGTCCAAATATAGTGAATAAGAACTCGGTAACCAAGTAACTAGTAGTAAAAACCCAAGGTACACATCTCTATGGAATATGATGTAAAACGTGTGCATGAGGTAGGTCTATGTTTGAAGTGGGTTCAGTGATTTGATAAACAACGCACACTGGTTCTTTTATGAATAGGGTATATAGGTGCTCCAAGGAATTGGTTATGAGTAACTAAGTACCTAGTTTTCCCATTCTATGAAAACTTATTCAATAATTTCGAATAATATATATAATTTCCCCTTTTATAAAATCTAAGAACCAATAGCAGTTAAAGGAATAACACCATGATGATACTGCATATGATTAATTGTTTCGTAAAGATAAAATAATTAATTCTATAATGATAGGGTTCAACCCATGATTTGGTTATAAATTTCAAAAAAATTGAAGTGGTTATTTATGTTATGAAGATCACACCACAATGGGTAAGTCATGATTATTTATGTTCACAGTACTTTTGGGAAGCTATAAGTTTACTCCATGGTGGATTTGAATATTCCATAGAGAATAAAATTATTCATAATTCATGTGTCCAAGATAATTTGGTTCTATTTCTATTTAAAAACCCTTAAAATAATATCTTTATGAAAACTTATCATTCAAAAATTATTTTAGTGGTTTATTTTTGTTAAAAAATGAAAATTTTTCCCTAAGAAGAAATGTTTCGTGCAAAAATGATGTAAAAAATCCAGGTTTCTGGTGTTTTGATATTGTATCTCAATAGATGAATCAATTTCTACTCTAACTTGTATTCTTAAGTCTCAAAATTATATCAATAGTTACTAGAAAATCTATATTGATTTAACATCTTTAATTAAAGCGGGGGAAGTTGATAAATGTTTTTATAGAGTTATAAGAATTTATTATTGATTGAAGTTAAAATATTTCTCTTATTTAAATATTACATTGGGGAGAAGTATGTAATTTTTTGGGTGGTTGAAAAGTGAGTTCATTCAATAGTTAATAAAAAGAAAAATATTTGAAGATTGTAAAAGGAGTTGATACTCCTCTATAGAAATATTGAGTCATTTGGTATATTGAATATTATTGTATTTTTATATTTAAATTCCATTTTTTGATTGTGTGGGTGGTTAGAACATTACTCAAAAGATGGTTGTATGTAAAATTTTTTTGATGATAATCCCTTCTCTTTATTATTCATTATTGTGTTTCAAATTCATCATGTGATCTTGGATTTTATAGAACATGTATAGGATGTATCCATTATTTTTCAATAGTTAACCATATAAATTCATTTTTTTTATTGTGAATGTTCTATTTAAGTGTGATTCTACTAATTTACATGATTAACTTCAATAAAATTCTGTAGAAAAAAAAAGATGGAGGTTGTAATAGCAATCAATTCTAATGATTTAAATGATCTTGAAGGTTGTTTAGTAGTGAAAAATAAAAGAAATGTAGACATTAATTTACCCCCATGTATCCTAATATTTCCTAATAAGTATTTAAATCTATCCATACCTTATAATTTTTATCATATTCTTGTTTTTCCTTCAAATGAAATTGGATATTTGAATATTAGAGGAAACAATGGTTCTCTATTTTTTTAACCTTAGTGTGTTGTGCATTTGTTTCACAATATATCACCTAAAATTTAGGAACAGTAAGAGTATTATAATATTTTATAAAAACTATCACATATGGAAGGATAGTAAGTAGCCATATCTATTATCAATATTTTTGGATGTTCTTAATGTCTATAAAATGGTCATGTTCCCCATGAAGAAAATGTTGTAATAATAGTGTTTGATCAAAATAACATTGAGAATTATAGTTAAGATAAGATTGTAATTCTTTCATCACTATTATAGAAATAATTCATTAAATTCATTGGGATTAAGAAAATAGAAAGGAATATCGAATAATATGGAGATGAAATATAAAGAAAATATAATGGTAGAATAAGCTAGATTACATATTTATCATTTAAAGTAGGAAGATATTTGAATGTATGATGACGGATATTTTGATGATTTCTTCACAATAGTCAATGAATTGGTGGGAGATAGTATTTTATTGGCGAGAATCTTTAATTTTCTATTGTAGTTAAAGAGATGCTTCATATTATATTAGGAAAATTTAAAAATAAGGTTTTACCACTTAATGAAAGAGATTCAAAAACACTTCTATTGGAAAATCAACATAGAAAATTTGTTTCTTATAAAAAATGGAAAAACACTCAAGAATATGAGTATATATAAAAAGGAAATATCATTTAAAGATATAAATCAAGAAGAGTATTATAAAATTGTAAAAGTTAAAGAGGATAATTCAAATAAGGATAAATATGTGGAGATAAAATTTGATAAATTAATTTCATTCATCTCATGATGTTTTGGAAAGGTAAAGGAAAGTACCAAGTAAATATACCAATAAGATGATTCAAATGTAGAGCTATTGAAAATATTTCAACCAATATTCTGAAACTAAATTATAAATAAATTTATTATAATGTTTTATCTTCTTGAATCTAATCATGGAATAAAAATTATAACTTCAATTATAAAATTTTACCTCCATTGTAAAAGGTAATAAATTCTAAAAATTCAAAAATAAAATTTTTTGGGTGAGTTTATTAATAAATAAATTAGTAATTTAGAAGTTAAACTATAAATTTAAATTTAATCTGAAGATAATTTATTTACTAATAAGGTGAATGGTGGTGATTCCACTAGTGATAAAGATGATGGTGATGATAAAAAAAATCAAACATAGATGAAACTTATGATAAATCAGGATTTGAAGGAATTCCTTGAAAAGATATCAAATCTATAAAAATGAAATAAACCTACTGGTATGTTAGTGATACCAAAAGTCATGAATAGATATTTATAATTTTCCCAGTTGAATCTAAAATATTTCTTCGGTATATCCTATTTTCTAACTTGGATTTGGCGGTACACTGATCAGAGATCAATTTTTGGTAAACCAATTATCTCTCTTCAATAGATCTGATAGATCATTATTTCATGTAATTGGATGTCTATTATTTATTATAACATGATTTATCTTACAATAAATGAAAAATATTAGATTGTTTCATATGACTTGCTAACAAGTAGAACCGTAGTGGCCCAAGGCAATGTACTTTGTCATATAATTCCTTTGATTTCCAATACGTCCAATCGGAAATTCAACTATTTAAAATCATTAATTTTTATTATATATGATGTAATTGAAATAGGATTCATTTTAATGAATAAGTTGATAAAAATTATACTTCAATTTTAGGTGGTAATCCAAATTAGTTGTCTTGAAATACATCAAGTTATCAATCTACTATGCTATAAAATATCTATTTCTAGTTGCATCAACAAACCACATGGTGATTGCTACCAAGTGATATGAGATGGTTCAGAAAACTATCACTAAATGTCCCTCAATTTTTTCATTTAGATCTCATTATACCTTGAATAACTAATCCACTCTTTTAGGATATATAAAATTCACTTTTTGAGTATAGATGTCATTGTGTCCCTTCAATGCTACTAGCCAATCCAATCCTAAGATTAGATCTAAGATGTACATATCTAGGATATAAGGTCCCATAAAAAGTGGAATAATTCAATGGTGATGGAATATGGGTACAGTTAGTATTCTTTAACACTCACACCATAACAGTTGTTCTAATGATAACAATATGATAAATCCTTTTCATAGGTCATCCCTATTGTTTTTCATGTGAAAATAAAAAAAATAATGGTAGCTAACAATGTCAAACAAAATGAGCAACGAGTTGGAATCAAGGATAATATAACCTTGAATCGTTGAGGGACCTTAATTCTTAGTTGGCATGATCATATCATCTCCAAAAAAATTTCAATCTACTCCCATTGATTTATTCCTTTTTCATTTCTGAAATGGTGTATGATGAGGTGTTAAGGTATTCTGGGAACCCCTATGTACCTCAATTGTATGGGTGATAACTTCTCTAATAATAGAATTCTAGTTGAGTATAAGAATCCTGAGACATATAAAACCCATCACTTCCTACTGAATTAAAAAGGTTTTCTTAGTATCACTTGAGAAGACCCATTTCATAACAATTATGAAAACATCTTTGTGTTATCATTCATTTCCTCTTAATATATTCCAACATAACACATTGAAAACAACTGGGTTGATTATTTGTATGTGGTGGGAAAGAACCCAATATGGTGGATTGGTTATCTAGTACTTTATAACCCTAGTAATAGTATTCCCTAGTATTATTAATCCCTACATTAAAGTTATCACCTTTGTTTGGGAGAAAAATTTTGTTCCCTCCACCAATGTTCCAAGTGATAACTTTTTATACCACTAAATATTTTTTCATGATGTCTACGAAATTCTCAATGTACTAAATCACCAGTCAAGAACAAATTTCCAATCACAGACCCACTTCTGACATCCGTTCCTTGAGTAATTCACTAGATTCTACTTATAGTGAAAATGATAAATTTATGTAAACTGGAATACATGCTTCAAAACTGATAGGTTTCCTGGATTCAATTTTAAGAAATATATTATATGTGACACATTGATGTAATGTGTTTTGAATCCATTATTAAATAACTCCTAGAACACATCACATGTAAGGCTATGCTAAATTTTAAGATGAATATAAAGGTCCCACCATTGTTGTTCCAGATCCCTAACCATATACATGGTGATATTTACTTTCATTTTGGAAAGGGTCCCCAAGAAATAAAATATGCTATTTGTCTTATATATCCTCGCTTCCTCTTACTAGGTACCTAGGTCACTGCAAAATATTGATTAATTTTACCTTTGTAATTAGAGTTATAAATCCACATGATGTGATTCCTTAAGTTGATTTCCTTTTTCTATATCCTGGATTTCTTCTGAAATGATTATAATTAGTTTTTAGTTTACTTATGGTTCCTCAGGTGGAATTAAATTCTCAGTACCATCCTCTCGATGATTTCTAAGCCTCTTGACTGATGGAATTTCCCTATGGGACTACAAAACATTCCACCCAGTCCTGTCTTAAAAAATTAATCCTATATCATATACCAGATCATAATAAGAAATATTATAAAATATCATATGAGTGATGTAGTCCTCATTGGAACTATGACACTAAAACATGATACTAGACTCCCAGTAGCAAAACCCACGACAATGAGGTTATAAAACAACTAGCAGTTCTTAAGAACACTTTTTATACGCTAACATCCCTGGTAAATTGAAGTTAATTATAAATAGGTATAATACTTAATTTTTTACATAAATTTTAATTCCCATCATATAAAATCTCTATACCTACCATTCCCGACTGACAGACTACATCAAATTTATACCTTTTCTAAGACCCTGACTTGACCCATTATCTTGGGAATAAATGAAGTGCTATAAGCCTTAAGTGATGTCCTCTTTAAAACAAAGTCTAAAAATAAATTCAAAATTATTAAATAAAACTATGGGGGATGTTTTTACCTCACGTACATATAACCTATAGTATACAAACTCAACATAATATAATGAACATTGTACATGATATACAATATTTTTTTAAGTATGATAGTGAAAAATTAGCACGTATAAGTTTTCATTACAAATAAAACACAAGAAAATGGGGGTCAAACATTAATATTACTCCAATGATTCAAGATATAAAACCCTAGATGTTTCATAATAATAATTTTCCTATCAACTACAAGCCTCAAGAGTATCTATTTTCTATATTAAATGGTATTTTTAATATAAATTTGTTTTAATTAGATAATTCATACAAAATATATTAGTAATAATTTTCATAATAATATAAATATATTCAAATAAAATTCAATAATTTAGTACCATTTCAGTTTAAAATATCAAAGATGACATTTAATTAGGAATTATTCCAACCAGACCCTAAAATAGAGTACTCAACGTACTCCCCATTCCTAAAAATATCCCACCTCAAGTTGTTGATCTTGTCTCAAACTCGTGTATACTATTCTCAAAAATCATAGTTTTTTTATTCTTAGTGATCAAGAATAATAACATTACTCAAACTTGTAGGAGGAAGCATCAAAATGAATTAAGATGAGATACTCCTAAAGAAAAAGGAGAGGATCTTCAAGAACCCAACCCTCAAACCCAACCAGCATGGTTCTTTCCAAAAATAAAATAAATAACATCATTGAGTAACACTGATAATGACCGTAATGGCTTTTTATCCCAAGGAAATTTAATTTTTTACTGCAAATAGAAAAAAATAACAAAATATATTTCTTCATTAAGAGTGAATTGGAATTTATATTTTTTACCCTAATGTTCATTGCACATTTATTTATGTAATTTATATCACCTTTCTTTTATATATCAAACCATGAATCAATTTGACTTATCTCCTAACCAACGTATTCCTCCAATGTTATTAACAAAAAAATAGAAACTATAAAAATTTCAAGTACTTAAAATGAAACAAGATTATATTTAATAAATGGATATAAAAATACCATGTTTGATCTTCTCCTCAAAAAAAAATTAGAACCACTTATGTATGGGATGGCTTTTTTCTCCCTATTTTATAGCTTTTTAGATTATTATTGAAAAAAGTCAATCTTAATAAAAATTATATTATTTTTAATAAATTACTTTAAATATACTAAGGCAATATTAATTACCATATACAGATTAGAATGATGCATATCTATAAATTAATCCCATTGATTTTGAGGTATCCCTTTAGGCACCTTTCCATTAAATTTATGGAGACTCGTTGACGTGACATTGAACACACACCACCGCCCATACTTAAATACCTTCCAATTTTTCAACAAACTTTTAAAATTTCATGGACGCCTAATTGTTTCATACCTTTTAAAATGGAAAAGAATATACATATTAGATATGTAAAAATAATTATACTATTGTTTTATATGCATATCATATAAAAACTATAAATTTTTTTATTCACTTAGTATTAGTTTTTTATAAAAAAATATTATTAACAAAATAATATTCTTCTAATGGAGAGGAATATATCTCCAAACATGATATGTCAAGGGAGGGGGAAGCCATATCACTTGTTAACTAGACCAATATCTACCCATATAAGCCCTCAAAATCATCTATGGCACCCTAAACAAGTTAAATGACTGAACAACGTTAAAATTTATTTTCCTTGAAACATTTAAAGTATTATTGTTTGTTTCTGTATTTTTATAATTTGGATATATTCAATAAATATATCCAAAAATTAGTATATATATGTAATAATCTATATTTTGTACACTAATAAATAAACTTCAATAATGGCATCATATTCTTGGTAAATAACACCCTCTGCTTCTCAATCTAATCCCTCTGACATCCCTAGAGAAAAAATTAATTCACTACAAGTGTGGTGAATAATTAATGAATATGATAGAATATTAGATGGAATCAAATGATGAATGGGGGAGAATACCAAGATTAATGAGTATACCTAATTTCAATGGGATTATATCATATGGGATACTTGACATTGTAGGAGTTGGGGAAGATTATCTCGTAATATTAAATCCATTTTCTCTCAGCATTCCTACACGCAATAATAATATAAAACAAATTAGAACATTATATATAATATAAAATAAGTAAATTACTTTAAAAAAATTTACTTATATTAATTCATTTAATATATATTAAATAAAAAATAAAAGACATGTTAAAGGAGGAAAAAATATATAATCAATTAATTCAACCTTGACCAAATTATTATAATCCACCATAATTAACATGATTACATCATCTTCACCCTACCTTGAAATACCGACTATTTTTTCTTTGTATTATTTTTCAACTAAATTAATATATACCACCTATTAGGATATCAATTGATTAATTTATATTTAAACCTTATACTCACCTATAATTAAAAAAGTAAAGTAAAAAAATAAACACACAATATTTTTACATGGTTTAATGCATGTATAAGTGACTACATTGTTCATATGATATTAAAATCTAATTGGGTTAAAACAAATGATATTTTGTAAAATTTTATTTTAATAAATTTTTGGAAAAATCAAACAATTATGAATATATTCAAATACAATTTCAAATATATAGGAATAAAAAATATTCAAATATCCATTGAATGATTACATGAGCAGTGAACAATATACATGAGTACTAAACAATGATGACACATCAATACAAGCTCACAAGACATTATCATAAAATTCAAATATAAAACTTGATAGAGTGATTCTTATAATTATAAATAATATAATGAGAACAGAATTTCCATTTTTAAGAGTACATATCTTGAATCGAAAGATCATATTGAGAAAATTTTAATTGATAAAATAAATATATAAAAAATAGGTAAAAAAGCTATTAAACTAGGCAATAAATATGTATTTTGTAGTTGTGGTTGAGGGGAAGGGAGGGAATTATTTTGAGTTGGGTCAAGGATCAATGTAAATAGGTGGAGATTCTAGGTCTAGGATTTAGGGGAGGGGAGGTAATAATCAAGTGGGAAGTGTATTGAGTTATGTTTTCAAAGGGAGGGGTGAAGTGAATTTTATGTTGATAATAGAAGGAAGTATGGGTCTATGATGAGTGAAATTATGTATTTATTGGTGACGGATAGAAAAATCCATTACTAAACATTGATTTAGTGTATGTTGGTTAATAAATTACCAATAATAATTAACAAATAGTAGTTTGATATAAATTACTAAAAATGATTCAATTGATATTCGTTTTTTTCTTATTTAGGATGATTATATAAAACTGTTGTGGATAAAACATAGAAAAAACCTTATTTTGTTGTATTGAAAAGGTAACTTTTTTCAATTTTGAAATGATAAAAAAATTCACTAATTGAGTTTGAAGGGTGTAAAAAATTTGTGTCATTGATTACTTTATTACCTTATACAAATATATATGAAAAATATTACTTGTTGAGAAAATTTTCAAGATGTTCATATGTCAAAGTTGTAAAGAGATAAGATTTTTTCAACAGTCCAAGAGGTGAAGATTGTTAATTTGTTATACAAAAAGGTAGAGATTCAAACTTCTTACCCAATGGAGCTTATCCATTAAAATATCTATATGATTGTGAGGAAGAAATCAAAAAAAGGATCTAATATCATATATTTTTTACTACACCCCTTTTAAATGAATTATATTTATTAAACAAAAAATGGAAGTATTAAAAAGATTTCAAAGTTTGAGAATAAGTGGATAGAAGGGGTATTGTTTGTCTTTAAAGATAATTCAAATGGATAATGTAATTGAGTACATAAGAAATAATTTTTATTCTTATTAGTAAAATTATGTTATAAAACATGATTTTAGTACACCATATACCAAATAATAAAATGGTATCATTGAATAGAATAAAGGAAGTTTGGTGTAGATGGGTCAAACAATGTTGGTAAAGTATAATACTTCATGTTTCTTTTGGAAGAATTTGATTGGGACATCGGTGAACATACTAATTAAAATATACTCTAAAGCCTCTATATTGTATTTTATAATTAGGATATATTATAGGGAAACCTTTTTATTAGAATCATATGGTATGATACACTCTAATAGTCAATAATTGATTGGTGTGTGAATGATAAGAATTATCATTCAAGTAATCTTTCACATTGGATATCATTATTATAAAAAAAATAATTTTATTAAACATATGAAAGATTCAAGATTTCATTCATATAATGAATACATGAACATATATAATATTAACTCATTCATAATTTAACATAAGAGTAAATTATACAAAGTCTCAAGAGTTCTTCCTTGCCTTAATTATGGAAGAAGTCACCATGAGATAGTTTGTTGTTTGAGCCTGAATTTCTTATAGATAAATATCCCACTTCCCAAATCTTTATTCTTCCCCCTCCTTTACCTTATGGGATACTATAATATCACAGAGTAAATAAGAATTGAACCCATTCATTGGTGATTTGGTTTGGACCATGGATACATGAAGGTGAATGGATTCTAATGGTACCTCTTAGTGGTCATATTTAAACATATAGATAAAGATAGTAGTGGTGTAATTCTTCTTTGAAAGGTACAAAATGTTCTTATTTATATATATATATAATTTTTGTTTCATTCAAGGATGATCTTGCGAATTTTTTTTTAAATTGATTCATCTTCCTTGAATGGGTGTCATAAAATCCTTAAAAATATATAATTAGTAACAGAGCTTCAACATGATTCATAATTCATGATATCATGCTTAAAAATGAAGAAAACATGATATCATATGTGTTTCAAGTTTTATATAATAAAATATAATTGATATTTCTCACTATGGATGGTTAAATTATTTTTGATATCTTAATCTGTGATTGGACCATAATAAACAATATGCGATATTATAGAGTGTGATTCAGAGTAATCCTCCAGATTTCACTATATCATAGTGTATAATATAGGGTATCAGAAGATATGACGGGGAAAATATGAATATTTAAAATAGAGTGGTGTATCATCCAAATAATATAGGGTATATCATAAGAAATGAATCCCATGTGCCATAGGGTTAATCATATATAAGTTGTGAACTTAGTTTATATTACAAAGACCACTACTAGTGCTATATTTATACCATATTGGTCCATGTATGATAGTTTTATTCTTCTTTGGACCATTCCATATGTAGTAATTGTTAAGAACCAGTGGGTTTCTCATATGCTAGCCATCATAGTCCATCACAACCATATACTGTCAAATGTAAAGTATGGTTAATGGTGGCATAAAGTGATATTATGAGTTGTTTTATCAATCAAAACTTATGATAAGGATATATCATGTCGTATGACATACTAAAAAATTTATAATATTTCAATTAAAAATTTATTAAAATAATTTATAGAATGTTTATAAAGTATGGGAAAATATATTATCAGATATTTTTTAAATTTATAAACTTTTATAAATTAATTAATCATAAATTTTTTATAATTAATTATTGATTGATTATGAAATATTTTATAACTAAATATCCTTAATATTGTTTGTTAATATTAAATACCTTTAAAATATATGGAATAACTTATACTTTATATATAATAAGTTCATGTGGAAATTATAAGTCAAATTTAAAGTGTTTATGAATTATAAAATAAAAAATATATAAAATGGTTTATATTTAAAATTATGAATCATTAATAATTATTAATTTTAATTTTTCAAATTAAAGGACTAATTTGAGGAAATTATTCAAACCATGTAAAAATGAGTTTTGAAAATTGATTTTATTATGGTTTAAATAATATAAAATTTGTGATATTCTAAATTTTTACATAATATATGAATAATTCATATATATACAAAGTTTATACATAATATATTATATACTTAAGTATAATTCCATATAGAGGATGATATAAATTATTCATAATTAAAATAAATATAAGGTTTTAGTATTTATTTAATTATGGAATTTCAATAATTCATGGATAAATTATAAAGTGATTATAATAGATTTATTTTTGAATTATTAATAAATATTTATCTCAGGATTAAATATATAAATTGTTCATTTACTTAGTATGTTCCATACTTTATTCATGAATGTAGTTATTATATTATGAATATATATATTTTTTGATGTTTTAAAATACTTTAATAAATTTTCATACATGCATCTAGGAGTTACATGCTATAGATAAAAATTGATTTAGTTTTATTCTACCTTGAATTTGGATTATATTATTTTGAGATCATTAATTAAGAAGTTACAATTAATTTATATATATGTGGTATTTAAATTATGTTGAAATTTAGTTCTCTATTTTTTAAAGTACCCTTGGGTATATGGAATTTGGATTAGACTGCTAATTGGCCTAGAGGCTTATGCCGTATCAAGAAAAGTGGGGGGCATCTATGCAGTGCTCTAAAATAAATCTTGTAAAGATTGTTGATTTTATATGATTCAAATATTTCACATTACTTTTTTTCATATACCTTATGCATTATATTAATATGTATATGTATAAATATAGTTGGATTTTAATTTGTATTAATAGCACAAGCTATTAGTTGTATAAAATGTTTCACATTAATATGGTTTGAACATATTGATCTGGTGGAAGGAATAATATTTCAAACTAAATCATTACAATTATGCATATATGTAAATAAAATAAATAATATGAGATGGTTAAATTAAATTCCCTTTAAAAATATTAAGTGTCAGATTCTATCTAAATTAAAAACATTACAGGAACTCAACCATTGAGCTGGGTAGGTCCTACCAAAGTTGGGTGCCCCTAGATTATATTGCATAAGGATTAAAAAGTAATGATTTGACTTTAAGAGTTAGGTACCTCATGTTTTCAAATTTTATTTGGGTTACACTTAACTAGGAAACCCTAAGAGTTAAGATACCGAAGGAATATTATTAAGTTAATCCATAAAATGGATTAGAAAATGAGTCAGATACTCAATAATATAAATGTTATATATGAAATGACTGGAAAGATGGACTACTTAAATATATAAGTAGTGAGAAAAATTCCTAAGTAGACACACTAATTAGTAAAATATTTATCTTGTCCCACTAATAGATATCATGCATTTTATAAAATGGGAATTATTTTAGTGGAAGTATAATTAATATAAATCCTTACATGGATCTGAATTTTCCTTGTGGAAAGGACAATCTATTCTATAGTTTTTTATGATATCCTTGTAGCAGTCCATAAATATTTTTCTTCCTCTCTTTGTATCAGCATTTGTGGGATGGTCTCCATTAGTGAACGTTTAACAGGATGTATCTTAGATAGATCTTGGATACAAGCTGTTGAAACTTATCTCTCACAACTCCGTACTTTTTTATTTTTCCAATCTTCTTCTCCCTTAATAATCATAATTTATTGGGCCTCCTTTATCTTATCACTTGATTATAGTGGTGGTACCACCTCTATTTTCATGGTGTTGGTCGATGATCGATGTTGGTGGTGTGTGGGGACTCCCATACTTCATATCTAATTTTTTCCAAATCTAGGTACCTTCTTTACTTCTTCATTGTTATAAAATTTTGGAATGAATATGTTTGGTGGATGATGATGTATTTATGTCTTTTAGGTTTTTAGGTTCTGATGTCCTTGGTTCATAACATTGAGGTGAGATCTATATGGAAACCAGTGGGGGTTCACGAAGGTGTTTGTGTGTCTATCTAGTTTTCTATCGTCTATATGTGACAATGGTGCTCTGGATGATATTGGGTGTCTCCAGTCTCAATCTTTGGAATGGGATAGTTTTTGTGTTGAATGTTAAGTGTGGTATAGAGGTACAGATATTCTCCTAGACATTAGTCAGGTTGGGACAGTGGATTAGTGGTATCGGTTGTGGTTCTATTTGGATCACGATCTGGTTTTTTAGGAATTTTAATTTATTAGGGTATATATTTATTTTAGAGCACTAGCCTTTTCTTTTTTGCATTTGAAAGGTGGTAAATCATTGTAGGTGTTGTTGGGTTAAATGCCTCTAAAAAAGGATGGGTGTGATGGTACCCATCATTCATCTATCTATCATCTTTTTTGATGGATGGGTGGGAAAATTTCCATTGACTTTTGTATAGTGCATTCATTATGGTTTTATGTTTCATTAGGCTGACATTGTAGTGAGTTCCTTGCATGCTTTATCAATTGGGAGACTCAAAAGAGAAAAAGGTGTGCATCCACCTTTCATCTATATCTACTTTATATGTCAGTATTGGTTGGAGGGATGCTCTGCCACATTGTGCTAGATATCACTGTGTAGCATATTGTTTAAGGGTCACGCATCATAATATTCTGATTTCACTATTTCATTGCCTTGTGAGGAGATTATTAGGATTTTTTCTAGTGAGATCCTTGATTTTTTCCTCCCTTTGGACATTTTGAAATATTATAATATTAGGGTCATGTTTCTTTAAGGATCCATTCATTTTCTTATAGTGGGTTCCCTCTTTTCATAGTTTTCAAAAGAGTTCCTCTTTTTTATGTTCAATAATGTTGGCTTAACCCTAAACCTTTTCTTAAAAGATATAATTATTTATTAAATGAATGTAAAAAATCACACTTAACTAATTAATTATTTTATTTAAGATATAAATGGAATCATCATTTTACAATTTTTATTATAAATCAATATTAATATATAATAAGCTTAATGATAGAAACTTCCTATACTAGTCAAAAATGAATAATTGTTCATAAGTTGGATGAAAAAATATTTGCGTTATAGTTATACCTTCCAGGGTGAAATAAAGTTAAATTTATTAAACCAATTAAGATAGATGTTTATGATAATCCTAGAATGATTCAAATTAAGTTTCAAGGTAATTATACGGAAGATGAACTAAGTTACTTTAATCACCACTCATATATTTAATATGATTGATTATTTTAATGAAATAAAAAAATTGAAGGTTTATATTAAGGATTCTTCTAGGTTTGGATTTCATTCAATAATAATTAATGAAAATTATCTAACAATGTCAGTGACATCAAGAAAATTTTTCCCCATTTCTCAAAGAGACTTTGAAAGATGAACGATAACATGTGATGTCCATGCACCTGTACTATATTAATAGTGAAAGTTGATTAAAGTTCAAATGATATTTTGAAAATTTGGTTATAAATTAAAAAAATGTTTCTTAAATATATTTATTCAAATTCATTAAAACTTAAAGGTGGGGTCAGGAAAGAAATAAGGTGATTATATATTATATAAATTTATCTAAGATTTCTAAAAAATAGGAAACTCTATGGAATGTTCATGTCAGGTATTGATGTTATAGAAATAAATTATTTGATTCTGATTGAACATGATACCAACTATATGTTTTATAAGTTTTGTAAATATAATGGAGTGTAAAATCAATGATATAGTTAAACAAGATTGTAATTTTCAATTACATAATGAAGTAAAGGGATTATAAATTATAGATTTGAATGTAATGGAATATATCAAGCCCCTCTAGATATTTGTAAATGATGTGTATAATTAACTTAAAACTACTATATGATAAGAGATATTGTTTGTTAACAAATATTTTTTATGAAAAATATGATTATATAATCATGTTTTATGATTCATCATAGTGGATAAGATACTTGAAAAGAAGGTACAAATGAAATAACCTTTATCCAAGATAAAATTGTTTATCCAAATTGATTTTTTAATATAAAGATATGATCCCACCACCCTTAAGTTACATGTTTTTGAAAGTAAAATATTTATTTCTATACACCACAATAAATATATATATTACAATATTTGATATATATACAATAGTTTACCAATTAAATATTACCACATAAAAAAAGGCGGTATTTCCTAACACAAATTTTTTTGTGTTCCTTAGAATGATATTCTGAATAGAATATAGTTTCTAAGAGGGTATTCATAGTATGTTTGGATTTAGTGAAGTAAAATGATTAAAAAATAAATATTATTATAAATAAATAAAAAATGAATGGAACATAATATCCTAAAATGTTTTTAGTGTGTTGGTAAAAAATAAATATAAATAGTTTCATTGGTTATTAAAAGATTTGAAAGGAAAAAATTTATAGAAAGGGTTCCAGGAATGATAATGATGATAAACATAGAAATATTACTAGGTTGAAAAAATAATATATTAACATCATAAAATTGAATTTTATGAAGTTAATAAGTTTGAACAGAATTTTTAAGGAGTTAAATATTGGGAATATGATTTCTATGTCTCTCTAACACTCAAAATATCTTTCATCATTGTTGTTACTCACTAACAATTTTTTGGGAGGATTTTATCATATGGTTACATTAATATGTGGTAGGAATTATATAAGTGATGTAATTAATTTAACAAAACCAAAGAATTGTGGGGAAAAAAGATGGGTCAGTCAATCTATCCATTGTGATATGATGATTTAGACACTTATGTATAGATTTATTAAAATTATTAAAGGATTTAAGAACAAAAAATATATCATATTATAAAAAATTTGTCCTTAACTTTATTATTATTTCATGTTGGCTATATATACTCATGAAGTAAAATGGTAATTAATCTATCAGATTATGTATTTAGGTTATCATTAACCAATATTATTCATGGAGTTTTGTAGTTTTTGATTGAATATTAAAGTTATCTTGAGTATAATTTCATATAGATATACAAAATATGACCTTGAGGCACAAAAAACGATTTTATGTGATGGATAACCCATGAAATATACCACATGGAATTCTATAAACTATGTATTCGGTATATTAAGGGTGTTTGTTTCAAATATATATTTTTCTAATACCTATGGTTGGTGAGATACACAGTATAATAACATTTATACTTTAATGTATTTCATATATAAGACTTGAGGCTTATCTAATCAAGTTGGGTTTCGGTATTTTATTGATAATATCTTTATTTGAAACATAACCAATATATGGTTTTACTCTCATATGATGAGTATGACATACGGACCCTCAATTAATATATATTTAGGAAGTGTACGACCATACCTATATAAGATATATTTTGTCATTATATATTAGAATAGGGGTATGCGATGTGCTCATCCATGATATTGAATGACATGTGTTGTACCGATTGACCTTTCTAGTCTATTTTGTTCCTAATGGGGTGGATATAACACTAAATGACAGGGTGAATTATAGTCTAAAACATGACTACCAATTTCCATCTCACTTTAGGTGTAGATAAATTGAATGTCACAATATTTGATCGCATTAAAATATATCTGAGTAAAAAATTAAAGTAATTGAAATTAAGTTTAACAGAAGTTATATATTTAATATATATAAAGTAGTAAAGATATAAGAATATAAATCTATTGGTATATAGACCATTATACAAAAAATGTAATATATACAATATAAATTTAAAACAAAATGAAAATTGAAAAAATGTGTGGAGTATCAGAAAAAATGTGAATACTACTAAAGGATATATTTACCAAACTACTTCTTGTTTATAGAAATCCTTCAAATTTATCTCATGTGTTTGGAGATTCAATAAACCTAATTCAGATATCCCTTTTCCAAGATCTGAACATCCCCTACTAAAAACCATTTAAATATTATTAGTGTCTTATAATCATATACTCCATATTCATATCCCTATAATCCCTCGATCTCACTAATTGGATTCAGTTGGCATCAACACTCTGAGTTTTATTGGTTGTATCCCTACTAAAGGGTTATGTCTTCCTATCACTACTAAAACTAAATCTCAACTATCAAAAAAACCAGCTTCAAGATAGAAATATCTTCATCTTAAAAATATAAAAATTATAATTACAACTATAAAAACATAGATCATTAAGAATGAAAACCTCACACACTGATGTCCTAAATAAATCTCTTGAAAGAAAATACAATCAATAGTTCTTAGCGACAATTAGATGATTCATGGATTCAAGAATATTGAAAAATATTCAACTTTATTACATAAAACTACTTCTATTCCACAAATCCTCGATTAGAATTTATAGAATATCATGTAATAAACTCTAATGATTGGATTCTTAGTTCTATAGGTTTAGTTTAAATAGAATTATACATTATAATATATCATTTGATGAATCTAGATCAACTTCTATATTCTAATGTGTTAAACCATTATGTACCATTTCAATACACACATATGTACTTTTATATGTATAAACTAACTTTTTCCCTCAGAACATGCTAAATTAACATTAATCCATACATCAAGAAACTTAACAAAAACATTTCAAGTTAGTTCAAACTCATATAAAGTGTATTGAGACTTTCAAAATAAAGGATATGAAAGTTTAATTTGAACCAATAATCTGCCCCTTTTTAATAATCACAAGACACACTAGGAAATTGGTAATTCTATCTATATTTTATTATAAAAACTCTATGTTCGATATGATAAAAAAAATTATAAGATTTATTTTCTCCACTTTTTAGTTATAACTAAATAGCATGTCAAACTCCAGCCTTAAACTAGGAAAACTTTTGTTCCAAAAATTTCTCCCACTTTTTTATTTTCAAAAATAAATCTATAAGAAATGAAATACAATATGATCTTGTGAAAAATATTGTAAGATAAATAATATTTGATAAAATAAAATTATTATTCTTAGATGTTCTAAAATTTCTCCCCTTAATAATTCAATTTGTTCCATTGGTACTTCAATGAATTTTTTAAATATTTATTATTTATGAAACGTTCATTTTATGTTATTTTCAAAAGAATGAAACTAAAAGTAAAAAATAAATTGAAAATATACCTTTAATTTTCCAATACCCTCACTTTGGATTTAACATCCAAATATAGTAAAGTCTAATAACTCACCTTTCAACTTAATTAAAAGAAACATTCCCCAAAAAATGTAAGATTTTTTGTAAAAAGATAAATCATAAAAAAATCACTCATGTATCAAAAGTAAATTTTCAGACAAATAAAACAATAATTATTTTTATAAATATATCAGAATAAATTAAAATTTTATTCTTTTGTAATATTTTTAGTCATTATATTTTCTAACTCTCTCAACTTATAATCATGTCCCTATACTTAATTTTTCAAAATTAACTTCAGAATAATAATATCATCCTTCTATTCTTTTAGTTTTTTTCAGGTTCCTTGATATTATAATCCAAATATTCCAACTTATTTTTTTATCCAGCTAGATTCTGGCTTCAAACATTAAAATATTTATCTTAATTACTATATTTAATGAAATATGGATCAATATCCTTTCTCTGGGAATAATTCATGTTTATTTGGTTATAAATTTCATATTCTTAAAATTTTCATACATGCCAATTTTTAAATTTTACAAAATTGGAACTCACAAAATTTATTGGAATTATATGTTTCCAATTTAATCAACATTTATTAATTTAAGATATACTTAATAATCTATGAAACTAGAGTATATTCATAGATTTCTTGAGGATGTTTTAACTTTGAATCTATAAGTGGTTGAACAGTTATAAGGTTAAAATTTGAGTTCATATACTTAGACACTTAACCTATATACTTCTCAAATATTCCACTTATTAAACTATCCTCAAAATAGATTTTTTAAAAAATTATTTCTATATTTAACTTTAACCTTTTAATTAAACTTGGTACATTATAGTAGGTCCTTCTCTCAAAGTGTGACATTCATAATTTCATAATGGTATGAAGATATTACTAGATCAAATTATTCTACGTAAATTATACCTTAACCAGTAGCTTCTAGAATTATTACTTTATTTAGTTTGAGAGTATTAGCATCCCTTTTATGGGTAGGGAAATATTTTATGGAATATTTATTAGAAAACTCAACATCATTGATATCTATAGATGAGATTAAAAATTAAAATTATCTTGATGTAGAAGAACTTTTAGAGTATGAGGAGTAATATTTCATCTACAAGAGTTAGAGGTGGAGTGAATCAAATCCTTAAATCTACGATTTTTGAGGTATTAAACTCTTCATATTTTATTAGAGGTAGTAGAACAAGGTGTGGATACGAATCCTCTCAAGACTCATTTAAAGTCTTCTTCATATCCTTATCTTTTGAATGTATTAACCTTCTCATTGGTGTCATTTATATTGGTTTAATTGATTTCTCAATGGTCACAGGAAGAAAAGAGATGTTGTAACCTATAATATTTAAAGAAACTTTCATTTCATTTTTAAGCATCCTCTTGGGATACTCTTACATCTTATTTTTTTATTCGTCATTCCTTTAAAATTTGGCTCTAAACTTTTCAATAATCTTTTTAATATCATCATCTGATCTCAAAATTTTGGAATCATACCCTCACTTCTCTTTCTCATGGGTTTTTTATGAAACATTATCCCATTTTTATATCTAATTATCTAATATTTTATGAAATATTATTTTTAAAATAAATTTAATTCCTTCGATATCTTTTGTTACATAAAATATTGAGTTTAAATGAACTATGATTTACTATTAGAATATTATTAATGTGACATTTATAGCCTATTTGTTGGATAAGAGGGTATAAATAGGAATAAATAAATTATGAATAACGTATGGTTTAAACATCTATAAAATAAATTAATTTCATATCAATTTAATAGAAATTAAAATCAAAATCATTTGAAAGTAAAAGAAATATTTTTCTAAAAAACTTTTTTTAAGCACACAATATGTTTTATATTAATAAATTAAATTATTAAATATTTGTGAATCATTTTAATGAAATTTAAATATAATATTTTGAATCATATTTTTTACAATTCATTTAATATTTCTTCTAGTCTTACAATAAAGATAAATCCAGTTCTGCACTTAAAAAAATTATTTTTCAAAAAAGTGGTTTCATCTCATTTTGAAAACTTATTTTAAACTTATTTTTTCCAATTTTAGAAAATTAATATCAAAAATAGAACTTTATTTTTAATATCAACATCTAAAAATTATCTTAGGGTGAATTTTTGAAAATTTTCGGAAAAGATTAATTTATTGATGAATATTGAAAAAAACTGATTTTTATTGAAAACAACCTTCTAATTTAAAGAAATTACCTAGTTTTTTAAATGTTATAAAGGTAAAAATATTTAATAATGTTTTTATTGATCCAATTTATTTCATTTTAATCAATTTTTTGTTTAATTTTTATATAAAAAACTTTTTATACTTATGGAAGCCTTCCCTTTGGAAAACTGCTTTTCATCACATCTGTGAGTTTAATTTAAAATTAAATCAGGGTCTTATATAAATTTATTTTTTTAATATGGATTCTATATTTTGAATAATAATATATAATATTAGTCAAATATTCCAACATAAATTTTTTCATAATAAACAGAAAAAATAGTAAAAAAATTAATTACCTTGTTTATGGTTAAAACACGTTTACCGGGAGTGAAACAAAAATATAAGGGTATGTTTTCCTGTTAAAATTGTCCAAATCCTATTTTATGGAAATATGTTGAACTTATATTATACAAAAGATTAATATATTTCCAATTTCAAGTATTTTTCTTTGGAATTTATTTATCATTATGGATTCTTTTAGGAAATTTCCAAGTGTGTTCCCTCCCCCGCTTATAAATGGACTTGTGATCTCCTATCCTCTCCACACATCAAAATCTTTTTGGTTCAACCAATACATTCCCAAAACCCGTTTATACATCCATTTACATTTCTTATATTCCTTTTTTATCATAAAACCATGAAAGGAAGGATTTAGTTATAAACCTAAGTAAGTTCTTCGAAGAAGGGGTATAGTTCATAACCAAGTATTTTTGTTTTATTTCTTCTTATGCCTCCATAAAATATTTTCCAAATATGATGAAATAATAATAAAAATATCATTAATATACTAAAATTTTATTATTTTAATGTAATAACCTATATCCATATCCTCCTCCATCAAATGTGAAACTAAATTGTTGATCGTGTGTACGGTGGACTACTGACTCACAAACCGATATAACTTGTTTTGCTTCACCACCTCTCAAGGATGGATATAATGATGTATTTAATGTATATATATGATATTTATGAAATAATTATTCTTATTTAATTATAATATCACACCTAACTTCTTACCTTAAATTCTACTGAAAAATGATAACATCGCTCGTGCATATGTGTAGACAATCGCCACCACGGAGCGATGTAATATGTTTTTTATTTTATTTTGAAAAGGATGGTAATAAGGATATATTTAATGAATATATATAATATATATGATATAAAAATTAATCTATAAATTTTATTTATTTTATTCATTTATTTTATTCCATTCATCAAAAAAACATCGTTTATGCATACGTGCGGCCTACCATCTCCATAAACGGTGTAACTCATTTTTATATCTCAAAATTTTATGGATAAATACAAAAAATATATATAAATATATATATATATATATATAGGATATTTATATCATGATTTAAATTATGGATATTATTTAACCAAGATAAAATTATAAGGACCAAAACTATTGCACCATACCATATATGAAAAATGAAGCAGTTATCACCCAAAACATTGATTTTAATAAAGAATTTTTAAGAAAATGGTGACAAAAGGTTATCATTAAATCATATATAGTATGATATATATTATTATGGTTATATAATAGTTTAATAATAAACCTATAATTATTATACCAGAGTTTTAAATGTTTATGAAGGAATTCGAGACTTGAGGTATGGGGTTTTCATCTCACTTTTATTTTTTGGGGGGCACATGCGATATATACCACCCGTTTCTCTTATATGGTGTATATAATGCCCATGAATATAGTTTATGATGATTAATATGAATTTTATTTTTATTTACATATCTATATAAGTTTCATTATTTTCGAGGCTTAGGATTAAAAACTTACCAAAGTGGTAAGGGTTTTATGTTACAATCACATTTTTTATTAGGGTTGCTTATGATTAAGTTTAAAATGATGAAATATGTTGATATATCTCTCAATAAAATTGTTCTCTTTATTCTACTCAAGTTATTTCTGTAAATTTAATGTTTTTCTTTCATTTTCCTATCTTTTTTTATAAATATGCCATACCAATACTTTAAAACCTACTTTGTCTCTATTTTGTCTAAAATAATTTATCTTCCATGTTCATGTTTTCTAAACATATTTTAAATAATGTTTTTAATTTAATACAATGATTATTTAATGACATTTTTTACCCTTTTTTACTTTTCCAAAAATGGTATAAGAGTAAACTTTTTTTCATTTTCTGAATTAGGAAAATTTGACTTTTTATTAAAAAATGTGAAAGGTGTCTTTATTGTAACATCTACATCATGAAAGATATTTCTATATATCATAAATAATTAATGATTTAAAGGTTACTTTACATGTTTGGAGGGTTATTTTAAAATAAAATTTAATATTTAATATTTGGTATAATTTTATATTTTAAAAAGTGATTTCTAAATTAGAATCACCATCTTCCTAAAAATATTTTTAATGATATATTAATGTTATTTTTATTCATGAATGGAAACAACCATTGATTATACTTATTATCTACTATGTAAATTATCCAATGATACTATCCCAATTATTTCTCTAGATGTTTTATGGTTATGATGACAAGATGTTTATGGAATCCATTTCCTTTATATAGGTAATACTTATAAAACCTATTTAATTTTTATGGGTTGTGATATGATAAATTGTTTATAAAACCCAATTCCATTCAATGGGTTATGATATGAGAAAAAATTGTGATCTTTTTGCACAAATATTTATGATTTTTAATATTTGATGTGTTGACACTAAATTATATATCCTTTCAACACATTGGGTAATTATGGATATATCATGAGATAAACATGACTAGAATGAGGATTTAACCCATTTCAGTAAGGAACTCTATCCAATATGATAGTCTTGGGAGTGAACCTTGACTATTATGATGGTTTGGGAAGTTAAATAATTCAACTATAATAGTTTTTTGAATGATATTTTAATAATAAGGAAATGATTTTCTATGATTATGTGTATACCTAAAATCTATGTCTTATTTCAAGGTTATGCTCTCATGGATTATATTATTTTATTATTTTATGATTGATGTCTTTTTAACTGACAATATTTATTCCGTGAATCAAGATTATTATCTATGATATGTAAGGTAAAGTTTTTAAATGTTATTCTGATATTATCATACCATTATGCTCATGTTATGTTGATATCTCCATTTTTACCCATACTCAACATTTGAGATCTACCCTTATTGTGTATATTTTACCCAAGATTATGAAGAAATTAATTATCTATGATATTTATAATAAGTCTACTAGTTATGAATAACCAATTGTTTATGTATCCAAGTTTTCAAAGGCACTAGACATACATGATTTTGGCATGGACCATTATGTTATATAATGAATATTCATCTATTAATATGTAATATGTATAAAATTGTGGGTCTATATAGTTGCTATCAAATAAAGGATTCATTAACTATTAGAATCAAGGTTGATAAAACTTTAGTGAGAACAATTAGTATGATCCAAATTATAAGAGCACATCTCAAATCATAGTAAAGAAACAAGTATAGTTTGATTGAAAAACATACCTCTCTAGATACTATAAGTGGATTTGGATTTTTCATAGTTATACCTAGTGGTAATAATGTAACTCCACTTGATTTTAAAATAATACTATATTTAATATCTTACATTGCACTCGACACTGATCTTAAACAAACATCATAATATTATTATTTAAATATAATCTTTATAACCTCTATATTAAATTGGTGAGTTTAAATGGCATTAATAGAACTATAAAATATATATATATATATAATAACTAAACAATAAAAATTAATTGATTTATTCTTAGGAAATATGTACTCAATTTTTGGAAAAGTTATTTTATGCTTTAGAAATATGTTTTCCTCAACAATGGGTTTTCCTGCTTTTTATGAGTAAATGTTTTAATAAATTTTTTGAACATCTCTAAATATTATTTTATAAAAAAATATAATTTTTGAAATCAGAATACAAAAATTATCTTAGGGTGAAATGTTTTAATTTTTCTGAAAAGAATAATTTTCATGTAAATAGTGAAAAATAACGATTTTTATTGAAAAAATATATTTTTTTGTTTCATCCATTCTATTTTTTTAATAGTTTCAAAAAAAATTGATATATTATGTTATTAATAATTCAATTATTTTTATTAGAATCAATTTTATAATTTAATTTGGCAATGAATATTTTTTATACTTAAATAATCATTTTTTAGAAAAATATTATCTTTCTATAAAAAACGGTCTTCATCATGTTCTGCGCACTAATGTTAAAATTAATTTATATGAATTATAGAAATTTAATTTAATAAAATGGAATTTATTTTTTGGTTCACAAATTCAATTGTATCTTTGGATTAGTTTTTTTCCTTTTTCTGGAGAAAATAAAGTTTCAGAGAATAGTAAAAATATATAGTATTTATGAAATATAGAATCTTTTATGATATCGAAAAGACATAGACATAATATAAAAACTTATGAAACTTATGAAAAGACTAATCTATTATAAAATAATATAAAATTATTTTAAAAATAATTGAAAAAATAGAGATTAAAATTTATTCTATAATAAAATATAAAAATCATTTTCAATGTTGACGTAGCGCCCACGCTACACTGGGAAAGTCAAATTTTGTATCCAAAAAATAATAATTATGTTGATATAAGTCATCCATAAACTTTTATATAAAATATTAATTATTATTTATCTTTTCTATGGTTATACATGAATTTTAGAGTTATATAACATGTGGCTTATACAAATGATTGCACAAGGCAAGAAAAGTCAAAATAACACATTAAATGTGTTTTCATATATAGATGTGACCTAAAATAGATATTGAACGAATATAAATATATATTTTATTCATAATAAACTTATATTAGTTATATAAATTTATTTATAATATCAATAAATTAAATAATTACCTTATGTTTCTGTGAAATACTAATACAGAATTAATTTAATTAACAGAAAAATAAAATAAATTATATTTAAAAAATTAAAAGGAACATAATTTTAGATATTTAAGGTGAAAAATGAATTATATATATAGACATTACTTGTTTGAGATATAATAAAATAGTCGTATTGAATTTTACTTTTTTTGTGAGGTTTTTCGAGTCAAAGTAATGAATAGTATCAAAATTGATAAAAATGGTATTTTATGGGATTAATATTTTATTAAATTATTTAAAAATCCTATAAAATATTAAATAAGAACAAAGAGTATAATATATGGTTTTAAATGTTATCCCATGTACATTTATATTCTATTTATAAGCTTATGGATCTAGAATAGTCGGATAATATTTTAATATTTTATGGAAATTCAAAAAGTGCCCCTCTCCTCAATTATAAAAGGGTTTGTCCTCCCTCACTTATTACTTCAACATTGAGCCTTCTAGATCAACTAGGTTCTACTCATTACTCTTCTCAACATCCTTAGATATTTTCTATAGGTTTTGGTCCTTCCAAAACACCAACCCAAGATCCTGTAAGAATAGATCTAATGGATGACTTCCAAAGAAGGGGAGGTTAGAGCACATTCAACTAAGGGAAAGTGTAATGTAAGAGTTATCCATGTCACCTTTACATCTATGGGACACATTCCATATAAACTACTTGTTTCATTTTTTTATTTTATATATTACCCATGAATTCGTTTTTTGGTATATATTATAAATATTGGGGGGATTTATATATGCATATATGTTTATTTCTTTAATGGATATTTTGATTCAAATGATACCAAAGTAGTAAGGGTTTAATTAAAAATCTCATCATTAATTGGGATTTCTTATGTTTAAGTCCCAACTATGGAATATTTATATTCTATGTCAATGTTTTCAAAAAAATGTTTTTAAAAAGGTTTCTAGTATTCTCCTATAATTTTTTAAAGTAATTTTTATCCTTTTTTACTTGTTACAAAAATTGTTATGAAGGAATTTTTTTCATTTTCCAAATGAGGTACTTTATGACTTTAATAAAAAAATAGGAAAGGAATATTTTTTTAACATATAAATCATGGTCATATTTTCTCATATTCATGATGCCTAAATTATTTAAAGCTTTATATATAATATTTCAAGGTTATTTTCAAAGAAAAAGTTTTCCTTTATAAGTATGTATCTTTTAAAAAAATTATTTTAAAATGGAAAGGTTATTATTCTCATGAGTTATTATGAGTGATCTTTCAAAATCATTTTTCCATCAAAGATGACATACATTAATGTTATATATTATTTATTGGAAATATGATCCTAGGGTACTATTCTTATTATTCCTATGGATGGTTTGTGTTAATGGAGAAAAGATGTTTATGAAACCAGTTTCGTTTCCACAAGTTATGTTACACTGAAATTTTTATGAAACCCATTTATTTTCATTTCTTCTTATATGATGAATGATTTATGATTAGTGGAACACATATATATATTATTTTCATTATGTTGAGGATAGAGCCTATATCAACCACCAATTAATTGGGTCTAGAATGATATCTCAGGAGATAAAAAAGACTATAATGGGGTGTGAACCCTATTATCTAAGTGACATTATCCACCATGATAGTTTTGTTAGAGAACTTTGGTATCTATGATGGTTTGGGAAGTGAACCCATTCCATTATGATAGTCTTCATAGAGATTCATGAATACTAAGATGGTTTATGAAGTGAACCCATTCCACTATGATAGTCTTGAGAGTGAACCTTGAACACTAAAATAGTTTAGAGAGTAAAACCAATACATTATGATAGTATTGGAAAAGGGCATTAGATACTAAGGTAATTATTTTTTATTAGTATGTGTATAACACGATTCCTTGACTTATACCACTAATATTATCTCTTGGATCGTGTTATTTGATTCCTTTGTGATACATATCTTATGAACTATAAAGAGTTATTCCATGACTCAATATTTTGATCTATGATATGCAGGGTATGATTTTAAAATGTTATATTCATGTTCTTATTTCATTATTCTCATGTTATTATTATATAATCATTGATATCTCCATTTTCTAACCTTATTGAGAATATAAGATCACATTTTATTTATGTTTCCGTTATATAGGTTATAAATAATGGTTATAATTTGGGTATGTTTAAGAATGGTGTCGTAAATAAAGAAACCTTGGGGTGATATAGATTATTATGAACCAGTTTTTTATTTTTCCAAGACATGTAATCATTTTACATAGTTCTATAAAACTGTAAACCTAAAAGGTTCTTTGTTATGAAAGTGATACAATATTTTCTTTTAATTTTAATGTTTTTTATAGTTGAAATTGTTTCATGTTTATTGGTATAAAATATATAAATTTAAAGATTATGTTTTACCATCAGATCTAGGACCATGGGTTCTAGGCTATTAGAGTTGGTATCGGAGGGAGGTTTAGACAAATTTTGAGATTATAATGCTTTAAAAAGAAGTTATATTAGTAGTTTTGGATACCACCATGGGTATATAAGTTTTAGGATAACCATAATTTTAGAGTATTGGAGACCCCTATTGATGTTTTAAGTAATGGAATTTTAAATAGGATAGTGAAATTTTGGATGGGTATTTGTAACCCTTGGGTTTAACAAGAAGTATTATTTGAGGAATAATTCCTTTAGTTTTTGTGGACATATGCTTAAAAGTATAGGTACCCTTCAAGTTTTATAAGAATAGTGATTTTTAGGTAATTATGGGTTATTTAATTTATTATAATAATAATCATATTATGTAATGTTATTGGAATATATAAAAATATTTTTTAGTAAAAAGAAAACCCACAACTCAGGTGACAAACTATCCAATTCAAAAAGGTCATGGGGAGTAAAACCAGAATCGAAAGATAATAAGGGTGCATCACCTACCATAGGCCAACTTGAATTCTTATTTTTTATGATATTCTATTTTTAGTTTTATTATTTTAGGGATAAATAATTTGTTAATTTTTGAAACACATGTTTCATCATATAGATAACCATGGGATGGGAATTTGATTTGTTGTTAAGTGATTAGTGTTATTTCGGAATATTTTTACTACTTTGCGAACCCTATATGATTATGGTAAATAGAATATTGTGTAGTTTTATTTGAGGAACAATGGTTGAATTATATTTTGAAGTCATGTATAATCTAATTGTATTGTTATGGTGATTTAGTATATTTATTGAAATGATTACCATATCTAGGAGATTATGTGTTTTGGGAAATTACAATATTGATATGAGACTTTAACTGTCATTGATGTGATTTGGGGATAAATTATAAATTTATATTGGAAGATTATGAGATCCAATCCTTCTAATTTTTGGGTTTCAATCATAGTATAGAATATTTTTGAGGAATTTTAAGGATAGTTATTTATTGAATGATCTATATTGAACTTCAGGTATTGCTTTTTAATTTTGAAGATTCAAGTATTTTTTTGTCATATAAAGGTTTATTATTTTTAGAGAACTATCTTATATTTTACAAACCATTTTGGTTTTGGCTAATGTCTAAATAAGGGTGGGATATATAGATATTTGTTTTTTGATTTTTTGTAACAAACTAGAATTTTATCAATGGAATTTCCTTCTTATAATTATAAAACACATAGATATATATCCCAATAAAAACATTATTAAGAATGATACAATAATCATAAAATAATCCAATTATGATGATAAAAATTATAAAGTGTAAATAAATAGAAAATTAGATAACAAAAATGGTAAAATTTGGATCTTCTCAATCCACTAGAAGAATTCCACTCACAAACAAATATATAAAAATAAAACATAATGTGAATAATAAAATATTAATTTTTAAATTATATATATAACCTCAAGTGAAAATATAAGTGAACTATCTAGGTCTGTGTTTTTTGGCCAGATAGAAATCCAAGGGAATTCGAATTTTTGGTGATTACAAGACAAGATATTCATTGAAATGAGCTTCAAGACATAATTTCAAGAGTTGGAACACTTTAATGTGTTTTTTTTTGTGGTTGAAGTCCTAAAGGGTCCCTCATGTGCCTTATTTAGTTTTTGTGACCGTTGGTATCTGGAAATCAATGTTTTGGAGGGTCTACATAGTGTGACTGGTTTATTTGAAACGGTGCGGCCCCCAGTAAAAATTTATGTGACTATGGAGGGGAATAAGATTAGCCATACATGGGCTGCACACAGTTTTTCCAAACCGTTTACCTTTTCTGTATGGTTAGGAATCAAGGTAACTTCTTTGTCTGACCTCAGATTCAAGTGTCACTAATCTCGTTGGACCTCCATCAGTTAGTACTCAATACCTTTTTAGTCATTCTTTGTCCTTCTAGATATTGGTTGTGCTATTTAAGTGAAATATTATATTCCCTATTATTAGGTTCTTCATCCATTGTTCGATGTTATACTAGTCTGATTCAAATCCGAAGATAATATTGGAAGAGCTATCAACTACAAGACTAAGATAGGTGGCCTCATACCTTTTGAAAAAAAAAATTGGGAGTTTATATGTGTCATTATGCTACATGCCCAATTTCTGAGAATCACTTTGAAATAAAATTAAATCCTTGAAGTTCTAGGAATTTCAATTCTAATTAAATATTCATGTTGATGATTGAAAAATGGTTAAGAACCTTGGGACAGAACCACCCCATGGGAGTGTTGATTAGTTGAACTAGATCACCATGGGTGACTCTTAGAAATGGACACCTTTGTGTGTGCCCTTTTTCCCTTTCTATGAGATTTCATTTTTAAGTTAAATTGTAAATCAAATTGATGAATTGGTTTATAAATCAATCTATGAATTGAATTTCAATGTGAATTGTGAATATCATATTGAATTGATTAATGGTATGGGATAGAAGACCATGGCCCTTGTCCCTTGATATGTTAATTCTTAAGAAATCATGATTGTTCACTTTTTTATTGTTTTGCCTATGTGATTTAAATAGAGGGTATTCTATGAAATAGGTTTCTTAAGCATCATAATCTTGTTATAAAGATTTTCCCATGTGATATAATTAAAGGATAAAACTTATAATCTTAGACATGCTTTTATCCACATTTTTAGGTAATTTCTAGATTGTTTTTATTATGGTTTTGACATATGAATAATTAAATATTGAATTAATGTTAATGCCACCTTGAGTACACAAGATGCAAACCTTCTTAGCTTATCCCATATCTTTATCTACCATTTGTGGTGTGGTTTTATATTGAATGTTCTTGGTGTCGAAATTGGCATGTTAAATGATTTTTTATTAAATGGATTGATCAAATGTTATTGATTTGTTGATGTATAGATGAAACGATTTATAAATGGGATTTTTATATCAATGGTGAATTGAGTGGTAAATAAATTTTATGCTTTGAAATATGGATTGATATGTATATTTTAATGTGATATCATTTCTATTTGGAATTGATAAAGTGGATGGGATAGATTCCATGCCCTTATAATTATGCCTTCTGATGGATTATTGAGCTTGAGATGATTATTTAAAGGCAATTCCCTTATGGGTAGTTGAGCTAAATTCCCTATAATATTTTCTAATGAATCAAGTCACATTTTCAGGTGAGCCTAAATTGAATAAGTTAGGGTCGTGACCCTTGGTTTAATTTAATTGGTTAAAATATATTAAATGTCATATGCCTTGGGTGATACATGAATTCAAATGAAGAATCCCACATACAGACTCATTTGTCAATTATAATGCTTATGCCCGAGTAATATTTAGACTCCTGATATAGAATACCAAGTATGGAATCAGGAGGGTATTTACTATTATATACTGAGTGACACATGGATTAATATGAGAATTCCATGGACTAACTCAAAGAGAACTTATTTTATATTTCGAGTGATACCTAGATTCATATGATTATGTCATGGACAGACACAATAGGCATTTGATATATATGTCATGGGTGACACTTGGGCTCCCTTAATGGGCTTCCAAGGATGGAATTGAATGGAAAGGATGTTCTACCATACCTATAAAAATACATGGGTTCTTAAGAGTTTCTCTATGGATGGGCTTGTAGGGTGTTGGTGTATATTATACCTATAGTGATTCTTGGATTCCAAATTTAGGAATGAATAGGATGAGCTCAAGTACGTGAATAAATAATGAATGAAATGTTTTATATGATGCTTCTTCCAAGATAAATCATAATCTTATATTCGTTCTTGCTTATTGAACTATGGATTTCCTATTTAGGAATCCTTGATAATGTTATCACAGGGGACATTAGTCTATGCACTGGGTCTCGAGACATAATATTTAAATGAGAATGAATGGTTAATTTAGCATTCTTATAAATTACACAATCCTAATCATTAAATAAAAGATTTATTTATTAAATGAAAATGATTAAGTGAATTGGTTATAAAATGAGAGTGTGAACTTATAGGATGTTTAATTTTGAGTACTTCCTTTACATGTATATTATTCCTACACATTTTTTGTCATATATATTCAATGACTGATTAGCACATAACCTTGTGTGGTTTCATATGTGGATTATATCCCACACCCTATTTGGTCTAATGTTGGGTACCCAAACAGACTATATGACTATAGGTATTGATAAGGGAAAGTTCCCTAATACAGGTTCATGATTGCTTCCTTGGAGTAGAGAAGCATGGGACAAAGCTGAGGATCGTGATTCTAATTAGGGATCACACTTTTGGTATCTTTGGTATTTTTATACATGTATTATATTTTACAACTATGTACCTATTTTGGCTTCTTTAATAGGAATATTAAATGTATCATCATCATCATTGTATATAGACCTTCTTCTGAGATAATTACATATTCATGTTGTGTATCTTTTTTATTCAGGTTTTATTTATTCCACTACTTAACAATTATTGAAATCACACTATGTTTCACTTTGGTGATGAGATAATAGTCTCCCTATAGACACACATAGGCCCTATCTACTAGTTACCATCCTCTAGAATTTGGGGAGATGCACTTGAGTCCATGTGACCACCAAGCTTGGGGTACTATCGAGTGGTTTTTGGGTCTAGGATGATAAAAAGTGGTATCAAAACATTATTTTCTAGTTTTATTTACTATTTGGAGAGAATAGAATGGGATATTAAGGAAATGAAATTTGGTAATGATTTGGGCCTAGGTGTAGCTTACCCGTATATAAGAAAAATCAAATGTTCATAGAATTTAATAATTATTTTATGAATTTTGACTATTACAGTTGATTTAATTCTACCATTGGGTTTTGAAATTGAATTATGATGTTATTATTGTTAGGATTTCAGTTCTATTGTATTGAAACCCAATTATAAGAGGGTGTTCCATATCATGAATCATATAGTAACTTGTTAGAAACACATTCCATGCAATATGTTATTCTATTTAGGATGCATTTCCTATTTACATATTGTTATGATAGGTGTTTTGATATATGTACCAGGTGATGTGAAATATTTTGTTCAGTGGATAGATAAATTGATACCATATTTCAATTCATAATGAGTATGGTCCCATATGGACCATAAATTTAAGATCTTTTTATTTAATTTTTTAAACTCAATTAGATATGGTATGAATTATATGGGAACCAAATTTTGGTTCATGGGGTGTTATGGGCCCTCATGGATCATAATTTGGAGAACGATTTGGATTAACTTAGGACTTATAGTTTGATATAATGGAAATGAATATTAAATTAAATAGAAATGGAAAAGTGAACTTGGAAATAGAGACTCGACCCAGACCCGACTATTGAGTGGGAAAGATGCAGTATCTCAAGTTTTTTTGGGTGACTGGTCTTTATATAATTCTGGATTTAGGGTTACATTGTGTGATACAGGTTGGTTTTAGGAAGGTTTTGACATGTCTTTGAAATATGAAAATTGATTTTGTTCTTTATTTAGGTGTGTTTTCAGCTTAAAAATGAACAACTTGCCTATGTAGGTAGGTTAGGGATTGTTTCTTTTGATATAACCCATTATGGGTGTTTATGACCTTGATAAATAAAGAAACTGTGATAGGGATTCATTTCTGAAGAACCTAGGATTGGATTAATGAGATCATTATAGGTCACCTTATCTTTTAAAATGAATTTATGTGATAAATTTCATAATTATGATGGGATGTTAAAAAATTAATAATTTTTAAAAGGAATTTCTATAATACTTTCTTATTTTCTCCTTGAACAATTAATTAAATTAGTTATCAAGTGATCTTACCTTATTTGTTTTGGTTTGAAGCTCATTTTAAAGATTTTAAATGTATAATGATTAAATTTAAATCAATGAATGAATTTTAAGTGGATCCTAAAGTGGTTTCCTTTTTTTAAACCCTTATAGGAGGGTAGTTTAAATATCCTTTGAGTTGCCTTAGAATGTATATGTGATGTTTTTCCGAAGGACTTATTATTTTTAGTAAGGGATTAAATGTTAGGATCTTGATCCTAGCGACTTTCTATTTAGCGTGACCTAGATATGGGGTTGAATTTAATTCCATTTTGAAGGGGTTGTCCTATTTTAGTTATCCCCTATAGAGCATGAATTTCTTGATAAAGTTATGACCTTTATGATGTTTGGTGTTTTTCAAGTTTCATTGTACTTTGTAGGACATTAAAATTCTAAATAAAACCCTTTTTGGAGGGGTGGTCCTTGTATATTGACCTTTGTTATGAGAATTATCTTTAATTAATGCTCAGTTCAGAAGGCTAGACATGCCTTGGTTTTGGTCATCCACTTATTAGGTCATGTGAGCCTCTCTTTTTTGCACAGTGATGGATGACTCAGCACTTCATCCTCCAATTTAATGGTTGTAGAGTCAATGTGACTCTGAGTTAAATATTTTGTATGAAATACCTGGTAATTTAATTCATAGAGAAGATAGTCCATGTATAGTATTCAAGATGTGTTATTTTCTTATGTAAACTTTGGGTGGAATGTGTCAGTATACAAATATCTCATTGAGTGTTAAATTAGGTAAAAAAAGGTTGGGTTTAGTGAAAATGTTGTGCCTTCTGCTGATAAGTGCCTTATTGGATCTTACCCAGAGTAAAGTGACCTGGGTGTTAAGGAAATAATGTTTTTCTCAATGCTCAGGAAGAATTTCTAGAGACTCTGGTGCTCTAACTCACTGATATGGTCCATTTTAGAATTATTTCAAAAACATTTGATGTATGTAATTGCAAATTGGAGGGGTGACACATGTATATTTGTGGTGTCTTGATCAATTGTGATTTTGAGTGGTTGGTCTCTTTATTTTCAACAACTAGTAACCTCCTAAAGAGGGGAGAGTCAAGTCAGTTCTAGTTTCTTTAGGTAAATGCTTTCTCAGCAGCACGGTGTTAATGTGGTTGGAAGTGTATACAACCTATAATAAAAAAACATTGGTCTGGGATGGGCTTTAGTGGTAAAGATTGAACATTAACATAATAAATTGGATGGTAAAATAATTGCGATCAGTTGAATGGTGATGTTTTGGTATGTGAAGTCGAGATTTTGTAAAGAATTCAAACATTTTTTGTTCAAATTTCTTCATGTGGACCTCTTATTAACCTCTTAGTGTATTCTTCTTAGCGACGATTGTGTCCCCTATCTTAACAACATCCTTGATGAACTAAGAAAGTATAAGTCTTGCATCATGAAAAAATTTAAGTCTTTGGGCTATTTTTTTATCTCTATAAGAGTTGAGAGTTCATTCTTGGTTCTTATTAAGGCTTGGTTATTCCATAGTGATACATGGGTTCCTGTGTACGAATTCCTTAAACTAACTCTTGGACACTATTTTTTTCCTTCAACATGACCTCCAAGAAAATACTGATGTAGGCTTAGTCAATTATATGATGTGGGTGTCTTAGAATTGTACCAATATCTCACTTATAAACATAGGGTATTTAAATCCTAGAGATAGTTCCTAAGACTCTAGATTTATGAATTGAGGATATCCTAGACATGTCGTTGGGATCTAATGTAATTCTTCAAAATTAAAGACAATTCTAGTGGGTTGTATCTAGGTTACACCTTTGTCCATACAGGCATGACGGTTTAAATTTTCAAGTGAGGGTTTGACCGTGGAACATCACTGGAAGTTGGGTATGGAATTTGGTGAACATGTTTGGGGAAATGCAATATGACTTGGAGGAAATAATTTTAGTTCACTCTGTGATGTGATGGTCATCTAAGTCGGGAATCTTCGAGAATGTTCATCTAAAGGTAGTTTGACTTTTTATCCTTCTTTTTTAATTTATATGGTTGGTTAAATACCGTTTTCATCAAATCATTAGGTGGAGGTGATTGCAGTTTATGTCAGCCTGATATTTTCAAGGAAATTCAGCCCAAATTGGCCTTTACGTCGATGGGTAATTGACTATTTAACTATTTTATAATCCTGCCTAGTGCATCACTAGAATTTTTATAGTCTTAATGATAAGTAAATTCTGATGGTGGGATGGTTGGTGGTTTGTAATTAGCTGTTAAATGTTAAAACCCAAGGTGGGGAGTACCATCTATTATATGATTAAAGAGATGTTGATGTGATTGTATCTCTAGATAAGTGGGATTTGGTAAGCACCATTTTGGTTCTTGGATTTTAAAACAAGTGTTGGATTAAGTTTGGCGACTTAAGTGATGTAAACTTAAAAAATTCTTTGAAGTGCATTTGGAATTTGAAAATACAACATGACCATCAAGACATGAATTCATATCCATTGTAGGTTTGGTGATGTTTTTGTTTTTTCCTTAGGGATTATTAAGTATAAGAAGTTCTAAGGTGGGGAGTTTATAGAGTACAATGTTTTTGGACAATATGGAATTCCAAAAGAATTTAAATTTTTAGGGATTGATGGATGGGTCATTCTTTAAATCATGATTTGGAATGTAATTCCGAGAGTTAGAACACTTTAATTTGTTTTTTTTAGATTTGGTAGAAGGATCAAAGGGTCCCTAGGGTTTCTTGTTGAGTTTTTGGAGCATCCAGGTCCATAAATAAAATTTTTAGAGGGTCTACAAAATGCTCACAGTTTGTCTAAAAATATGCGACCCCCAGTAGAAAACTATTGCGACCCAAACATTCATTAATGAAAATTCCTCTTGATATAAATTCCTATTATGTCAAATTTTTATATCAAATGTGAACATAATTTATTTTATGTTTTTGGATTTTAAAATACTGTTAATCATTTTTACCGTTACTAATATAGTCGTTAAACAGTTATCACATGATTAGTATAAATATAGGGCTTTATCAAATCCAATTTACTTAGAAAAAGGAAGCGATGGCCTCATCCTGTAAACTTGCCCTGTACAAGGCCAATTTTTCATAGGTCAGAAAGGAGGTGGCATCATTGGGATTTACTCTTGACCAAGCCCACGCTGATCTTGAACATTTTAAGCTTGAACGGAACTGCCTTCAGGAGAAATAGAAGTTAATATAGATTACCACCCAATAGATGTTATCCAATCCACCCCAAGAGTTTGTCACCATCGAACACCTTACCCTTTGGTCTTATGTGGGTGTTTTAAGGGGTTATGTAATAAGACCCTAGTACTACAATTATGTACATTATTCTTGTAAATAGAATATACATTCATTTTATTATTGTTACATTGTAAATAGTTTTTAAAGCGCAAATAGTATTCTACTAAGAAATCTATTTTGATGAATTAATGGATTTTTGAATTAAATAATTTTTTAATAAAATATTATTATTATTATTATTATTAAATTAATTTTTATTAAATATAAATTATTATATAATTTTATGAATGCAATTGTATTTTTTATTAAGGTTTCAAAGTAGTTTTTTTCGAAACCCATGAATTTTGGATTAATGTCAGTTTTCATTTTAAAGGTAAAAATTCACATATTTATAAAATTATTTATATAAAATGTATATTATTTTTGAAATTAGGAAATTGAAATTATCTAATGGTGAATTTTTCATAATTTTTTGAGACAGTCAAATTTTTGGGCAAAAATTAAATACCGTTTAAATATATAATGTGTTTTATGATAGCATAATGACCCAATTGTGATCTAATAAAATAATATAACTTTAAGTTTGGTCAATATATGTTTTTCCATTAAAATAATGTGATTTTTGGTTTGTATGATTTATTTTACAAATCTTTAGTTGACCCTTCAAGACTTATAAAACATTTTGTCTTTTAAACTGTTTTCCTTGAGAGTGTGACTCATCTCCACATAATCAACCCTATTATTTTAAGAATTTTGGTCATTGGTATTATAAAATATTGTTTTACACTCTCCATTTTCAAAAAACATTGGCCAAAACCATGGTCTTGTTTGTGTTTTTGATTCGTTTAATGTGTAGTGTCCCAAACCTAAATATTAAAAAATTCTCTCTATGTTCCTATATAAACCCAACCAAGCACCCACTCCCTATCCACTGAAAGACTTTTAAGTTCAACCAACCCCTTACCCCCTCTCTCTAGAATCCACCAAAGTCACCCCAAACTCCCAATAAGCCTCTCTCAAGCCTCTTCCAAGCTTATGGGATCACACTTCCAAGTAAGGGATTCACACTTTCCTTATTTATGTCCAAGTTTCCTTATATTGTTATGACCTTTTATTTTAAATTATAAATGTTGCGGTATGATTTCACACCTCAAACATACTTACCTATTCATTTTTTAATAATGATAGATCCACTTTCCCTCTCATTAATTCCTTCCATGTACACTCGTTACCATGCCGAATTTTTTTAAGAAATTTGTCTCTCCTCATTTACATTCAAGCAATTCTTTTGTATTACGTATCAAAATTCCATTAAATTCATTGGGACATGTATCTATATGACCCCACCCCCCACTTTTTATTTCAATTATATATTATGAGACGCCAATTTCTCTCTTATCAACTATTTTTATGAATTCCTATGCCACACCGTTATGCTACCGAAATTGCACACATTTTTTCAAGCCAAGATCATTGTGTAGTGAATACCATACCCATGTCTCTATCAAGGGTATTCACCTTTATGCACATATACATACTGAATGATACTATCATGTATTTATTCAACATTCCTTAATCATGTAATAACATGTGATTTTTATTGATTCCATGTTATATGATCCATGTGGCACACTTATGCATGAAATGAAATGTTTAAGGGTGTGCCCTGATAAAACTCCAATGCATTGGGTAAAGTATGGTATCATGATACATCATGTGAAATAAGTTTTGACTCATCATAATTCAATTTCAATGAGTTTTACTCTTGCTTTATATTCAATGAGGGTTTACTCATGCTCCATGTACAATGAGCCTTGGCTCCAGCTAATTCCATGTTAAGTGTTGTTTCCACATCTCCATGTTATGATTATCATGCTTTATCATGCCTTTATGTTCATGTTTCTCTTGTTCTCTATTGATATACCTATTGTCTAACATGTATTGTATTTCTCATGTTATTCCATGTTTATTCCCTTACTGAGCTTTATAGCTCACCCCTTTCACATGTATATCCTCAGGTTATCCCATTTAATGCTAAGTACGAGGGAATGTAGTGGTTATGTAAAAAAAATTAAATAAAGATGATGTATTTCATGTTTTAAGTTTTTATGTAATGATCCTAATACCTCAAGAAACTATATCTCTCAATCTTATATGTTGTATCAAGTTAATATTATATGTAATAAATTGTATTTAAGTGTGTAATAAAGAGTAAGGTTTTCCTAGTTGGTATTAGAGGGAGGTTTAGTTATTTTTGAGATTATGATTAGAAACCCCTAGTGAAAGAATTAAAGATAAGACTAAGTATAATAAAAACATCCCTATGTTTTGGTGAGTATTTAGTAAGTGGTTTATCGAGAAAATACATCCATGTCTGGAAATGAGCAGGTAGAGTTGGATCTGGCATAGATGTACCTAGGAGGGAAAACTCCGACAAGGAGTTTCAGGATTTATCTAAGGTATCTTGGTACACGACAATGAGCCTTGATGCACTCTTGGTTACGACACTCCTGGGGGATATTCTTTGGTAAATTCACAAGCATAGTATGAACCCTTATTAAATGAATTAAAAAAAATTCCCCTAAGAATATGTGTTATAAAGTAGATCATGAATATCATAGATTGAAGCCTATAATAGTTTCCACTTGAGAATCTGAATGGCACTATATGAAGCCCTATATGGGAATAGATGTAGACTAATGGCATGTTGGGATTTAGTCTATGAGTGTAAGTTTCTAGGACCAGAAATGGTCAAAGAAATGGTGCAGAAGGTGAAAACCATTCAGCAGCATATCAAGGTATCCCAGAGTCGACAGAAGAGTTATAAAGATAACCATCGATGAGACCTTGAGTTTAAAGTTGAAAAAATGTTATTTATACGCATATCTCTATGGAAGAAGGTCATGAGGTTTGGAAGGAAAGGGAATTTATCTCCTAGGTACATCGGCCCCTATGAGACTCTTGATCGTGTTAGGTCTATGGCCTATCGACTAGAACTTCCACCTACCATGGCCAAATTACATGATGTCTTTCATGTATCCCTCTTAAGGAAGTACATAATAGACCCTTCACCTGTACTCCCTTCATAGGTAGTACAGTTAGAGGATGATCTTTCTTATGAGTAGAAACCAGTGAATATCTTAGGTCACAGAGAAAAAGTTATACAAAATAAGACAATTCCCCTTGTCAAGGTGTTGTGGAGAAACCAAAAGTTTGAATAAACGACGTGGGAATCCAAGGAAGTTGTGAAGAAGAGTTACCCACATCTATTTTTGTTTGGGAAAAAGAAATTTCTAGGTAGAAATTTCTTAAGGGGGGATGATTGTAGTGACCCAAACATTAATTAATGAAACTTACTCTTGATCTAATGTCTTATTAGGTAAAATGATTATATAAAATATGAACTTAATTGGTTTTATGTTTTTGTATTTTAAAATAATATTAAGTATTATGATCATTTTCTAATATCTCCATTAAATATTGATCACATGATTAGTATAAATATAGGGCTTTAACAAATCCAATTTACTCAAAGCTATGGACTCATCCAGTAGAATGGCCCCATACGAGGCCCATTTTTCAAAGATTAGAAAGGAGGTGGCATCATTGGGCTTCGCTCTTGACCAAGCCCAAGCCAATCTTGAACATATTAAGCTCGAACGGAACCTCATACGGGTGAAGTAGAAGTTGATAGAGATTGTCACCCGAGTGAAGTTATCTGAGCCACCCCAAGAGTATGTCACCATCGCACACCTTACCATTCTGTATTATACGGTTTTTATAAGGGGTTATGTAACAAGACCCTAGTTCTACAATTATGTACATTAATCTTGTACAGAGAATATACATTAATTTTATTATTTTTACTTTTTAAATAATTTTTGAAGCACAGATAGTATTCAACAAAGAAATCCATTTTGATGAGTTAATGTATTTTTGAATTAAATAATACCTTAGTAAAATATTATTATTATAATTAAATTAATTTTTTTTAAATATAAATGATCTTAAAATTTTATAAATTTAATTTTAATTTTTATTAAGGTTTGAAAGCTATTTTTGTCGAAACCCATGAATTTTCGATAAATGTCGGGTTTTATTTTAAAAGTAAAAATTCACATATTTATAAAATTATTTATATAAAATTAATATTATTTTTTAATTAGAATATAGAAATTATCTGATGGTTAATTTTTCATAATTTTCTGAGACAGTAGAATTTTTGGGCAAAAATTAAATACTGTTTAAATACATAATGTGTTTTATGACATCATAATAACCCAATAGTGATGTAATAAAATATTATAAACATTATGTCAGGACAATAAATTTTTTACCATTAAAATATGTTGATTTTAGGTTTGTTTGATTTTTTTTACAAAGCTTTAGTGTACCCTCGAGTACTTATAAAACATTTGGTCTATTTAAATTGTTTTCTTGGAGAGTGTGACTCACCTTCACATAATCAACCCTATTATTTTAAGAAGTTAGGCCATTGGCCTTATAAAATATTGTTTTCACTCCACTTTGGAAGAAACCATGGGAAAAACCATGGACTAGTTTGTGGTTTTGATTAGTTTAATGTGTGGTGTCCTAAACCAAAATAATAAATAATTCCCTCTATTTTCCTATATAAACCCACCCAAGTTCCAACTTCCTCCTCACTCAAAGACTTTGGAATTCGACCAATCCCTTCACTCCTCTATATAGAATCCTCACAAGGTTCCCCAAGATCCAAAAAATTCTCTCTCAAGCCTCTCCCAAACTTTTGCGATCACACTTCCAAGTAAGAGATTCTCACTTTCCTTATTTATGTCCAAGTTTCCTTATATTTTTATTCCATTTTATTCTCAATTATAAGTGTTGGGGTATGATTTATAACCTCAAAAATACTTCCCTATTCATGTTTGAATAATGATAGATCCCATTTATCTCTGATTAATTCCTCCCATGTACACCCGTTACCATGTCAAAATTCTGTTAAGAATTTCTCCCTCCTCATTTACATTCAAGCAATTCTATTGTATTACGTATATAATTCCATTAAATTTGTTGGGAAATGTATCTATATGACCCCACATACTGTCAATTGAATGTACATATTATGAGACACCCAATTCTCTCTCATCAACCATTTTAATTAATTCTTATTTTACACTGTAATGCTACCGAAATTGCACCGTGTTTTTTCAAGCCTAGATCATTGTGTAGTGAATACCATACTCATGTCTTTATCAGTGGTATTCACCTTTATGAACAAATACATATTCAATGGTACATTCATGTATTTAATACACATTCCTTAATCATGGAATAACCTATTATTTTGAATGATTACATGTTATATGATCCATGTGGCACACTTATGCATGAAATAAAATGTTTAAGAAGGGTCCACCCTGATTGCTCTTTAATGCATTGGGTAAAGTATAGTATCATGATACGTCATGTGAAATGAGTTTTGACTCATGCTAATTAAAGTTCAAGGATGGTTACTATTTCTTCATGTGTGATTATGGTTTACTCATTATCCATGTACAATGATCCTTAGCTCATTCTAATTCCATGTTATGTGTTGTTGCCACATCTCCATGTTATGATTATCATGATTTATCATTCCTTTATGTTCATGTTTCTCTTGTGATACATTGATATGCCTATTGTCTAAAATGTATTGTACTCCTTATGTTATTCCATGTTTATTCCCTTACTGGTCTTTATATCTCACCCCTTTCACGTGTATAACCTCATGTGATCCCATGCAATGTTAAGTACGAGGGAATGTCATAGTTATGTAAAGGAAGTTTTCAATAAAGATGTTTCATTTCATGTTTTAAGTTGTTATGTAATGATAATAATCCCCAAATACACTTGAAATATTGATCATCTATGTTTTATAAATGGAAAATGTTATGTAATAAATCTGGATTAAGTGTGTAAAAAAGAGCAGGGTTGTCATGAAAACTGCACAGTTAAACAGGGGAGTATATGTGTCCCTCATGGGTTGTGCACGATTTTTCTAAATTGTGAACCTAGAATGGATGGTTAGTGATACATAGGTAGTACCATCTCACTATTAATCACATGGTTTGTGAAAGATTAGGATAATTATGTGTGAAAAACCTTGTGTGGTAGTTTCTTACGGAATGGGTGGTGCACCATTGATGCACAGTTTGGCCAAACCATGTGACACATATATTTTGAGTAAAAATTAAAAAAATTCCATTAGAATTTTTAGATCATTTAACATAAATTATATTCCTCTAACACATATAAAATAAATCATTTTTAATCCATATTTGATGCCTAATGTAGGAATTAAGGTAACTTATTCCTTTGAGCTTATAATTGAGCTCCTCTCATATCTTTGGACCCACATCAGTTAGTACTCAATTCCTTTTTAGTAGTTATTCATTATTATGGATATCAGCAATGCTATTTAGGTGTAATATAACATGCCCGATTATTAGTTTCTTCATATTTTCTTCAATTTTCTCTTCATCTAGGATAAATTAGGAGCTAATATAAGGAGAGATATCAACTATAGGACTAAGGAAGGTGGTCTTGTGCCTTTCCTTAAAATTTGAAGTTTTTATATGTTTTTTTGTGTTGTGAGACCAATTTCATGGTGTCTCTTTGGAATGAAATTAAATACTTGAAGTGATATCCATCGCCTATGTAATTACATAGGCTCTTTGATGAATGAAAATGGTTAAGAGCCTTGAAATGGCACCATCCCATGTGTTTTTTGATTAGTTTAACTAGACCACCATGGGTGGGTATTTGAAATGGATACCTTTGGGTTTTCCATTTTCTCCCTTCCCTTGTGATGTGATTTGTAAATGAAATTATAAATGAAATTGAGGAATTGGTTTATGAAATGATTTGATAAATTAATTAAAATGTGAATTATGAATTTCATATTCAATTGATTGATGGGAAGGGATATATAACCATGTCCCATGGACCATGATATGTAAATTCTTGAGAAATCATGATTTTAACCTTTTTATTATTATTCACATGTGAGTTAAAAAGAGGGTATGATACGTAATAAGTTATTTAACCATGAGAATCTTGTTATAAAGATTTTACCATGTGAGATAATTAAATGCTAAGACTTATAATCTTAGTCATGATTTTAGCCACATTTTGAGGTGTGGTCTAGATTATTTTTATTATGGTTTTGACCTTTGAAGAATTAAATAATTTAATTAAAGATAATGATCACATGAGTAGAAAAGAGGCAAGCCTTATAAGCATAGATGATTTCTTTATCGATCGTTTGAGGTGAGGTTTGATATTGAATGTTCTTAGTGTTGAACATGGAATATTAAATGATTTTTGATTAAATGTATTTATCAAATGTTATTTAATTATTGAAGTATAGTTTAAATGATTTATAAATGGGATTGTTATATCAATTTTGAATTAATTTTTAAATAAATTTAATGATTTTTAATTTTGAATTGATATGTATATTATAATGTGTTATAATTTGTATGTGGGATTGATAAATACAAGGTTATGAATGAAATTACCTTAAACTTATGCATTGTGACGGCCTGTTAAGATTGATATTCTTATTTAAAATAAATTCCCATGTGATTAGTTGAACAAAAATCCCAAAAAGATTTCCTATGAATCGGGTCACCTTTTAAGGTGAGTCTAAATTTAATTGCTTAGGATTATGAACTTTGGTTTAATTGAATTTATTAGATGATATAAAATATTATATGACTTGTTTGATACATGGATTCAAATGAAGAATGTCATGTATAGACTTGTTCACATTTATCATACTTATGCATGAGTGATACTTAGACTCATAGTATGGACTAACAATGATAGACTAATGAGGGGATTAAATATTATATGATGAGTGATACATGGATTTATATGATAAATCCCTGGATGGACCCAAAGGGAATGTATTTTATTTCCCGAGTAACGTATGGACTTATATGATAATTCCATGGATGGACACAAGGGGAATTTGATCTATATGCCAGGGGTGATACTTGGGCTCCCTTAGTGGACCTCCAAGTATAGACTCGAATGGAAAGGATGTTGTACCACACCTATTGATATACACAGGTTATTGAGAGGTTCTACATGGATGGGCATGTAGGTTTTTGGTTTATATTATACCTAGAGTGATACTTGGATTCCAGACGTAGGAAGGACTAGGACAGGCTCAGGTTTATGAATAAATAATGAATGAAAGGGGTATATGATGCATCTTCTAAGATAAATCACAATATTGGATTTTTCGTTTCTTATTACCTTATGTATGGACTATTTAAGAATCCTTGAGCTGGTTATCACAGGGTATGTTAGGCTATGCACTGGGTCCCGAGACTTAATATTTAAACAATAATGAATGGTTAATTGAGCATGATTATAAATGAAACAGGACTGTCTATTAAATCAGAGACTTGATTATTAAATGAATATGATCAAGTGAATTGGTTATAAAATGCAAATGTGGACTTATAGGATATTTAGTTTTGAGAACTTTCTTTACTTGTCTATTTTTTTCTGCACATTTTCTATCATATAGATTCACTGAATGATTAGAACCAAATCTTTGGTGGTTACCAACTAGGATAATATCTCACACCCAATTTGAGACACCTTTGGTCACCCAAATAGACTATATGATTATAGGTATTGACACGGTAAATCACCCTACTACTGGTTCTAGATTGATGTATATGATCATAAGAGCATTGGACAAAGCTGAGGCTCATGCTGCAAATTAGATATCACACATTTAGTCTTTTTAGACTTTTGATACATGTATTTTATTGTACAACTATGTACCTATTTTGGATTATTTATTAGAAATGTGATATGAATCATCATTATCATTATATGTGTGCTTTATCTTGATATTTTTACCTATTCCTATTGTGTATATTTTGTTTCCATGTTTTATTGCTTCCACTACATAACTATTGTTGATATTTCGCTCTGTTACACTTTAGTGATGAGGAAATAGTCTCCCCATGGACACGTATAAACCCTCACTTCTATTCGAAATCATCTATCATTTTGGGAGATGCGCTTGATGCTATATGACCACCAAGCCCATGGCACTATCGAAAGGCTTCTGGGTTTTGGATGTTGCCTAAATGAAATAAGTGGTATTTATAGAAGGATCCCATATGACTGTTATAAATATAATAGTTTGAATTATAATATGACAGTTAGGAAAAATAATCTTACTATTATGATAGTAACCTTTCCTATTAAAGTATAAAATAAAATTTAGTTCTCTTGTAAATAAAAAATGATACATTTATATCATTTTATAAGTAAATAAATATTTTAAAAATAATAAATTAAGTGTTGGTATTTTTTAAAAATTAAATGATTATTTATAATTTTATAATTAATATAATGATTCAAAAAATCATAAAATAAATTTATAAATTAATATTTTGTTGTATTAAAAATATAAGATAACTTAATGTAACCATAATTAATTTTTCAAAGGGTCAAAAAAATGAATTATAATATTAAAATCAGTATTTTCGAATAAATAATGACTTTATTTAAGAAATTAATCTATTATATTTAGAAAATTATTTTCATAAAATGTATTAAATTTTTGAAATCTAAAAATCAAAAAAATTGGGCGGATTTTTTGGATTTTTCTAAAATAGATGAATTTTTGTTGAATAGTGAAATACAATAATTTATGATATTTAACATTATAATCCAAATACATGAATTTTTTGAGTCATGAATGATATAAGAACACATTGTTTTGAACTATCCAAAACAATTTACATCATATAGTCATAGGAATCAACACTATTGATAGTATTAATTCCAAATAACAAACTAATGAATATATTATCAAAAAACACCCATCTCTTTCCCTAATACCTACCACCCCTCACCATACCTTCTCCTTACAGCATACAAGAATTTTATATTTCCAATATTCTTCCAAAATACCATCCCAAGCTTCTTACCCACATCCTATAGATTTTGGTCTCAAGAAAATACCAATTCCATGTTCCTTAAGGGATCCTTCAAGGTGGTGATATTCAGGAGGTAACTTTATCAAAACACATTGTTTAATTTTATTTCCTTTACCTAAATTCTCATAACCTACTTAATATATAAAATAATAATAACTACAATATCATTTATATACTATAAGGTTATATTATTAGTGGGATATCTTTTTCACCCCTTTTCTCATCTCTTCATATTCTAAGACCTGAAATCGATGTCTAAATTATGATGATTTACCATCTCTATGGATAATGAGTTTTTGTTTTCCAATACCACCTTCAAGGTATTATGGTTAAAAAATTAATATATATAATATAACTTATTTCAGGTTATGTAACTAATATATATACATGATATTAAATAAAACAAAACTTGTTTGTGATGATTGAAAACTACCAAAATAAACTAAACATTTATCATTAACATTTTATCAAATGAATAATCCTCATACAAAAAATGATATATTAAACCATTTAAATTTTTTAAATTTAATAAATACTATAAAATTTAACTTTTGGAGAATTATTCCCATTTGGAAATAACTTCTATAATTATATACAAATAACCCAACCATAAAACCCTGAAAACGAATGCTCCTGGAATAAAGAAATTGAAATTTTTAGCTTCTTAAAATATCTTCAAATGAACACAATAAAATTATAATAAATAAAATGAATATATAATAGGTTTTAAATTAATTAATTAATTAATCTAATTTTAATATCTAGGATATTAAATTCAAGGTAAGAATGTATTCAAACATAAGGTAAGGGATCCCTACGAACCGCCATTTTTTCACTAGGTTACGCTTTCTCTCTCTTTACCCAAATAAATTCCTTAATTATTTGTACATAATTCTACTAAATTATATTTAAATGTTCCAAACATATTTGTATGGATAAATTTTTCTTTATTTTATGGGAAAATAAATGTTTTAAAATGTTCCCTTCTCAATTCCTCTTGATAAGAAAGATTGATTAAAGGGAACTCTATATTTCTTACCCATTTTCAAGTACACTCCATTGATTGTTTTAAGCAAAAAATATTTTTATGAAATCACTTGTTTTATCATGAATTAATATTTTAGTTCATTTTTGGTTTTATAAAAACAATTATTCATTTTTCCTATTTAAAGACTCTTTATTATTTTCCCAAAAAACGCACTTAAGTGACACGTTTCTATTGTTACCTAACCACTCTATTATTTTCAATTTAGTTTGAAAAAATTAAAAAATATATTTCTTCTAATTTTTTTCTTTATGAATGACTAATAATGATTTAATCCCTTATTTCATGAATACCATTATGTTATACCCTTTAGTATTTCCTTATAACACGATTATGAAACCAATTTCTTTCCATTGGTACCGATTATGATTATTGCATACGTTGGATTTATTTATGTGGTCCATATAAGCATGAACATGTTAGGATGGGTGTTTAAATATATCACTCCAATATATTAGGTAATATTTAGCCTCATGGAACGTTATGTATGGGATTATGGAGTAAACTTGATCCATTATGGAACTTCATCCACCATGTGATATAGTCTTGGAAATTATACTTGACTCATGTTTATATCATGTTATATGTTTCTTCTATATTCCTATATTTCCATGATCATTTGTTTCCATGTTTCATATGTTATTATTCCATATGTTTATTTGTGATCCATTCCTCTTATTTTATCTTGTTATGCCTTCCTAACTAAAATGATATGTTTTGTTCTCATGTTTATTATCCTAGTGGGATTTTTAGCTCATCCCTTATGTCTATGTATTCCCTATGTTATCTTATATAGTTGTAAGATATCAAAGGGAGTTGGGAAAAAATTATGTAGAAAATTAAAGTGATGTTTTATTTTATTTTCATGTTTCCTAATTAAGTACCTAATAATCCAAAGAAACTAGACTTTAGGATCCTTAGTTTGTATTTCATCAATAATTATTCTTAAAATCATGTAATAATATGTGTAAAAGGATTGGATTTTTATAGTGGGAATTAGAGAATGGTCTAATTATTTTTTTTTGATTAAGACATGAAAATTTTAGTAAGACCCTAGGGACAAATCTACCACAATGGATAACCTATATTGGAACTTAGGGAATCATAAGTTATGATATAATTTTCATTTATATGTTATTCCTTATATGTTCCTAGTTTCTTATTTATATTCTAATTAGCTAATTATTAAATCCACCAAATTTTATTTTATTTATTTTTCTTATTTAATCCTAGGAAATATGATAACTTGTGCTAGAAAACAATACGATAGGAAATGTGATAATTTCCATGATGCGATGCCAAACCTGATAGGAACAGGAGGCCAGAACTTTATGATAGTACTATCACAACTGGCTCAAGTTATGAATAATAACTTGAATCAAGTGGAATGCTCTCATTATTATAATAAATGGTATGTTTTGGTGAAATAATTTATGTGAAAATGGCCTCATATATTTAGAGGATATTTTGATTCCCTATTCACAGAACAATATACTAACTCTATTGAGAAAGTATTCTATGTACTTCAATTCTTTGAAGAAGATAATTTTTTAATGGTGGTCTATCATTTTTATAGTGAAGCTTATAATAAGTGGACACTGATAAAAATCACAAAGTATAAGTAGGAAACCGATTTAATGGATTTGGAAGGATTCTGAAAAATATTTTTCAATAAATATTTTCTTTAAACTCTTTAACTTAAGATGGAGAGGGAGTTATTTAGACTAAATAAATAGAAATATGAATCTACCAGGGTGTATGAATAAAATTTTACAAGGCCTTCATGGTATACCTATGGCATTTTCATGAACACTGAAAGTAAGGTGGATCACTTATTTGGTGGATTAAAGTCGATTATATGAACATACTTGGATATTTGATACTTTTACACCTATGAGGATATTGTTTGATGTTCCATAAAGGTTGATATAGAGATTGGTGAATCTCAATGTTCTCATGGGCTTGGAGATAAAAAGAGGAAAATGGAGTTTAATATGGGGGGATAAATAGATAAATCCCATGAATGAAATAAAACCCCACATCCCATATTTAAAAAATGTGGGAAGAAGCCTCCTGAGAACTGTCAAAAGGGAAACAATAGAAGCTTCAAATGAGGAAGACAGAGGCATTTCAATAATTATTTCTAAATAGATATGAATAAGCCCACTAATATAGATTAAGAAAGGAAGGTTCAGATCAAAAATAATCTGATAGTTTATTTTTTAACTGTAAGAAACATGGGAATTATTCAAGCCAATTCACAAAGATATGGGTTGTTGGAGACAATAAACAACAACAACCTCCAAGGTAGATATGAAGGTCATATATAATAAATACTACTAAGGTGCATTCCAAAAACATTATGGTGATATGTATGCTGGTTATTCATTAAAGACTAGTGAAGGTACTATTTTATTTTGGTTCTACTCATTCATTTATATCTTGAAAGTTTAGTAGAACTATTAAAACACCACATCAAAATATAAATCTTGAGTAATATGTGAGAATTGTGAATGGGGAAATTATTGAATATAAGTAATATTACTCTTTCCTAGTTAATTTTTGTAGACTGAACCTCACAAGAAATATAAAATTTCTTCCATTTTTGGATTTTGATGTTATAATTATCATCTATTTGAAATATTTATACAAATAAAAATTGAACATTCAAGAAAGGGATATCAGTATTCACATCCCAAGGCATCCCCTAATTGTGTACAAGTGTAAGGAGGAGGGTGAATCTCTTTCAGAAACACCACATCAATTGTGTATATTATTTCTTTATGAGAAATCATATTTAGATCAAATGATTGAGATAAAGGAGAGGATCATGCTTTAAGTCATTCCCATTGTTCATTACTATACTGATTTATTCCCTAAGGAATTTTTTGGTCTTCATCCTAATCGAGAGGATTATTTTTCAATTGATCTTATACCTGGATCTTCTCCGATATCAAAGAATCTTTATAGGATGGCCACCATTTATTTAGAGGAATGGAAGAATCATTTTTAATAGAATCTGCACAAGGGTTTCATACGCTCAAGTGCTTCACCATAGGGTGTGCTAGACCTCTTCATCAAGACTAACGAATATATGAATTTTTTGAACTGTTGTGTGGGGCCAAGTATTTCTTTAAGGTAGAAATTTGGTCAAGATATCACTAATTAAACATGAAGAAAAAAATATTCCCAAGAATATCTTTAAAACAAATTATGGAAAATATGAGTTCAAATTTATTCCCTTTATAATAACTAATGTGGTAGAAATGTTTTTAAACTTAACAATTATATTCATTAGATATTACCTTGAAAATTTTGTGGTAGTCTTTATAGATTATATTCTGATGTGATATAAGAGCATGGATGAACATGAGAAGCATTTGAAAACTATACTAATGAATTTTTAGAGTGAGAAACTATATGAAAAGTAAAATAAATGTGACTTCTAGATGGAGGAAGTATCATTCTTAGGTCATGTTATCAATTTTAATGGAATATCTGTGGACCCTTCTATAATAAAGGAAATTAAGGAATGGTATAAACCAATATCTGTAATGGATATCGGTAGTTTCCTTGGTGTATCAAGATATTACAAATGATTTTTGAGGAAATTATAATGATTTTAAAACCCACTAAACAAGATGAATCATAAGGGAGTAATGTTTTTTAGACCAGTGAATACAAATTATACTTCAAAGAGTTGAAAAATAGGCTTATCACTACACAATTACTTACACTACTGAAAAGTGGGGAACTCTTTGTGGTATGCAGTGATGATTTAAAGAAGTTTTTAGGATGTGTACTAATTAAAAATGATAAATAAATAGCATATTCCTCAAGGAATGTGAAAATAATTGAGAAACACTATCCCATGCATGATCTAGAGTTGGCAACTATGAGTTTCAAATTGAAAATATGGAGGCATTATCTCTACGTAGATAATTATGTGGCATATATTGATCATAAGAGCCTCAAATATATATTTACACAAAATTATATTAATATGTGCTAATGAATATGGTTATAAATCATCAAGTATTATGACTTCTCAATTAACCACCATTATATTAATGAAAATAAAGTGGTAGATGTTATACGTATGAAGGATATTGTAACTTTATCAATGATGATAATTGATAAGGATAAAATCTTCTTAGAATTTCAAATGATAGAAATGGTAATTATAAAGGAAGATACATAATCATTCCTTTCAAAAATGATTGCTCAATCGTTGCTTTTAGAGAAGATAAAGGATATTTGAAGAGATATTTTCAAATTTTAGAAAAAGGTGGAAATTAAAAGAAATGGAAAAATCCCAGAGTTCAAAATTGATAAACAAGGATTTGTAAATTTTGGGTTAAAACTATTTGTACCATCTAATCCATAGATAAAGAAATATCTTCTAAATGATTCACATAGCTCAACCTTCTCTATTAACCTAAGGATAAAAAATATGTATTGACATCTCCTAGAGAAATATTGGTGGGACAATATGAAGATAAAATCATTGAATATGCATTAAAGTTTAGGGTATGTCAATAATTGAAGGCTAAAAGGAAAAATTCTAAGGTAATGACGAAAATATTACCCATACCTAAATGGAAATGGGAAAACATCACTATAGAATTGGTCACTATACTTATGAAGACATCCAGAGAAAATAATTATATATTTTACATTATGGATAATCTTACAAAGACGTCTCACCTTATTTTGATTCAAGAGGATATCTCACTCAAACAAATTTCATGGATATACATATGATAAGTGGTTATGAAACATGGAGTACCATTGTTGATTATATCTGATTGTGAATCGATATTTACCTCTAATTTCTAGAAAATTCTCCAACAGACACTAAATACTAAGTTAAACTTCATTGGGGTATATCCCCCCACCCCACCCAGATTGATGACCAATATAAGTTGAATATTCAATCAATGGAAGACATGTTGAGATCATTCTCAATGGACTTTAAAGGAGGGCAGTCAACATCTTCCACTTTTTGAGTTCTATTACCATAACAGTTTCCACTTAAGAATCCAAATGGCTTCATATGAAGCACTTTATGGTAAAATATATCGAAAACTAGCATGTTGGGATGAATTTGGTGAATGTAATATGTAGGTACCTGAAATGGTTGAGAAAATGGAAGAAAAGGTGAACATCATCTTGCAGCAAATTCGGTATACCAAAAGTTGATAGAAGATCTATGTAGATAATCATATATGGTACTTAGTGTTTGAGTTTGGTGACATGTTATTACTCTACATATCAACATGGAATAGAGTCATGAGATTTGGGAAGAAAGGAAAGCTAAGTCCCAGGTACATCATACCCTTTTATATTCCTAAGCGGGTGAGAGATTTGGACTATCAACTATCACTTCAACCATCCTTGCCTCAAATACATGGGGTATTCCATGTATCCATCCTGATTAATCATATACCATATCCCACACATTTGAAGAACATAGAGTTCTTACAGCTAGTAAATGAAATCTCTTATGAAGAGTAACAGGGGAAGATTTTGGCATATAGAGACAAGTTTCTATGTAACAAGATTACTCACCTAGTCAAGGTACCATTTATAAACCATAAGTATTAATATGTGACATGGGAATTGGAGGAAGTGATGAAGAATAAATACCCTCACCTATTCTCACCTTAAAATGAAAAAAAAAATTAGGCATGAAATTTCATAAGGGAGAAAGAATGTAACTACATGGAATTTTATCAATAGAACCTCATTATTATGATTATAAAAACATAAATATAGAACCCAATAAAATTTTATGAAGAATGATACATTAGTAATCAAAAAACTAGTAATAATGCTAAATATTGTATGCAGACAAAAAATAGAAAATAAGATGATAAAAATGGGAAAATTTTGATATCCTCGATCCACTATAATATCTATACTCATGAAAAAACCGTAGAAATAAAACATAATGTTAATAATAAAATATTGATTTTTTATTTATATATATAATCTTAAGATAAAATATAGTTGAATGACATTATTATTAGGTATATAAATTAAGAAACCTATATGGCTATTATAAATATAACCTTTGGAGTAGTATTCTGACTATTAGGAATGGTAATTTGGCCATTAGAATAGTAACCTTGCCTATTAAAGTATAAAATAAAATTTAGGTATCTTAAAAATAAAAAAATTATATATTTATATCAGGGTATATGAAAATAAGTTTTTTAAAATGATAAATTAGGTGTTGGTATTTTCGTAAACATAAATGTTTATTTGCAATTTTATAATTTATATAATGATTTAATAAAAAATTTATTTTCAGAAAATAAATTCATAAATTAATATTATATTGTATTATAATTATAATATAATTTTAGGTGACTTTAATTAATTTTTCAATGGGTCAAAAAATCAACTATAATATTAAAATCAATATTTTTCGAAGAAATGATGATTTTTTTTAAATTAAAATTATCATCTTTAGAAAATTATTTTCGTTAAATTGATTCCATTTTTAAAATCTACACATTGAAAAATTGTTATGGTGAGTTTCTATTATTTTTCTAAAATAGTAGAATTTTTAGTGAATAGTAAAATACAGTAATTTACAATATTTAACATTATAAACCAAATATATGAAATATTGAATCATGAAAGATGTAGGAACCCATTTTTCCAAACTCTACAGAACCATTTACTTTATTTAGTCATAAAAATAATCAATATTTATTGTCTTGATCTAAAATAATAAACTAATTAATATAATAATCAAAAACACCCCTCTCATCCCCTATAAAACCCACCTCTCACCACCCCTTCTTTTCACACATTATAAGTATTTTATATTGTAAATATTATTCCCAATTCCATTATAAATTTTATTTCTCACATAAAATATCTATTGGTATCAACAAAAGTCTATTTTCCAAGTTCCATAATGGATCCATCAAGGAGGGGATATTCAAGAGGTGACTTTCTCAAACCATCTCTATTAATTTCTTTTTTTATACATTCTCCTCACCTCTTTAATCCATAAATCCATAATAACTCTAGTATCATGTATATACTATAATTTTAAATTTATAATGTAATATATTATTTATTTCACTTTTCTCATCTCCTCTAATTCAAAGAAACGAAACAGTTGTCCAAATTACAGTAGCTTACTATCTCTGGGGATAATGAATTTTTATTTTCCATTACTGCCTTAAAATCTAGTTATAAAACTATGATTATGGATAAAAAATATTTTAATATTTATATTATAACTTTTTTCATGTTTTTTAACTAATATATAGACATAATATTAAATAAAACGAAACTAGTTCATGAGGATCGAAAAACCACCAAAATAAAAAAAAACATTTATCATTAACATTTTATTCAGTTAATCATCCTCATAAAAGAAAAAAACTATATAAAATACATTTTAAATTTATATATTTGAATTATTAGCATATAATTTAACTTCTAGATAATTATTCCCATTTTACAAGAACTTCCATAATTATATACATCTAAATAGACTATGAAACCATGAAAATGAATGCTCCTGAAATAAGAAAAATTAAAATTTATAACTCATTGAAATGGCCATAAAAGAACTTAATAAAATTATAATTAATAAAATAAATATATAAGTGGTTATAAATTGATTAATTAATTATTATAACTTGAATATTATATATATTAATTTCAAATGAATAATGTATTTGAACATAAGGTAAGAGAACTCTATGAACCTCCATTTTTCTATTAGGGTTATGATTTCTCTCTAATTACCCAAATTATTTCATTAATTATTATTATATACTTATATTAAACTCTTTTTATATGTTCCAAATATGTTTATATAGATCAGTTAATATTTCTTTCATTGGAAATACATGTTTTAAAAGTTTCCCATCTAAATCCCTCTTGATAAGCCAGCCCAATTAAAAGGAAAGTTCTCTAATTCTATCGCATTTTCAATTACACACCATAAACTATTTTAAGAAAAAAAATCTTAAATAACTCATTTTTTCAGGAAAAACTATTTTATTTAATTTTTGGTTTTATACAAACAATGATGCCACATTCCTATTTAAATACAATATTCATTTCCCAAAAATTACACTTAAGTGGCACATTTCTTATGTTACCTAACCCCTCACTTTATTATTTTAAATTCAATTGGAAAAAATTATTCAATATACATTATTATTATTTATTTTTTAATTACTAATATTGATTTAATACCTTATTTCATTGATACCAGTATGATATTCCCTTTGGTATTTCCTTATGATATGATTACGAAACCAATTTATTTCCATGGGTACACCTTATGATCATTCCTTATATTCGATTTCTTTATGTGGAATACATAAGAACTAACATGTTATGATTGATTCACCTAGATAGTGTTCCAATAAATTTGGTAATGTTTATTTTGATGAGACGTCATGTATGGGACTTGGGAGTAAACCTAATCCACTATGGGACTTTTTCCACGATGTGATATAGTTTTGAAAGTTTACTTTGACCAATATTTATTTCATGTTATATATTGCTGCCACAATCCAATATTTACATGATCATGTGATTCAATGTTACATATGTTATTATTCCATTTTTTATTCATGATCTATTCCATTTATGTTATTATGTTATTCAATTCTAACTCACAATATATTCTTCATTCCCACGTTTATTTCTTTACTATAAAATAATCTCATCCCTTTTGTGTATGTATTCCCTAGGTTATCCTATGAAATTATAATATATCAAATATATTTACGATATCATTATGGATATAACTAAAATGATGTTTTATTTTAGTTTCATATTTTCTAATTAGGTACCTAATCTTCCAAATACACTAGAATTTACTATACTTGCTTTGTATTTCATGGATAATTAAGATTAAAATCATGTAATAATATGTGTAAAATACTTGGGACACTATATTTGTGATCTTTATAAGTTTATTATTGTGCTTCAGGCATGAAAAAATCAACTTAAAGGCTCATCATTTATAAAAAAAGATGATTTTGTGGTAGTAATTTATTAAAGGATGAAATTCTACTTGTCATGTAACTGTATTTCCTTATTCTCTATGTCTAGGTATTAAAATAATTCCTCTACTTTAGAAAAATTATTTTGAAACAAAAATATTATCCCTTTACCTTTCTTAATGTGGAATCAATTCTATTTTAAACCATCATAGATTTAAAATTATTTTATGGTTAACATTCTCAGGACCATGTTCTTTAACACTCTCTCTCAGTCCTTAGGTGTTAGTTTTCTCTTTTATATCTAGGTTTTTACTTCCCCAAAATGTTTTCCTAAATAAATTCCTAGTATTTTTTATTCTATATGAACTTTTTTTTCATTTCTCTCTTTTCAAATGGAAATTTTATAGAAAATTTTTACAACGTGGTATTTCCACAAATATATTTTAAAAATTCAAACCCAAGTTACCGAGACTAAGTTCAAATTGTGAGGTAAAAATTTATTAAATGGGTTATAATGTAATACTAATATATTTTAAAATAACACTATGTTAAATATATTATTTTCACACAACACCAAGCTTAAACAAACACAAAAATATTATTATTTAAATATTACTCTTGTAACTTATTCGTTAAATTCGTGGGTGTGAATAGTATTAACTAAATTCTGAAATATATATATATATATATATATATATATATATATATGTTTTTGTGTGTGTGTGTGTGTTATAATTAATAAATTAAAATTCATTGATTGTTTTTTATTAAATATGTACTCAATTTGTAATAAAGTTATTTTATGCTTCAAGAATATTTTTTCATTAAAAATGGGTTTTCTTGCTTTTTATGAGTGAATATTATAATCCATTTTAGTAATTTAGATAAATTTTATTTTATAAAAAAATATAATTTTTTAAATAATCATTCCAAACTTTTCTTGAGGTGAAATTTTTATATTTTTCTAAAAATATTATTTTTCCAATGAATAATGAAAATACCAATAATTATTGAAAAACTGTAATGTTTTTTTCAACCATTTTATTTTAAAATTGATTCAAAAAAAATATAGATATACTATATTATTAATAACTAAATTTTTTTATTTTAATAAATTTTATAATTTAATTTAATATAAAATAATTTTTTTATATAAAAAGGCATTTTTAAGAAAAAACTGTATTTTTTTCCGAAAAAGTGGTTTTCATTACATTTTGCAGACTTATTTTAAAATTAATTTCTACCACTTATAGGATTTTAATTTAACGAAATAGAATTTAATTTTTGATTCATAAATTAAAATTTATCCAAGGAAGAAATTTTTTACATTTTTCTGAAGAAAATAATTTTTTTATAGCATAGTAAGAAAATAATATCTTTGCGAAATACAGTATTTTTTATGACATCGGTAAGAAATAGATATGACATAAATTTTTTTAAAAATTATGTATTGAATAAATTTTGATAAAATTCTGTAAATATAATTCAAAAATAATTTAAAACATAGAGATTAGAATTTATTCCATTATAAAATAGGAAAATCATTTTTAAGGCTGACACAGAGCCTTCGTGACGCTGGAAAAATCAAATTTTATATCCTAAAAATTATAATTGGGATAATATAAATACTTTATATACTTGGATATTACATATTAATTATTATTAATTATTTTTATTTCTATACATGAATATTATAGTTATATAACAAGTAGATGATCCAAATGCTTGTGCAACACCAGAAAAGTCACGCCTTAAAAGTGTTTTCATGATATAAATTTGAGTTAAATTTGATATTTAAAGAATATAAATTAATATTTTGATCAAAATAAAAAATTTCTTAATATAAATTTATTTATATTTTTTATAAATTAAATAATTACATTATATGCTTATGCAATGCTAATAAATAATTAATTTAATTATGAGAAACATAAAACAAATGAAATTTAAAAAAATAAAATAACATAATTTGAGATATTAATGGTGATAAATGAATTATATATATTACCATGACTTTTTTAGGATATTATGAAATAGTTTTTTTTAATTCGATAGGTTTTCTTGATATTTTTAAAGTCCCAGTAATGAATGGTATAAAAATTAAAAATAATGATATTTTATGATATGATTATTTACTAAATTATTTAAAAATAAAAAAAATTATAGTAGAAAAAAGGGGATAATATATGGTCTAAAATTTTATTCCCAATGAATTTATTGACCATTTGGAATCATTTTTATCTAGAGTGGTATTATTATATTTTAATGTTTCAAGAAATTCAAAAGGTTCTACTCACCTCAATTATAAAAGGAAACCTCCTCCCTTACGTCTTCACACAACTTTGAGCCTTTTAGCACCACAAATCCCTGCCCATTACTCTTATCAACATCCTTATCCAAGTTATATAGGTTTTATTACTTTAAAAGGACCAACCCAAGATCCCTTAAGAAGAGATCTATAGCAAGTCTGTAGAAGAAGAGGATGTTAAATCCCATTCAACTAAAGGCAAACATGAGGTAAGTGATTTCTGTCACAATTTTATTTCTTTGGGACACATGTTTTATACACTAATTTTTTACTTTTTTTTAATGTATATACTGACCATTAATAGAATTTCTGGTATAAATTAGGAATATTAGGGGTATTTACAAATCCATATATGTCTATAGCTCTCATAGGGATTTTTATTCAAATGAAACCAAAGCAATATGGGTTTCATTCCCAAACTTGTCATTAATTAGGATTCTTTATGTATAATCCCCATTGGGTAATATTTCTTTTCCTTTTATGTGTTTTATAATAATTTTTTAAAAAAAAATATTGTTCTTCAACTATTTTTTAAATTCAGTTTTACCCATGTTTGATTTTTTTAAAAACTATTTGAAATAAATATTTTTATCATTTTCCAAAAGTGGTACTTTGATAATTGTATAAAAAAATACAGATTAAATATTTTTTTTGCTTATATGGTATGAGTTTATTTTCCCATAGTCATGATGCCTCCATTAATTGAACCATACTTTACAAATTTATAAGGTTCTTTTCAAGGAAGATCTTTTCCTTTATAAGTGATCATATTTCAAAAAAATTATATCAAAATAAAAAGGTTATTTTTCTCAATAATTATACCAAGTTATCTTTAAAAATAATTTTTCTATCAAACATAGAATCATTTAATGTTACTTATTATTTACAGTGGATATGATCCAAGGATACCATTATTATTCGTCCTTATATGGTTTATGTTTATGCTGAAAATATGTTTATGAAACCTATTTCTTTTCTATGGGTTACGCTATGATTAAATTTTTATGAAACCCATTTATATTCATGTATTTTGATATGATGAATGATTTATAATATTGTGGAACACATGTGTTTGATTTTAATTATGTGAATTGTCGGACCTATATCTCACTCTAATGCATAGGGTTAATAATGATATCTCATGAGATAAATAGAACTGGAATGGGGTTTAAACCCAATTCAGTAAAGGAGATTATCCACCATGATAGTCTGGGGAGTGAACCTAGACAACTAAACTGGTTTGGGATGTGAACCCATTGCACTATATTTTTATTTGGTGTGAACCATGACTAATATGATGGTTAAGGAAGTAAATCCATTCCACGATAATAGTCTTGGGACTGAATCCTGATTACTTCGATGGATTTGGGAGTGAACTCATTCCACTATCAAATTCTAGGAAAAGAACATTGACTATAAAAGAAATTATTTTCTATGACTTCTCGTATTCCCCAATTCCATGACTTATACCAATTATATGCTCTTATTTATCATGTACTTTAATTACTTTATGATAAATATATTATGAAAAACCAAGATTTATTCCATGACTTGAGATTTTAATCTGTGATATGCCGGGTATAATTTTCAAATGTTAAGTTCATGTTTATATTCCCTTATGCTCATTTTATTCTTATATAATCATTAGTATATCCCTTTTTTACCCTTATTAATAATATAATATCACTATTTCTTTATGTTTCTTTTCCCTTGGTAATAAAGAAAGGTTTTAATCTGGTTATATCTAAGAAGGGTTCTATATGTGAAGAAATTTTGGGGAATTATATAGATTTTTATAAACCGGTGGTGTATTTTTCAAAAACATTTAATGGTTTTTCTAAATTCTCTAAAACTTTAAACCTAAAAGGTCCTTCGATATGAAAGTGATCCAATATTTTCTTTGAATATACAAATTTAGGATGGTTGAAATTAGATCATTTTTCTTGGTATCAAATAAAAAATGTAATGATTATGTTTTTAGAATTGGATCCTGGAGTATTGGTTATGGGCTATTGAAAATAAGTCTAAAATGGGTTCCATGGTAATTGACTCGATATTAACTTGGTGAATGATAAAGATTTATTTTTTTCAAACTAGTTTAACACTCTCATGGAATATTATTGTATTGATTCACATTTTATTTATAAACCATTATAAACAATTTTAATATATTATGGCCACAAATGACCAAGGATAAAACTAAGGTGTTATATATTTAATAGAAGTTGTCATGATTTTGACATCATATAAATTAATTTTCATGGCTATGTTTTCAAAATAAGATTAGTATTTCTCACACTAATATTTTTTATTTTAGTCAATGAATGGAACCTAAAGGAACAATATTAATTCTAAATGAAATGGATTATGTAATGATTATCTTTCTGGACAACCAAATGTTATAGGATCTAGAATAAGATATCTCATTGGTATGTCCATGAAACTTTCTCAAGCTATAAATCATGTTGAGCTTCCAAAAAAAATAAAATGAGGTAACAATGTTATATTAATTCCTTCATATGGAAATTTTTACCTTCCTTTAGTGGTTCCACTGATCCAATTATTGTTAAGAAATGGATCAATACCTTTGAAAATACACTTTACATTCCCCAATGTTTGTATCATGAAAAAAATCATGTTGGTTTTCTATTGTTTGGAAGTAGAAGTTGATCAATGGTGGAATCTAGTCAATAATACAATGAAACAGAAATAAATTTACGACATGGATTGAGATGAGTTTAAGATATTATTTTTTTTATAAGTACTTTCCTCATACTCTTCATATAAAAATAAATAAGTAATTACTTTATCTAAAGCTAAAGGATTATAAATTTTTTGGTAACTATGAGGAAAATTTTACCCAACTTGTGACGTACGCTTCGGTTTTTATCATCCAACATGAAAGTAAGTTTGATTGATTATTTAATGGCATAAAACAAAGTCTCTAAATAGTTTTATCCATAAGGTACTTTAGTAGCTTTGAATAAATCATTTGATGTTCTATCAAGGTGGAAATATATATTGGATTGAACTATAAATCTTAAGGTTTTGATAAGAAAAGAGATATGGAATTCAAAGTAAACTCTAGAAATCATGAAGATAAGAAGATAATATTTCCTTGACACTTGAGGTTTTGAAGGAAACACATAGTAGACTAGCTTAATAGGACTAGTAAAAGTTCTAATTGTGGAAATGAAGGTAATCTAGAATCCAAATGGTGATATCATGGGAATTGGTTAGTTAATTATGTGAATGGAGAGTAAACTCTATAGAATTCCCAACCCACACTCCAGTATTTCAAATTTAAGGAGAATAGACATTATGATACCCATTTCTCAAATATAAATTTTAATGACAATGATAAATGTTAGAAACATATTAATACTTAATAATAGGGTAAATATCAAATGATCCCAATTTGTTTTTAATGGTATGATAACGATGTGGTGAAAGTTACACTTTCTATCCATGATAGAAATGATAATTTCTTATTGGACTCAAGATATACTCACTATTTTATATATAAATAATTTTCTATGAGTATCACAATTCCAAAAAAACCATTAAATGTTGAATTAACACTCAAAACCCCTAATAAAATAAAGATTGAATATCAAGTTTATCACTTTTCTCTGATTAAATTTTGTGGAATGTACTTCCTACAAATATTTTATTCTCCCTATGGTTGAATTTGATGTTTTCTTAGGAATGAATTTTATTTATCTACATAAATTCGACATCAATTATCAAGGAAGTGAAGTCACATATGATATTCCAAACAAACATATGATCATCTATTAATTTGACGATAAGTATGGAATTCCAAAGAAGATTCCTTCCATTGTATGGGTATTTATTTCTTTGCAAAAGGAATTTTTATCTTAAATGGTTAAGAAGAAACTCAACACCAATAATATGCCTATTATGAGGAATCTTGTAGATTTATTTCCAGAATAGTTTCCTAGTCTTCCTCCAAGTCATGAAATTTTGTTTTCAGTAGAACTCTAACCTAGTTCTATTCTTATTTCAAATACTCCCTATAGAATGGTCTATATTGAGTTAAAATAATTGAAGAATCAAATCCTATAGAATCTTGATAAGTGATTCATTTTTCCATGTTTTTTACCTTGGGGTGTATCTATTATTTTAGTTAAGAATAAATATGGAATGATTCGACTCTATATTGATTATTGGGAACTGAACAATATCAAGATCAAGAAAAAGTATCGTATACCATGTATTGATGACTTGTTTGACTAGCTACAAGGATATAAATACTTTTCTAAGATTGACATTGCTTTTGGATATCATCAATTAAGGGTCAAGAATGAGGATATACCCAAGATAAAATTTCATACAATGTATGTCCAATATTATTATTTATAGTTTACATTTAGTCTTATTAATTCCCCTATTATCATCATAAATTTAATCAATATAATCCTAATATGTTACCTTGATCAGTTTTTTGTAGTATTTGTAGAAGATATTATTATATATACAAAGGTAAATTAAGAGCATCAATATCACTAGATAATTGTGCTAAAGACACTAAAAAAGGAGTTGTTTTCTATAAAATTTACAAACTATTAATTTTTGATATATAAGGTTTCATTTTTTTTCATATAATCTCAATGGATTTTATATCTCTAGATCCATCAAGGATTGAATTTATTGAACATTGTCCGGGACTAAACACTATGGTTGAGATCTATAGTTTTCTTGGTTTAGATGGATATTATTGAAGGTTTATAGAGAATTTATCATGACTACCTAATCCAATCATCAAGTTTACTTGGAATAGAGCCAAGTACCTTTGGACATCTGAATGTGAATAAAAAATAAAGGAAATAAAGAGACGATTAGTCAGCTCAAAAGTTCTTATATTTTCCTATAGTGGTGAATGGTTTATAATCTATAGTGATGCATCAGAGAAATGACTGGGATGTTTCCCCACATAGAATTATATAGTGATGCCTTATGCCTCACACCAATTAAATATTCATGAGAAAAATTTCCATACTAATTATTTGGTGTTTTCAGTTGTAATTTTTCATTAAATATCTAGAGGAATTATCTTTAGAGAGTAATTTTTGAAATATGTGCTGATCATAAAATTTTAAATCATATATTCACATAGAAAGAGTTGAATTTTTTCCAAAGAATATGGTTGGAGATGATTAAATATTATAAATTCTAAATATATTACCACCATGGGAAAACAAAAAAAAGTGGAAGATGCTTTTAGTCAAAAGTATCATACTAGATTGTCGAAGATGAGGATCGAAAAAGATCCAATATTTCTTGATTTACAATTTACATATCTTGAAATCTTGAAGGAAGGGGACAAATATTATTTCTCTCAAATTAATGATCAACTGTCTATCCAAGTGAAGATTAAAGAGGAACAAAAGGAAGATATAGAGTTACAGAAGATGGTGAGAATTTTCCATGAGTCTACCACTGATTATGAAGAAATTATAAGGCTCAACACAATTTTATTTAATCTATAAATAATATATATGAAGAATGGGATGTTAAAGGAAGATCATATTTCTTGATTCACTATTCATCCTCGAAGTAGAAATATGAATAGAGATCTGAAAGAGTATTTCTGGTGGTATAGAATGAAGAGAGAAATTGGAAATTTTGTATCTCATAGAATGGTATGTAAGAAAGTAAATTTTGAGAGATAAAATTATAAGGTGAAGTTACAACCATTACCCATACTATAATGGAAATGTGAAAACATCACCATGAAATTTATCATCAGAATCTCTAAAATATCTAAAGGATATAAAGTTATTTGGGTTTTATTCGGTCTTCTTATGAAGTCATCACACTTCATTTACATCAGAAATACTTTTCTATGGTTCAAATTTATATTATATACATTAAGGAATTGGTAAGGCTTCATGGAGTACCACATTATATTGTATCTGGTCATAATTTGAGGTTTACCTCATAGTTTTGGTGAAGTTTTCAACAGGCCCTTGATTCATAGTAGAGTTTCAACACTATGTATCATCCTCAAAAATATGATAAATCTAATAGAAGCATTCAAAACTAGGAGGATATGCTAATATATTTTTCTATGGATTTCAAATGTGTTTGGGTTCAACACCTTCCTCATATTGATTTTTCTTACATAAATAGCTTTCACTTAAGAATTTATATAGATATTTATGAATCACTCTATCTAAATAAGTTTAAAATACATTTGGATGAAGTTTGAGAAAGAAATATATTCACACCTAAGATAATTGGGAAAATGGTAGAGAAATTTAGAGCCATTCAACAACATATCAAGTTAGATCATAGTCAATAGAGAAGATATGAGGACAATTGTCAGCATGATCAAGAGTATAAAGATACTAAGAACGTTTTTATGTGAATTTATCCATGGAAGAAAGTTATGAGATTTGGGAATAAAGGAAAAATGATCCCTCAGAATATTGACCGTTTTGAATTTCTTGATCGATTAGGGATGGTTATTCATTGCATTATTCTTCCTTCGAACCTCTCTCATGTCAATTATGTGGTCTATGTATCACTCTTTAGGAAGTACATAAATGAACCTTCACATATAATGAACTTAGAGGTCATACCACTAGATAAATATCTCTCTTATGTGGAACATCTTGTGCAGATTTTGGATCATATAAATAAAGTACTACAAAAAAACACCCCTCTCCTGGTTAATGTTTTGTGGTGAAACCACCAATTTGGGAAAGCTATATGGGAACCTGAGGATATGATGGTGTAGAAAGATCCAAATTTATTTTCATTAAAGTAAACTAATTTTTAGGGAAAATTTAATTTTAAGAGGGTTATAATTTAACACCGAGATATTTTATAAAATATATTTTTTCAAATAATTTAATTCCTTCGATAGCTTGTGTTTCATGCAACACTAAGTTTAAACAAACCATGATATACTATTAGAATATAATTAATGTGATAGTTATAGCCTAGTCATTGGATTTGTGGGTATGAATAAGAATAAATAAAATATTAAAACAATTTGGATTACATAATTATAAAATAAATTCATTAGTTATCAACTTATTAAAAATGAAAATAAAAAATAATTTGAAATTAAAGGAAATATTTGTCTGAAAAAATATTTATATGCAAAAAGGTGTTTTTATATTAATAAACTGAATTAGTTTATATTTTGGAATAATTTTAATTAAATTAATATATGATATATTCAATAAAAAAATTGTTTTTCATTTAATATTTTTTCTATTATTGGGATAATAATAAATATTGTTTCATGGTTAAAAACTGTCTTTTTCTAAAAAAAGTTTCATCACAATTTGAAAAATTAATATAAAACTAATTTTTAATAAAATTTAGAATATTTATTTCAAAAAATAAAATTTATTTTTGAAATAAAAATTTAAAAAATTATTAATGTGAATTTTTTATAATTTTCTAAAAAGATTAATTTTTCGATGAATAGGGAAAATACTATTTTTTATTGAAAACTAGTTTTTCGTTTAAATAATTTAAAAAGTTACATTTTGTTTTAAATTTTTTTAAAATAAAACATAGTTCAATTATATTATTATTAATTCAATTTACTTAATTTCAATTGATTTCATTTTAAATTTTGATATAAAGCATTTCATACATATGAAAACTATTTCTTCAGAGAACCACTTTTTCATCACATCTATAGGTTTAATTTTAAATAAAATTTTATAAAATATATGAATTGAATTTGGTAAAATGTATTACATATTTATAATCATAATAATTAATATTATTTAATAATTGAAACCTAATTTTTTCATAATTAATATTATAAATAATCAAATATTAATTACAAGGACTAAGTTTAATACAGGTTTACTATGGGGTTTAAACTAAAATATAAGGGTGGTTTTTTCAATTAAAATTAACTAAATACTATTTAATGACAATATATAGACCTTATATTAACCAAAATTCAAATATATTTCTATTTTGAATCACTTTTCTACACAATGACTTTATTATTTTGTATTATTTTATAAAATTTCCAAGTGGGTTCCCTCCCCATATTATAAAAGGACTCCTCCTATCCACTCCACTCCATAATTCAAAATCCTTTTAGTTATTTCAATATTTGAGAAAAACCATTTATTAAATCCCTAAATACTACCTATATTTCGTTGTTTGATCAAAAAACCATCCTAGGAAGGCTTTAGGTATAAACATAAAGACGTTCTCCGAAAAATAGGTATAGTTCTTAACCATGTGTTTTCAGTTTCATTCTTCTTACAAATCATAATATATTTTCCAAATATTCATAAATAAAGACACTGGTATCTTATATAAAAACTTTTATGTTATTATGTTAATTTCATAACCTATATCCATCTCCTCCATCAAATGGGAAACAAAATCGTCGGTCATGTGTACGGTGGACTGCCGCCTCTCAAACCAATGTAATTCATTTTCCATCACCACCTCTCAAGGATAGATATAATGATGGATTTAAAGTATATATATAATATTTAAGACATAATTATACCACTATAATTATAATATCACATTTACCTTATTACCTTCCATTCTGTAGAAAAATGATAATGTCGCTCGTGCATACATGTGGCATACCGCCTCCATGGTGTGATGTAATATGTTTTTAATTTTATTTATGAATGGGTGTTAATGAGAATAAATTTAATGAATATATAAGTTATATATAATATAGAAATTATTTTTTAAAGTTTAATTATTATATACCTTTATTTTGTTTTATCTGAAAAAATATGGAAAAAGACTTCATGCGAACGTATGGATCTCATCTCCATGAATGATGTAATTAATTTTTCTATATATAAATTTTATAGATGACTCAAAATATGTATAAAATGAATATATGTGATATTTATATCATTAATAAAATTATATATATTATATAACCATAATAAAAGTACTAGGACCTAAACAAAACAAACCAAAATTTACATGAAAAATAAAAAAGTTATCACACCGAATAATGATTTTAATAATGAATTATTAATAAAATTGTGAAAAAGGTTACAATAAAATCATATGTGGAATTATATATATTATTATGGTTCTATAATAGATTTATAATAAACCAATATTTATTATATATGAGGTTTTAACATATACAAATTAAATTGAGACTTGATATAAGGGATTTTCGTCTCATTTTTATTTCTATTAGACATGTTCCATATAGACCACTTTTTCTTTTGTGTGGTGTATATGATTCCCATGAATATATTTTATGATATTTTTTATGAATTATATTATGATTTAAATATAAATATATATGTGTTTATTTTTTCATCGGGATTACGATTCAGTACTTACCAAGTGGCAAGGGTTTTATGTTACAATCTCATTGTTTATTAGGGTTCTTTATGGTTAAGTTTTCAATGATGAAATCATAAAATTTCTCTCTCAATAAACTCATGAATTTTATTCTCCTATATTGATTTATAGAAATTACATGTTTTCATTTGATTTTACTCTTTTTATATACTCAAGAGTTGAAAATAATGTTTTTAAGGAAAACTAACTCTATCTCTCTTTGGTTGAAAATCCATTCTCTTCCTTATTCAGGTTTTCTGAAAAATGTTTTAAAGAAATTTTTTCTATTAAAAATTTATTATTTAAATATATTTTTATCATTTTTTTAATTTTTACAAAAAAAAAATTAAAAGGACTCTTCTTTTCTTTTTTTTAATGAGGTACTTTTGACATTTTATCAAAAATATGAAATAAATTTTTGTTTTAACATGTACGATATGAATGGTATTTCCAAACATCATTAATTCTCAATTATTTAATTTTTTTTAAAATTTAATGAATTTATTTTAAAATAAGAAAATATATTTAATATTTGGGAAAATTGATGATTTTAAAAATATATTTTCCTAGTTAAAAGTATATTTTCTTCAAAATAATTAATGGTATTTTAATGGTATTTCTATTCACCAATAACAATAACACTTGATTGTAAATAAGATCTAATGGGGATATTATCCAATGATACCATCCCTACTATTTATATTGATTTTTTATGGTTATGATGACAATATTTTTATGAATCTTGTTTATTTTACATGACTTAATATTATGAAACCCATTTCATTTCCTTGGGTTATGCTATGATCAAATATTTTTGAAACCCATTTTCTTTCTATGGGTTCTGCTATCATGAATATTTTATGATCTTATAGAACACATATGTATTTTTTTAATTATGTGATGGTTGGGACCATAATTATATATCCCTCTAATTTATTGGGTATTTTTTGGATATCTCATAAGATAAATAGAACCGGAATGGGGAGTAAACCTATTTCAGTAAGTGAATTTTTCCACTATGATATTATTGGTAGTGAACCTTTAATACTATGATAATTTGGGGAGTGAACTAATTCCAATATACTAGTTTGTTAATGATACTTTAATACTAAGAAAATTATTTTCTATACTTTTTGTATGCCAAAAATATATTTTTTATGTCACTGTTAAGCTCTCATAGATTATATTTTTGATACCTTTTGGATTCATGTATTATAAACTTCCAAGATTTATTTCATGACTCAATTACCTAATATATGATTTGAAGATTATTATTTTCAAATGTTTTTATCATGTTCTTATACTATTATACTCATTTTATGTTGATATCTCCCCTTTTTACCCTTACTGGGCATTCTGAGCTCACCCTTTCTTATATTTCATTTCCTCCAAATTATGAAGAAATGTAAGATTCTGGAGTGGATAGTTATTTTTTTTAATGAATATTGATATATTAAGATTTAATATATATGAAATTATGGATCTCTATATTCTTATTTTTTATGGTTAAAGATTTTTCGAATGGAATGACATCTATTTTTTTCCTCTTCTCCTTTCAAGACTCCATAAACATCTTCATAGTAGGTTTTTCATGCTTCTCATGTTCATTCTTGGTCTCTATTTAAGGGGTAACTTTTATTTCCCTTCCAAAAAAAATTATTCTCATCCATATGATAAATAATACTTATCCAATAAATGGTTTCATAATTAATTTTTAATTCCTTCGATCTCTCTACAAATCAAAAATCAATGAATCATGATTCCTTTAAAGATTATACCAGTATTTTATTTAATGTCTAGAAATTGGGAAACATTTTGAACTTGACTATTGTAGTGTAAAATGCTTCAATATATTTCCATGTGATGTTTTCGATGTTAAACTTTATCATTTCAGGGATAAATTATAACATGTAAAAATCATAAATTTTCACCAAGTCAAAATATTATTTCCTTTTAATAATAAAAACTCAAATCCATCGAAGGCTAATCCTAAATTATAAAAAAATTCATTGTTTTTATAAATTTTCTCATCCACACATGATAGACTTTCTATAACATCTCATTTCCTTTTTTAGGCACTTTTATCCCCTTGTTTTTATATCCTTATGTTTGGGGATTTCTTTGAGTTTTTTTCAGTGAATTTTGAAAAAAAATAGGTTTTGGGGTTGTACACGGTTAGGGCATGGTTAGGGATAACTGTGTGGTTTGGACCATTAAAACATGTCATTCGGCCTAGAAAATTGAGTGAACTATGATGAGCCACTGGATGGGGGTACATGATTTTTCCAAACCATGAAACCACACCCACCAAACTATGCACCCTTGGATAGAGGGGATTTTCAAAAACAATCACAATAAAACTAACTGTCTAGTCAAACCATTCACCTCATCTTGAATCCTAGTAAGGGTGTGTCATTAGGGTGTGATATTACTACTAACCATGCAACCCAACTATGAATCCATGTTTATGGGTTTTTAACTAACGAAAAAATATTTTAAATTTTTTTAAGACTCTTGATTTAAACCCTAATCACCCTCATTCAAACATAATAGGATCCAATGGTCTTTTGAGTCTCTAAAAAGGTGAAATTTAATCCTACAACATCATCCCTTTATATATTGAAGCACCAATGTCCTTGTTTTATCCCCTTTTGGTAAGTAAATATCCTCTTGTTTGGTTTCTCCCGATATTCCCTTCTCACCTTCTTAGAGATTGAAAAATCTTCATGTCATTTATGGATCTATACTTTTATTTGATATATCTTGATTCTTGGATTTAAACCTTGATATTATTTGATTCATTATCCATTGGAGTTTCACAATACAAGTGTTTATTTGATTGATCATGTGATTAAAGGTAAGTGGTTCCATAAGGATTTACCCCACAATTGGAACCCTAAATTTCTTGATTAATTTAAAATGGGTTATTAATTATATTAACACCACTATTTTTAGATTATTTGATGTATGATTTAAAAAGCGAATATAAATTTGTAAAAACACTACAATTTAAATGGAATTAAAATGTTTGGGTGGATATTCATAAAAATTCTTACTTTAATTGAAAGTTGATTTGATGAAATGATTTGAGTCTTATTCTTGAAAATGTTTTCATAAAATGAATGATAACTTGAAAATGAATTAATTTGATGAAAACATATGATTTGGTTATGAAATTAAAAACACATAATGAATTTAAAATTGGGAAATTTAATTGTGAATGATGAATTAATTTGAAATGAATGATTTTCTAAATAATGATAGATTGACGGATTAAATTACATGTGATCCTGATTATTTATTAGTTGATAGGATACCTATATCTAGGCTCTGACTTCCTAGTAATGGATTTATGGTAACAACACAAACAAAACCAAGTTCTGTCTGGTTTCCCATGATTGTTTCTCTAATGGGGTGTTGATTGATTATCTTGATGTCTTGATCCTTGGGGAGTGTGCACCCATACTTGAGACCTGATGATGGTTGAGAAGTGTAAGGTTATTATAGCCATAAAATAACATACCTGGTAAATATGACCATGGTGCTTTATATTGTTTAATTGATTATACATGTGATTGTTTTTAGAACTATTTTATTCATATTGGATATTTTATATAAATTTTTTATATAAAATATTCATTTAAGCCTATTTTGATATATTTTTAATATTATAATTTGAAATCATGATCTATTTTTAAACATGTAAATGAATTTCCATGTGTTTTATATTTAAATTGAAAGAATAAATGGTTTATTGTTAAAATATTTCTTATGAAACACTTGGTGAGACCCTACTAGGATGTTTAGATCACACCCTACCTTTTCCTTTAGAAATTTATAGATTTTGTTCTTACATGTCTAGGAAAAGGGAAATTTTGAATTGAAGGTAATGGGTTTTTTAATCTATATGAAATTGAAGTGATGTTAGTGTATGATGGAGCTATGGTCTAATTTTTTCGTAGGGGTTGTGAGAATATGTCTTGATGGATTTTGTGTTTTTCGTTTCATTATGTTTATCCTCATAATATTTACCTATATACTTGTGATTATTTTCTCCTTAATTATTATTTGGAATACATATATGCTTTTGTTTGATTATTCACTATTCTATCATAATGGTTTGTTTTCTAGAAAAATTATTCCCTTTAATGTTTGTTATGATGATAGGTACTAGTCACCAACCCATGGAGATCCGGAATTCCCTTCAAGATACATCAAGTATGGATTAGGTATAATTATACCAGGGTATTTGGGATGGTTTCTAATAACAATTGTATCAAAGGGTGGTTGAGTATCTTTCCTTGATATCAACATACAATCTGGGATGTCTTGGTATATAAAAAGTAGGATTATCATGACTTAAGAGGTAGTTGTGAGCAATTTCCTAGATAAATCTCATCATAGTGAGCCTGAATTCACCATTTTTTTTAGGAAAAGTGTCCCTAAGAAATAAATTTATTTTCTTCCAGAATTTTGATAATTTGATCTGTGTATTTTGAAATCCCAAAAATTATATATTCTTATATATCTTGATCTAGCTGATAATTTGAGTATCCTTGCTGAGTTTTTTCTCCATCTTGATATTGTGTAGAGTCATGCCTCCATGTATACATTTGAATATAATGCTAAAGGGAGCTATATATGAACCATAGAAATTATTCCCTCCAATTGAACAGGATATTTCTTAGATATTGGTGCATCATTCCCAAGCTCTGGGATTGCCAATTTTACTGATTCCTATTCAGGATATAGTTGTGGAAACTCAGAGTGATAAATCAAGAGATTGTGCTCAAGTGTTACTTTGGTAGAAACCACCAAATTTCCAAATATTAAATTATCCTTAAGAGACTGAGTGTTGGTTAAAAATGATTTAGAGAATTTTTTATTTCTTAGAAACAAGAGATTCTATCAAAACGAAATGTGTTACCTTTAAGATGGAAGGGCCTAGTAAGAGATGGTAGGAATCGGTGCTGACTATTATAAAACATAAGTGTTTGGAGTGGAAAGTCTTTAAAGATATTTTCACAAAGAAATTATATCCAGAATACATGGTTTTAGTAAAGTATATAGAGTTTCTCATCCTCAAACAAGGTAAAAATCCAAGAATCTGTAACAAAAAATCTTTTCTAAACTTGGTCAACATTCTCTTAGGGTATAGAAAAATGAGAAACTAAAGGATTTAAGATTTTTGATTGGTATTTGATCTAATATATGATCTTATGTTTTCATTTTGATTATCACTACTTATGTAGACATGTTGGACAGAGTTTTGATGGATGATATTGAACTCATTAGTAAGTAAGGGTTGATGGGAGTTCTTTTTTCTATTAGTGGAATTTTTTTAGTTCCCTTAAAGTCAATAGAAATCATGATGAGCCTCATAGTGGTTCTCAATAATAGGAATCATCTAGGCCTTTTTTTAGAAGAGGCCCTTTGACTTTCTTCTAGTGTGTAAAGGTCAGGAATTCTAAGTGGGTTTGTACTATGGCACCCAAGATCTATGGCATGTTCAGACATTCATGTCACTTGTATAAGTTATATAATGTATTTTCTTCCCTGTTTAGTGGCATGGTCTTATTCATCTATATCGACTTGTGTTTTGAGTTTTCTAAAAATTTCAATGTATCTGGTGTATTATGTGATGGATATTACCATGCCCCTCAAGTCTAAGAGAGAGCAGGTTCTATGATGTTCATATTTCATTTTCCCTCTATCAAAGATTTATCCCACTGGGAATTTTCTGGTTCATGATATGAAACCTCTTTATGTTATTCTTGGGACGTATTAGCTAATTTCTTATAGTTCCCAATTAGACGGTTATCTTTGGTGGGTCTCATTTACTACACTCGCTGGGGTGTGCCATGTTTTTTAGGGATAATGGGACCTGGGGCTAAGTACATTAAGACCCCTTTTTCCCAATACGGTCAGTGTAATATTAGTAATTTTTATCAGGATTGGGAATATTTGAGTGGTGTTCTTCTTATTTTTTCATAGAGTTTCCCAACAAGCTTATGTCTGAATTTTTGATCCTACCACTGATAAAGTAGGTATAGTACTCTTTTGATTTAGTGTTGGTTTCCCAACCCATATCCATTCTTTCTTACCATATAGAACTATCTAAACTAAAATAGTAAAAGGTTTAGTTGGATGGTCTATTAGATAAATTATTTATACACCCAAGTGTGTCACCTTGGGTGGTGCCTGTTCTTATTAAAAACAATGATGATGGAATAATTAACCACTATGTTGATTACCAAAATAGAAATTGGGTTAAAGTACAGAAAAATTATCCATTACCATGGATTAAATATTTTTTTGATTAGTTTAAAGGTGTGAAGTGGTTCTTGAAGAGTGGTTTTTGGTCTAGCTATCATCAGTTGAGAATTAAATAATCTAACATCTCAAAGACCACCATCAACAGTAGATATATCTATTATGAATTCCTTGTTTTCCATTTGGTCAAACCAATTATCCTCCAGCTTTTATGGTGCTAATTAATAATATATTTCTTGATTAACTTGCTTCATTCATAGTGGAATTTTTGGATGATATCTTGGTCGACTATAAGACTGAGTAAGGGTATGTTCTTCATTTGAGAGTATTTCTTTAAATTTTGATAAATAACCAACTTTATTCCAAGCTATCAACATTTAATTTCAGGATTTTGTAATTTATATTCTTAGGACACGTGGTGTCAGAACATGGTATTTTATATGATCCTAAGAAAGTAAAAAAGATTTATGATATTGGAGCAAAAACATAGTGTTTTGGAGATTCAAAACATGGGATTATAGGGATATTACCATAGGTTTGTTATATATTTCTCAAAGTTGTCCTCTCCAAATACCTCTCTCACTTGGAAAGAAGTGAAGTTCATATGTGATTTCAAATTTCTAAATATTTTGAATGATTTGAAGCATATTTTTACTTCTGTAGAAATTAAGGCTAGTTGTGGTGATATGGTATTATTTATGCATTTGGTTTGAGTTTGGGATTTGTTCTCATGAAGTATGTTCATGTAGTATCCTATGGTTCCTAAAAGATTAGTCTACAAGAGAAGAACAATTTGACCCGTTATCTTGAATTTTCTGATGATATGTATTCTATTTAGATTTTATGGAATTACCTTTTCATATAATGGTTTTCCATTCATTTCAACCATAAAATCTTGAGATATATCTTCTCCCAAAAATATTTGATCCTTCAACAGATATATTGGGTGGACTACTTATAATATTTTGATTTAAAAATTTCCTACTCCCCTGGTAAGAGTAATGTCATTGTTGATGCTTTGAGTAGGAAACATCAAACCCATGACATAAAAGAATCATCATAGGAGTGTAATTTGATGGTTCTCTTTACTTAGTTGCATTTGGGGGTCTAGGAAGATGTTATCAAGATTGTTTTGAAAAAAAAGTTATAATCCTATATTCTCAAGATTATTCTTTAAGAGAAGCAGTTTGGTGATGAATTATATGTAATTAATAAATATATTTATGGTGGGGAGACTATTTTTGATTGATAATACTCTTTTAATGGTTTCTTATATTTCTGAAACTCATACATTATGCCTTTTCTAGAGTTAAAGGCTTTGATGGAGGATTTATATAATTCCTAGTGGGCGGTGCACCCTATTACCACAAAGATATTCTATTATATGTGATGATGATTCTGGTACCCATGTATGCAGAAATACATTGCTAACTTTTTTTCTCGTTTTTATACCAATTAGTAGGTAAAATATACGCACAAAAAACCTTTAGGTCTATTACAGTCCCCTCATGTGATGAAATTGAAGTACGATGATATTTCTATGGATTTCATGGTTGGGTTGTTGTATACCCCCAAAGTGAAGAATACATTATGGGTAGTGATCAATCTTGTTGACTAAATTAGCTCACTTCATTCACATTTGAGTTATAACCAAATTTTATTGTTTTTTAAGTCTTTATGTGAAAACAATTATATTTCAAATAGTACCATCTATAATAGTCTCTAATAGGGAACCCCAATTCACTTCTCATTTATGGAAAGGCATCAATGAGGTGTTGGGATCCCAAGTTAGACTGAGCATGGTGCATAATCTAAAAAATGGACAGCTACACAGAACAAGCTATATAGATCCTTAAGGACATGCTACATGATTTCATTCTAGACTTTGGTAGATCATGGTATATCCATTTGGTATTAGTTGAGTTTACTAAAACAAAATCTTCCACTCCACAATTTGACTGGTTCCTTTTGAGGCCTTGTATAATTGTCCTTATAGATCTCTTCTATGTTGTACGAAGATTGATGAAGATTCTTTGGTTTGAGAAAATTTAGTTCAATAGATAAAGGTGAAGATTTAGTTGATTCATCAAATAAATATGAAGTAATAGAGCCTATATAAATCCTATATTGATCATCATCATATAAATTTGGTGTTTTTAGTTTGTGAGTAGGTGTTTTTGAGAGTTTCACATCGGTTGAGTCACAGGTGACTTTGAAATAAGGGAATGTTATCACCAAGATTTATGGGTCCTTTTGAGATTGTTGAGAGGGTTAGTATTTTGTCTTACCATTTATCCCTTCCACAAAAGTTGATGTCAATCCACAATTTGTTTCTTGTATTTTAGATTAGGAAGTGTCTTTCTGACACTTCTCACATCTTTGGCTAGGAAGACCTTGATGTTAAGCCTGATTTATTAATAACTAAGCATCCAATTCAGAATTTTTAATATAATATAAAGGTTCTTTGTGTTCCATGTGAAATGGTATCATGGCTATTATTTTCAAGATAATTTGGATAATGGATCACTTATTAGAGAGTAGCGGACTCATATCTTTGATATGGAATCTTCTTGAAATAATTTCAAGGGACATAAAGTGTTTATAGTGGGGAGGTTGTAATGGAATGCTTCATTTTTTTTAAGTAATTATAGACCCATGTTTTTATCTCATTATGTTTGGGGATCATATTGAGTTATTTTGGGTGAATTTTGAAAAAAAATAGAGGTTTGGGGGATTTTCATAGTTGGATCATGGTTAGGGTAAATTGTATAATTTGACCAAGAAAATTATCCACCTTTTGATGAGCCACTGGAAGGGGTACACTGTTTTTCCAAACCATGTGGCCACCACCACCAAACACTGCACCCTTTGAAAAATTATGTTTTCACGTTAGTGATTTTTTAATCTAAATATGCATCTAAACCATGCACCCCATCTAAAATTCAAATCAGGGTGATCGGTTACTACTAACCATGCGGCCCAATAAGTAAACTTTTCATGTTGGTTTTTAACTCCCCAAAAAATACTTTTAAAAATATTAGGACCCTTAGTTTAACACCTAATCACCCCCATTTGGCAGGAATGTTTTTTTTGTTGTCTTTATAGGCTCTCAAGAGATGAAATTGACTCCTCCAACCTCTTCCCTTTATGGATCAAAGCACTGGTGATCGAGTTTTATGATCTTCCAATAACTAAATCTCATATTGTTTGGTATCCACTGATCTCCCATTCTCTCTTTCTTAGATAGTTGTAGATCATCATGTTATTTATGGATATGATATTTTAATTTGATAGATATTTATTCTACATTTGAATTTTTTATCTTCTTAAACTTGTTATCCATTGGAGTATCCCATTGTGGGTGTTGATTTAATTGATTATGTGATTAAAGTTATATGGTTATATAAATATTTACCCTTTAATTGAAACCCAAAATGGATTGATAGCTTCAAAATGAGATTTTAATGGATTTAGAAATAAGATTTTGATATTATTTTATGTGTGATTTAAAAATGGAATAGAAATTTTGAACCCCCACCCCCCCCCCTAATTTCAGTGGAATAGAAATTGTTGTGTGGATTTTGATAATAAAAAAAAGAAGTCTTGAATTGAAAGTTGATTCGATGAAACGATTTGATGTTGATTCATGAGAAAGGTGGCTTAAAATAAAATATGAATTAAAAAGGAATGAATTTTCCCCTAGTGGTACTTTTCCCCTTGATTAATATTTAGTATATTTAATGGACTCTGATTGTTTCTTCTGTTATTTTATCTTTATGGTTTTTTGGTGGTAAAACAATTCTCCTTAATTTTTTTATGATGTCAGGTGCTAGTTTCCAACTCGTGGGGATTGGGAATACCATTTTGGATGTATCAAGGCCAAATTGGGTATCATTGTACCGGAGTATTTGGGTTTTTTTGTGACACTTTTTATATCCTTATCTTAGTTAGAAGATCAAAAGACCTCTAAAATATTATGAAAAACAAAAAGATCTTTATTTCAAGAATAATCTTGATGGAATATGCAAAGTCTTTAAGTACCTTGATATATTATTTCTCTTGTACTTCAAATTTTATTATCATCACGCCATTTTCATTATAAAATACTACTAATCCATAAAAAAGATAGAAAAAAATTAGGATATATAAATATTTTATCATCTAATGATAATGTTAGAGAAAAAAAATCTTAAAATATGATAATAATTTTCAAAATAAATTCATGGATTGAATAATATCATAATCAATAATTCTTTTAACAATGATTTCTTAGGATGCAATTTTACCATAAGAATACATATTGAATCAGAAAATTCAAACATATTTATAGATAATAAAATCTTAAACTATAAGAAGTTTGTAAAGGATGAAAAATAACCAACTCTAGGTCCATACCCCTTTATATATGAGATTTTTACTACCATTGATATAATATCATATGACGGGACACAATGCATAATTCCACAAGAGATTATGCAAAAAAACCTCTTTAATATAATATTTTTCTAATTTTTAATATAAAATAAATTACCTTTCGATGAAGTAGTTTTTTCAAAACAAAATAAAAAAGTAACAAAATTTATGAGTGTAACGCCCCGACCCCAGTTACCTAGAGTCGGTGCATTACTTCGTAACATTGGCATGATCACAAAAGATCAAGTCTCGAAAGACCAATTAGTTTAGTAGCCTTGGAAACACTAGATACTTTCATAAATGTTACATTACATAATAAAGTGAAAAACTATAATAACAAAGTCTCTATAATCCACACTCATATCCTCTTCTGACTGTCCCTGCAGGTCATTCATAAAATACTTCTTTACATCCTGGAAAATATTAAAACATTGAAAGGGTTGAGCTCAGATGCTCAGTAAGGATAACAATATAGCGGAAGCTTTCATAAATAAATATTAACATTTAAGGCAATGTATAACTAAAACAAAAGCCTTTTTTAACTTGAACTTCAACATAATATGGCAAAAGTAAAATGAGATAATTCCATTTACTTATTCACATGGATATTCTACTGGTCGAATAATCAATGCAATATCAATAACCACTTTCATAATGATGGAATGCATAATTCCAGACTATCATAACCACGTAGCCAAGGCCTCGTTCCAAGACCACAAATAAGATTTTGTCAAGGCCTCGTGCCAAGACACTAGTTTGTCTCATGAGACCTGCCGATGCATCGAGGAGCTATAGCGGGCTCCACTCGTCACTTATTAAGTCCAATTCATTCCTCATATGAACAGGTTTAAACATATCATAAACCATAACATAATCATATCACATAAAACATGCATAAAGGAAACATAAAATTTCCACATTTCAATCACAAGATATCAATACAACACATTGATATAATAAAAATACTTTCAAAACCATTTTCAATACCAAAATAAAAGAAAAGTAAAACATGGTATTTATTTTTCTTTTAAAAAAAAGGTATGGCTTCTAGAGGAAGCCGAAACTCAAATAATGGTCACGGCGGCGGAGAAGTCATTGTCGCCGCATACGTATGAAAAAAACATTCCCTTTTGTCATTTGGTAAACACTTCGTATAAAAAAGATTCATTTTGAATAAACATAAAATTCAAAGGGGTTTATACACCGTATAAAAGAAAGTTGTGTATAAAACGAAATATGCCTCAATGAAAGGAGATTGAGACGAAGTCCCATACAAAGGTCATTTTTTTAAAATAAAATAGATCTATTATGTGTATTCACTATAATCACACATAAAGAAACTAAAAATACAAGATACGACATAATAATATCATGACTTAATTTGAAAGTATGAGATTAACCCAAAGAATGGAAATTGGGTTAAGAAGTTCCCTTACCTTGCGTCCTGTCTTGACTCGACCGTTCTTTAACCTCCTGAATAATAAATTAGAGTTAATCTCTACCTTATTAAGAACCTTTTTCAAATTAATTATTCCTTTTATATCACTTATTACCATGTCATGAACATTATGTAATTATTTAAGTTTATAACGGTCATTTTGTCGATCTTAGGTACTTGAGTCAAAAATAAACTTCTTATAATTACACTTTGTTCATGTGGTAAAATATCCATTATATACATAATTATATCCATGATGTATATATCATATAAATCATGTATATCCAGTATATACATTCATTTATAATATTACATAACATTTAGAGGTAAGAAATGAAATGCACCGTTCATGGAGACGGTAAGCCGTACGTACGCATGAACGCTACTTTCATTTCCATTTCATATTTAATTGAATGAAGTTATAATTATATAAAGGTATAATATAATTCCAGTATAATATAATGTATAATACCATTTACTCCATCCTTTATACATCCCACATATGGCATTAACGATTCAAATCACGTTGAGGGGGCGGTAGTCCGCACTTCCTAAAATGAAATTATCGCGTTTACCCATAATGGAAATCATAAAGGTATTCCATAAATGAAAAATACAAAAGCTTAAGTAAAACATAAACATATTATATATCATATATAAATATGGTGACATCTTAATGGCCACCTTTGAAGGTGTTTTATGAGTGTTGAACAATCATCGTTTCGTGAGGCAGAAATTTTCCATCCATAGAAACTGTATGTTCTTTAACCATTAGATGTAGGTGTGTGTAAGTGTAGCTCGAATAATCAATATAACAACATCATAGTATATGGAGGATACTGGTTTTGTTACAAAATAAAGGAATAAAAAGATTTTAAGGGGTTCGAGAAGCAAAATAAAACAAAACAACATAAGAGAAGACATTACCTTAAAATCGAGTAACTCTTTTGATTTAATCCAAAGGCTTCCTTGGGAAGAATTATGACCAAAGGGAGGCTTCTAGGAGTAAGGGAGGGAAGTTGAGAGAGTATATGGGCAGAGTTTGGCCTATCCAAATGGCTTGAAGGTGTGATTAAAGTGGTAGTGGTGGGGGCCTTTTATAAGTGGAGAGGAGGGGCACTCTTGGAAAGTAAGGAAATGTTACATTATTATGAGATACTTTTCGGATTTTTGTGGTCCCAATATTATATATTTTGAGGATAAGGTGATAAGGGTTGGAAATATACCCATACAATAGGATTTGGACAAGTGTAAGACTTGGATTTTACATTATCTTTTCATTTTATTTAAATCATTAATTAATAAGGTAATTGCGGCATCATCATGCTGTCATAAATAATTTCATTTAATTAATGTTTAAAAATTATAATAAAAAATATCATGATGTAGAAAATCTTCTTATATTTCTAATTAATATTTATAGTCATAAATATGACTTGTATAACCCCATTTAAAAATTGTTTTAGTAAAACAACTTATGTTTGTGACATTTTTATTTTAACATTAAATAAAAAGTTATTTATGTCATTTTCCTACCAAAGTGGCTCCATGGGGTCCCCAACTTGACCCATGGATTGTCTTGGTCCTAAATGACTCATCCAATAGGGGTAGGACAAGTGTAAAGGTATTTTCATATTTTTATAATATCATTTTTACCTTAAATTTCACTAATTACCTTTAATCGCGATTAATTAAACTTAAAAGTTACTATTCACCAAAAATTATTTTAATCCCATTGAACCAAATTTTAACTCCTAATGAAAACCATGTATGTCGGATTTTTGAAAATCAAATCATAGAAGTGGTAATATTTCATTTAAACGAAAAATCAGTTATTTAACTACCACTTAGAGATTTCACTATTCATCAAAAATTGAAGTTTTTCAGAACAATGCCAAAATTTCACCCTAAGCTATAATTGACATTCCAAATCCAAAAATGATGTATATTTTACAAAATTCCAAAAATATAAGTTGCATTAATTAATTTTATAATTAATTCCCGATGTCACAAAAAATAGAGTGTTTTTAGGAAACAATATATATCAAAAGATTGACAATTGTTTATGTCCAATTTCAAAGTGAAATTAATTCTAATGACCACCATTGGATAAAATAGGAAACATATATTCTAATTATACTTTAAAACCACTCAATAGTATAATTTATCACTATAAATTATTTTTATTAAAAAAGTTGATTTAAGTATTTTTCACTATTCATAAAAAAATTGTAAGTTCTCAGAAAAATACCAAAAATTCAACATAGGCTAATTTTGATATTTCGAATCCAAAAATGAAGTCCATTTTGAAATATAAAATTTATATAATTATAAAAAGTGGATATTACTATTCATAATGGCTACTTTTATTAGTCGTAGTGTGTTAGAACTCGAAGTTGCGTACAATGCAAGCTATTGCATTATTGAATGAGAAGCGTATCGTGGAAGCTCGGGGTGTTACATTCTCCCATCCTTCAATAAATTGCGTCCTCGCAATTTGAAATTTTTCTTTGAAAATAAATGGTTGAAAATGGAAAATACCTTTGTGGAAAACCCACATCGGAAATAAGGTTAATAAAAATATAACACTAAAAGAAAGAAAGAGAAGTACAAAGGTCACCCGAGATAGCCCATACTAGGATTCTATGAAAATATGGATATGGAAGAAAGACAAACCATCAAGGTTTGATGGAGAGTTGTAGAAAACTGGATTAGGAGAAAGTTAACCATAAGAAAATCACAAACTTGTGATTGGTTAAACGGTCATTGAATCCCCAGTTGGAAAAGTTAACCGGCAACGTTTTTGTTTTAAGTTACCTTTTATAAAGTTGAGGAATTTATTTAGGAGATTTACTAAGAACATAAGGGAATATACATAATTGTTATGTATACTTTTATTCTTTAATAAATTTTTACCACAAACCCATATTTTACTCCAAATGGTAACAGAACTCAAAAATATTCTATTTATCATAGTTGTATAAGGTTCAAAATATTAACACATACCATTTAGATTAGGAAAAATTATTTTGTTAAATCCAGGGACTTACTGTAGGCTAGTGGTAGGTAATAAAGGCATGTCGCACTATGGTTTTGGGTTCGATTCCTGCAGTTTTGTCCAACGCGACGGGTTATGCCCCACCTTGCAGGTTGTCCTTTTCCTAAAAATATAGTATTATAATATTCCAAAAATAATCTTCAAAAATGTTTTAACCTTAAACAATACTATCCAAAGATCAACTTAATCCATTCCAACATTTATAGTTATCCAAAATAGCTCTGTCCAGACTTTCTCTAAAGGGTCCTCAAATTCCAGAATCAACTGTAACATTAGATTCCCTAAACAAAGTAAAGTTTCTCTTATTGTCACATAAAAAAATATTATTACCTTCATCATATTAAAACCTTAATGAAATCAACATGTACTGCAGTACAGTCCTTATATATATCACATTATTCTTATAACCATAATCTAGTTCTTGAGTCCAAAAACACAAATACAATAATTATTCAACTTCATCTGCAGTAACAGCATAAGCATGGCCTTGATCCCTTGGCCTTTTTGAGGTAATTTTTCTTGACGCTTTGGACATTCATTTGCATAATGCCCCATTTCCGTATAATTGTAGCATTCAATATTGATAGCCTTTTTCTTTCCCTTGCAATCACGCGCCTGGTGACCTCTTTCTCCACATTTATAACAAACTCCCATTCCTTTTAGGCAAGTACCGGGGTGATTCCTCCCACAATTATCACATAATGTAAAATCCTTCTTTCCCTTTTTCCCTTTATCCGTATCTTGTTCCACCATTCTCTTCTTCTCTTGCTTTACTTTATTGTCATAAGACTTAGAGAATTCCTTTTCTGTCTTGATAGCACACGAGACTATATCTTCATATTTTGAGAAAGATTGTGATACTAAAGCTCGACGGAGAAATGGTTTTAACCAATCAAAGAAATTATCAATCTTACTTCTTGGGTTATGTATATAATCTGTAGCATGTCTCGCTAACCTTGTAAAGTTGGCCTCATACTTTGCGACATTCTCATCCTCCTTTTGTCTCAGACTCAGAAATTGTCTTTCCATATCTGCTCGATGGTCATGTGGAAAGTATTTTTCTAAGAAAATTTCCTTAAACTCCCTCCATTTCATACTTGATACTTCTTCATCTTCCTTTGTGTTTTGAATCAGTGACCACCATTGATCAGCATCTCCAGTGAGGCGGTAAACTACCATGATAACCTTTTCCCTTTCACTACTCCCCAAGGCGTGGAATATTTTCTCTAAGAAGTTTATCCATTGCTCAGCTAATAATGGATTTTTACCCCCATTAAATTTTGGTGGTTGTTGCCTCATGAAGCGGTCTAATATTGATCCTCCACGTTGCGGATCAGGGTGCTCCATACGAGTAAGGTTATTATTCATAACCTGAGTGAGTTGTCCCAGTATGGTAATAAGTTGATCAGCACCAGTTGTATCTCCAGCTCCATAATAATTATCTTGAGCAGGAGGGAAATCCCTACACAAAGTTAATGCATTGATACGGTTTCCATTCCTTCCACTAGGCGCCATTTCTAAACAATGGCATAAACTAGATTAGTTTATGAATCAAAATACATAATTCCATACTTATAAAATACTTAACATAAATTGAACTATTTATGGATATAATCTATAATCATAAAAAGGTTTTCTTTGAGTAAGTATATACTCATAACCCTTCATAGTGGTTTGTAAAGAAAACGAGAATTATCCTAAACATATCCCCCGGGAGTGTCGTAACCAAGAGTGCAGCAAGGCCCGTTGTTTTGCACCAGTTCCCGTTCGAGTCTAGCTTAAAGTGGTGTTTTCGGGTTTTACCCCTAGGTACATCTGTGCCAAAGCCAACTCTACCTGCTCGTATCCAGACAGGGATGTATTGCTCGGAAAACTCACAAAATATCTATAATACCAAAATTCTAGGAAGTTCTTTTATACTAATCCTCAAAGTCTATCTTTGGGCTATGTGCTCTAATCAGAGTTTATCTAAATCCAGCTTCCTAGGTTAGTACTAAACTGCCTCTGATACCAACTGTAACGCCCCGACCCCAGTTACCTAGAGTCGGTGCATTACTTCGTAACATTGGAATGATCACAAAAGATCAAGTCTCGAAATACCGATTAGTTTAGTAGCCTTGGAAATACTAGATTCTTTCATAAATGTTACATTACATCATAAAGTGAAAAACTATAATAACAAAGTCTCCATAGTCCACACTCATATCCTCTTCTGACTATCCCTACAGGTCATTCATAAAATACTTCTTCACATCATGGAAAATATTAAAACATTGAAAGGGTTGAGCTCAGATGCTCAGTAAGGATAACAATATAGCGGAAGCTTTCATAAATAAACATTAACATTTAAGGCAATGTATAACTAAAACAAAAGCCTTTTTTAACTTGAACTTCAACATAATATGGAAAAAGTAAAATTAGATAATTCCATTTACTTATTCACATGGATATTCTACTGGTCGAATAATCACATGCAATATCAATAGCCACTTTCATAATGATGGAATACATAATTTCAGACTATCATAACCACGTAGCCAAGGCCTCGTGCCAAGACCACAAATAAGATTTTGTCATGGCCTCGTGCCAAGACACTAGTTTGTCTCATGAGACCTGCCGATGCATCGAGGAGCTATAGCAGGCTCCACACGTCACTTATTAAGTCCAATGCATTCCTCATATGAACAGGTTTAAACATATCATAAACCATAACATAATCATATCACATAAAACATGCATAAAGGAAACATAACATTTCCACATTTCAATCACAAGATATCAATACAACACATTGGTATAATAAAAACACTTTCAAAACCATTTTCAATACCAAAATAAAAGAAAAGTAAAACATGGTATTTATTTTTCTTTTAAAAAAAAGGTATGGCTTCTAGAGGAAGCCGAAACTCAAATAATGGTCACGGCGGCGGAGAAGTCATTGTCGCCGCATACGTACGACAAAAACATTCCCTTTTTTCGTTTAGTAAACGCTTCAAATAAAAAAGATTCATTTTGAATAAACGTAAAATCCAAAGGGGTTTATACACTGTATAAAAGAAAGTTGTTTATAAAACGAAATATGCCTCAATGAAAGGAGATTGAGACGAAGTCCCATACAAAGGTCATTTTTTTAAAATAAAATAAATCTATTTTGTTTATTCACTATAATTACACATAAAGAAAGTACTAATACAAGATAGGACATAATAATATCCTGACTTAATTTGAAAGTATGAGATTAACCCAACGAATGGAAATTGGGTTAAGAAGTTCCCTTACCATGCGTCCTGTCTTGACTCGACCGTTCTTTAACCTCCTGAATAATAAACTAGAGTTAATCTCTAACTTCTTAAGAACATTTTTCAAGTTCATTATTCTTTTTATATAACTTATTACCATGTCATGAACATTATGTAATTATTTAAGTTTATAACGGTCATTTTGTCGATCTTAGGTACTTGAGTCAAAAATAAACTTCTTATAATTACACTTTGTTCATGTTGTAAAATATCCATTATATCCATAATTATATCCATGATGTATATATATCATATAAATCATATATATCCAGTATATACATTCATTTATAATATTACATAACATTTAGAGGTAAGAAATGAAATGCACCGTTCATGGAGACGGTAAGTCGTACGTACGCATAAACGCTACTTTCATTTCCATTTCATATTTAATGGAATGAAGTTATAATTATATAAAGGTATAATATAATTCCAGTATAATATATTGTATAATACCATTTAATCCATCCTTTATACATCCCACATATGGCATTAACGATTCAAATCACTTTGAGGGGGCGGTAGTCCGCACTTCCTAAAATGAAATTATCGCGTTTACCGATAATAGAAATCATAAAGGTATGACATAAATGAAAAATACAAAAGATTAAGTAAAACATAAACATATTATATATCATATATAAATATGGTGACATCTTAATGGCCACCTTTTAAGGTGTTTTATGAGTGTTGAACAATCATCGTTTCGTGAGGCAGAAATTCGCCATCCACAGAAACCGTATGTTCTTTAACCATTAGATGTAGGTGTGTGTATGTGTAGCTCGAATAATCATTATAAAAACATCCTAGTATATTGAGGATATTGGTGTTGTTAAAAAATAAAGGAATAAAAAGATTTTAAGGGGTTCGAGAAGCAAAATAAAACAAAACAACATAAGAGAAGACATTACCTTAAAATCGGGTAACTCTTTTGATTTAAGACAAAGGCTTCCTTGGGAAGAATTCTGACCAAAGGGAGGCTTCTAGGAGTAAGGGAGGGAAGTTGAGAGATTATATGGGCAGAGGTTGGCCGAGCCAAATGGCTTGAAGGTGTTAGTAATGTGGTAGTGGTGGGGGCCTTTTATAAGTGGAGAGGAGGGGCACTCTTGGAAAGTAAGGAAATGTTACATTATTATGAGATACTTTTAGGATTTTTGAGGTCCCAAAATTATATATTTCTAGGCTGAGGTGATAAGTGTTCTAAATCTACCCATACAATAGGATTTTGACAAGTTTAAGCCTTGGATTGTACATTATCTTTTCATTTTATTTAAATCGTTAATTAATCAGGTAATCGCGGCATCAACATGGTGTCATAAATAATTTCATTTAATTAATGTTTAAAAATTATAATAAAAAATATCATGATATAGAAAATATTCTTAGCTTTCTAATTAATATTTATAGTAAAAAATATGACTTGTATAACCCCATTTAAAAATTGTTTTAGTAAAACAACTTATGTTTGTGACATTTTTATTTTAACATTAAATAAAAAGTTATTTATGTCATTTTCCTACCAACGTGGCTCCATGGGGTCCCCAACTTGACCCATGGATTTTCGTGGTCGGAAATGACTCATAAAATAGGGGTAGGACAAGTGTAAAGGTATTTTCATATTTTTATAATATCATTTTTACCTTAAATTTCACTAATTACCTTTAATCGCGATTAATTAAACTTAAAAGTTACTATTCACCAAAAATTATTTTAATCCCATTGAACCACATTTTAATTCCTAATGACAACCATGTATGTCGTATTTTTGAAAATCAAATCATAGAAGTGGTAATATTTCATTTAAACAAAAAATCAGTTATTTAACTACCACTTAGTGATTTCACTATTCATCAAAAATTGAAGTTTTTCAGAACAATAACAAAATTTCACCCTAAGCTATAATTGATATTCCAAATCCAAAAATGATGTCTATTTTACAAAATTCCAAACATATAAGTTGCATTAATTAATTTTATAATTAATTCCCGCTGTCACAACAAATAGCGTGTTTTTAAGAAACAATATATATCAAAAGATTGACAATTGTTTATGTCCAATTTCAAAGTGAAATTAATTCTAATGACCACCATTGGATAAAATAGTAAAAATATATTCTAATTATACTTTAAAACCACTCAATAGTATAATTTATCACTATAAATTATTTTGATTAAAAAAATTGTTTTATGTATTTTTCACTATTCATAAAAAATTGTAAGTTCTCAGAAAAATACCAAAAATTCAACATAGGATAATTTTGATATTTTGAATCCAAAAATGAAGTCCATTTTGAAATATAAAATTTCTATAATTTTAAAAAATGGGTATTACTATTCATAACGGCTACTTTGATTAGTCTCAGTGTGTTAGAACTCGAAGTTGCGTACAATGTAAGCTATTGCATTATTGAATGAGAAGCGTATCGTGGATGCTCGGGGTGTTACAATGAGTCAATGAATAATAATATATATGAAACCAAATTATAAATTGTATAATTCAATAATAAAAAATTTGGCCTCTAATAAGTTATTTTTCATCTCTACAGCATGATATTATTTCATAGAATATATTTTTATAATACATTAAAAATACATATTAATATATTCCATTTCTATATTGTTAGTTCTAATATTATGGCTCCTTGAAATTTAGCCAAAAAAACAAAACTCACCCTAAACAAGATAGTTAATATCTAATGTATATCCTAATAAAAAAATTAATTGGTTCCCGATATATTGATTCATTTTCTAGTACACAGTGGCTTCACTTGATCATAAATCACATCTAAGGAGTCCCGGCATGCTTCAGTCCAGTAATTTTTGTAAAGAGTACGTTTATCACCCAAATCTTCCTACCCATTTTATTTTTGAAGGTGGAAATCGTCATCAAAATATATTTTATATTTTTGTCTAAAATATTGACAATCAATGAACATAAGTGTCCATAAGATGATCCTAAATACTATGATTAGAATAGATAATAAAAAATTATACCATATTGGAATGAAACTAAAAGAATAATATATCCATGGATAAAAATGGAAATGAAAAGATCACATATGTAATAATAAAAAATTCCTTAGTGATGAAATATATAATTCTTGATATTTAACTATATACTATGATCCAAGACATAGGGATCTTTCCATCAATAAAATATCTTATTCTGTGAAGGGATACACAAAAATACCCAAAAATGTTTGTCTCATGAGGCCTACTGAGGCATTGAGGTGCTATAAAACATTAGTCCCCATTCATCACTTGTTTAGGTCCAATGCATTCATCATATGAGATAATGAGTTAACAATACGTAATCTACTTTACAAATAATAATATATATTAAAATAACAACATAGGAAATGAAAATAATTTTCCTCCCATCATTAAAAAGGACAACATGATCATAAAATATTCATAAAAATATTGATTATGGTTAAAAAATGCATATTTAACATGCTTGGTTAATCAATAAACATATGTACCAGAATAAAAAACACATATTTTCAATAGTTCTGTAATCAATAAATTGAATATCATCTTATATAAGCATCACTAAAACTAACAATGTATTGATATTTTAGTAATTTCACAAATAAATTTACTTATATAATTTAGTTAAATACCCTTAAATCATAGGAAGGTAAAAATATATTGTTCATAGATGAAATTCATTGGATGGAAAATCATTCATATAAAAGAGGATGACTTGGAAAGATAAAGGAAATGATGGATAATTTTTCTGATATTAATGTACATTTAATAATCCATAAAAATAAATAAGGTGGTTTCCTAAAAAAGAACATATCCCTAGTATTATAAATGAAACTAATAATAATTTTTCATAGATTAAAAAATCCTTGAAATATAATACTTCAAATAGTATCCAAAAATTAGGGATCAAAAACCAAATTGTTTGTTACGACAAGTTCAGTCCGAAAAATTATAAATATATATTTATTATACAATAAATCATGTAACATGAATCCCATGAATATAAATACATTTTAATATAAAAATGAGAATGGATTTGAGAACTTAATTTAGCTTTTAGAAAACATTTTTAATATTGACGTAAAATGAAAACTTGCATATATATTTCAAAAATAACTTTTAAAAATGTGAAATGAAAAATTTTGAAAACTTTTATTTTTAAAAATAATCTCTAATAATGAATCCTTAAAAATGGAATAAATTTTTCCATATTAAATGTGGATCCAAAGATAAAACATTTGATTCTGAGAGGAACGTTTTAATACTTTGAAATTACTTTTGTTGAAAACCTATATTATAAGAAGAGTTATAAACATTTCTTTTAATTAAAACTAATTTTACCAAAGAGGATTATAAAATATATTATAATAAAATATTATGGTTTTAGACCCCAAGCATGGAAGAAAAATGTTCTAGATAAAATATATTACTCAATGAAAGGATATTTTAGCTATCAATATTTCTTACAGGAAGCGTACTTCCTGAGGTATGAAATATTCGACAAAGATTTGTGTGATAGGAATGTAAAACCACATAAAACAATGATGGAATACCACATAATATAATAAATGGTACAATTTAACCAATATAATTGAAATAAGTTCAATATAGTGATAATAACTTAATGAATGAAAATTGAGGTACCAAAGAATATTATGACCGGGGTAACACTTGAGTGAAAAGACATTTGAAGAAAATAACTTTATTTGGATTAGTATATCCCCTGAAATAAAAGGAAATAAATTATAAAAAATTCATGTGGTATTAAATCAATATAATGACATAAAAAATGAAACTTGGTTCAAAACTTAAAATATGCCTCAAAGAATCGGAATTGAGACCATAAAAACTCTTACTGCTTGAGTAACATTTTAATCAAGCCCCTTGAAAGAGATAACATTTAATTGAACTTGGAATACCATTGTTAAAATATTATTAATTATATAATATCTGAAATAGTTAGTATATACACCTTATAAATGAAATTAGATTCATAGTTCAAAACATGTCTTGAAGAAAATAATTTGAGAAAATAGACCCTTACCTTATATCGTGAATTACATAAACATGGCATAATATCCTACATAAAAAAATATATATATCATAATAAATTATTTCATAATAATATTTATAACTTTTTACTTTTATAATATTCATTTATAAAAATTATATGCATGTATACAAGTTCATTTTTACCAATTTTCAACTTTGGGTGTGAGTAATGTTGATCATTTTGAACTAATTTCACAACAGCAGTGTTGGAATTCATTGTTATTACAAATTTAATTATTAAAATATTTTTTTAGGTATGAAAATAGATGTTAAATTATTTTTATAAATTTATAACTTCATTCCATGGTTTTTTTAGCTGTTATCCATGAAGATTAAATTGTCGATGATCGTGTTTTGGTGATTATTAACAAATACATAGTGCTTTATTAATTAATTAGTTTTATAATAATTTTACCATTATAGAACCAAAAAAATAATTATTTACATATTTATATCATATTATACTAGTAATTAAGTTCCTATATTCTTCCATGATATAAATACATATCATTATTCAAGAAAGTGGTTATCTGAACCAAACATTAACATACCCTGATTAATGGATGATTATTTGGTGGTTTAGATATAATATCATTATGAAAAAATCATAATTATATTATTTAGTTTTTATAATTTTTTTATATCATAATTATAAGTAAGTACAACAAGAAATAATGGATATGAAAATATTACATTACATGAAAAAAAATATTTTCCTCTTAGTACGCTGGTTTTAAACTATTGAATTAATGATGATCTTTTATTGATCGTATTATTAATTGGTTATAAAATAATTCATAACATAAAATTAATGATATAATAAATATTATATTAATATATTAATCTCATTTAATTGACTATCCATTTAAGGTGGTGATGAAAATCAAAATGGAAATCAATCGTTCCATGGAGGCAGTAGGCCACACATACGCATAGTTGATGATTACATTTTCTGTATAATGGAAGATGTTTATCTTGTGTTTAATAATTTTATAATCTAAAATATTTTATAAATATAATACTTATTTATCAAATTAAACATTATCATCATCAGTGTACTGTAGAAAAGGGCAGTGAAACATGATGTTTGTAGGAGGTAGTAATCCACACACAAGCATGAATGTTGTTTTTTTTACTTGAGTGAAAATAGGAAAGGGTTTAATGGTTATTACCATATAATTATAAAATTTAGTATATAAAAAATAATTATTTCATTATATAGTAATTTTAAAATTATAATTATAAAGGTATGATAATATGGAAATAAGTTATGAAAAAATGATTACTCACGATGACAACTTTGAGTTCTCTTTGGATAATTCCTTGGAAAATGAGGGATTAAAATAATCACTTGTGACCATAAGATAAATTATAATGAAGATGATTATATGGGAAGTAAAAATGGAATATTTGTTGGATTAAACATAATTTTAGGAGTGATATTGAAGGGGTGGTGAGAGGCCCCCTTTTATAAGTTAAAATATATGGAATTTATGTAAATACCCATAAATGTTTAATAATACGAAGTCACTCTAAAGGAAATTGGACTCAAAATTGAAGAATAATGTGTTGAGAAAGATATAATATGATAAATTCCACAAACTCATTTTCTTACACATTTTTTTATCATCTTTTAGGATTTTCCAAAGGGTTAAACCCTTTTAACACGAATTTATGCTTACCATGGAAACTAATTTTTACCTAAGTAATTTATCCATTTTTCATGAATATAAAATTTTAATTATTACATATTTTGAAAAAATTACTCAAAATTTTAAGTCCATTTAATTCAAATCAATTTTATAACATGATAAAAACTAATTTTAAAATAACAAATTTATAATATATTAAAATCAAAAATATTACTTATGTTCTAAAATATAAGATATAGTTTTGTAAAAAAGAATATTTATTTTTATATTTATAATTTCATTTATAAAAAAATATTTCTGTAAAAAAGGGTTTCATAAATTTCTATTATAAATTTACATACTAAAAATTTCATCAAATCAAGGTATTCCTAAAAAAAGTATAAAGCGTTATTCAACGAAAAAACAGTCATTTTCTGAAACATCCCAAAAAATAATATTAATAAAATATTACTATGATTAATACAGAAATAATGTTAATTTTTTAAATTAAAATTTTAAAATTTTAAAATACAACTTCCAAATAATATTATAAAATAAAATTAAAAACTATTTTATTAAGAAAATGACTATTTGGAACACAATCAATTATTCTTATTTTTTATATAATTTAATTATTTGTTTCAAACTATTATTTATATTAATATATACTACCATCAATTAATCATATTTTTATTGTGATAAAAAATCATATCTCAAAAAAGTAATTTTTTTAGAAAAATGAAATTCTAAGATTAAAATAATATTATTATCCATTGTAGCTATATTTATTGAACTTTATTCATATTAAAAGTAGACTTTATTTTATTTTGATAAAAATTTTCTAAATTGGTTACTCTTATTAATTTCCACTTATTTAATGGCCTGGTTTTAACGGTCATGCTTAAATATTTAAATTTTATCTATGTTTATCACAGTTTTGTTTAAGTTTTGGGGATAGTTGTGGAGCATCCTATAATGTCTTGGTTTTTCCATGTATTATTTTTAATACTATATGGGATTTCTTTTGAGACCAGGATTTGAGATGGCGCGCAGTTCCGGGGCCTAGTGATCCCAGAACAAATGTTTGAACTTAATTAAATAATTAAATAACACACGTGTGTGGTTTTCCTAAAAAAGTGGAATAACCCCTAAATGGGTGCTCGGATCGGATATCTGAGGGCACCATAGTGTCCAGAGCAGCGGGTTTACCCTAGGGGAGACCTAACATCGGTTGGCGTAGGTCGGTGGTGAAATCTAGTTTTTGTATGTAACTGTAATAAAATATTTAATAAAAATATTTTATTAAATCCTTGCTGCAGCAAAATCTTTTATCTTTTTATTTTAAATAGATATTCCGCAAGGGATTAGGGAAAAAATTCTCATAACCCTGAATTTCTATGGAGGCACTGGGAAAGCTCTGGAGGAAACCCCCAACACGGCGGCGACGTTCTTGCCGAGCTTTGCCGGTGACGATGACGCGGCGACCGGATCTTCACCAATGAACATCGCGGATCTAGGTAGGAAGTTTGATCTCATTAGGATTTATTTCCCATTCTTGATTCCTATGATGAACTTGGACTAATCCATGAACAGATTAGCCCACGGATCGATCATATTTGTGGGATGGGCTTTTGTGGTGATTTTGGGGATTTGATTCTAAAAGTAATTTGGTTTTGTTCAACCTTCTAATGGTGAAGAACCAAGATAGACATGAATATCGATCAAGGTTCATCCCTCTCGATTGTTGTGCTTCCCCCCCCCCCGGTTTCTACGCATTCTTCATGTGCGTTCTATGCATTCTTGGAGGGAATTGATCATTGCACATTCGTTTGTTGGCGTAATGATCCAAGATTGTAGATCCCACCTCGGGAGGATGGTCTGGAGCTGTGATGACAATTTCAGCGGATGATTCAGAGCAGATCGAGAGATATGAATTTTTGGGATTTTTTCATCGGAAGATCATATGTTGTTCGTCGAGCCGATTGAGGGTCCAAAACACCCAAATTCAATGTTAGGATAAAGAAACAAACATGTGGCTTGAGTTTTGCGGAAAATGGACGGCTGAATCGAGATCCAGAATATTGGCCAAAGCGCGAGGAGGAGGATGGAATTTCTGGAGAAATCCTGACTACACGGAAATTTGTATGGGCTACACAGCTTGTGTTCGTCGAGGATTACTCAGCATGTACTCTGGGATTACACGAACACGGGTTGGGTACACGACCAAGGACACGGCGTGTATACCCTTCCCCGGCCAGACACGGACAGATACGCGGGACACCCCGTGTAATGGTACATAGGCAGGAAACACGGACGGACACTGTGTACGAGCATACAGCCAGGGTACACGGGTGTTACCCAGTTGATAGGACACGGCATGTGATTTGACTTACACTCCATGTATATGCTTTCCTACATGACTTTGATTCCAAACATGGGCCGTTTACACGGGAAGTACCCGGAGTCAACGAACATGGTGTGTGATCCTTCTACACGTTGTACAGTCGAGTTTTACACAGCTTGGACAGGTTACATGTCCCGTTTACACAGGCAGCACCCAGGGTCAAAGAACAGGGCGTGTAACCATAGTACATGCCGTGTAACCTGTTTTACATGGCTTGAGCCAGTTTCCTTGTTTGACTTAGACTAGTTTCCTAACGGTTCGCCCCCTTGGTCATTCTCTTGAAGGTTTCTGATATCATTTCCTATATACAGGAGTATGATACCTTCAGCAGGACTTCGTGAATAGTGTTTTAAGAATCCCCTCTGTGAGACTTAGAGCCGGATCCTCTATTCATTCCTGGGACCCTAGCTAGAGTTCTTGGTATTGACGCAACCAAATTTACCCGGGAGTCGATCCTCTGCATAGAGGATTAGTTCAGACTGAGTTGTTGGAATCACCCCATAGATATTAGTTATGATCCTTATCTGAACATCGTATTATCAGGTTCTTGTGGAGTGTGTTCTCCTGGAACGAGTACTTCTTGTCTCTCTCTCTTTATACCTAGGAGTGTTTTCTCCTTGTTACGTGCTTAGTGGAATCTTCGAGCTGGATGCTAGTGGTGGTATCGCGATAGTCGATTATGTATGAGTATATCTGGATATTCTTGTTATATGTTCTATTAACATATACTGTGTAGAGCTGACTGTGTATTTCCTTTGTGGTACTTCCCTTGTTGTATTCCTTTGTTGTTTTGAGGTGTCCTACTGGGTATTATTATAATCACCCTTACATGGGCTTTTCCCGCACGTGACGTGTCTTGTGCAGATAAGCAAGCCTTTGATAGGATTCTAGGAGGACCAGGACCGGACGGTGCTCAATGAGATCAGACATGCGGAGGTGTGTTCCTATGGCTACGGATTTCAGTCCCAGTACCTTTCTTTACAGGTTGGACTTTGTCACAGACTCTATTTTGTTGGGCTTGTACTTTTGGCCCAGGGTTTTACCTTACTATTCTTTACTTTCCTGTCGTACTCTGTTGGTTGGGATTTTTAGTGTATGCAAGCATTTCCATTTGTAGTATTTTTTAAAATTCATATTTTTGGTCTTCGAGATGTGTGTGTGTGTGTGTACAGGTTTATAGGAAATGTCTCCCATGTTAGTAATATGCCGACTCGGTGCTAGTCACTAGCCCCAGGCCTATTGGAGGCGGGCTTGGGGAGTTGCGGCTCGAGCCCCACTCGGACGGGTCGTGAGAGAGTGGTATCAGCGGTGGTCAGTTCTACCTTAGTACCGAGAGTTTGTGAGTTGGTTTGGGGCAATAGTGTTAAGTGTTTCGAGTTTGGATTCCAGGCCAGGGACCCCAGTATTGGTGCGGGCGGACGATGTATCCATAGTCCAGGACTTTGATAATTTTCTTTTCAACTCGTAACATGAGAACACTAGTTTAAGGGGAAAAATAATGGTACATGCATCATATAGGAATGGGTTGTGGTTTTCATGTCTTTCTTGAGTCAGATCTCTAGATATACTCACTGACTGAGATACATCTTGTTTCTTTACAGGATGCCTCTGTGACGCGCACCCACTAGGATCCAGCAGCTTGATCATGAGGATAACCCCCTCAGTGATGAAGCTTCGATATAGGGACGAGATCCCCCAACTTTACCTTCAGGTGGTGTGCCAGTTGTTCCACTACCTGTGGAGCAGTGTTTAGTGCATGAAGTATCAGTGGAGGAGAGCAGGCTGAGCGCACTCCATGAGTTTTAGAGATAGAGACACCTCAGTTTTCGAGGTGAGCCTGACCCTCAGGTACTAGAGGACTGGATTGAGGCAGTGACCAGAGTCTTCTGTTTGGTCAGGACACCAGAAGACCAGATGGTGATCCTGGCAGTGAGCCTTCTATAGGGCTCAGTAGGGAGATGGTGGAGTTTGGTTATCCAGACTCACGATGAGGTGACTCTTGCATGGTCAGAGTTTGAGAATCTCTTCAGAGAGGAGTTTTCACTGGTTACCCTGAGAGCAGTACGTATACAAGAGCTTCTTCAGCTTCAGCAGGGAACCATGATGGTGGCTGACTATTCATCGAGGTTTACCGACCTCTCCCGGTACTCGATGGATATAGTCAGGGATCATTACTTCAGAGCACGGACTTTTGAGCGGGGCTTGCGCAGATACATCTGCGCAAGTATCATCCCTATGAGAATTTCTACTTATTCCAGGGTGCTCAAGCGGGCTTTGGTGGTCGAGAGCTTCTTCGCAGAGCAAAGACAGTTGGCAGTTTCTAGTTGTGAGTGAGCTGGAGCAGAGACCTTAGCAGCAGGGGGCAGACATCAGGGACCCAGTCCTGGGAGACGTTTTTAGAGGAGATCCTAGGACAGGGGATCTTCCATACAGGGTTTGCAGGGCGCATCCATCCAGCCTCAAGAGAGACGATGCTACTCTTGTGATGGCAGGGGACATCTCACTCGAGATTGTCCGACCCTCCATACCACTGACACAGGAGCAGTGGATGGACCACCGAGGTAGAGGAAATGTGTGGAGTAGATAGATCTGTGGGGTGGCGGACGTAGTAGAGGAGCTGGGAGATCAGCTGGAGGTGGTCGCCATTTTGACCTTTTTCCACCACCACCCCTAGGAGGTCCACCCCGGGCTCAAGGAGCTGGTGGACAGAGGCAGGGACAGCTGCAGGAAATGGAGGCTTATGACCCAGGTACTCCTGGAATGATAAGAGGTACAATCTGTGTCTTTTCTACTTTGGTTGTTGTACTGATAGACACGGGTTCTAGTCATTCTTTTCTAGCTGCTTATCTTGTTCTAGACCTTGAGATTCATGTTGAGCCGTTAACTCAAACCTTATGCTTAGAAATACCGATTGGAGAAGATTCATAGATCACACACCATTACAGACAGTGTGACTTGACCCTTGGAGGTGAGAGTTTCGGTTAGAACCTCTTTGTGGTAGTGTCGAGTCCTTATGATTTCATTATTGGTATGGATTTTCTATCCACAGTTCATGCCCAGATTGATTGTTTTAGGCGAAGGGTGTGGTGTGTTCACAGTGATGGGATGAGTTTCTCCTTCATCGGTGAAAAGGAGACCCAGGCAGTGCAGGATGGACTCATGCATAGGAAGGCGTAGCCGATTTCACATCAGTTGGCTAGCCTAGCCTTTGGCGCAGTAGATGTTAAAAGTTTCCAGTTTCTAGTAGTAGTGGCTGAGTACGAGGATGTCTTTCCAGAGGATGTCCCCAGACTACCTCCACATTGGGAGATAGATTTCTGCATGGAGTTGCAACCCGGGATGACACCGATATCAGCATCAGCATATCTGATTGCTCCTACAGAGCTTCGTGAGCTGAGGGTGCAGCTGGAAGACTTTCAGAGGAAGGGATTTGTAAGACCTAGTGTTTCACCCTGGGCGGCCCCAGTTTTGTTTGCCAAGAAGGCATACAGGAGCTTTAGGCTGTGTGTGGATTACTGGCGCTTGAATCAGGTCACCGTGAAGAACCGGTATCCACTACCGAGGATCGATGACCTCTTCGACCAATTAAGAGGGGCCCAATGGTTCTTGAAGGTTTATCTACGATCATGCCATCACCCGTTGCGAGTAAGGGATGAGGATATATCGAAGACGGCTGTCAGATGTCGCTACGGACACTATGAGTACTTGGTGATGACCTTCGGTGTGACGAACGCCCTGATAGTGTTTATGGGACTCATGATTCATCTCTATCTAGATTAGTTCATAGTGTTCTTCATTGATGATATCCTGGTGTAATCTGTGTCTGAGGAGGAGCACGCGGGGCACCTGAGGATGGTTCTGGATACACTTCTAGAGCACCAGTTGTACGGGAAACTCTTGAAGTGTCAATTCTGGATACAGGAGTCCCACTTTCTGGGACACCTTATCTCAGTAGATGGTGTATCAGTGGACCCAGCCAAGGTAAAGGCACTGTTAGCATGGGATCCACCCCGGAGCATGACGTAGGTGCGGATTTTCCTTGGGTTGGCAGGCTACTATCGGAGATTCATTACCGATTTCTCTAGGATTTCAGCCCCCATGATAGCTTTGACCCGAAAGGGGAATCCTTTCATGTTGACCGAGAGATTACAGCAGGATTTTCAGCAGTTGATACAGAGTCTGACGAGCGCCTCGATCTTGAGATTACCAGAGGAGGGTGTCGAGTACATAGTATTCTGCGACGCATTAGGAACCGGGCTTGGTTTTGTCCTGATGTAGAGGCAAGCGGTGATTGCTTATGGCTCACGTCAGTTGAGGCTACACGAGCAGAACTACGCGACCCATGATCTTGAGTTGGTAGCGGTAGTCTTCGCGTTGAAGTTGTGAGGGAACTAATTGATGGGCGAGCGGTTTATCGTCTAATCTGATCACAAGAGTCTCAGATATATCTTTTCTCGGAAGGATCTGAATTTGAGACAGAGACGATGGCTTGATCTCCTCCAGCATTACTACTTTGAGATCATTTATACTCCTGGGAAGGGGAACGTTGTGGCAGATGCTCTCAGAAGGAGATCCAGTTCGTAGTTGATGGATGAGGAAACGGGGCAGTTGGCCTCTTTATAGTTATCCTTCATGGATAGAGATGAGGGAGCTTACCTTCATTTGATGGTTGTTACCCCTCCACTCTTACAGCGATTCAGGGAAGCGCATCTCGGAGATGCTAGCTGCCAGATTTTATGTGCTCAGATATCCCTAGGTGATGCTGCTGATGGATATTAAAAAGGTGGGGAGCACTTTGTTCTTTTCAGAGGGTGCATAGTAGTACCAATGAAGTTGCAGGAGGAGGTTCTAAGGTAGTTCAATAAATATCCTTTGGCAGTTCATCCAGGCATGGAAAAGATGTACCAGGACCTCCGACGTCAGTTCTGGTGGCCAGGAATGAAGAAGAGTGTGGAAAAGTTTATTTCTTGGTGCCTTACTTTTCAGCAAAAGTAAAGGCTGAGCACCAGGTCCCGGTAGGTTTGACTCATCCCCTTGAGGTTCCAAAAATGAAGTTGTATGGGATATCCATGGACTTCATGACGGGTTTACCACATACATACAGGGGACACAATCCCATCTGGGAGATCATTAACAGACTCACCAAGTCAGCCCACTTCCAGGCCATACGGGAGAAAATTTCAGTAGAGATCTTGGGACGCATCTACGTGCAGAAGATAGTTCGGCTTCATGGAGTTCCATCGACGATCGTCTCAGATCGTGATGCCCGTTTCACATCCCGGTTATGGAAGGGATTCCAGGAAGCTTTTAGGAATCATTTACGCTTGAGCACAGCGTTTCATCCTCAGACCGATGGTCAGATGGAGCGAACCATCCAGGTTCTGGAGGATATTCTACGAGCTTGCATACTTGACTTCGGTTGTAGTTGGGAGGATCACATACCACTGATGGAATTTTCTTATAGAAACAGTTATCATTCCACTATTGGTATGGCACCATTTTAGGCTTTGTACGGACGGCCATACAGGTCACCACTTTGCTGGACTAACCCAGGAAAGTAAGCACTCATGGGCCCAGAGATGGTGCGAGCTACTACAGAGAAAGTGCAGGTCATCTAGGAGTGGATGAAGACTACACAGAGTCGGCAGAAGTCTTATGCCGACCAGAGACAGAGTATTTTGGAGTTCTAGGGGGGAGACCATGTGTTCCTTCAGGTCTCACCTCAAAGGGGATTGCGGAGATTTAGTCGAGGTGGAAAGATATCTCTGGGGTTCATCAGACCTTTTCATATTCTGAGTAGAGTTGGTGAGGTGACATACCGATTAGCTCTACCTCCTCAGATGAACCGGGTACACAACGTCTTCCATGTTTCGCAGCAGCGGAGGTACGTGCATGATCCATTGCACATTATCGACTGGGGAGACATGGACAGTGATGATGGAGTGACCTTTGCTGAGAACCCAGTGGAGATCGAGGATCGGCAGGAGAAGATCTTTCGTGGGTGAGCTACTCCCTTGGTGCATGTCCGGTGGCAGCATGGTAATCTCCAGGAGAGCACGTGGGAGTGGGAGGCTCATATTCGTGTGCAGTACCCACATCTTTTTGAGTAGCCCTTGTTTTGGCTTTTCGGGGATGTAAAATCCTTAAGGTGGATGTGATGTAATGTCCTGTATTTTTTCATGTATTATTTTTAATATTATATGGGATTTCTTTTGAGACCAGGCTCTGGGACGGCGTGCAGTTCCGAGGCCTGGTGAGCCCGAAAAAAAATGCTTGAATTTAATTAAATAATTAAATAACACGTGCGTGTGGTTTTCCTGAAAAAGTGGAATAACCCCAGAACGGGTGCTCAGATCGGAAATATGAGGGCACCATTGCATCCAAAGCAGCGGGTTTACCATATGGGAGACCTAACATCGTCCGGAACAGGTTGGTGGTGAAATCTAGTTTTTGGACGTAACTGTAATAAAATATTTAAAAAAAATATTTTATTAAATCCTTACTACAGTGAAATATTTTATCTTTTTTATAAATAGAGATTTTTCAGTGGATCATGGTTACAATTCTCATAACCCTAAATTTCCCTGGAGGCTCTGGGAAAGTTCTGGAGGAACCCCCCAACGCGGCGATGACGTTCTTGATGAGCTTCGTCGGCGACGACGACGCGGCGACCAGATCTTCGCCAACGAACGCCGAGGATCCAGGTAGGGAATTTGATCTATTTGTGATTTATTTCTCATTTTTGATTCCTACGACAAACGCGGACTAATACATGAACAGATTAGCCCGTGGATCAGTCGTATTTGCAGGATAGGCTCTTGCAGGGATTTTGGAGATTTGATTCTTGGAGTAATTTGGTTTTGTTCAACCTTATAACGGTGACGAACCAATATCAACATGAACATCGATCGTGGTTCGTTTATCTCGATTATTGTGCTTTTCTTCCCCAGTTTCTACATGTTATTCATGTGCATTGTACACAATCATAGAGGGAATCAATCGTTGTGCATTTGTTTGTTGGAACAATGATCTGAGATTGTAGATCCAACCTCAAGAGGATGGTCCGGAGCTGGGATGACGATTTTGGTGGATGATTTGGAGAAGATCAAGAGATATGAACTTTTGGTTGTTTTTTGTTGAAAGATCATATGTTGTTCGTCAAGCCGATTGAAGGTCTGAAACACCCGGATTCAGTGTTAGGATGAAGAAACGAACCATCTCCTTGAGTTTCGCCGCAAACGGACAGCAAAATCGAGATCCGAAAGATTGGCCGAAGCGTGAGGAGGAAGATGGCATTTCTGGACAAATCTCGACTATACGGTGTGTAGTATGGGCTACACAGTGTGTGTTCGTCTAGGATTACCTGGAATGTACTTAGGGAGTACACGAACACAGGTTGGGTACACGACCAAGGACACGGCGTGTATACCCTTCCCCGACCAGACACGGACAGATACGCGGGACACCCCGTGCACTAGTACATGGGCAGGAAACATAGACGGACACCATGTACGGGCATATGGCCAGGGTACACTGGTGTTACCCAGTTGATAGTATACAGCATGTGCTTTGACTTACACGCCATGTATATGCTTTCATACATGACTTTGATTCCATGCACAGGCCGTTTACACAGGCAGTACCCAGAGTCAATGAACATGGCGTGTGATCCTTCTACACGTCATGTAGTCGAGTTATACACAGCTTGGATAGGTGAAACAAGATGTTTACACGGGCAGTACCCGGGGTCAAGGAACACGGCGTGTAACCATACTACATTCCATGTAACCTATTTTACATGGCTTGATCCAGTTTCCTTATATGACTTGGACTAGTTTCCATAGGGTTCGTCCCCTTGGTCATTATCCTGAAGGTTTCTGGTATCATTTCCTACATACAGGAGTATGATACCTTCAGAAGGAATTCCCGAATAGAGTTTTTGGAATCCCCTATAAGAGACTTGGAACTGGATCCTCTATTCATTCCGTGGACCCTAGGTAGAGTTCTTGGTATCGGCACGACCAAATTTACCCAGGCCCCGATCCTCTGCTTAGCGGATTAGTTCAGACTGAGCTGTTGGAATCACCCCATAGCTATTGGTTGTGATCCTCATCTAAACATCATATTCTCAAGTGATTGTGGAGTGTGTTCCCCCAGAAAGAGTACTCTGCATCTCTCTCTCTTCATACCTAGGAGTGTGTTCTCCTTATTACGTGCTTAGTGGAATCTTCAAGCCGGATTCTAGTGGTGGTATCACGATAGTCGATTATGTATGAGTATATCTCGATATTCTTGTTATATGTTCTGTAAACATATATTGTGTAGAGATGACTTTATATTTCCTTTGTGGTATTTCCCTTGTTGTATTCCTTTGTAAATTCGGGGTGTCCTGCTGGGTATTGTTATACTCACCCCTGCACGGGCTTTGCCCGCACGTTACGTGTCTTGTGCAGACGAGCGAGCCTTTGATAGGATTCTAGGTGGACCAGGACTGGACGGTGCTCAGTGACATCAGACAAGCCGATGTGTGTTCCTACGGCTATGTATTTCAGTCCCAGTACCTTTCTTTATAGGTTGTACTTTGTTACAGAATCTCTTCTGGTGGGATTGTACTTTTAGCCTAGGGTTTTACATTACTGTACTTTACTTTCATGTTGTACTCTGTTGGTTGGGATTTTTAGTGTATGCATGCATTTCCATTTTTAGTAGTTTTTACTATTCATATTTGTGGGCTTGGAGATGTGTGTGTGTGTGTGTGTACAAGTTTATAGGCAATGCCTACCATGTTAGTAACATGCATACTCGGTGCTAGTCCCCAGCCCCTGGCCTATTGGAGGTGAGCTTTGGGAGTTGCGGCTCGGGCCCCACTGGGACAAGTCGTGACACATCCTATCGAATACATTGACTTATTTAAATGTAAAAATATATTAAAATATCATAGAGGTAAAGTCTACCTAAATGTTTCGAGCGTAGGGGAATCATGCGATGGTTAATTCCAAAATTTTCTTTCTTTCATGATTGACGATTAATCCGATATTTACATAATGATGAATTCCATAATCATTGGAATTGAATCAAAGAAAATAGAAAAGGGGTAGAATGCTAGAACCAAGCACAGGATCATCACATGTTATTTATAATTAATTTAATAAATCAAATAATTACCTTGAATGGATTTTTTTTGATGTATTTTAAAACATATCTATGTTGTATTGTCATTGTGTCGGTGGAATCAAGAGAAGATTCCCTCTATTAGTGACCCACACGTGTTAAACAAATCTCCAAAAGTCACCAAAGGAATCTCTAGGTGCTAGAATAGAAGATCTTATTGCTTTCATCATTCACTTTTTATCATCACAAGAATGATTCCAAATCATTCTACTTGATCTATCTAGACTTGAAGGTGGATGGAGGATGAAGATATATCTCCATTCTTGGGAGTGTTCTTGGAGAAGGATCTCTCCAGGTCATGAGAGGATTCTCTCTAACTGTCATTGTGCACAATAAAAATGAATTATCTCTCATGGTAAAATATTATAATGTGGTTTCAATACCATTTGTATTTAGAAATAAATATTTTTACAAGTTCCCTTTAATATTCATATAATCCCATACGGAACTCATAAAATAATATTATTATTATTGTTTCCTCAACATGCACATAACATGTGAATTAAATTATATATTATTCAATCAAATAATATTTATTATACATTATTTCTCACCAGACCTAAAAAATTAGTCCTTCATTCCTCTACATCATTTTCTAGCCCTTAAAATGAATATTTATTTAACAAATAAATATCATTTAATTATCTGTAAATAAATAAATAAAGATTATATTCACTAAATAGAAAATAAATATTATTTAATATTCCAATCACATTATATTTTCTTGAATAATTGGTAAAGGAATATATTAGATCAATAAAAAATGAATATTTAGTAAACCACGTACAGGGATAATATTTATTTAACTTGTAAAGTTATAAATAATAATATGTATTTTTTAACTAAGATTCTAGATACACTTAGTGTGTGGTAATCTAATCCACATTCTTAGTGGCATTAGGTGAAGTAGCCTAAAGTCCAAGGTTAGTATCTAGAAAGAACCCAAGGCACCCATAGATAAATAATTCAATGTCTCAATGACATAATACATCATACATGCACTTACTGTGTAATATAATCCTTTTATCATGATATCTCTAATCAAGCGGGTTGCGTGTTGGTGCCATCAACCTATTTTCTCGATGTCTCTTTCTTTGGATTTCTGAAAACCAAACTCTGCCATATAAAACCAGGGAAATGGATTTATTTATGCTATATCATTTCCATCAAAGGGCTTGAGATATCAACTTTTGTTAACGAACAGAATGGGAAAATCTTTTCCCACATTATTCATTAATGAAATATTACTTATGACGCACCCAATGTATCCTACCTCACCGCGAAAAAATGTTGTCATGGTTTTCATAAATACATCAAAATACATGACTCATAATAATCATAAATTATAATATTAATGTCTAGGTATTAATATACACATCCTCATATTGAAAAATCCAATGACACATATTAATGTGGATTTCCTCACAGCGGATCTCGTTATCATAATATCCTAAATTGGATTTTCTAAGGGCATAAACCATGCGACGGTTCCTCAAAGTCTTATGAGTCTCCACCCCTTATAGCCTATATCATTTTTGTCCCTTAAAAGATATCATCTAGCTATAGAACATATATTTAAGAATAATTTCATAGCACTTCAGGGTTCTCATCATAGCAGATAACTATTATGACCTTTTACTATGATAGCTACTCTTAGGACATTATCACATTATATGTTATGTAGAAGAACAATCATGATATGGGAAGAAATTTACTAATATTCAAAAATATGAATACAGTTTATCATAAAGTACATTAAAGTTTTTTTTATGGAACCAACTCCAATAGACTCCCACTTGCACTAGAGCCAACTACTAAAAACCTTTAGTTTTTTAGCTCTCACAGGACACTCATGATTCTACTGAGATAGGCCTTTATTCAAGGTTTCCATGACATTTTCCTCCATGGGTACTCTGCTTACTGCAACTTCACCCCTCTGAGAATAATCTCTCAATATATGATACATCTAGAGAATGTGTTTTGTCTGTTGGTGTGACCTTAGCTCTTTTGCAAGAGTCACTGCTATAGTATTATCATAATTAAATGTGAAATGGTCTTTACTTCTAGATTCTATATCATGATCCTGGAAAAATATTCATATTAAAACTACTCCCTAGGCTACATCGAAAGCCGATATATAATCCAAATCAGTCGTAGAATCATTGAAAACTAGCTTCTTTGAACTCTTTCAACTCACATCTCTTCCGTTGAGACAAAAAAAATATCCTGATTGTGACTTCAAATCATTTTGATATGTTTGAAAACTAGCATTAGTATAACCCATGATTCCTAAATCTTTTTCTCCTCCATTCACCAGGAATATATCCTTAGTTCTTCGCATATACATGAGGATAGCCTTAAGGGTAAACCAATGTTTTTCTCTTGGATCTTCTTGATATATGTCTATTATGTTCAATGTATACACAACATCAAGTTTAGTACATATCATGGAATAGATGATTGATCCTATCAATGAATCTTATTGGATCTTACTCATTCTATGTTTCTCATATTGTGTATGTGGAAATATTTTCTTGGAAATATGTAAACCAAGGGACACTGGAACCAATCTCATCTTGGATCGTTACATACAAAATATCTTTAGTATCTAATCAATGTATATACTTTGACAAAGGCCAAGAATTCTCTTGGATCTATCACAAATGATCTTGATCCCTAGAATATAGGCTGCTTCACCTAATTCCTTCATGGATAAACACTTGTTTAACCAGTGCTTAATATACTGTAAGACAGGTATGTCATTTCAAATAATAAATATTTCATCAACATATACTACTAGGATAACAACCTCATTCCAACTAAACATCTTGTATGATGGCCCTAGACTTTTAAACAAATTATTGCAGATTTTTAGCATAACTATCCATCAAATACAAGCCAAGGATAATACAGTTTAGTGTCTTTGGGAGATTAGATATATAATTAAACCATATAAAACCAAAATAAAACATCTTTTATTTAATATTCATAAAGATATCTTTACTTTATTTAACCTCTTATATCTACAAAGGATAACCTAGGGAATACATAAACAAAGAGATGAACTGAAAATCCCAATAAAGGAATAATAATAAGAATAAATCATAAAACATGGGTTAGATGGATTAATATGATGAAATAAGAAAACAGGGAACATGAATAAATATATGGAAGAATAACATATTGAATATGGGATCATGTAATCATGGAATCTTGGAAATTTGAAAAAAAACATATAACATGACATAAGTATGAGTCAAGTCTAACCACCAATACCATTTCACAATATTAACATGAGTCAAGTCCAGCCACTAAGACCATTTCACATGATTATCAAGAGTTAAGGCTAACCACCAAGACCATTTTACATGACGTCTCATGAGACTAAAAATTACCAAATGTATTGGATCATTTTCTAGGTACACCCACCATAACATGTTCAAGAATATGTGTTCCAAATAAACAATAATATATAAGTTATCAAACATAAACATAAGGGATGATAATAGAAAGAATTGGGTACCATAATCATGTCAAAAGGCATAACAAAAGGGAATATCATAGTGGTCTACAAGAAAGAATATATTTAAATCATACATTGAAATTCATAAGGTAAAATATTAATAGATCATGATAGGTGATGAAGTGAAAAAATGTAAAAAGAGTGTATAAAAACTTTATAAATAAAACGTTTTTGTGTGATTTAAGTAAAATATTAAAGATTCTTTTAAAAGGAAAAAAGTTATAATTTTTTATATGAAACCAGAAATAAAATAAGATAGTTTTTCATGAAAAAAATAGTGATTTTAGAAAAAAAAATGGTGGCTTAAAAAAGATTATTTAGAACACTTGAAAAAGGGTAAGAAATCTGGAAGTTCCCATTAATCAAGCTTGATTATCATGAATATTTGAGAAGGGAACCTTATAAAACATGTATTTCCCCATCAAAGAAAGAATAATTGGGCTATTAAAATATTTTTTGAACATAAATATAGAACATAGGTGGATCACATAAGAATAATTAAGAATTAAATTGGATTAAATAGATACAAATCTTAATCTGAAGGAAAAAAATGGAAGTTTGAAGAGAATACCTTAACTTATGTCTACAAGTGTTCTGAACTTGCACTTAAAGTCATGAATAATTAGATTAAATACATTAATTAATAAATTAATTATCTTTTATACAAACTTTTTGATGAGTTATAAGATACAATTTTATCCATCGAAGGTGTTTGTTTCCTTGGTTTTCATGATCGGTTTACTTTTATACAAGTATGGAAAATCATATAAAATTAGAGTAGTTTTCAATAATTAAAATTATATTTTATTAATGAAATAAAGTTATATTAAATGGTTATATATATCATTTTGGTTCTATATGTGATGGTGATTCCTTATATAAAACATTAACGATAACCGTTTAGATTATTTTGACATTTTTCGATCATCACGAACTAATTTTTTTTATTAACTAATATTATATAAATACACTAGGTCAAGAACATTAAATAAAATTTAATACATATATTATAAACTATTTGAACCATAAAAATTGTTTTATCATCATCCTTGAATTTGGTAATAGAAATTTAAAAGTCATTATCCTTGAATGTGATAAATCAACACATCACATGCGATGTTTTAATTTTCCGGAAAAAAGGTGTGGGGAAGATAAATAATGATGGGTTATTCCATAAACACAATAAAATTAAAGTATATAAAATATAATGGAGTTATCATTTCACTTGGATAAGGGTAGCTTAGTATAGAAAAAGAAAATAAAATAACTTGAAATTAAATTAGAAGAAAAAGAATTAGGTTTTTACCTATTGAATTCTTCTCTTTCAAAACCACCTTGAGGCACTTAAGTTTGGTATTTTGTTGAGATAAAAGGATCTTAGACATAGGGTAGAGGCTTGGGAGAGGATATGGTATAATTTTTAAAACATTTGAGGATTTTAGGTGTGATGAGAAAGGGTGGTGATCAGTGGTATTTGTAGTGGAGGAGATGGGTGTTTTTTAATTATTTTAATCATTTGTTTATTATTTTGGATCAAGAAAAGAAATAGTGTGGATTATTGTGACTAATTATAATAACTAGTTTGTTTTATTTATAACTATTGGTTTCTTATATCATGCATGATTTTAAAATTCATTTATTTGGCTTAAAATGTTAAATACCATAAATTAGGGTATTTCACTATTCATAAAAAATTCTGTTATTTTAGAAAAACCCCAAAAATTCACCCGAACAATTTTTATATGTTTAGAATTAAAAATGAAATCCATTTTATTAAAATACCTTTCTAAATATGATAAATTTAATTTTCAATGGCAATCATCATTTAATCAAAAAATACCAATTTTAAAATTCTTACGGATTAAATGACACTTTGAAAAATTAATTAAGGCCTCATAAAATTGTCTTAAAATATTAATTTATGAATCTACTTTATGAAAATAAATTTTCTTTCAAATAATTATATTAATTATTAAATTGTAAATAAACATTTATGTTTCACAAGAATACCAATACATAATTTATCATTTTAAAAACATTTATTTCCCTATATTATGATATAATTATATCATATTTTCATTTAAAAGAAGCATAAATTTTATTTATACTTTAACTGGTCGGTTTAATATTTTATTTTTTCATTTACAATTTATAAGAGTCATATTACTATTCCAAATGTCGAGTTACTATTTAAATGGTATAAGTTCCTTAATTTCTAAAAAAAACCTCTTATTTTATTAATTCTTCATTTATAAAGTTTATTTTGTATTTATTATGTGATTTTATATGATTTATACTATATGGAATAATTATAATAAGGAAATTTTCATTAATAGAATTCCAGGTCATTACATTCTTCCCCCTTATGAAATTTCACCCTTGAAATTTCATTTTACATACTGAGGTGAAAACATGTTGGGGTAACTATCCTTCATCGCTTCCACTAGTTCTCATATAGCCTCTTCATACTTATAATTCCTCCATAGTACTTGGATCAGGTGAGTAGCCTTATTCTATAGAACTTTATCTCTACAATCCAAGATCTACATTGCCTACTTCTCATAATAGAGGTCATTTTCCAACTATGCCACTAATTAATTCAGTACATGTGAGGGGTCTGGTATGTACTTTTGAAAGAGAGATACATGGATTTAATTGTGTAGTTTATACATGGTAGGTGGAAGTTCTAGTCGATAGGCCACATCTCCTACACAATCAATAATATCTAAGGGGGTAATATAACTGGGGCTTAGCATTCCTTTATTCACAAATCTCATGATCCTATTCCCTGGAGATATGTTGAGGAATACCATGTCTCTAACCTAAAACTCTAGGTCTCATCGATGATTTCCTACATAACTCTTCTATCAACTTTGGGTTCCCATGATGTGATGTTAAATGGTTTTCACCATTTCCACCATTTCTTCGACCATTTCATGTCTGAAGAGCTTATGTTCACCAACCTCATCCTAGTATTCTAGTATTCTACATATTTTCCTATAAAGGACTTCATATGGATCCATTTGAATGCTTGATTGGAAACTATTCTGGTAATAGAACTCAACCAGAGGTAGATATTGGTCTTATCCTCCTTTGAAGTCCATATAACACTCTCTCAACATGTTCTCTATTGTATTAATAGTCTTCTTCAATTGTCCATCAGTTTAATGATGATAGGCTGTACTAAAGTTTGGCTTAGTGCTTAGAGCATGTTAAATACTTTTTCTTGAACTTTGAGGTAAATCTTAGATCTCAATTAGATAAAATCAATAGTGGTACTCCAAGCAGCCTCAACACTTCTTTTATGTATATCTATTCAAGTGGATCAAGTGATAAGTCCTCTTGAATTGTGATAAAGTGAGATGCCTTTGTAAGATGATCCAAAAAAACCCATATATCATTGTTTCCTCTAGATGTATTTGGAAGTCTAGTGAAAAAGTTCATAGTGATGTTTTCCTACTTCTATGTTAGTATAGGTAATAGTTGCATAATAATCTTAGAATTTTTATTTTTATCCTTCACTTTTTGTCATACTAGTAACTTTGATGTATACTCAGTGATCTCTTTCTTCATATTATCCCAGCAACAATTCTCTTGAAAATCTTAATACATCTTTATGCACCCTAGGTGAATAGAGAAGGTTGAGATATGTGCATCATTTAGAAGCGCTTTCATTATCACTAGATTGGATGCTACACATAGTCATGACCCAAATCTCAGGACTCATTTTTCATCCATTAACTCTAAGGATTTCCTATTTCTGATATCTTACAACTTTTTCTGAATTTTCACATCATTTCTTTGAGAATCTGTTATTTTCTCTATAATGGGTGGTTGAGAAATCAATTGAGAAAGGATTAGTTATACTCCTCCTTTATTTATTCTCATGTCCATCCTTTTAAAGTCTAAGAAGATTGGATCCCATTAATTTATCTACATTGATAAAGTTACAGGATCCTTTCTACTTAGAGCATCTGCCAATTTATTTTCTTTACTAGGATAGCAGTGGATTGAGCATTCATAATCATTGATAATATCTAACCATCTTTGCTGGAACATATTAAGAACCTTATAAGTTAATATATATTTGAGTCTCATATGATCGGTATATATCCCATGCTTCTCCCAATAGACATAATGTTATCAGGTATTCAATGCAAAGATCACAGCTACCAACTCCAGATCATGTGTAGGATAGTTCTGGTCAATAATTTTCAACTTCCTTGAGGTGTAGGATATCACTTTATCATTTCTCATCAATAAAAATCCTAATACATTCCTTAAATCATCATTTTATACCACAATAAGTTCCCCACTTGTCAATATTGTGATCATTGGTGTAGTGATAATCCTTTTTTTAACTCTTTAAAGTAGTCTTCACATTCACTAGTCTAGAAAAACTTCACTCCCTTCTGATTCATCTTGGTTACTGTATTTTAAATCATAATAATTTATTCATAAATATTCATTAATACCCATCTAGAAAAAGTAAACTATGTATGTCCATTAAAGATGTTTTCTTGGGCCACTCTTTGATATATATTGTCTTGGAAGGGTCTGTGGATATTCATTTGCTGGTGATAACATACGTCAAGAATGGTACTTCCTTCATCCAAAACTCAAATTTACTGTACTTTTTATATATTTACTCCCTTCACAATGTCTTTATCACAACATTTAAATTCTCCTCATTTTCCTCCTTTCTATTAGAGTACATCAAAATATTCTCAATAAAGACTACCAGAAATTTTTCAAGGAAATATCTAAAGAATCTATTCATTAAATCCATGAAAATTTCTAGAGCATTAGGGAGTATGAAGGGAATCTCTATGAACTATATAGTATCCAGGCCTCGTTCGAAAGGAATTCATGGAAATATCTTCCATCCTCACCATTAATTTGTGATATCTAGACCAAAGGTCCACCTTAGATAAATACTTCTCCACATATAGTTGATATAACAAGTAATCTATCTGTGGTATGGGATAATTTTTCTTTATCTTGATTTTATTGATATCCTAATAATAAATACATAGGAGGATTGATTCATCCTTATTCTTGACAAAGAGCACTAGTGAACCCCTTGGTGAAGCACTCAGTCATATGAAACCCTTGTATAGATTCTCCTGTAACTATTTCTCCATTTCCTCTAATTCAGTTAAGGTCATTCAATAATGTGCCTTTGATATATCCATATATCCATGAATAAGTTCAATCGATAACTCAACCTCTAGATCAGGAGGAAGACCAAAAAATTATTTTTGGAACACATCAGTAAAGTCCCTCACAATGGGAATCTCTTCAAGAATTATCATCTCCTTTATCTAAATAATTTGAGTTGGATATTTCTTCTCATAAGGTAGTAATATCCACACTTGAGACAATGATTATAAAGGAGAATCATCCTCCTCCTTACATGTGTACAGGATTGGAGGATGCTTTGGGATGTGAAGAGTGATCTTCCTTCCCTGATGGTTGATGTTGAATTTGTATAAAGATAGGAAATCCATGCCCAATATAGGATAGAAATACCCAAAGGAGGTAAGATGAGATTAAGTATGAGTTTTAATACACAAACATTAGCTGAGTAGGGTATATATACTTTTGATGCAATAAGTTTCCCATTTTCTATTCTCACAGATAACTCGAACTCTATATTTTGAGGTGGTGTTTGAATAGTTATACTAATCATGTAAAATATGAAAGAATGTGTAGAACTAGAATAAATTAGTACCTTTTCTATTCTAGAATAAGTAACCAGCATAACATTCACCACATCATTGTTAGAATCCACCTTAGCAGTATTGATAATATATTCCATTCCATACTTCCTTGGAGGTTGTTATTATTGATTGCCTCTAACAATCCTTATCTTGGGGAAATTTTCTATATAATTCCTATGTTCCATGATGTTGAAACACTGCACTATAGGTTGAGTGTTTATCTAAACCTTCCTTTCTTATTCAAAATTAGTGGGATTCTTGATATCCCTTTGGTAGTTATTATCCAGATTCTCCATTATTCCATATTTGAACCATCTATTAGTTCCCTTTAGAAATTTCCCCATATGTTTCTTCCCACAAATTTGACAGGTGGGGTGTTGGGTTTTCTTTACTTCATGGAATTTATTTGTTGATACTCCCATATTAAACTCCATATTCCAATTTTGTCCCAGATACCATGAGACCACTAAGAGTCTATAATCTCCATTTCAGCCTTAAGGGCACAATAAACAATCTCATCATAGCTTTCAAAGTCCTAAATCACCAATGCTTTTTGTAGACTCAACGTTAGTATGCTAAATAAGTGATTCAACTTTTATTCAGGGTTCATGACAAATCCATAGGCATATCTTTCAAGCTTTGGGAATTTTTCCACATATGCCTTGATAGAATCTTATTTATTTTTATTTAGTATTAGGAACTACCTTTCCATATTAAGTTGGAGGGTTCAGGGAAAATATTTATTGAGAAATATTTTATTGCAATATTTTCATTCCATGGAATAAATTTACCCCATGTAATTTTTGTTCTTGATCAGTTTTCACCATTAATTAGCTTCCCCATAAGAAAGATAAACATCAAGCACAAATTTCTATTCTTCTGAGCAATGGAAGAAACATAATATATTCTCAATGGATTTGATCGGTTTTTCTTTAAGGAGGGTATTTGAAGATCCACTAAACATGGGAGTCCTTTCCATATAAAGGATTCGACCTCAAATTTATCTTTATCAGGAAAATGAGGTAATTCCATTTGATTAAAGTTATTATTCATAGCTTGAGCCAATTGAGTGACTACTACCATGATGTTTTGAGCACCGTTTCCTATTATATTTGGAATATCATTAGGGAAATCACCACATTTACTATCATATTGATTGTTGGCATGGGTTCTTCTATTTACAACCATTAACTAAAAAATAAAATTCCAATTAGGGATCTTGAATATTTATATAATAAGAATAATAAAAGGAAACTATGAACATAAAGGGATAAACATATAAATGAAAATTATATCATATCATGTGATTCCCTAAGTTTCAATCTATGTTGTCCATGGTCATAGAATTATCCCTAGAGTTCTTACCAAAGTGATCTAGTCATAATATTAAAAAAATAACAAGACCTTTCTATGATACCAACTATGATGGCCCTAGGATTTTACACATATTATTACAGGATTTAAATAATAACAAGCCATAAATTACAAACCAAATATCATAAGGTCTAGTATCTTTGGAATATTATATACATAATTAAACTACATTAAACGAAAATAAAACATCTTTTATTTAATCATCATAAAGATCTCCTAAATTTATGTAAGATATTATATCTACAAAGGATAACCTGGGGAATACATGAAAAAAGTGATGATCTGAAAATCCCATTAAGGTAATAAGCATAAGAATAAAACATAGCACATGGGTTAGAAGTCTGAACATGATGACATAAAAAACATGGAATGTGAATAAACATATGAAAGAATAACATATGAAACATGGGATCATGTAATCATAGAATTATAAAAATGTGGAAACAACATACAATATGACATAATCATGAGTCAAGGCTAACCACCAATACCACTATACATGATTAACATGAGTCAAGACTGAACACTAAGGCCATTTTACATGATTAGTATGCGTCAAGGCTAACCACCAAGACCATTCCACATAATGTATCATGAGACTAGAAATTATCCAATTCATTGAAGAACTTTTGGGAACACCCATCATAACATGTTCTTGAATATTTTTTCCACATGAATACTCATGAATGAGAAATGAAATAAAAATATGAGGTTTTCCCATGGAAATAATTAGGTATCATAATCATGTCAAAAGGCATAAAATGATATATCATAATAGTGTCAATGAAAGAATATATTTAAATCATACATGGACATTTATAAGGGAAAACATTCAAATATCATGATAATTTATGAAGTGAAAATATATAAAAAGAGTGTTTAATAAACTTTAGAAATAATACTTTTAGTGTGGTTTAAGGAAAATATTAACTATTGTCTTAAAATATATAAAGTTATAATTGTTTTTTATAAAACCAGAAAAAACCAAGATATTTTTCATGATAAAAGTAGTGATTTTAGAAAAATAATGGTTTATAAAAATATTTTATGGATAACACTTGAAAATGGGAAAGAAATATGGAAGTTTCGTTTAGTTAGGCTTGCTTATACGGAAGATTTGAGAAGAGAAACTTATAAAGCATGTATTTCCCCATAAAATAAAGATAAATTGGGATATGAACACATTTTTGGACCATAAATATAGAACATGGGAAGGGAAAATAATAATAATTAAGAATTAAATTGGGTTAAAGAGATAGATTGTAACACCCGATATTTTTATGAGTAATATTTTGTTTTTATATCATAAAAGGAATCTTTCACTACACACTTGCTTGGCTTACTTTACATGCAATCACGACCTTCCTCGATAGCTTGCGTCGTACGCAATACTGAGTTTCACTAAACAACGATATGCTATTAAAATATTATTAAAACTAGCCATTATGAATAGTAATAACCAATTTTTGAAATTTTATAAATTTTATTTTTCAAAATGGAATTCATTTTTGGACTCAGAATATCGAAATTAGCCTAGGGTGAAATTTTGGTATTTTTCTGAAAACTTTCAATTTTTGATGAATAGTGAAACCACTAAGTGGTAGGTTAAAAACTGAATTTTTCATAAAACTTAATTTTACCGCTTCTGTGAATGGAATTTCAAAAATCCCACAGACACGGTTGATATCAGTAAGTAAAATGTGGTTCAATGAGATAAAAATAATTTTTTGGTGAATAGTAACTTTTTATTTTTTTACCGCGGTTAATAGTAAATAGGGTAACTAAGGGTAAATATGATATTACTATTACCCTAACACATGTCCTAATTCTATTGGACAAGTGTAATTCGACCAAAAACAAACTTAGGAATAAAATATGACCATTTAGGTCCACTTGGATTAGATTAGGACATTTATTATTAATTTATTTAGAGAAGGGTTAAAATAGTTAAAATCAAAGTTTAATAAGTAAATAATTTTTAATATGAGGTTATACATAAGATAAATTAGACTATAAATATTCATTATAAAGCTAAAAATATTTCCTAAATAATCGTATTTTATTTATAATTTTTAGACATTAAATAATTTAATTTATTTATGACACAATGATGATGCAGTAATTATCTTATTAATAAAATATTCACATAATTGGTGTTATAAACACCAAAATAAATGTCATTTGAGACTTTTTATGAATTACACTAATTTTCTAGGTTACTATAATATATTGGTGTTGATTTAATAAAATTTATTCGAACATATAATTCTGTTATGACTTTCACAAAAATCATATATCAAATAGTTTCAAAATTGACACAAAATAGTTTTTAAATCAAATATTATATTATTAATTGTTATTTTATTCCTAAAAATCTAAGGTTCGGCCAAATGACTTAGATAAGAATATATATATTAATAATAAACAATTTGGGGTTCTTTTGGCATGTTATAGTAAGTGTATTAACCATATAGTGATATAAAACAAAAAGACACGGTAAAAGTTAAATTATTTAACTTAGAGTTAAATCTAATTTATAAGGTTAAAATAATACCCTAAACTTGTCTAAATCCTATTGTTTGATAGTATTTCGACCCATACCTACTTTATCTTCGAAATAAGACCCTTTGGAACCATTATAAACTGATTTTGACTTTAATATAAAATAATATTTTGAGATATTCCTAAGGTGCCCCTCTCCTCCCTTATAAAAGGGCACCTCCTCCCCCTCCTCCTCACACCAATTTGAGCACTCAAGCTCGGCCAACCCCTGCCATTTTCTCCTCTCCACTTCCCTAGAATAATCCTAGAGTTCCTGGTCTTCTTCAAAGACCAATCTTAGTTCCCTAAGTGGAGGATTCAAAGAAGAGTTCCAAAGAAGAGGTAATATCCATTACCGATCTTTTCAATTTCTTTCTTCTTCAACTTCTTCTTCTTTAGTTGTTTCATGATAAAGTAAAAACATCAGTATTACTTACATACTGATATGTTATTATAAATATGAAACAACCCTAATTCACCTTTTTCCATCCTACGGAAAAATGAAATCACCACGCGTGCGTACGTACGGAATACCGTCTCCACGCCGTGGTGTAATCTATTTTCCACCACCACTTTACAAGGATGGGTATAATGGTGTAATGAGTAACTATTTATGATTATGATTAAGTGATATTGATACTGAAATAATATATATATACTCCAATAAAATTCCACGATCATAGGAATGATATCATCACTCGTGCATACGTACGGAATACCGTCTCCACGATGTGATGCGACTCGTTCTACATGATCATCATTACATAGTAATTATATAAATGAATTGAATGAATAAATATGATATATGTTACACTAATAACATTCTGTATATAAGGTATCTATAACCTTAAAATAAGAATAAGAATTTATTCGACAAAACACGCATAAGAACAAAAGGCAATAAAGACCCGAGTAACAAGTAACAATGAAATATTACTAATAAGAAGCTAAGAATATGACCATATATGATATCATATCAATATGTATGATTCTGTAATAAGTCAATAACATTATTTAAACCATTATACAAGAGCTTCGGACACGTACAAAGCAAATCGGACCTAAGGTAAGGGAAAATATCACAATCTCATTTTTATCCGAGATTGTTTATTCGTAAGTATTTACTGGGGTGTATTTTATCATCCACATCCATGTTTCATCAATATGTAATATTATTTCCATCCACCTACAATTGTTTAAATCCATTTTTACCCTTCGGTGAGTTTTTAGTAATATCTATGAAAGGAATCTTTTGTCATACGAGGTACTTTTTTACTTTTCCGACAAAAGTACGAAGAATGTTCTTTTAACTTATACGGCATGAATGGATTTTTAAAACATTATTTCCAAGAAGCTTCCTTTAGAAGTTTTAAAGTTTATTTTAAATCAACTTCTTTTATTTTAAAGTCGTATGACATGTTATGAAAGGAAAAATGTTTTTAAAGTAGAAAGGATATTTTCCTCAAGAATGGAGTTCAAGTATTTTATCAAAATTATTTTCCATCTAAGATAATAAAAGGGTTCTGTTTTTATCCCTGTTATTACATGGATTTGATTATGTTGTGATGGAAACATTTTTATGAATTCCTTTATCTTATATGAATTGTTTTATGATGTCATGTTGTTTAAGAATCCCATTTTTAATACATGGGTTACACTATGATGTATGGTTTATGATTATGTGGCACACATAAGAAAGGATTCATTATAAGATGGGTGGGACCTATATCTCCCTCCAATGCATTGGGTAATGATTTTATATCTCATGAGATAGACATGGCTGGAATGGTAGGTTATACCGGTTCAGTGAAACAGGACTGGAACGAGGGTGACTCGGTTCAGAAAGGGACTTTGTCCACTAAGATAGTCTTGGCAATGAGTCATGAATAACAAGAAATGATTTTCCATGATTATGTGTTCATGACACAAAGTTTCAAGTTTCATGTTATGATTATGGGGATCTCATTTTCACTTCTACGATTTATTCCATGTTAAGATATTATGATCTCTTTTGCAGGTTATGATTTTCAAAAAGATATGATATGATTTTTATTTCTTTTATTTTCCCTTGCTGAGCATTTGAGCTCACCCTTTTATATTTTCTTTTCCCCAGGTCAGGAAGATGGATATTAAATAGAATATGCTAAAAGGGACCCTAGATATGATGAAATAAATGGGAGACACTGTAGAAGATTTATGAACCAGTTGTTTATGTTTCCCAGTTTCTAAAGACACTATACCTATATGGTCCTTTGTGGTTTCGTCATATGTTGTAATAAGTGTGCTTCAATTTTTAAGTATTAACAATGTATGTAAAGTATGGGTCGTTATAGTTGGTATCAGAGGAAAGGTATAGTCAACCTTTGGAAACTAGGATGTGAAAGCCTTCGTAAGAACCCTAAGGATAAGTCTAAGCATAGAACACAATCTTAGTGTTTTAGAAATGGCCATGAATAACCTAGGATAAGACCTTAAGCGTGAAAATTTTATTTTTGAATTATGTGGTTTTCCTATTATAATTAGTGTTGCTCACACTATTCTTCATGGTTTTAGTCAATGGATGGAACCAGAAGGAACCGTGTTAATGCGGAATGTGATGGGCAATGCAATGATTGTCCCCCTGAGCAAACAAATGATATGGGAGCTGGAATGCAAAATCTTGTAGCCAGGCTCACACAACTTTCTCAAGCTATGAATCATGCAGGACTTCCAAACGAGCAAAGGAAGGAGCAACATTCTGTTGAATCCTTCATGAGGCAACGTCCACCTTCTTTCAGCGGGTCTACTGATCCATTAGTTGATGAACAATGGATTAGTACTACTGAAAAGATATTTTCAGTTCTTCAATGTTCTGAGCCTGACAAAGTCATCCTAGCAGTGTATCGTTTGGAAGGAGATGCTGATCAATGGTGGAATCTTATTAAGAATACGAGGCAAAGGGATGAAATTGAGTCTATGGAATGGGACGAGTTCAAGAACTTATTTTTCAATAATTACTTCCCTCGTATTCTCCGAACAAATATGGAGAAAGAGTTTCTTGAACTGAATAAAAGGGATGATGAATCTGTTGGTACCTATGAAGCAAATTTTACAAGACTTGCAAGGTACGCTTCTGGTATTATTATCCAACCTGAGAGTAAGATCGATCGATTCTTTAGTGGCTTAAAACCAAGTCTTCGAAGGGAGTTAGCCATAAGGGACTTCAATAGCTATGAGGAAATCATTCGATGTGCTCTCAAAGTCGAGATGGAGATTGGAGTAACCCATCAGTCACATGGGTTTGATAAGAAGAGGAAAATGGAATTCAAAGGAAAATCTAAAGAGCACACTGAAAAGAAGATGAGCTTTCCCTTATGCTCAAAGTGTGGAAAGAAACATGGAGGGAGTTGTCTTAAAGGGACAAGTAAATGTTTCAAATGTGGAAAGGAAAGTCATCGGGCATTTGAATGCCGTGATAATGGGAAGAAGATGTCTAATGGCGCAAACAAAGGAAGGGATACACAGAATGAACCTACTACACTTCAATGTTTCAAGTGCAAGGAGATGGGGCATTATGCCAATCAATGCCCAAATCCAAGGGTTGATGATGATGGTCGACGTCAAAAAAATCATAAGGCTAAAGACAGAGGAAAGTCACATGCAATTTCTATCAGCGATGTGGAGTACGACAACGAAGTGGTGAAGGGTACACTTACCATCCACTCTAAAGTAGCAAATGTTTTATTTGATTCTGGATCCACCCACTCTTTTATTTCTAAAGAATTTTTTAAGGGTATCACCGTATTACCTCAACAATTAGATGTTGAGTTAGCTGTGACAACACCTAATGGCACAACAGTCGCATCAAAAGTTTATAATTATTCTCCGATCGAAGTTTGTGGGAAAGTGCTTCCTGCAAATCTTGTGATCCTTCCTTTAGTGGAATTTGATGTGATTCTTGGCATGGATTGGCTTTCTCTACATGGAGCTCATATCAATTTCCAAATAAGGGAAGTCACATTTCATATTCCAGATCAATCTACGATCGTCTATCAATGCAAGGATAAACATAACCTTCCAGTGGAAATTTCTTCCATCTTATGGGTATTGATTCCACTAAATGAAGGTTATTTATCTCAAATGGTTGGTGAGAAACTTACGATTAAGAATATGCCCATTGTACGGGTGTTTGATGATCTCTTTCCGGAGGAATTACCGGGTCTTCCACCAAATCGTGAAGTTGAGTTTTCAATAGAACTCGTACCGGGCGCTTTTCCAATTTCAAAGAAACCTTATAGGATGGCCCCAATTGAGTTGCAGGAATTGAAGAAGCAACTCCAAGAGAATCTTGATAAGGGATTCATACGCCCTAGTGCGTCACCTTGGGGAGCACCTGTTCTATTTGTTAAGAAGAAAGATGGATCAATGAGACTCTGCATTGATTATCGAGAACTTAACAAGATCATTATCAAGAACAAATATCCTCTCCCACGCATTGATGACTTATTTGACCAACTACGCGGAGCTCAATACTTTTCCATGATTGATCTTCGTTCAGGGAATCATCAATTAAGGGTCAAAAGGGAGGATGTACCAAAGACGGCTTTCCGTACAAGGTATGGAAACTATGAATTTATAGTGATGCCATTTGGTCTTACTAATTCCCCTGCTATCTTCATGGATCTAATGAATAGAGTCTTTAGAGATTATCTTGATCAATTTGTGGTAGTCTTTATAGACGATATTCTTGTCTATTCAAAGAGAAAGGAAGAGCATGAAGATCACTTGAGAATTATATTGAAGACCCTGAGAAAGGAGAAGCTTTATGCCAAATTTACCAAGTGTGAATTTTGGCTTCAAAAAGTTGCATTTTTGGGTCACATAATCTCAAAAGAGGGGATATCTGTGGATCCAGCAAAAACAGAGGTTATCAAAAGATGGTCGAGACCAACAACAGTAACTGAGATCCGAAGTTTTCTTGGTTTGGCTGGATATTATCGACGTTTTGTAAAGGATTTTTCACGATTATCTAATCCACTCACCAAGTTGACTCGGAAAGGAGTTAAGTTTGTCTGGACAGAGGAATGTGAAGAGAATTTCAAGGAGTTGAAAAGAAGGTTATCCAGTGCACCTGTGCTCACACTGCCTTGTAGTGGAGAAAGGTTTGTGATCTACAGTGATGCATCCAAGAAGGGATTGGGGTGTGTTCTTATGCAAAATGATATGGTGATAGCTTATGCCTCACGACAGTTGAAAATCCATGAGCAAAATTACCCAACACATGATTTGGAGTTGGCTACGGTAATCTTTGCATTAAAGATTTGGAGGCATTACCTTTATGGTGAAAGGTGTGATATTTATACTGATCATAAAAGTTTAAAGTATATTTTCACACAAAAGGAGCTGAATATCCGTCAAAGAAGATGGTTGGAGCTGATTAAGGATTATGACTGCTCAATCCATTACCACCCTGGGAAAGCAAACAAGGTGGCAGATGCATTAAGTCGACAAGACCATGCTAGTTTATCCATGATGAGGATCACAAAAGATCCAATATTTATGGATTTACAAAGGATGGATCTTGGAATTATAATGGAAGGGGAAAAATCTTATCTTTTTCAAATGAATGTTCATCCATCTATACTTGTGAAGATTAAAGAGGCATAGAAAGAAGATGTAGAGTTACAAAAGAAGGTGAGAAATGTTCCTGAATTCAACCTTGATTGTGATGGGATAATAAAGTTCAGGAATCGGGTTTGTGTTCCTCCCATCCCCGAATTAAAGAAGGAGCTGCTGGATGAGGCTCATAGTTCATCATTCTCTATTCATCCTGGAAGCACGAAGATGTATAGGGACCTGAAAGAGTACTTCTGGTGGGATGGCATGAAAAGAGATATTATTTAATATGTCTCTTGATGCTTGGTTTGTCAACAAGTTAAAGCTGAGAGACAAAAGTCTAAGGGGATGTTACAACCATTACCCATACCCGAATGGAAATGGGAAAACATCACTATGGACTTTGTCACAGGACTTCCTAAAACATCCAAAGGCAATAATGCTATTTGGGTCATAGTTGATCGTCTTACAAAGTCTGCACACTTCATTGCTATTAGAGAGGATTTCTCTCTAGATCAGCTTGCCAGGATATATGTAAAGGAAGTGGTAAGATTGCATGGAGTACCACTTTCTATTATATCTGATCGGGATTTGAGATTTACCTCGAAGTTCTGGCGAAGTCTTCAGCATACTCTGGATACAGAGTTGAGTTTCAGCACTGCTTATCATCCTCAGACAGACGGTCAGTCTGAGAGAACAATTCAAACCCTAGAAGATATGTTGAGAGCTTGCTCTATGGATTTCAAAGGAGGTTGGGATCAACACCTACCTTTGGTGGAATTTTCTTATAATAATAGCTTTCACTCCAGTATTCATATGGCTCCTTATGAAGCTCTCTATGGAAAGAAATGCAGGACTCCAACTTGCTGGGATGAAGTTGGGGAAAGAAAGCTATTAGGACCTGATCTCGTTGATGAAATGGCAGAAAAGGTCAGATCTATTCAACAACACATAAGAGCATCTCAGAGTCGACAGAAAAGTTATGCCAACAACCGAAGAAAAGACCTAGAGTTTGAAGTGGGTGATAAAGTGTTCTTACGAATATCTCCCTGGAAGAGGGTTATGAGATTTGGAAAGAAGGGGAAGTTGAGCCCTAGATATATCGGTCCTTTTGAAATACTGGATCGTGTTGGGAAGGTAGCTTACCGATTGGCGCTTCCACCGAATCTCTCTCAAGTTCACGATGTGTTCCATGTATCTCTCCTGAGAAAGTACATACCTGATCCTTCACATGTACTCAGCTCAGAAGTTGTACCGCTGGAGCAAGATCTTTCTTATAAAGAACAACCGATAGAGATTCTGGATCGTAGCGAAAAAGTCCTACGAAACAAGACCACTCGATTGGTGAAAGTTTTATGGAGTAACCACCAACTTGAAGAAGCTACATGGGAGCTTGAGGATATGATGAGGGAGAAGTATCCTCATCTCTTTGTTACAAAGTGACGAATTTTGAGGGCGAAATTCTTTTTAAGGGGGGTAGAATGTAACACCCGAGATTTTTATGAGTAATATTTTGTTTTTATATCATCAAAGGAATATTTCACTACACACTTGCTTGGCTTACTTTACATGCAATCATGACCTTCCTCGATAGCTTGCGTCGTACGCAATACCGAGTTTCACTAAACAACGATATGCTATTAAAATATTATTAAAACTAGCAGTTATGAATAGTAATAACCACTTTTTGAAATTTTATAAATTTTATTTTTCAAAATGGACTTCATTTTTGGACTCAGAATATCGAAATTAGCCTAGGGTGAAATTTTGGTATTTTTCTGAAAACTTTCAATTTTTGATGAATAGTGAAACCACTAAGTGGTAGGTTAAAAATTGAATTTTGCATAAAACTTAATTTTACCGCTTCTGTGAATGGAATTTCAAAAATCCAACAGACACGGTTGATATCAGTAAGTAAAATGTGGTTCAATGAGATAAAAATAATTTTTTGGTGAATAGTAACTTTTTATTTTTTTTACCGCGGTTAATAGTAAATAGGGTAACTAAGGGTAAATATGATATTACTATTACCCTAACACATGTCCTAATTCTATTGGACAAGTGTAATTCGACCAAAAACAAACTTAGGAATAAAATATGACCATTTAGGTCCACTTGGATTAGATTATGACATTTATTATTAATTTATTTAAAGAAGGGTTAAAATAGTTAAAATCAAAGTTTAATAAGAAAATAATTTTTAATATGAGGTTATACATAAGATAAATTAGACTATAAATATTCATTAGAAAGCTAAAAAGATTTCCTACATAATTTTATTTTATTTATAATTTTTAGACATTAAATAATTTAATTTATTTATGACACAATGATGATGCAGTAATTATCTTATTAATGAAATATTCACATAATTGGTGTTATAAACACCAAAATAAATGTCATTTGAGACTTTTTATGAATTACACTAATTTTCTAGGTTACTATGATATATTGGTGTTGATTTAATCAACTTTATTCGAACATATAATTCTGTTATGACTTTCTCAAAAATCATATATCAAATAGTGTCAAAATTGACACAAAATAGTTTTTAAATCAAATATTATATTATTAATTGTTATTTTATTCCTAAAAATCTAAGGTTAGGCCAAATGACTTAGATAAGGATATATATATTAATAATAAACAATGTGGGGTTCTTTTGGCATGTTATAGTAAGTGTATTAACCATATAGTGAAAGAAAACAAAAAGACACGGTAAAAGTTAAATTATTTAACTTAGAGTTAAATCTAATTGATAAGGTTAAAATAATACCCTAAACTTGTCTAAATCCTATTGGTTGATAGGATTTAGACCCATCCCTACTTTATCTTCGAAATAAGACCCTTTGTAACCATTATAAACCGATTTTGACTTTAATATAAAATAATATTTTGAGATATTCCTAAGGTGCCCCTCTCCTCCCTTATAAAAGGGCACCTCCTCCCCCTCCTCCTCACACCAATTTGAGCACTAAATCTCGGCCAACCCCTGCCATTTTCTCCTCTCCACTTCCCTAGAATAATCCTAGAGGTCCTGGTCTTCTTCAAAGACCAATCTTAGTTCCCTAAGTGGAGGATTCAAAGAAGAGTTCCAAAGAAGATGTAATATCCATTACCGATCTTTTGAATTTCTTTCTTCTTCAACTTCTTCTTCTTTAGTTGTTTCATGATAAAGTAATAACATCAGTAATACTTACATACTGATATGTTATTATAAATATGAAACAACCCCAATTCACCTTCTATCCATCCTACGGAAAAATGAAATCACCGCGCGTGCATACGTACGGAATACCGTCTCCACGCCGTGGTGTAATCTATTTTCCACCACCACTTTACAAGGATGGGTATAATGGTGTAATGAGTAACTATTTATGATTATTATTAAGTGATATTGATACTGAAATAATATATATATACTCCAATAAAATTCCACAATCATAGGAATGATATCATCACTCGTGCGTACGTACGGAATACCGTCTCCACGATGTGATGCGACTCGTTCTACATGATCATCATTACATAGTAATTATATAAATGAATTGAATGAATAAATATGATATATGTTACACTAATACCATTCTGGATATAAGGTATCTATAACCTTAAAAGAAGAATAAGAATTTATTCGACAAAACACGCATAAGAACAAAAGGCAATAAAGACCCGAGTAACAAGTAACAATGAAATATTACTAATAAGAAGCTAAGAATCTGACCATATATGATATCATATCAATATGTATGATTCTGTAATAAGTCAATAACATTATTTAAACCATTATACAGGAGCTTCGGACACGTACAAAGCAAATCGGACCTAAGGTAAGGGAAATATCACAATCTCATTTTTATCCGAGATTGTTTATTCGTAAGTATTTACTGGGGTGTATTTTATCATCCACATACATGTTTCATCAATATGTAATATTATTTCCATCCACCTACAATTGTTTAAATCCATTTTTACCCTTCGGTGAGTTTTTAGTAATATCTATGAATGGAATCTTTTGTCATACAAGGTACTTTTTGACATTTCCGACAAAAGTATGAAGAATGTTTTTTTTAACTTATACGGCATGAATGGATTTTTAAAACATTATTTCCAAGAAGCTTCCTTTACAAGTTTTCAAGTGTATTTTAAATCAACTTCTTTTATTTTAAAGTCGTATGACATGTTATGAAAGGAAAAAAAATTTATAAAGTAGAAAGGATATTTTCCTCAAGAATGGAGTTCAAGTATTTTATCAACATTATTTTCCATCTAAGATAATAAAAGGGTTCTGTTTTTATCCCTATTATTACATGGATTTGATTATGTTGTGATGGAAACATTTTTATGAATTCCTTTATCTTATATGAATTGTTTTATGATGTCATGTTGTTTAAGAATCCCATTTTTATTACATGGGTTACGCTATGATGTATGGTTTATGATTATGTGGCACACATAAGAAAGGATTCATTATAAGATGGGTGGGACCTATATCTCCCTCCAATGCATTGGGTAATGATTTTATATCTCATGAGATAGACATGGCTGGAACGATAGGTTATACCGGTTCAGTGAAACAGGACTGGAACGAGGGTGAATCGGTTCAGAAAGGGACTTTGTCCACTAAGATAGTCTTGGCAATGAGTCATGACTAACAAGAAATGATTTTCCATGATTATGTGTGCATGCCACAAAGTTTCAAGTTTCATGTTATGATTATGGGGATCTCATTTTCACTTCTATGATTTATTCCATGTTAAGATATTATGATCTCTTTTGCAGGTTATGATTTTCAAAAAGATATGATATGATTTTTATTTCCTTTATTTTCCCTTGCTGAGCATTTGAGCTCACCCTTTTATGTTTTCTTTTCCCCAGGTCAGGAAGATGGATATTAAATAGAATATGCTAAAAGGGACCCTAGATATGATGAAATAAATGGGAGACACTGTAGAAGATTTATGAACCAGTTGTTTATGTTTCCCAGTTTCTAAAGACACTATACCTATACGGTCCTTTGTGGTTTTGTCATATGTTGTAATAAGTGTGCTTCAATTTTGAAGTATTAACAATGTATGTAAAGTATGGGTCGTTATATAGATAGCATTTTCCGAAGGAAAAATGGAGGTTTAGAGTGAATCACTTACCTTATGTCTGAAAGTGATCTGCACTTGCACTTATAGTCCTCCATATTAATAATAAATCCATTAATAAATTTATTTATAACATTTTATATATTTTTTTAATTATTATAATTATATTATGTTCATTTATGGCCTTTTTCATGAGTTATAAGATACAATTTTATCGTTCAAGAGTGTTCATTTCCTTAGTTTTCATGATCGGTTTACTTGTATACACGTATGGAAAGTCATTTAAAATTAGAATTATTGTCCAGAATTGAAATTATTTGTTTTTAATGAAATAAAATAATATTAAATGGTCTAATATATTATTTTGGTTCCATAATTGAGGATCAGCCATTAGATAAAATGTTAATGATACACAATTAGACTATTTTGTAATTTTTTGATCATTATAGACTAGTTATGTTTTATTAATTAATATTATGTATATAAACTAGTTACATAATATTAAATAAGTCTTAATATATATATTATAATATATTTTAACCATTAAAATTGTTTTATGACCATCCTTGATGGTATTAATGGAAATTGAAAATTTGTCTTCCTTGAATGAGATAAATCAACATACAATAGATGATGTTTTCATTTTTAGAAAAAAGAGGTCCGGGAAGAGAAATAATGATGGGTTGTTCAAGAAAAACAATAAAATTATAGTATGTAAAAGATACTAGAGTTATCATGTCACTTGGATAATGGTAGGTGAGTAGAAAATAATAAAATAACTTAAAAAAAATTAAAAGAAAAAGAAATAGTATTTTACCTCTTGAATTCATTGTTAAAATAGTGGGTTCCCTAGACCCAACTATGTAGTACATTTTATTACCATATCATGTGTATAGTTAGTTATACATAATTTATTCTTACCATTATAGTGTATACTTTTCTTCATCCACTATTATAATGGTAATGTCCAAAGGTTAATTGTCATGTCAAGAGGTTATAGAAGATCCCAAGCTATAATGAGAACCTCGAGATACCATGACATTAATATTAAATATATTTTCTATAGTATAGATACATCTTACTGACTAGACACAGTAAATGTGTGACTATCAGGTGCTTGGGGCTCATAAGAATTGACACTTCTTCTCAGGAAGTTCACACTTGGTGATCTCTAGTAGTGAGATTATGAGGACATACCCGCCAGTAGGAACAACACATATTTTGGGTGTCATTGGTCGTTCCTATATAAGGACATTTGTATTGGTATCCTGACTTGAGATTATTACCAATGTATACCATTTGATTATGTACTTTTATTCAAGGTGAAAACCATGTTATTGAAATCGAGGCAAGGTAGCTTGTGTTGGGTGCATCATTGGTGGTACGACATTGGTTGAGGGGTTAAGAAAGTATTTGTCACTTTTGAGTTTAGAAATTTGTATATCTCAGGTCTGGTTGATTAGGATGGTGATGCCTTCATAATTCTTTTTCCAAATCAGTACAAAAGTAAATCCATCTGATAAGATCAACAAATAATAAAGCAATAAAAGGATGATGACACAAGTGTGTGCCCTACTTTATAAGATATTTAATTACAAAGAGTTTATAGTATATAGTCAGTTTTCGTATGATGTTTTTCGTTGCTATGACAATCCTTATCTCTTTAGGTTCCATGATGGTTTTCTAGACTTTGCTCTTGGTCTGTGGATTTTATTCACTGCTATCAAGATAAGAGCCTAGATGGTCACACACAATAGTGTATTCAAGAATCCACCCTATTCAGTTGAACAAGTATATAGACAGGGTGGGCCCCGCCATGGGGTCTGAGTATTTTCCAAGTTATCGATCACCAAAACAATTAAATAAATTCTTTAATATTCAAGTAATGAATATTTGGGATTGGGTTTATTTTATATATTTACAAGTTTAGTAAATACGAGAAAAATATTAATTGAACAAATATTATTTTAATATTCAAGGTTCGTTTAATATTAAGCGGGACTACAAGTTGAGTTAAATAGATCGGGTTTTATAATGTAATATATTTTATATATATTACAAGTATGTGATAAAATAATAAATAATATTTACATAGTTTAGTTCATCAAAATTATTTATTTAGTGGACGTTGAAATAAACGGGGGTCGGGTACCCCAACCGGGTATTTCTCAACATCACTGTAAATATAAGAGGAGGCACTATCTCATGTTGTGCAATTAACTATTCATTCATTCCATGGAATGAAATCCAAAGCCTCTATCTCCTCCTGGTCTTTAGAGAGAGAACCTCTCCATAAAAGATGCTCGGATCAAGATCACTTTTCAACATCGAAGTCATCTCGATGCGGTGATCATCAGGATGTCAAAAGCATTTTCGGATCTCCACTCTAGTACCAAGAATTTAACAATCAACACTCCCACATGTTTTTTAAGGGTGTGTGGATGATCTAGAGGGAACCTGCTCTGGATCATTCAATCGACGATCGCCATCGATTAGTTAGAGTCGACCGTAGATTCGGATTTGAAATGAGTACGTTTTCATTTTAATTTTTTTCTCTTTACAAATTACATGAGATCTTCGGACCTCTCTAGGGCTCGGATCGTTGGCTTGTACACGTACCATCGATCCGCCGATGAAAATTTTTAAATACTCGGCCCATTGGCTTCCGCTGTGGGCCCCGGAACCTAACAATGGTATCAGAGGGAACTCATAGATTTTATGAGCCTCTAAATTTAATTTTCATTACTATTTAGTATTTGGTTCAAATATGGTCCCAAAGGTTCAAACCATGGGTCGATCTGATGCCGAATGACCGAGCTATGGTCAGATTTATTTTTCGGATTGAATCGAGTGTGCGGTTTGATCTCGAGTTCTAATTTTATTTCATCCTGCTAAAACAATTAAGTTTCAAACGGTTAATCAGAATTAATATTAATTATGAAAATTGTAAGTTTTACAATTTAGTAATTTGACTAAAAAAATTTATAATTATAATTATATTTATTTTATTATTATAATAATAATATAATAATAAATTATTATTTCATTATAATAATTTTATCATTATTATATTAAAAGGTAATGGAATAGCTTTTAGATTTTTTGTGTGTAGAAAATTAATAGGGGAGTAGACCTTGACTCTTTAAAAAAGGGATTTGGGGATGAAGACTTCCAAATAATTCTTAAACAGAAAAAAACCAAAGTGGGGGGCCAGTGCATGGAAAAGAAAACCCAAAAAAAGAGGATGGGTTCTGCAGACCCCTTGGCTTCCTCCACACGGCTCAAGGCTAAGGCGTCACACCCCGCCACCGAATCAGCCCCATAGATGTCGGCCTCCACCATCCAAGCCTGCCTGCATCCCCATGCCACGGAATAGGTGGCCTACCCACCGCCCAGCCATGCACAGCCAGCCACTCACCCAACTAGCCTCTTTCGCGCTCCGCAACCCAGCATTGGAGTCTGCACCTACACCCGGCGGACCTCCTGTCTTCCCCCACGCCAAGCATGAAAGGCTACAGTGACCCGAAACCCACCCACTACACCTCATCATGGTCTGCTGCCCTCTATGGTGAGCTCCCCAAAGCACTATGGACGTCTTCCCGCCTCAGTGCCGCACCAGGTGGTATGCACCGCACACTGCCAACCAGTCCCTAGCAGACGTCGTCGGCCTCATCTCCTTTCAAGGTTCCACAATAGGCCCCCTTCATCCCCTTCCTGGTCATCTCGGTACCCTCTTCCCACCAGCAGTAGGTCACAGTGCCACCCCAGGTCTCCGGCCTCCCTAGGGACACCAAGCCTCAGAAACCACTACACTACCCAGAAAACCTCCAGACATCACCCCGCTTAGGCCACAACAACTCCAAGCCACCCCGGACTCCTCCCATGGGTGGGATCCTCAAAGAAAACTCCCCTTGAAGGCATGCACTAGATCCCAGCCACTGCACCGTTCATGCGCCGGAACCACCGACGCCACTCGCATCCACTGCCAGGTACCCATAAACAGCCCGATCTGATTTAGCCCGTAAATGTCTTGGACCGTATGGTCAAATTCAAAAAGAATTTTAGTATACTTGTGTTGCCCTGAAATTCCAAGCACAGACATTGTATGGCCCAAAATGGGTTTGGGAGGGTTTAGCGTGACCCGCTTTGTGCCTGCTCGGTGTTGTGGTGCCTGGTTTTTCCATAATTAATATAATTAATTAATGAAATTAAATTAATTAATTAAAATATTAATTTATGGTTTAACGAATAATAATTTTAAATACCCAGAGATATAAAATAGTTTAATTCTGTAATGAAATTAAATTATTAAATTAATTTAACTTTGGCATAAAAAATAAATTAATTTGTGGACCGGTAAATAATTAAATTATTTGAATATATTAATTCATTTAATTTAATTTAGATAACCCTCATACTTAATTAATGCATTTAAATTTTGTTGTGCATTGGTTTTACCCACACTCTGGTCTTGAGCACCGACCCGTGTTTGTCGCATTCATTTAATTAATTTTTTAATTATGTGTGATGATTGTAATTAATGAAATAGACGGCCTTCGCATCACCTTTCTTTTCGGTTGAAATGTAAAATGACCTGTGTGTCCAACTCACTTGATGTACGTTTATACCCAAGTCTCCCGCGCCTATGCGTGAGTATCTTGGTACTTCAGATGAAGATGGCGAGCGACGTGGACCCCACCAAGATGAGTTGGTGCACGTTGATCAAGACAGGGCAAGATGACACGTAGATTCCACTAAGATGAGGTGGTACTCCTAAACGTGATGTGGACCTCGCCTAGACGAGGCGATACTTCAGAGAAGCGAACATACAAGATGGGGGAAAGCTGCATCAAGAATCAAGAATTTGACTCAAGTACAATGCCCTTAGGTCGTTTAGATGCTCAAGACTAGTTGGGTAGTAGTTTTACCATTATGAATTTATTTATTATTTTATTAATTTTAGAAAAGCGGGAAAAATACATAAAATAATATATAACAGAATGTATAAAGAAGTGACGTATGTTTTTCTATTAAAGTTCATTTATGAGCATGACAACATAGATGAAAAAGTTTAATAGAAATGGATTACATTCTTCGAGAGAGAAACACAAAACCCTCAAAGTAATATTAAGTCACAACAGCCTTCCATCATTCAGGTTTGAATAAAACCGGGTGTTCTATGTGTCAGTCATTCCATAGATGAGGGTGCCTCTTACTACCGGGGAGTTATTTTTAGGACGGTGGATTGACTTAACTAAAATTACAGATAATAAATAGCCATATCTAGCTAGTTGTAATTTTAGAGGCAAGCATTGAGTTAATCTAGTAAATATTTTTGAATCTAGGACTTCACTCAATAGATCAAGGAATCACGAGTCAATGCGGTTGGCTAGTCAAAAGCCTACCTTGAACCCTCTAAGTAGTGGCATAGCCATAGCTTGTAGACTGTGAGGGAGGTTCAGGGATCCTTTCCACTAGAATACTCAAGATTATTCCGATTCTAGTACAGAGGTTTCCTAGAATTTAAAAAAATAGGGGGAGACATTTAATGATTAAATTAATCAGTAATGTCACATTTGGTAATCAGCAGTAAAAGTACAATCTGATAAAGTTTATTTGTAGATAATGGAAAGTAATACAACAATAGATATGAGATAAATATTGGAAAAATTTAATGTCCAAACAAGCAAGAAATTTCAAGTGTAGTATAGGATCTTGCGCACATTACTATCATAATGGAGATTCAAGGTGCTTGTGTCCCAACTTGTTAAGCCACCTCAGTATGTGAGGGTGTAAAACTGCTTACAGGAGACTCATGAATAAATCATATGATGGTTCCGTGATAATTTTATCATAAACATCTGATGTTAGTTGTGGTTTCTACATCATTACATTGATGATGATACATGTAGTCTCATATCGAAGAAGTTTTCAAAGGAGAAAGCGAAGCAAGATTTGAATGTGATGGTTACACTCGGTTTGTGTAAAGTGAAAGAAAATTCACAATATTTCATGTCATCCCATTATTATACCTTTTACACATAATTACTCTAGTTTTTTTTAAGAATATAAATGAACGGTATGGAGTAAGGGCTTTATTACCTTTAAGGTAATATTCTCCAAGTAATAAGAATATTAAAGAAAGTACCATCTTTTGTTCTTATGGTGGACATATTGAAAGAAAAGGAGAAAAGGCCTATGGAAAGTTATGTAAAAGGAACCTTCTTCATTTCCTTTAAATAGAAGAGGATGGTTATTTAATAGAAGGTTATTTGTATCATATATTGGAATAAATTTATGGAAGTTAAAAAACATAATACACTGAAATACTAAAAGCAAGTACTCACTTCTCATTCAGTTTATATTCATAAAATAAAAGTATTGTTTTCTCACATACTTCTTGGGTATTAAATACAATATGCTTTTTACATATATGTATACAGTAACCAATTAAGTAGAGAAATATTACTAAGAGTAAGGTTTCTTCTCTAAGTAACTGATAATGGATTATTCCTAAGCCAACAGTGAGAAACAGATAACTTCTAATTGCCAAGTGATTGATTCAAATTGAACGAGTTGCTGAGTATAACCAAAACACATATCTCATGTACCCATTTTTTATAATGATTCATTATTCCAAGTTTTTGAATGAATGTTTTTTGTGGTAATATACTCAACAAATAGTTCACTACTACTTGAATCAAAGGCAATATATGATGAATATAAAATGTAAGACCTTCCTAGTCATGGAAATATAGTTATTTGTCAAGTAAAAATAAAATTAGATGTCAATAATATACCCAGTATGGTATTTAGGCTCGATACAGCTAAACACCTTAGGTATTATTGACACCTTTAGTTTAGAAAAAGAAACCTTTAGAGATAAAGGTATGCCACAAAGATTTCAAGGTCAGTTCAACAAAAGAGTTTGAATTTCTCCAAAGGAAATATAGAGGTAAAGATACTTCATATGATTCCTTTATACTATAAAGGAATGTAATAGTGAAGTATATGCATGGTTAGAAGATATAAGTTGCTTCATATCGGCATGCCGAAGAATATATTGACTATGCAATCATCGATCATGATAGTGTAGCGTGGAGTAATTCCTAAAAGCATGTTACCTTATCTACATCACTGTATTGATGTTCATAAGGAGGATCTATGGTGAAGTCATACATGTTAATATTGATCAAAAAAAATGTAGAGTGGAGCAATTCCTAAACACACTTTTTATACATCAAATTTATGATGTATGGAGTATCAATGTTTCAATCTGTAGTAACTGCCATTATATTTCAAGATGTGTTTTGAAAATAACAGCGTAAACCAATAACCAATATGCCAACTAAAATGAAAAATAGATGTCATACGAGTCCTAGTATGATGAAAATCCACTATGTCATTGATCATGTGTTTAGGTGCAAATAGTTTGTTTAGATATAAACAAACATGCATCAAGTTTAACAAATGATGCATCAAGGTAATTATCCTAATGGTTGCTTAAGATATTACCTAAATCCCTAAGATAGAGAATATGTAGTCAAGAATTAGACTACATTTCTATATAAGGGTTTACACATATATTAGAGATAGTGGGAGCTGAATTGACTTGTAGTTAGTCAATGCTCGAGATGAAAAAATAGTGGGCCAAGAAACAAGTTCCACAAGTACATGTGGAATAGGCATGTTCTAGAGACACATACTGCATAGGAAGGTTGAAACCCTGGTGATGGTTTTATATTCATCGTGGCTGATGATAAATTATTCATTAAGTATAATAAATCTTATAATTAAGCATTATATGTAAATTATCTATGATTGGAAAGATTAAATTCAATAATGGATTCCATGTATCAAATTTGAAATGGGATTTTAAATTTAATACTATGGTGGGTATTCAAATGAGAAGATACATGGATGGTATAAGACTTATACCAATAAGGCTCGATTGGTTATACCAAGTTGGTATGCCTAAATCTATTAGAATTTTACTTATCATGGTTAGCTTATAATTTCATTCTATTGGTCATTGGATGTCAAGATCATCTTTTTTGGAAGGTGTCTATACAACGCAACCAGAAAGAGATGATGGCATCATATGAATCCAATAAGGGTTGCAAGTTACTGAAATCCAATTCTGGATTAAAGTAAGATTCCATATCTTAGAGAATTCCTTTCAAATGAATATTTTCCTTGTTTCTACCAAAGGTTAGTGGGAGCTCCATAGTTTTCCAAGTGAAATATGTTCAGAAAAATATGGAAAATAGATCTTGGTCTTACAGTTAGATAAGAGCAGGTTAAAAGAAATTCTCCAATAATTAACTTAAAGTAGCGGCCTAAGTTCTATGGAACTGAATCTATTAAAGTAGAACTAACGGTTTCTTAGATTTAGTCAATCGTACATAAAGTGAAATTGTATTGAAAAATACAAGTTGGGAAAATTAAAGTTTAGAATTGTTGCCAATGTCACATGGATTAATCTCTCCAGGTAGACATGTTCAGAACATGGGAATAGATTAAAGTTATTAGTTGAGTTCAATACACTCCAGCGATGGATCAATCACATATTCCATTTTATGTACTATAATTGATATTTCTATGATATAATTTATAGTAGGCAGATATCAATTATATCTAGGAGCAATGCAAGTGAAGAAGTCAGAACTATCATCTTGTACTTCGGAAAGTAAAAATGATATGTACCTGGTATATGGAGAATAAGGTATACTAGTTTTGGTGGGACACAAACTAGTAATCCTTAGATCAATTTGATCTAGTATCACAGTTAGGAAAAGGTGAAGAGTGATTCAAGCTCAAAAAATCTAGTGGTAGTCATACCTACAAATACTAAGTACATTGTAGCTTCTAAGGAAGCTAAGAAGCAGTTATCAATCACAATGATTTGTTCCAGTTCTTGGGTTCCCACCTAGTGAGAAAATTATTATCATAATATAAATTATGATATTCTTACTATCCAAGTTTTCAAGTTATAATAATGGAAAAAATGGATATACTTGGGGATTCCATCTCTTGAAAAGTTTCACTCAAGGAGATGAGGTTGCATATAGCAGATATGCCACAAAGTGAAAACGTGGCAGACCCAGTAGTTAAAGCCATAACTCAGCAAAAGCATGATTTTTATCATGTGAGTAGCTAACAAATTTGGTTAGCAAGTTGGATCTAGTGAAAGTGGGAGTGTTGAAATAGTGGGTTCCCTAGACCCAATAATGCAGTACTTTTGATTACCATATCATGTGTACAGTTAGTTATACATGAGGTCTTCTTAATATTATAGTGTACACTTTTCTGCATCCACTATTATAATGGTAATGTCAGAAGGTTAATTGTCATGTTGAGAGGTTATAGTAGATCTCAGGCTATAATGAGAACCTAGAGATACCATGACATTAATCTTAAATATATGTTCTATAGTCTAGATAAATCTTACTAACTGGACATATTAGATGTGTGACTATCAGGCGCTGGGGTCTCATAATCATTGAGTATTATTCTCATGAAGTTCACACTAAGTGATCTCTAGTAGTGAGATCATGAGAAAAGACTCGCCAATCGGAAAACCACATGTTTTGGGTGTCATTGGTTGTTCCTATATATGGACATGTGTATTGGTCTCCTGACTTGAGACCATTACCAATGTATACCATTTGATTATGTACTTTGACGCAAGATGAAAACCATGGTATTGAAATCCTATCAAGGTATCTTTTGTTGGGTGTGTTGTCGGTGGTATGACATTGGTTGAGTGGTCAAGAAAGGATTTGTTGCTTTCGAGTTTAGGAATTTGTATATCTCAGGCCTGGTTGATCATAATGGTGTTGCCTTCATAAGTCTTTGGCCAAAGCAGTACAAAGGTAAATACATCCAGTAAGATCAAAAAAAAATACAGCAAGAAAAGGACGATGACACAAGTGTGTGTCCTGCATTATGATATATTTAATGAAAAATATATTATAGTACACAGTCAGCGTTCATAGGATGGTTGTCATTACTATGATAATCCTTATCTCTTTAGAGACCATGATGGTTTGCTAGACTCTACTCTTAGTTTGTGGATTTTATTCACTGCTATCGAGATAAAGGCCTGGAGGGTCACACACAATAGTGTATTCAAGAATTTGCACTATTCAGTTGAAGAGGTATATGGACATGGTGGGCCCCGCCACGGGGTCTAAGTATTGACAAAGTTATTGATCACCAAAATAATTAAATAAATTCATTAATATTCATGTTATGAATATTTGGGATTGAATTTATTTAATGTATTTACAAGTTTAGTAAATATGAGAAAAATATTAATCGAATGAATATTATTTTAATATTAAAGGTTAATTTAATATTAAGAAGGACAAAAAGTTGAGTTAAATGGATTCGGTTTGATCATGTTATATATTTTATATATATTACAAGTATGTGATAAAAAATAAATAATATTGATACAGTTTAGTTTTTCAAAATTATTTATTTAGTGGATGTTGAAATAAATGGGGGACGGGGAACCCAACCGGGTATTTCTCAACGTCACTATAAATATAGGAGGAGGATCTCTCATATGTTTTGAAAGTCTCTTTTAATTCATTCCATGGAATGAAATCAAGATCCTCTCTCTCCTCCCACTCTTTAGAGAGAGAACCTCTCGATCCAAGATTCTCAGATCAAGATCTCTCTTCAGCATCGAAAGAATCTCGATGTGGTGATTGTCGGGACATCGAAAGCATCATCAAATATCTGCACTAGCACCCAAAATTCAACGATCGACACTCCCATAGGTTTTTGAAGCACGTCTGGACAATCTAGAGGGTTCCTACTTTGGATCCTTCAAGCAACGATCACCATCGACTAGTTGTATTCGATCGTAGCTTCGAATTTGAAATGAGTACATTTTCATTTTATTTTGTGCTCTTTACAATTTATGTGAGATCCTAGGACCTCTCCAGGGATTTTATCGTTGGTGTCCACATGTACCATCGATCCTTCAATGAAAATTTTAAAATCCCCGGCCCACCGGCTTCTGCTACAGGCCCTGGAACCAAACATTCTTCTCATGGAGAACCTTCTTAAGGCACTTTATTTTGAACTTTTATTGAGAAGAAAAGCATCCCGAATGTGGGGGAGAGTCTTGGGAGATTATCGGGAATAATTTTGGCAAGATTCATGTCTTTGGAAGCGTTAGAGAAGGGGTGGTGAGGGTGATATTTATAGAGAAGGAGGGGTGTGTTTTGGTTATTTATATAATTTTTTTATTATTTTGTATTAAGATAAGAAATATTGTTGATTCTTATGAATAAGTAAATTAAATAGTTCATTTGATTTCAAAATAATTATTTATTACGTCATGAATGATTATAAAATTCATGTATTTGGTTTAAAATTTTAAATATCATAAATTACTGTATTTCAATGTTTATCAAAAATTCAACTAATTTAGAAAAATAAAAAAATCATGCTAAAAATTTTATAATGTATAGAATTAAAAAATTAATTCCATTTTATGAAAATAATTTTAAAAATATGATAAATTTAATTTTTACTTAAAATCATCATTTATTCAAAAAATAACAATTTTAAAATTATAACTGATTTTATAACAGTTTGAAAAATTAATTATGGTCTCATAAAATTATATTATAATAATAAGACAAAAGAAATATTAATTTATGAATCTAATTTATGAAAATAAACTTTCTTTTAAATCATTATATTAATTATAAAATTTTAAATAAACATTTATGTTTCACAAGAATATCAATAATTAATTTATCATTTCAAAATATTAATTTACTTATACTATGATATAATTATATCATATTTTTATTTATAAGATGCCTAAATTTTATTTATATTTTTATTTTTTATTTTACTATTCTATTGGGCAGTTTACTATTCATAAGGGTTACATTACTATTACAAAGGTCAAGTTATTATTCCATTAGTATAGGATCCTTAATTTCTTAAAAATTCCCTTATTTCATTCATTCTTCTTATATAAAGGTTTTTTTGTCTTCTTTATGTAATTTTATGTAATTTATTTTATATGACATAATTATAATAAGGGAAATTTCAATGATATAATTCTAGGTTGTTAAATATTCTAAACACACGGTTCACATTCATTCTTAATAAAACCTAATTCTTTTATAGATTCATTGAATTAGATGTTCCATGACCTAGATGATTTATTCGATCCATAAATGGATATCTTCTACTTTCAAATATTTTTGGAATCTCCTAGAGTCACAAACCATTCTTGTTGTCTTATGTAGATATCTTCTCGCATGCTTCCATTAAGGAAAGCAGTTTTGACATCCATCTTTCAGATTTCATAATCATGGTACACTACTATAGCAAGTCGAATTACGATGGATTTAAAAATTGAAATTGGTGGAAAGGTTTCATCATATTAAATTTTGTTATGTTGTTTAAACCCTTTATACACTATCATTTCTTTAAATATATTTACTTTACCTTTTATGTTCAACTTTCTCTTGAATACCCATTTTCACTATATAGGCTTTAAATCACTGGAGCGTCGACTAGAACCCAGAAGTGATTTTGATACATAGAATTCATTTTATAATTCATTCCATCGTTCCATGTTGCAACTTATGATATCTCTATTTCCACTTTGTAAGAGATAAGTTCATCATTGTCAACCAATATTGAGTGACTATCTTCAGTGAATAGAAAACTAGATCTCTATGGATCTCTTACCTCCATTGACCTCCTATGTAGTACTTGTGTTTCTAGAACTACTTATTCTATGGGGACCTATGGAATCTGTTCCTATACCAACTCTTGTGTATCTTGAGGATCAACGTCATTAAACTCAATCTTTCTCCCACTATCCTTTTTGAGGATGTTCTCCTACTCAAGAAAGACAGCTAGTCTGGAAATACACACTTTCTTGTATGAGGGGTTGTATATAGAGTATCCCTTTCTTTCCTTAGGATACCTAATAAAGATACACTTTGTGCCCTTAGGTTCTAGTTTATTTCCTGATAAGGACTTAACAAATTCTTCATAGACCCATACATGTTTATGATACAAAATGGGTTTCTTTCCACTCTATATCATAGAGGTAATTCTATTTTTCTCTTTATTTGGTACTCAGTTTAATGTATATATCGTTTTTTGTAATGCATATCCCCAAAAGAATAATTCAAGATCAGCATGAATCATCGTCTACTTTAACATTTCTAACAAGGTATGGTTCCTCCTTTCACTAAAACTGTTCCACTCTGGTGTGTAAGGTTGAGTGGGTTTAGATAGAATCTCAAAATCCTGTAGAAAGTTGATAAAATCTTGGTTAAGATATTCACCACCTTGATCCAATCAAAGTTTTGGTATCTTATTTTCAAGTTCATTATCTACTTCATTATTGAATTCCTTAAATTTATAAAACGACTCTAACTTATATTTCATCAAGTATACATAACCATATCTACTCAAGTCAATAGTAAAAGTTATGAAGTAATAATACCCACCTATAGATTCTACTGTAAATGATCCACATACATCAGTGTGTACCAATCCTAGAAGCTATGTGACCCTTTTACCCAATCCACCAAATATTGGTTTGTTGGTTTTTTTCTAGTAAACAAGAATGGGATATTTCAAGTGGTTTTATATCTGAAGAGTCTAAATAACCATCTCCATAGATCTTTTTCAATTGATTCTTATTTACACGACCAAGATGATGATGCCATAGTTTGGTGTTATATGATTCATGTGAACATGATTCGTTTTCAATTGTAAATAATTGGTTTTCATAATTTCATACATAAATATCATTATTTAAATGTTCCATACCATAACATATGTTGTATTTATAAAATAAACAACTTTAATTTCCAAACTTGAAAATAAACCCATATTCATCTATCAATGATATAGAAATTGTATTCTTGGTAACATTTGGTATATAATAAAAATATTTTTTAAAAAAATAAAACTGATTGGAAATGAAAGGTGGTACTCACCAATGGATAGAGTATCTAGCCTCACACTATTTTTATCTCACAAATCCACCTATCCTCTATAAATATTTCAAAATATAATTGCTTCCTGTATTTAGATATATATGTGAGCACCAAAAAATATATCTAATACTCAATGAATATATATTGAAAGATTACACTCGATAACAAACTCACCTTTAGCTTCCCCTTTCATCTAGGAGCAGTTCTTCTTCCAATGGCCTTGCTTTCCACACAAAAATTATATTTCCTAATTCTCCTTACCCTACCTCTATATCTTCCTCTTCTTGGAAGGACAATGCTTGAGAGATTTAGACTTGTTATGTGTCTTGGGCCCCTACACCTTATTCTTCATTTTATTATTAACCATAAGTACCATGGGTTTATCATACCACATGTCCTTATCCACTTGAAGAATAAAAGTAAGAAGTTATGAAATACACTTATCATTATTTATCATGTTATAATTAACAATAAAAATGGATAAGGTCTTTGGTAGTGATGAATGTATGAGATATGTGTGAAACACAATAGGGAATTTAATCCCTAATATGTCTAAATCTTCAATGTAGCTAATAATCTTGTCTATATGAGGCCTAGATAGCACAAAATCTCTAAGATTAGTTATAAAAAAGCATTAGATATCTCATATCTCTCTTTTCTCACATTCTCTTGATAGAGATCCTAAAGGTGAGGCAGTATGCTATACACTTCCATGTACTTATGTTTCTTCAAAATATCATTGGTCATGGATGAAAGCATGAATGTAACGACCCAATGTTTTATCAATAGAAGACCCTTATAATATGTATGCCTTAAAGTATATTAACATTGTAAATCACAATGACATATGATGATACTAAATACTATGTGACCATTAAACATAATTTTTCCACATCTATGTTTTGAATTTCAAAAATCTAACACACACGGTTTTGTTCAGGGTGGTTTTTGGGGTTTGATGGAACAAACATAATTTTTTGGTGAATAGTAACCTACCCTTATGAATAGTAACCTCACATATGATAGTATATATATAAAATTTAAGTAAAATTATGACTTACCTGTTTTTTGGAATAAGTAAATAAATGTTTTAAAAAAACTATATTTTTCAAGTAAATTATGATATTAATAAAAAAAATTAAACAAATCTTATTTGAAAATTATTTTTGAAAGATGGACTTCGTTTTTTTATTCTACACGTTGAAAAATGGTTAGGGTGAATTTTTGAGATTTTTCTGTAATACTTGATTTTTGGTGAATAGTAAAATACGATAATTTATAATAAATACTAAATAAATGAATTATGATGTCATAAGTTGATGTATGGTTACTCCTTAAAAATATTTTGTTCATCAATATATTACCTTTAATAGGATATACATTGTTTCTTCTTAAGTTCATGACAATCCCAATATTCTCCAAAATAACTCTTCTTTCAAATAAACACACTCTCAGAGATTGTTTCTTCTTCACTCAATGTTGATTATTCTATGTCAAGAATGTTATTCACTCTATATTTTGGGAAAAAAATTTATGAATGCATTCCTTATGATGTGAAACCCATTTATTTTCATGGATTATTTTATGTTCAGGTTTGACATATATTCTATGTGGCATGTACGATAATATAAATATTATTGTGTGATGGGAGTACCAAGAATTATATAGCACAATATGAATGTTTGAATATGACTAGTGAACTCGGAATTATATAGTGATCCAATGCATTGGGTAAAGTGATTAATCTCATGAGATAAAGAGAAATTATGTGTGAACAAGATGCTAGCATTGTTCACAACTATGTGTGGTAGTTGACGACTAAGATATAATGTCTCATTTTTTGCATTGCCATATTTCAATTCTTTTATTAATGCTTCCTCTCATGTTCATGACCCATTTACTATGTTATGATTGTGCTCCCCCTTTTTTTATATTGTTCTTATTTATCCACTTACTGGGATTTTAGCTCACCCATTTTTGATGTATATCCTCAGGTGACTATATTTACTAAGGAGAGGTCAAGTGCCAATAAGAAGCTAAAGAAGAAGGAATTAAATAAATTTTTTTGATTGTTGTTGTAAATGTTATGTTTGGTCGTTTTTTACCCAAGACACTAAACCTCTGGATCCTCATGGTGTAATACTATTAGTTTTTTTATCTTTATAATGATGTAATAATAATGTAAGAAAAGTCAGGGTCACTATAGATGGTATCAAAGGCAAGGTTTAATTAATTTATGAATTAAGATTAGTGAACCCTAGATAAAACCTCTAGTATAATACTAATTAAAAATATGCACACAAGAATATTCACATGGGGATCCCATAAGTTATGCTTTTTGTGTAAATTTTTCAAATGCATAAGTTATCTATTCATGAATTTTTTACTTATGTTTTTTTCTAACCTTTCATATTTTAGAAAATGGTGGGAACCCGGAGAAACCAAGCTAATAACCTATGTGAGAGCTAATGCAATGATTGCCCAAATGAGATCCCCAATGCTTTGGGAGGTGATGTTCAAAACTTCATGGTGATGCTTACCCAACTATCTCTGGTTATGAATAATAACCTGAATAATTAAGAACGCCCTCCTTCACCAAAGAGGGAGAAACTGGCTATTGAGTGTTTTATGTGGAAATGACCACTGACGTTTAGTGGATCTTCTAATACACTAGTTGTGTAATAGTGCATCAAATCCATGGAAGAGATATTTTTGTGCTTCACTATTCTGAGATGGAGAAGGTTACATTATCTGTTTATCATCTAGAGGGGGATTCTGATCAATGGTGGGATTTAATTAAGAACACTAATCCAAGAGAGTAAATTGAAGAGATGGAATGGGAAGACATTAAGATAATGTTTCTTAACAAGTATTTCAGAAAAAATCTTTGTACAAAGATGAAGATAGAATTCATAGAGATCAAGCAAAAGTAAAGAGAATTTATCATGACCTACGAAGAGAATTTCACAAGGATTTCAAGGTATACTTCTAGTTTTGTTATCAACAATGATAGAAAAATTGATACATTCTTGAGTGGATTAAAACCACTCCTTCTAAGGGATCTTGAAATTAGAGACTTTTGGAGTTATGAAGAATTTTTTTAGTGTGCCTTCAAAGGGGATATGGAATTTGGAGAATGGTCTCATTTCTATGGTGATAAGAAACGAAATATAGAGTTTCAAGTTGGAGGATCTATTGATAAAGTTGGGAATAAAACACAACCCACGTGCCAAAAATGTGGGAAGTTGCATCATGGGAACTTCCTAAAAAGGGGTGGGGAAATTCTTAAAGTGTGGTAAAGAAGGCCATGATGCTCAATAGTATTGAAAAGACATGAGGAAGGAGAATATAATGGAAGAAAGGGGATCCCCATCCATTGTTCAATGATACAAATGTAGGGAGAAAGGAAAAAATGCAAGCCAGTGCAATAAACCTTGAGTCCTCAAGGTTAATAAGCGTCAAAAGCCACTAAAGCAAAAGGAACAGGGGAAGGCTTATTCTATCACTAATATGGAAGTAGAGAAAGATAATGAAGTCGTACAAGGTACACTTACTATTCACTTAAGAATGGAAAAGGTCTTATTTGATTCCGGTTATATGAATTCCTTTATATCTTATGAGTTTCCTAGAACAATAGAATCAAAGCCTTGGTCAAGGATTGGAACCAAAGGGAAAAGGCTGAATTTTGCAGAGAACGCGTGGCATGCGCCACTGGAAATTTCAAAATTTTTGACCGATGTGGCTTCCACCTCCCGGACTTTAGTTCCCCCCTACTTCTGGTGGAGCTCAATTCTGATTCATTCCTTACTCTACCCTCCTTATGCCCTCCCCCTCCTACTTCTGGGGCTCCAGAACTAGGATCCCTAGTGGTACCTCTACAGAAATGCTTGGATCTACTCCCCCATAGATTTAAGCTGAATATATCCTTTAGTGAGGAGGTTAGCAGATCGAGATCTAGGTAGGATTGCTTCCCGGTGGTTCGTCCGGTCATTTCGACGATGTCGTGAGAGGAATCTTGTATATTGCTGGAGGTGTCCTTGGAGGTGTTTGAAGATGCGGTGGATTGTCTAAAGTGGACCTTGGTTGCTCGTTTCGGTGTAGAAAAATTGCCTCTGTCGTTATTCTGATGGTTTGTGGACACCTAAGGGATGCCTACTTCGCCTAAGATTTCAACGCTATACCAGAACTCTTTTTTCCTGGTTATGGTGATGAAGAAGGATTTCATTCACACTTGGGGAAAATCCCTTCATTCTTTTAGGTGGTGGAGTTTCAATCTAACCCACTGGTCTATAGAATCCCATAGAGGGAAAGAGAGCGCCTTAGCGGCTTTATGGGTTGGTCTCCTAGGCCTGTCACTGCCTTTTCAGAATGGAGATATGTTTAAGGTCATTGGCGACTCTCTTGGATGATTTCTTTGTGCGGATGACCACACCTCTCAAGTTGAGCATTTGTTTACCGCACGTATCTATGTTGAGCTTGACATATACACCCCACCACTGTAACGGATCTCCATGAAGGTGAAAAACATGGTGGTGTGACTTCAAGATGTCATCTTCCCACTGTTCCCTAGGTACTTATCTTCTTGTATTCTCCAGGGTCATTATCTGTAGGAGTACCAGAAATGAAGACAAGGAGGCTGTGGATATACTAAAAAGAGGGCCACTGGCGAGGCCTCTTCTTCATTATTAGAGAAAGGCATGGATCCTGCTCCTCCTATGATTGATCCAAAGACAGTGGTGCCTATGAATCTTGACCCTTTCATTAATGTTCTTGGGACTTCCCCAGACTAAGTGGTCACTCGGTGCATGGAGATACTGACATACTACACAGAGGACCCCCACCCAGGTACTCTAACCCTATGGTCGATTTTCTTTACCCCCATATATTTCATGAAGGGGGATGCCTGAAGGTAGTGACAAGTCTCCCTCCCCTACATATGGTTCCCGGGGAGATGCTTCCCCCTATATTGAAACTTACCTCCATTAAATCAGAAGAGTTAAATGTTAACAAGGGTATGGAGGGATCCGTTATCCCAAAAGATCTGATCACAAGGAATGGCCCCTTCTTTACTGAGATCGACGGTCCCAAGACCCTAGATCCTCCTTGTGAGAAGAAAGAAATTTAAATACACTCCACTTCCAGCTTGGTGATAAGAAAAACCCTCAAATAAACTCCCCACTCATCTCCCCCGGCATTTATCCTTCCAGTATCTTTCCCTGGCATCTGCATGCATTTGAGATTAAGTAAGCTTAAGAAAATCACTCTTTCCCATGGAAAATAGACTAAGGATCCCGGGGCCAAAGATGGGTCTCACGAAGCCTAAATGTTACCCATAATAATATAGAACACTTGGGGCCTTGGGGCTAGGGTGAAAATAGATTTTCATGCTTCAGATATTAAGAAGAACAAGACTCTTATTGGATCAGTCCTAGAATAGAAGAAAAACCCAGTGAGGATTAAATAATTCTGTTTTAGATTACTCATGCATGGATCCATGCACGCAGACCTAATTAACAAACATATTTCGGTGTTCTGGAATAAGGAAATAATTGTGGATCTTGTTCAAGTGGTAGAATAGTGCATCACCATGAAAGTCAAGAAAGATGGAGAAATCTTATATGTGTCCTTTGTGTATGGGAGTTGTGATGCAAAAAATAGAGAAAGTTTATGGTATGACCTTAAATCTTTTGACCTGATAAACCTTCCATAGCTGGTGTATGGGGACTTCAAAATTAACTTAGAACCTATGGAGAAGAAGGGAAGATGTCCTTTCCCTCAGAAGTCTAGCTTGGAGTTCGTCCAATTCATGGCCGATGTAGGCCTTATAGATATGGGATACTCTAGAGACGGCTTCACATGGTGCAACAATCATAAGGGCAGCAGGTGATGCTGGAGCTAGATTGATCGATTCTTAGCGAACATCAATGCATTATCTATGTTTCTGTATTCCAGGGTTGAACATCTTGCTCAGGTTATCTCTCATCATTCCCCTCTGTTTGTTCTGTTTTCCCCTTGGAAGTCTATCCAGGATAAGTTCATATTCTATCATTTCTGTTCCAGATACATAGACTACCAATGGATTGTTAGTGACTTGTGGGGGGAGATGACCTAGAGGAATACATGGGTATCCATCCATAATAAGATAAGAGGTTGAAACTCAGGCTCCATGAGTGGTCAAAAAGTATTCCTACATTCAACTAGGATATGGAGTTCATCAAAAAAAACATAGAGAGAATGGAGACCAGTCTGGAGGAGGAGTGGAGTGATTCCATGTTTGTGGAACTCATGGAGAAGAATGAAATCTGGGCTCATTTGATTCCCAAACAGGAGAGGTTCGATTTAGAGTGATCCAGGATTAAATGGTTGTAGAATGGTGACAATAATTCTACTTTCTTCCATACATGTATTAGAGGAAAAAGGCATAACATCACTCCCAACATCTTGCACGAGGATGGCACATTTATGAATGATAGAGGTGTAATTGGTGGAATGGATTTGACATCTTTTGGGATCTATTGGTGGGACCTAACTCAAGGATGGCCAATGGATTTCCCTCTGGAGATTCATAGATTTGGGAAACTATACCATCATCGGTCTCTTATAGGGATAATTAATGGTTCGAGAAGATACAGGAGGAGGAAGAAATCTAAAAGGCCATAAAGGCTCTCAACCCTAATAGTGCACCAGGCACCGAAAATTTCCTAGGTGAATTTTTTGGGATGCTTGGGCCATTGTTAAATGTGATGTTATTGCAGATATCCATGAGTTTTTCAAAGGAAGGAGTCTTCTGTGGGTGGCCTCAGCTACTACCATGGTGCTCATTCCAAAAATAAATAATCCCTCATCCCTTTTGGAATAAAGACCTATAAGTATGTGTAACTTCCCCTACAAGATCCTAGAAATCATCATCAACTCAAGAATATTGGTGCATCTCCCACAGTGGCTATCCATTGAATTACATGGGTTTGTGAAGGACAGTTCCATCCAAGGGGAGATAGCCTTGAAGTAATAAGTGGTGAGATACATCAACATCAAGACGCATGGTTCTAATGTGGTGATTAAACTTGATATGAGTAAGGATTATGATAGGATAGAGTGGAATTTCATCAATAGAGTGCTGAAGACTATGGGATTCTCCCACAAATCCATTGATCTCACTTTCAGATGTTTTAGCGCCCTGTGGAAGATGGTATCCTTTTTAGGGAAGACCTATGGATTCTTTAAGGCAACTCGTGGATTATATCAAGGGAACACCATCTCCCCCAGCCTGTTTATACTTGTGCAGGACACTCTTAGTCGTCTCGTCAACAAAGGATTTTCCAACGGAGATATCCTCCCTTTTAGGAGGAAAAAAACCTCCCTTCCATGTCCCATTTTATGTTTGTGGATGACATCATTATCTTTCTCAATGGTGGAAGGAAATCATTGAATGTCGTCAAGAGGATTCTGGAGGAGTATTGTACATGGAGTGTCCAAATTATCAACAATTCCAGAAAAAATATCTTTATCACCAGTAAGTATGATTCCCATCGAGTCTCTTGGTTATGCACTACTCTGAATATGATGAGTGGTTCTATCCATTTCGAGTACCTTGGTGCACCGATATCTTCAGGGAGGATCTGCGTCCGTGACTTTGATCAAATCATGAAAAGAATATATGGCAAGGAACCTAACTGGAAGAACTGATATCTATCTTTCGGAGGCAAGATTTCCTTAGTTAATAGTGTGTTGGCATCCATTCCCATCCATGTTATGGATTCAACCAACATGCTGAAGGGTGTCCTCAACAATATCGATAGGATCCTAGCCAGTTTTGTATGCGACTCCAGATCCGAAGGTAAACGACATTGGGTGGCATAGGAGAAGATGTAAAGAAAAATTCATGACGGGGGGATTAATATGAGGAGACTCACCAGCACCATACACTACATGAATGCAAGACTCACATGGGAAGTAATTGAGGGATGCATGCTTTGGGGGAAGGCAATGTCTCACATATAGATGTACAATCTAGAAGGAACTAGAGGATAGACTACTCCCTTTTTCACCGAGATTCAACAGGTCATCCCTTCCGTCCAAATTCATTCACACTGGATCATTGGGGAAGGTAAAATTCCTTTCTAGACTCACAATTGGGTAGGTTCGATTACTGGTTTCCCCAACTGTCTTGCCCCCATGATCTCTTTTAGGGAAGCGGTCCTCTATCCCAAATTCTGTAAGGTATTTCTGAATGAGGAGAAGTGGGACATCTTTGACTCAATAGTCATATGTACAGAGCACGAAAAATGAATTTTTATGGCCTCATCATCAGGGCAGTTCACCACAAGGGATTTCCAGAGGCTTCAGTTTGAGCAAGATCAACACAACAATTGGAATGACACGGTATGGTGCGCCAGGATCCCCTCAAAGTAGAATTTTCTTACATAGAGAATAAGGAGGAATGTGGTGGCAACAGATGATAACATCATAAAGATTGGTATTAACATAGCCTCTAGATTCCACTGTTGTAGATTACTATGGGAGGAAACCACGTTCCATCTCTTCTTTGAAGGAGAATGGGATCAGAATGCCTGGTCCTTCTTTGGTGGCCTCGTTCTACCCCATAGGCATGCACATGATGGGGAATCCTTCCTGTAAAGGTGGTCTAATAGGATTTCATAGGTGGTTCCTAAAATAATGGAGAGGTCCATCCTCATTAGAGGCACATACTGGTGCCTGTGACAGGCAAGGAACCAAGCCAGGTACGAGGGGATCAACCCTTCCTCAAGAATTATCTTTGTATATAAAAAGAACCTACTGATCAACATGTCTACCCCCTTCAAAGACACCGATTATTATCCATTGAGAAACCTGATCAAAGAAAAATTCATGCCAGCCAAAGTCTCCATCAATAAACCAAAGGTTCAATGGGTCTATTGGAATCCACTGATAGATGGATATAAGCTTAATAAAGATGGATCATGCATTCTGGACAGAATGAGAGGAAGGGGTGTGGTGCGGGACACCTGGGGGAACGTCATTATGGCCTTTATGGAGACTTATGTCAATGGTGACCCACTTTAATATAATGTGAGATCTATGTTGATAGTCCTATCCCTATGCAGGCAGGAAAACCTGGAGATGTCCCAAGTGGAAACTGACTCTTTTATCCTCCATGACACTTTGCATGGAAGACATGTTACCCCATGGTCTACATGTTATACAGTCATAAATTGAAAAATACTTCTGAATAATAACACATAGGTGGATCACACATGGAGATAAGGGAACAATGTTGCGGATCATCTCGCATCAATGGAAGACTCAGGGCTAACTATTCTTCCTAATGCCCACATTTTTAAGCCAGATGGGGCTAACTTGATTAGAGGAGATGCTTTGGGTATCCATTATTTTATACCCCCTTATACTTTGTAGCTATTTCCATATCAATAATAAAAGATTTGATGTTGGATGGATATAATCAAATCCCTGAAACCTTGAAGTGGAGATATATGTAAAAACACCAAGTGGTGCAATCATTGCAACCCAAGTGTTTTAATCTTCTACTATTGTTGTATGTGGTAAGATTATTCTAGAGAATCTCATAATACTTCCATTGGTAGAATTATATGCTATAATGGGAATGAATGGGCTCTCAATATATAGGACATATCAACTTCAGAGAAAATGAAATATCTTTTCATATTTCAAATCATCCCATGCTCCTCAACAAATGAAAGGAATATCATGAATCTCCTTTGAAAAATCCTTCAATGGTGTGGTTGTTGATTCCCTGTAAAGATTCATACTTCACTAAAATGGTTGATTCAAAGGAAAGTTCCAACCATGCAAAAAATCCCACCATGAGTGAATACAGTGATGTATTTCCCGAAGAGTTACCTGGAATTTCCCCAGATCATGAGATAGAGTTATCAATAGAACTCATACCCATAGATACTCCTATCTCAAAGTGTCCATATAGGATAAATCCTATTAAACTAGATGATTTAAATAAGTAGTTGAAAGATCATTTGTAAAAAGCTTACATATTCCCTAGTGCATCACCTTGGGGTGTGTTAGTGCCCTTTGTGAAGAAGAAGAAGAAGGATGGATCAATGCTGTTGTGTATCGATTATCGGGAACTCAACAATATCACCATAAATAACATGTATCCTTTTCCAAGGATTGAAAAATTATTCAATCAGTTATAAAGATATCAATACGTATCAAAGTTGGATCTTCGTTCTAGATATCATCAGCTAAAGGTGAAGAAGGAAGATGTTCCGAAGACATCCTTCTGTATAAGGTATGGGCACTATGAGTTTCTGGTTATGCCCTTAAGACTTACTAATTCCCCAATGATATTCATGGATTTGATGAATAGAGTCTTTAGAAATTAATTAGACAAATTTTTAGTAGTTTTTATCAATGATATTCTCATCTACTCCAAGAGCTAGGAGAACATGAAGAATATTTAAGACCTATGTTGGTGAGATTGAGAAAGGAGATGTTGTACACAAAGTTCAGCAAGTGTGACTTTTTAATGAAGAAAGTCACTTTCTTGGGACATGTGATCACATGTGAGGGAATTTTTTTGGACCCTTCAAAAAAAAGGTGATTGAGGAATAACCCAGGCCTTCTAGTGTCATAGAAATTTGTAGTTTTCTTAGATTAGATGGGTATTACCGACGTTTTGTAAGAAATTTTTCACGATTCTCAAGCCCGATAACAAAGTTAACAAGGAAAAGTGTAAATTATGTCTAGGCAGAATAATGTTAGGGAAGCTTTGAGGATCTAAAGATTAGTTTGATCACTACATATGTACTCACACTACCAAAAATTGGAGAAAGTTTTGTGATATACAGTGATGCTTTAAAGAAATTATTGGGTAGTGTACTCATGAAAAATGATAATGTGATTACCTAATCCTCATAGAGGTTGAAGATCCAAGAGAATAACTACACGACGCATGATATAGAGCTGGAAACTGTGATTTTTTCCTTGAAAATATGGCAGCACTACCTTTATGGTGAGAAGTGTGACATATACACCAATCAAAAGATCGTAAACTGTATATTCACACAAAATGATCTCAACATACATCAAAGTAGATGGTTAGAGATAATCAAGGACTACAATTGCTGTATTCACCCTCATCTTGGAAATGCGAACATGGTAGCTGATTCTCTAAGCAGAAAAGAACCTACTACTCTATCTATGTTATGGATTGAGAAATACCATATCTTCTTGGATATGAAAAGGATGTATTTGGAAATCATAATGGTAGGGGATACATCCTACCTTCTGAAAATTATTGTGCAACCATCAATCCAAGAGATGATTAAGGAGGCACAAAGGGATGATCTAGAGTTACCAAATAAGGTGAAGGTGGTAAAGGAAGGAAAGCTGAATGAGTTTTATATCAATGATGATGGTGTGATTTGGTTTGGAACGTGGCTTTGTGTGAATTCATCACCTAGGATAAAGAAGGAGCTATTGGGAAATGCACATAGCTCAAAATTCTCAATCCATCCTCGTATCACCAAGATGTACTGAGTTCCCCAAAAAACTTCTGGTAGGATAACATGAAGAAGGATATTGCAGAATATATCTCAAGGTGCATGGTATGTTAGTAAGTTAAAGAAGAGAGACAAAAGTCTAAAGGGATGATGCAACCATTGCCTATACCCATGTGGAAATGTGAGAATGTCATTGTGGACTTTATCATGGGTCTCCTGAAGATGTCCAAGGGAAATAATATGATATGGGTTTTGGTTGACCGACTCACCAAGAAATCCCATGTTATCACTATTAGGAAAGATCTCTCGCTTGAACAACATTCAAAGATATATGTGAAGAAAGTGGTGAGACTACAAGGTGTTTCACTATCGATTGGCTATGACCATGATCTAAGGTTCACATCTAAATTTTTTAAGAGTATTCAACAAACTTTAAGTACTATGTTAAATTACAGCATGCCCAATCACCCCCAAATTGATGTCCAATCTGAAAGGACTATTCAGACACTTGAAGACATGCTAAGAGCCTACTCTTTAGAATTCAAAGGTGGATGGGATCAACATCTCCCATTTATTGAATTATCATAAAACAATAGTATCCACTCAATTATTCAAATGTCTCCATATGAATCTCTATATGGAAAGAGATTTAGAACTCCAACCTATTAGGTTGAAGTTGGAGAAAGAGATCTATTTGGACCTAATCTTGTGCAAGAGATGGCAGAGAAGGTTCAATCCATCCAAACACATATCAAAGTTGTTCATAGTTAGAAAATGAGTTATGATGGCAACCGTTGAAGGGACTTGGAGTTAAACGTTGGATATAAAGTGGTTCAAGTAATCCAAAAACATATCAAAGCTACTCAGAGTTGTAAAAAGAGTTATGTTGACAACCGTCGAAGGGACTTGGAGTTCAACGTTGGAGATAAAGTCTTCCTTTGAATATCACCATAGAAGAGAGTCATGTGGTTTGTAAAGAAATGGAATATAATCCCAAGGTACATTGGCCCCTTTGAGATCCTTGACTATATAGGAGTAGTGGCTAATCAGATTGCACTTCCACCAAATATGGCTCAAGTTCATGATGTGTTTCATGTATCACTCCTGATAAAGTACATACCATATCCCTCACATGTACTGAACTCAGAGGTGGTACAGCTAGAAGACGGCCTCTCTTATGAGGAGAAGCCAGTAAATATTTTGGATAGAGGAGATAAGGCCATACGCAACAAGACAACCCATCTTGTCAAAGTGTCATGGAGGAACCATAAGTTTGAATAAGCAACTGGGGAACCATAGGAGGTGATGAAGGAGAGGTACCCTCAACTGTTTGTGTAAAACAAAATTTTGACGGTGAAATTTCACAAGGGGGGAAAATCTAATGACCCAATGTTATATCAATAGAATCCACTTATAATAAGCATGCCTTAAAGTATAATCACATTGTAAATCACAATGACATATAATGATACTAAATACTATGTGATAATTAAATATAATTTTTCCACTTCTTTGTTTTAAATTTCAAAAATCAAACATACACAGATGTGTTCAGGGTGTTTTTTGTGATCTGATGAAACAAACAAAATTTTTTGGTGAATATTAACCTACCCTTATAAATATTAACCACACATATGATAGTATATATATATGATTTAAGTGAAAGTATGATGCAGCTATGTTTTGGAATATGAAAATAAATGTTTTAAAAACTGTATTTTTCAAGTAAATTATGATTTTAAATAAAAATTAAATTAATCATATTTAGAAAATTATATTTTAAAAATGGTCTTCATTTTTGGATTCTACTGGTTGAAAAATGGATAGGGTAAATTTTTGGTATTTTTCTGAAATACATGAATTTTGTGAAAAGTAAAATAGGATAATTTACGATAAATACTAAATAAATGAATTATGATGTCATAATATGATGTATGAATGATGTAAGACCATTATATAAAACTCACATGCACTTATTACTATTCTTTTTCAGGTAATCATCGTTATTACTTGTCTTGTGGAGAAATAATAAATTGATGAATATAATATTAAGAAAACCCCTCTCCCTTCCACTATAAATACCACCCCTCACACCATCATTTTATCATACCTCACAAGATTTAATACTTGTATAAAATACTACCAAACATCTTCCCTAGCCCCTACCCCACATCCAAGAGCTTATGTTCTCATCAAAAGACCAATCTAAGGTGTCTTAAGGAGGATTCAAGAGGTAATTCCCCTCTCTCTCTTTTCCCTTAATTTCTTTTCAATTTCAAGTTTTTTTCTTAATCTATCACCACCTATCCTCATCCACATGGTATGATAACTCTATTATCCTACATAAAATGTAATTCTATGATGTTATGGGATAATTTATCATCCAACCCCCTCCTTTTCTTCTTTTTATTTTATAAAGGAAAATGTTGTTCGTGAGGTGTTAATTTATCACCTTTAAGAATGACATGTTTTAATTTTCATTTACCACCTTAATATCAGGTCATGAAACCATTTTTATGGTTTAACAAGATTATTCTATATTTATTATATCCTATTTAATGTTTTGGAACTAACTTATGTACATATTTCTAAATTACTAAACAAAACAGTTTCATTCTGGTCGAAAAACCACCCAAATTAACCCAGACGATCATCATTAAATTCTTATCTAATGATTCATTCTCATGGTATACAAAAAAATTATTTATAAGATCATTTAAAGTTTTGTAACATCATCAGTATCATGTAATTATAATTCTGGATGTTTATCCATGTTTTAAATGAACTTCCATTGGTGAATACAATTGAACTGTTCCTGAAAACTAAGAAAAAGAACACATCTGAAAAATGGATTTAAACTCTATAACTCATCCAAAGGACCATAAGAGAACTTAATGAATAAATAATGAACCATATTCATGTATAAAAGTTTTTATAATTGTTAATTAATGAATATAATGTGGTTATTTATTACATTAAAGCGAAGAAAGCATTCAGATATAGGGTAAGGGGAAATTCTCAAACCTAACTTTCTTTCTTCGGGTTCTCCCTCATTAACTCCATTTTTTGTATGGTTAATCCTTAAAAATAATTTTTTAATCATTATCTTAAGTTTAATTGGATATAAATGTTTTCTACTAAAGTTCATGGAAAACCCAATATTCTCTAAAAGAACTCTTCTTTCAAATAAACACACTCTCAAAGATTTTTTTCTTCTTCATTCAATGTTGATTGTTCTATGTCAACAATGTTATTCAATCTATATTTTGGGAAACAAATTTTTATGAATGCATTCCTTATGATTTGAAACCCATTTATTTCCATGGTTTATTTCATATTCAGTTTTAACATATGTTCTAAGTGGCATGCATGATAATGTAAATATTATTGTGTGACGGTGCGCCCGAAATTCTATAGCGCAATATGAATGTTTGAATATGATAAGTGCACCCAGAATTATATAGCACTCTAATGCATTGGTTAAAGTGATTAATTTCATGAGTTAAATGGAAATGATGCATGAACATGATCCTATCATTGTTCACAAAAATGTGTGGTAGTTGACTACTAAGACATGATGTTTCATTTTTTGAATTTCTACATTTCAAGTATTTTATTAATGCTTCCTCTCATGTTCATGAACCATTTCCTATGTTATGATTGTACTCACCCATTGTTATATTGTTCTTATTTATCCACTTAATGGGATTTTAGATCACCCCTTTTTTAGGTATATTCTCAGGTGACTATATGTACTAAGGAGAGGTCAAGTGCCAATAAGAAGCTAGAGAAGAAGAAATTAAATAAATGTTTATGCTTGATGTTGTAAATGTTATGTTTAGTCCTAGTTTACCCAAGACACTAAAACTATGGATCCTCATGGTGTAATACTATTATTTTTTTATCTTTATAATGATGTGATATTAATGTAAGAAAATGTGGGGTCGCTATAATAAAACATCAAATATATGTAGCATCATTCATATGTTTCTCATAGAGAGATAAATCATCATCACTAGCCTCATTACTAAGAACTTTAGGAATAGGTTCTTCCAACACATACAATTTCATTTCATGGGTAATCATAACAAGTAAGTACCTTTACAAGTCTTATAAATTTGTGCTGGTGAGAAGGTTATCCTTATCAAGTATATATCAGAATGATATATTTGAAGTAATTTTTATTTATGTTTATATAATTAAGATGTGAATATATTTAGTACTTTATTGGATAAACTTTAGACCAATAAATAAATATTATATATATTAATCACCCACTATTTTATCGAAATACAATATCCCTCACCATTGGCTTCAAAATATCATGTTTCTTGTACATTCTATTGGCAATGATCTATATTCCCCTCCACGTTATCCAAACTTTTGTTGGTAAAGAAATTTTAATGGTTTTAGGTAGGCATTCAAAATTCCAATTACATTAACTCATAGTTCCTTGATCTATTAAGTGGACTCCCTAATCCTAAAATCCTTAAATTGGATTTCTTTATCCATTTCCTATCACTTCCACTAATTCCTACTTTGGAATTCAACCCTTGATGTGAAATATGTTAAATAAACCCAAAATGAAAGTTAAAATTCCTTGATAATTGAAATCACACAAATTTGGTTGGTCAATCACTTTGAACTATGGTTTGATTTTAACTGAATTAGTAGAAGGATATACCAAAATAATATATATAATTGATGGATTTTCTATTTTATATTTAAATTTACAATTATTATCTTTATCACGTGATTATTGATATTAACGAGATTTATTTAGGTGATTAACCATTTCATAGATAATATTTTTTCATAAATTAATTTATTTTAGTTATATATTATATGCTTGTTAATTTAATTAATTCATGTGATCGCGATAAGACATACATAATGAAATAGAAATGAAACTTGACAAAAATAAAATAATAAAGTTGTATGATCCTGATATTTTACTAATGGTTAGTTTATCTAGTGGATGATAAACTCACCATTGACCAAGGGAGAAAACACCTTGAACCAATTAAGGTTCATGTTACGCATTTCCACATGTCCACCTATATATCTCTCTTGGATTGGTTTTTCCTTATCTCCAAACATGAACTGCCTCCACTAGCTTGCAATATCCATCCATTACATATACTTTTACTCCCACATAGGTGAGGAGAAAATGTTTTACATAAAATAAACCATGGTCATGAAAGCCAGTAGATAATGAGATGAGATATGAAACACATGACACCAATTTAATTTAATAATAAATTAAATGAAACCAATCACATACAAAGGTCTAGTAAATACTTATGATCATAAACATGCATGAAATGAACAATGAATTTAATAAAAATAGAATTCAATTCTTAATAATTATTATTTAAGATAAATCATGCTCGAATCAATAAATTATCACCTTCAATTAATCAATTACTTCATCTTAATTCTTAGTTGAATTTCCTTGAGATTCTCATCCATCATAATTTTAAAAAAAATATTTAAAATTAACTATGTATATAAATCTACATTGAAGGTAACACGTTTAATACCCATCCAAATATACCCAATATGAATTATACTTGTAAACTATTTACTCTTGTGACATATTTCATACACGACTTATCACATAAATTCATGACGTGTATTATCAAATTAATGACTGCACAAATTAAATGATTTTTTTTTCATGTGTTATGATTCAATGCATGTAGAGTAATAACTTTAATTTGACTCATACATGATATAAAGATCTAAATATTAGGTACAAATTAATTAAACATCTATATATACATACATATATATATATATATTAAAACCTATCACATGGATTTTCCTATCAAATTAATGACCACATGGAAGAACATATTGATAAGGTTTACACAATATAATAAAGTTATTTTAATTCTATGTAATTTGGCATAATTACATTTTGTGTAAAAGAGAGATACATAGAGTGTATGTCTCTCACCTGAGGGAAACCTTTCGTGCCTGAGGGCGACACTTCCTACACCTGAGGGCAATTTCTGTTATGCCTGAGGGCTATACCTATGGGTTGGATTCTGCTTACCTGAGGGTAAGGTTTTACTTGTCTAAGGACATGGACTGTTTGCTTAGAAATGCACTATGGTTATTTCTAGTATTTAATGAATTAAATAAATAATAAAATAGAAATTTAATTTTTAATTTCGTTACTTGTCAGTCCTACTTACTTTATTGCATTTTACTATTTCACACTGTTGTTGCATGCTTACACGCAGTTGGGCACGGGCCTTTGGTGGGTGCCTACAGAGATATATTTCTCACACCCTGTTTGGGTCACGCTTTTCGGCCCAAACAAATTATGTTTCTACAGGTGTGGATAGGGGCAAGAGTCCCTATATAGGTACTTGACTGTTTCTGAGGAGTAGGAGGGCATGGGACTGAGCCTAGGCTCATGATGCCGCTGCCAGCTGTTTGCTTTGTTTTGCAGTACTCTACTTTTTGTTGTACTATGCTGATGTATAACATGCTGTGGCTGTTTTCGTAGTACTTGAGACATGTAGCATCACTATTTATATACTGTTTATTATTTCAGTTGTGTATGGTTTACTACTTCCTCTATTGTTTTATGTTTATTTCAATTCTGATGCGCTACACATTGACAAATGAGGGCATAGTTTCCCCACTATCAGACCTGGGCCCTCGCTGCTAGTCAGCAGCCTCTGGCGTTTGGGGAAATGCGCTTGAGGTCACATGGCGAATCGGGTTCGGGACACCCGTTGTGCGGCATCCGGATCCAGGACGTTACAAATTGGTATTAGAGGGGTTCTTTTCTTTGACTTACTATTTGGATCCATAGTCAGGGATAGGATTAATGGTAGTTGGTAAAAATCTATGCCCGGGTGTAGCTAACCTGTGTACAGGGAAAAGCTAGTCTACCTCGTATTTTTCAATTCTTTTGGTTTTTCAAATTTTACAGTTGATATGTTTTCACCGTTGGGTGACGCACTTGAGATTGTGCTGTTTATAATTTATCTGTGGGTTCTATTTAGTTGCAACCTGATGAGATGAGGGTATGTCGTCTCATGCATCATATAGGCACATGCTAGATATCACATGTCATGCATAGTTTCCATGCCATGAAGGTGCATTATAAATTGCATGTCGGTGTGATAGTTGTTGTGCTAGAAAAGTATGTTGTTGTGATATCTTCTTGATAAATACCTACTCTGTGATAGGGTATTCTTTGTGTGAGGTTGTTTATAGAATGGGTGTCAAAATTTGGTTTTTGGGGAGTATGGGCCCCCATTGACCAGAATTTAGTGGATTATTGACTGTTTATAGGTTATAACACATATGAGATGTAAAACTTTGATTCGTGGGGAGTATAGGCCCCCACGGGTTGGAATTTGACACTTAGGTGTTGTTTTTCGGTATTTTCTGGGTTCCAAGGAAGTTTCTGAGGCATACTGTCTGGAAAACCAGTATACACACCATGTAGTATTTTTATACACGTCGTGTATGTTCTTCTGTTTGGGAAGAAAAATAAACTTTTTGAGTACACGCTGTGTACCCTGAGTACACGCCATGTAGTCTCTTCCCGTGTCACAAACCGTGTGGGCAGCGACACAGGGTAGGGAAAGGCTTGGGTAAAACACGTTGTGTAGATTTTGTACACGTCGTGTAGTGCTAACCCGGAGTTCGTCCATGTAACTAACAACACGGGTCGGTGAACTCCTGTACAGAACACGCAGTGTCAATGATGAACATGTCGTGTAGTGTGACCTGGGGACTCGGCCGTGTAACTAACAACACGGGCTGGTGTCACCTCTCCCTGAACACGCCGTGTACCTTTGGGACACGTTGTGTAGTCTTGTCTGAGTACAGACCGTGTGGTGTTAGATGGGTGGCTGGGAAACGGGGTGTTGTACACGCCGTGTACGGGTGTAACATGCCGTGTAGTGTCAATCCGAGTAGTCAGCCGTGTCACAGATGACACGGGAAGTTAGAAAATAACATCGTACACACCATGTAGATATTATACACGCCGTGTAGTTTTTGTTCGATGGAATATATGTGGCTTAGCCATGTGTAAGGACCCGGGCGGGGGAAAGAAAGTCAAGTACATGTCGTGTAGTCATTGTACACACCGTGTAGTCTTGTTTTTCAAATTTTGAAATGCTTTGTTCCTATTGTATCCTTTGTGGTTCCTTCGCTTTTCGGTCATAATGACCTTGAATTTGAGGCGTGCTTTTGACCTTGTAGTGTCATGTCGCCTAGACGAACGTGGGTTGTTCTCCAAGAGAGTGGTGACGATTATACTCCAGAGATGGTGGGTCATGGTCTACCAATTGATCCTCCAATAGAGCCAGATGCGGTGCCAGATGCTATACCGGACACAGGGGCAGAGGCGCAGTTCTGTGAAGGCTTTATGCGGTTCATGCAGACCTTTCAGGGAGCACCGTAGGCTGCCACATCTATGGCTGAGTTGACGCATATCTTTCAGCAGTAGCATCCACCTACATTTTCAGGGGATGTCGGACCACAGGCTGTGGATTATTGGCTAGGATCGATGCAGACTATTTTCGAGCATCTTGAGACGCCTCCAGGGCGGAGGTTCAAGCTCGCGACATATATACTGGGTGATTCCTCCAAGAGGTGGTGGGATGTTACCACCCAATCAGAGCATCACAGAGACATGGCGTGGGAAGATTTTCAGGCAGTCTTCTATGACTTCTTCTTTCACGAGATGTTGAGGGCAGATAGAGCTCGAGAATTCATGAATCTGTAGCAGGGCGCTATGTCGGTGATAGACTATTCTGCTCGCTTCACCGAGCATCAGCATTTTGCACCCGTGCTGGGGGGTGATGAGACGCTGATAGCCAGATGTTTTGAGGATGGTCTTCAGTATGACATATGAGCGTAGGTGAATATTTTTAGGTTGCCTTCAGTACATGATATTGTGAACCAGGAACTGATTACTGAGATGAACCTGTGGGAATCTAGTGGTGTGGGCCAGGGTGGTTCAGCACAAGTTACTGGTACTATTTATACTGGCAAGAGGAAGAGACAGATGGAATTCTCTCAGGGTGGTAGTACCAGCCAGGCAGCATCTTCAGGTGGTCCGATCAGGTGCTACCAATGTGGTAGGGAGGGGTACAAGAGACCACAGTGTCCACGAGACCCAGTGGAGTGCCGAGCTTGCGGCAAGATGGTTAATATGTAGGGATTTTGCAGGGCGTTTCTACTAGTGGCTAGTGAGAGGGGTTCTGTGTAGACTCCGCGTGCGGGAGCAAGACCAGTGGATTCTTACCAGTCAGGGAACTGGAATACGTCAGGGCATGTAGGTAGAGATGGTGGTCGTGGTCATGGTAGCTAGACACCAGGATCTCAAAGGCAACAAGGTGGGACAGCTCAGGGTAGCCAGGCTGTGTCGCAGTGCCGCAGCACTGGGCAAGCTTATGCAGTGCAGCAGACCCAGCACGAGCAGGATCCCGGACCTTCTATAGTCAGAGGTACTATTTTAGTAGCTTATGTCTTATCTATAGTACTTTTTGATACGGGTGAGACGCATAGTTTCATATCTTTACCAGTTGTGGAAATCCGTGGGCTCTGTGTTTCTACTTATTCTGATATCATGACGCTAAACACTCCGTTGGGGACTAGAACGGCTAGTGGGCGTCAGTGTAAGGAGTGCCCCCTTAAGGTCGGAGGGTGTCACTTTCTAAGGGGCCTCTATGTCTTGGAGATGACGAGCTATTATGTCCTTCTCGGGATGGACTGGTTGGTTCCCTTTCGAGCCTTTGTAGACTGTTATCGTCGTAGGGTGATTTTCACGTCACCAGAGGGCAGAGAGTTTCTATACAAGGGTGAGTGGGATGTTCAGGCGAGTCGAGCTGGACCAGAGCATCATGGGCAAGGTGGAGTCATGGTCCAGATTGCGAGCTTGTATCTGGATGACCAGGGGACTTGTCAGACAGATTTCCCTCCAGTTGTTGATCATTTCAGGGATGTCTTCCTAGACTACTTTTTAGGTCTACCTCCAGAGTGAGAGGTGGATTTCTCTATCGAGCTTGTTCTAGGAGAAGCACCGGTGTCCATTCCTCCTTATAGGATGGCTACACCTGAGCTGCAGGAGCTCAAGAGGCAGTTAGAGGAGTTACAGGAAAAGGGCTTTATCCGACCCAGTACTTCTCCTTGGGGTTCTCCGGTCCTTTTTGCGAAGAAGGTGGATGGTACCCTTAGACTTTGTGTGGATTATCAGAAGCTAAACCAGTTGACGGTCAAGAACCGATATCCCTTTACAAGGATTGATGATATGTTTAATCATCTTCTTGGAGCACGAGTGTTCTCGAATATTGGCTTGAGATCAGGATAGCATCAGTTATGCGTGAGGCCATCGGATATACCTCTCACAGCTTTTAATAGAAGATATAGTCTGTACGAGTACTTGGTTATGCCCATCGGACTCACGAATGCGCGAGCAGTTTTCATGGCTCTGATAAATCGTGTGTTTCATCTGTATCTTGATTCTTTTGTGGTTGTATTAATGGACGACATCTTCGTGTACTCTCGTACTCGACACAACCATGCCACCAATCTTGAGATCGTATTGAGTACACTGAGAGAGCATCGGCTATATGTTAAGCTCTCGAAGTGCCACTTTTGTATGGACCAGATTCACTTCCCGGGTCATATCATCTCAAAGAAAGGAGTTGCAGTAGACCCGGAGAAGTTGAGAGTAGTAGTTTCTTGGGAGCAGCCTAAGAACTTGTTTGAGATACGGAGTTTCATAGGGTTGGACGGTTACTACAAACGCTTCATACAGAACTTCGCCCGCTTAGCATCACCATTGACAGGACTGACTAAGAAGGGTGTGAAGTTCGTTTGGTCAGAAGCTTGCGAGATAGCCTTTCAGGACCTGAAGCGAAGGTTGAAATCAGCACTGATCCTAATACTCCTAGAGCAGGGGAAGAGCTATACAGTTTACTATGACGCATCAGGTATTGGGCTGGGAGCAGTGTTGATGCAGGGTGACCGAGTTGTTGCGTACGGGCCTCGGCAGTTGAGGCCACATGAGCGGAATTAACCAACGCATGATCTCGAGTTGGCTGTAGTTGTTCATGAAATGCATTGTTGGAGACATTATCTGTTGGGAGATAATTTTGTGGTTTTCACCGACCACAAAATCCTCAAGTATATCTTTACTCAGCATGACCTGAATCTGAGGTAGAGAAGGTGGGTTGAGTACCTACAGTCCTTCGATTTTGAGCTTGCCTATACACCTGGTAAAGGTAATGCAGTAGCTGATGCACTAAGCAGGAAGACTCAGATTCAGGCAGTGCAGGAGGCCAGTGGTGAGTGGCAGCTCATGGCCTTATTCTCTAAGATGCATTTGGCGGTGCACGACAGTCAGTGGAAAACTTATCTTTCATCTTTAGCTCTAACTTCTACCCTCCTGGAAAGAGTGAGGATGAGACAGCTATCGGATTCAGAAGGCCTTGTTCTATAGTAGTCGGTGGAAAGTGAGGACCCTCCTCCCGGTTGGACGATAGGCGATGAGGAGGTCCTACGTTTCCATGTACAAGTATGGGTTCTAGGGGATATACACGAGGAGCTGATGCAGGAGTATCATGCTTCAGCTTGGGAAGTTCATCCTTGGGTTACCAAGATGTACCGTGACTTGAGGCGTCAGTACTGGTGGCCGGGTATGAAGAAAGATGTAGCTGGTTTTGTTACGAGGTGTTCCACCTGTCAGCAGGTGAAGGTGGAGCACCAGAGACCATCTGGGCTGTTACAGCAGTTACCCGTGGAAGAGTGGAAATGGGATGATGTCGCGATGGATTTCATGACGGGTTTACCGAGGTCAGCTAGAGGCAATGACGTCGTGTGGGTTGTTGTGGATAGACTCACGAAGGTATCTCACTTCTTTCCAATCAAGGAGACCTTCGGTGTTGACGAGCTCAGAAGGTTGTATATCCGAGAGATTGTACATCTTCATGGGGTCCCTCGTTATATCGTTTCTGATAGGGACACCCTCTTTACGTCTCGTTTCTGGCAGAGTTTTTAGATGGCACTGGGTACACAGGTGCTTCTGAGCACATCATACCACCCTCAGACAGATGTCCAGTCAGAGTGGAAGATAGAGGTGCTAGAGGACATCCTACGTGCATGCATCATAGACTTTGGGGGATCTTGGGAGAAGAATATACCCTTAGTCAAGTTTTACTATAAAAATATTTTTCAAGAAACTATTGATATGGAACCATACGAGGATTTATATGGTAGGCCATGCCGATCACCTTTGTGCTGGTTAGAGGCAGGTGAGGCAGCTTTACTGGGACCACAGCTCGTGCAGGAGACATCTGAGCAGGTCCAGTTGATTCGGAAGTGGATGGCTACTGCGCAGTCTCGACAGAAGTCATATGCTGATCGTCGTAGATGACCTTTGGAGTTTGTGTTCTGGGATTAGGTTTTCTTGCGTGTTTTGCTGAGGCTGGGACACAAGCAGATCAGGAGACAGGGTAAGCTTTCACCAAGGTATGTGGGGCCATTCGAGATTATGGAGAGAGTCGGGATGGTTGCCTATCGGTTGCAGTTACCGTAGTGATACCGAGCCATGCATGACGTCTTCCATGTGTCTCAGTTGCACCGCTATCATTCAGACCCATCTCACATTTTTCAGCCTGAGGAGGTTGAGCTGGAGGCAGATGTGTCCTTTGAGGAGCATCTGATTTGTATCATTGACAGGAGCAAGAAGGTTCTATGAGCCTGGTCAGTTCCTCTCGTACGGGTGCTATGGCAGCATGGGAGAGTGCAAGACGAGACCTGGGAGTAGGAGGTTGACATACGTGCTCAGTGGCTAGAGCTGTTCTGAGCTTTATCTTCGCCACCCTGGGAAGGGAAATTCGGGGACGAATTGCTATAAGGGGGGAATTTTGTAAGAACACGGTTCTTATTTTTGAGGTGCGGGCTTCTTTTTTCTCTTTTCCTTAAGTGTTTTTGAGAAAATATGGAAAATGGGGGGAAATCCTAAATTTTGGAACTACACGCCGTGTACTTTTTCACACGTCGTGTACTTTTGGTCGTGTGGGATGGGTACGCGGGGCGTGTATCCATGTCGGAGACGAGGGGTCTAGGAACCGACTACACATGGTGTAGTAGTCCTTTACACACTGTGAAGTCAGTCGGCAGGCCTAAACAGTAAGGCGGTGGTGTAGCTTCCAGCTGGACGATAGTACACGCCGTGTACTTGGAATTACATGTCATGTACTCATGTTGACAGATGAACAGTGTGGCGGTGCCGCCAGAGGAACAGCTAAATGAAGTAAGTACACACCATGTACTCAGAAGTACACGTTGTGTACTTTGTTTTTTTGGATTAAAACAGGCAGTAGCCTCCTCATTTGGCAGAGGAGGCATTTGATCCGTTTTGGATCCAAAGGAGGAGGCCAAACCTTTGAAGATCCGCCAAGAGTTCTTCTGGAATCTGATTCCGCCTCGGACGATCTCGTTGGAACCGCACGGGTAAGCCCTTTCTTCTCTTTAATCCGTTCTTACCAGTTCTTTCCTGAGGGAAAGCTATTTACGTTTGAATGGGTTTTCTTCTTCGTCATATCTATGTCGTTCTTGGGCGTTTCTTGAATCAGCGTTCGAGTATAACGCTCGTTGGCGTATAAGGTATGTGTCTTGGTGTAAATTTCCAACTGTCGTGCGTTTTTATGCGTTTTCGTTCCACGAACCCATGTTGGGGTGTCGTGTGGCTGAGTTCGTTGCTATATTTAATGCCTATAATTTCATAGGTGATTAAATTGTGAAAATAAAATGTTGGTTGGGATCTTTTCTTGGATATGGAACCACCCCGAGGGTGTGTTTCACTGGTTAGCCATTTGTCTAGGATACCTAAGGGTAATCCTTTAAAGTAGAAATTGTAGAATTAACTAGAGAGTAATTGGTTGTTACTGCTTGTTTACCTGTTGGGCATGGTCCGGTTACCTGTTTAGCCTGAGGGAGTTGTTGTGATTAGCCTGAGGGCACTGCACTATTTAGCCCGAGGGCTATATTTATTTCACCTGAGGTCAACTTTTCGTGCCTAAGGGCTTGACTTCTATGCCTGAGGGAGACACTTCCTACGCCTGAGGGCAATTTCTATTATGCCTGAGGGCTATACCTGCGGGTTGGATTCTGCTTACCCGAGGGTAAGGTTTTGCTTGTCTAAGGACATGGACTGTTCGCTTAGAAATTCATTGTGGTGATTTCTAGTATGTAATGAATTAAATGAATAATAAAATGTAAATTTAATTTTTAAGTTGGTTACTTATCAATACTACTTACTTTATTGCATTTTACTATTGCACACTGTTGTTTCATGTTTACACTCAGTTGGGCACGGGCCTTTGGTGGGTGCCTACTGAGATATATTTCTCACACCCTATTTGGGTCACACTTTTCGGCCCAAACAGATTATATTTCTGTAGGTGTGGATAGGGGAAAGAGTCCCTATTTAGGTACTTGACTTTTGCTAAGGAGTAGGAGGGCATGGGACCGAGCCTAAGCTTGTGATGCTGATGTAAGCTATTTTCTTTGTTTTGTTGTACTCTGCTTTTTTCTGTACTGTATTGATGTATAACATGATTTGGATGTTTTCTTATTAATTGAGACATGTAGCATCACTATTTATATACTGTTGATTATTTCAGTTGTGTATGGTTTACTGCTTCCGATGTTGTTGTATGTTTATTTCAATTCTGATGTGCTACACATTGACAAATGAGGGCATAGTTTCTCCACTATCAGACCTGGGCCCTCGCTGCTAGTCGGCAGCCTCTGGTGTTTAGGGAAATGCGCTTGAGGTCACGTGGAGAACCGGGTTTGGGGCACCCATTGCATGGCATCCGGACCCAGGACGTTACAGAGGTCTTGGGAAGCTTTTGAGTCTGGTGGAAGGATTAAAGGAGATGAACCCGTAGGGTTCATTTACATGGAAGGGGGGATTTAAAAAGACCAACAAGCCTTGGTTCAAACCCCACAATGGTCCCTCCACTTGACTACCAAGGGTGAAAATGAGACATCAAGTTTGAGGAGAAAAAAATAAAACAAACGTATATATATATATATATATATATATATATATATATATATTATATCCTTACCCAAGGAGGAGCTCGGGAGGATAATATTCGAGGTGTTAGAGGGGAGTAGGTCCATGGAAAGGTGAGACTAAAGGGATTATTTGAGGGTCACAGGCATTGGGTGTCGTGGAGAGGGAGCAGTGGTGATGGAGGCAAACGATGGTTCGACTTGCGGAGGAAGAAGACAATGCGGGGTGAAGGAGAAAAGGATGGACGGCTAGGATCATTTGATGTTGGATCAGACAGCTGCGGAAGGGCGGGATTCAATCAAGAATTTAAAGAGGGATGTGCGGCCAGGATAGGTCTCATGGGAGATCAACAGTCACGGGCGAAGCGGGGTGATCGCTCAGCTTCGATCGCATGAATGGCTCAGATCGAGCACGAGATGCAGAAGACGGTTTAGATCGCACGTCACCGAAATTTCGTTGCCCCACATCGAAACGAACTGAGTTTCGAGCGCGACTTATAAGACAGATTGCTTCGTCCTCAACCCGATGACACAAACACACACACCACGGGGCCTTATACACGGGTGCCTGCGGGCCTTGGCCCACCCTCACGCACCGCGCGCCACGGGCCTTAGACACGAGCCCGCACGCGACCTGGCCTAGACTCTACTTGGCTCTGACTCGCTTGGTTCCTTTCGGTCACCTCAGGGGATTTAGACTTTCTCTTGAGGGCTTGGCACGAAGGGCTTCCCCCGGCTGACCGGGTCCCCTTCCAATTTTTATTAAAAATTCATTTAAATAATTTGAAATAATAGAGCACATAAAATGTAAACTAAACAGTATGTAATAATTTATGAAACATTAATATTATAAATTTAATTTATATAACCTATTATAAATACTATGAATTTATAATTTTCAAATCCAAAATCCAATTCTAAATTATAAAATACTTACTAATTGATAAAACTCTTTTTAGAAGACATATATTTCATACTTTAAATACTATACTTTAAAAGTTTTAAGAAAATATACTCCTTATTTTCAAAACATGCCAACAAGGTTATGTTTGTTTCTTTATTTATAAAATACTCTCTTTAGAAGTTATATCCTTTATAATATTTAAAAGATATTTTAAATTACTAGGTTTTGAACTATATAAATAAACATTAGGATTTGTAAAAACAACTATGTTATCAAAAATATAATTAAAACATCTAGATATATTAAAATGTTTGAAATACCATAAGATTATAAAAACCAAGTTTATAAAAGATAAACCTCGTTAATTTAAAAACCCAACGGTCATTAGGTTTAAATATTCCTACAGCTATATAAAAAGGTAATGGTTGGATCGGTGCCCTATAAACCCAAGAGTTGGGGTGTCTTAAGCTTATGGTAATTGAAGAAGAAGAAGAAGAAGAAGAAGAAGGGGAAGATGGTTCAAGTCATCCATTTAGTGCTTAGTGTGGCTATAGTGGCTTTGGCCGTTCTCATGATCGTTATGCCGGATTATAAGGACCCCTATTATCTTATCGGTTCTTCATTGTTTTGTGTGGTCTTCCTATAATCTTAATAGGGTTTTTAATTTCTATCTTGGGTTAGCTTAATTTCCTGTTTGATCTTAGTGTATTGTAATTACTATGGTGTTCTCATTTGAATAAAGAGATTTTTTGTTCATTTTGTGTGTTTACTCTATTTCATAGTAAATTAAAATTTTATTATTAATTTTCCGTAAGAAACTAGTTTGTCTGATTAATGGGTAACATAAAATATAAAATTTACCATTATATGAAACACAGATTCTTGGGATGTTACATTATTCCCCCCTACAAAGAATTGCATCCTCGCAATTCTAAAATTCTCATACACAAAACACAGTAACACCAGACACACGTCACTCCCAAAGTCCCTTTACTGGGAACACCACTGATGGTAGGGTGCTGACGACCTCAGGTGGATCCTTAAGGTAGTTTTAAGCTGCTCGATTTCCCTAGCCCAGACACACTGTGAGAAGCTTGGGTCGAATCTGTGCCTAAAGCACTCATCCTTTCATAAAGAGGCACGAGAAGTGTGGAGTATGGAAAGTTCAGAGTGAACTAAATCCTTATAAGTCCCATGCACCATGTCGTTCTTGAAAATATCTATGTCGTAGAGTTCTCCATACATACTAAAACTCGGGACCTGGAATAGGTAGGCCGCTCGATGGTCACCATTCAAAGTAACTTCTAGAAATTTACCTACAGCTCGATAGTTATCAGCCATAGTGAAACATCAAAAAAGGGATTCCTGATACTTCCCTCTTTTCCTATATGCAGTGAATTGTGTATATGCAATTCGGTAATAGACCAGATTGCTTCCTTGCTAAAGATAGAGAATGTTTAGATGATTCCATACCTGATGGAGTAGTTTACAAGTTAGACATAGGTTGGCATAGTGCTTTTCATCTTTAGAGCATGTCTTGAAAATTATAATATCTAACAGCTTGGTAGGTAGCGATAAAATATTGGTTTGTGAACTCATATATTCTATCTGAAAATTTTTAATAAGTCAACCTTCAGTTTGGCAATTCTAGTTTAAGTAGAGTTGTTTGTTTAATATAAAAGCATATCAAAACATAGTACAAAACATCAATCATTATACATGATTTATAAAACTCAATAAATTACGTAATCTCTTGATCCTTCCCAAAAAACACTAGTATGGATATCCTGGCATCCTCTAAAATGACTCTTTATATATTCCACTAATGTTGGGTATTTCCCCAGTTCTCAGACAAATGGATCCCCACATGGTTATAAATTCCTCTATCTAGTTGGTCCAGATGCAACGTGTGAAACTAGGATCATCCGTGTGTGGACATCTAGAATTCAGATTGATATAATTATGTTAGGTATCAAGTTGAGAGACATTAGCATGAACATGATACTGATAATGTAAACGATTATTCTCATTCTCAAGGGCTTCAAAGTCCATAACTCGACCAAGAAGACTGTAAGTCAAAAAATTTCATAGATACGATGCCCGGAGGTCACCCCTTGTACAGCCTCCTCAAAGTCCTTAAGAGAAATGAAATTATTGGCTAGGGTAAAACATTTAAAGATACCCTCAAATTATTTCCCTTGTCGTACATAGAATGGGAGTTGAGCGTTCATCATGAGATAATAGACAAAACCTACTCCATGGTGAATTTGGAGTACACGAGGAGATTTTGATACTCGGTAGAGGGTTTTTCATGATAAACAAATATTTTCAAAAGTATCATAGTTTTCTACACATGATTTTCCTACAATGGTCTCAAATACTTCTGTTGGAAGAGAAAAAAGACAAGTACTTAAGTTTTCCATATGGAAATTAAGAAAAACATCATTCTCTTAAGGACCCAACCCCCAATGCCCGGAGCTGGTGCCCATGAGACACGATGTTCCATAATTATTACATTTACATTTACATTTATCACATCATGTCTCATGCTACAGAGGATCGTGAGGTTCAGGTTCTGGGAAAACCAACTGCATTCTGAAACTTCATCGAAAACATGACTGATACCTGAAAATTTTTCATTTAAAAAGAAGGGTGAGAAAAAGTATGCCAAGTAAGGGTTTAAAAATAATAATCTATACCCAAAATAACTTTTCTAAAACATTATTTAAAAACCCATAAAATACTCTGTCAAAAGAAAAGTTGCAACACTAGTACACATCATAAAAGTGGTCGATCAAAACATGATGTTCAAATTACAAGGATACATATTTCAATTATAGGCATGCTGAATAAATGAAATTACAAACATGAATGACATAAGAGTATGTAGCACAAATTAAATATCTAAGAGTAATTAATGATCAGAGTTGCACTTAAAGGTAATTATTTCACTTTCATACATCAAATATTAAAATCACTGAGTGCTTTACATATGTCACGCCATAAACTTTCACTTTTCTGATACTCATAAGCAGTGGATATTAATTAACATGCACATAATAAGGGATTATAATGAAGAACATTCTATAAACATATTGTTGAGGAATTGGCCAAGACATCTATTGATTAAGGCCTTGGCCATAATCCATAAGCTCTTTAATCAATATTCTACTAATCGAATATTTTATGGTTAATTAAATTACATAGTCATAATGAAGGAAGTGCATATGCCAGACCGTGTCAAGTCCTCGTGCCAAGACCTAGGAGGATAACTGTAACTGGACCACAACCTGAAGAGCCTCTATAACCGGACTCCAACCCACAGTGCCTCTAAAAACCAGACACCAACCCGGAGGGTCTGCTGTAACCAGACCCCAACCCGGAGGGCTTACTTTTACTAGTCCCCACCCTGGAACATACTAGGTCCAATGCATTCTTCATATCTCTAAATCAAAGTGTCCATACCACTTTGATTTATTAATTACATATCATTCCCAGTACACCTATTACTTGGTTTCATAATTCACATTATTCAAAGTGTCGCATACCACCTTGAATAATTAAATTTTATTTCTCACTACCCAAGGTGTCCCATACCACTTTGGGGAATTTAGTTCCTAGTTCATTATCATGGTATGTCATATTCATGCATGATGAACAACACTATGGACAAGGAAACCATTATACAATTGGTCTACAAATACATGACACGGCAGATAACATTGAAAATATGGAATAATTGTTCAATATCAGGCATAGTTTAGTAAGAAATCTATGTACATAGGATAATTACTAAAGCACATAAAATGGTAAGGTTTGCCACAAGAGGTGTTAAATGATAACTCTTTAAAATTGCAATACATGTAAATGAAACACTTAATGTAAATACTTGACATTAATTATTATGATAATCATGACATTAAACTTGCAATTTAACCATAACCATATTAACCCCTAATAAACACTATAGCAGTTTTAACATCAAATAATAAATGGATACTACATGATAATATAACCCAAGAATTCTTGATCCTTTAATTTAAAATATCCTGAATCACATTCTTTTAAAAACATAAATTACATCGAGGGTATATGACAGTATGACTACTTAATTAAACAGGCTCTTTAATGTATGCTCATATATAAAATACATATAGCCTTAGGAAAACACTAAAACCTTACATGTGTTAAAAAATCAATTAAATACTGAGAATTTTATTTGAAATAGGGTTTATTTTATATGAAACCATAAACACATAAACATATAAAAACTATGGTTTTAAAACCATAACATAATTACACTTAAACCAAAAGCCTAATTTGCATTTAAAATATTATTTAAGGGTTAGAATTTATGTATTAAAAATCATAATCAATTGCATTTGAAAACATATATGATGTACTTACATATAAAAAAATTAGGTTTTTGGAAATTAAACTTATAAATACATATACACATAACCATATATACACAAAGTGTATATATGGGTTTTTACAAAATTTAAACAAGGTACATTAAATTCCTTATGATCTAAATATTTCCAACCATTAATCAATTACTTGATTGAAACTAAATCCATATATGTTTTATTATACATGTAACCGTATAAATATATAAAAATTAAGGTTTTTTTTATAAACATAATTGCATTTAAACCCAAAACTTAGTTCGCATCTAACACATTGTTTAAGGTTTGGAAATAATCTTTTAAAATCATAAAACATATTATATTTAATTACCCATGTATAATCTAAATGTACGAAAGTGTGTATTTGGTTTTGATTTAATAAAAACAGTTCAAATCAAAATCTTTCATTATTTCTAAACCTTAATAACAATAATAATCACAATCCTCTAGACTTGTAAACGTTTAAAACATGATGAAACTGAAATTAATATATAGATATTTATATATGTAAACTGTATATACATATAACTATATAAAATGGGTTTTGTAAACTAAAAACATAACATGATAATCTCTTTCACGAATTACCAAAACATCAAAGGTCTTATTAAAATATTTAAAATAGGAGAGATTGTGTGTATATATATATAACCATATATACAGAATATATATATGTACATACAGAATATATATATAGGGGTTTTTTAAATGAGAAACTAATGAAAACTAAGCCCTTACCAAGATGGAGGAGGAGGGTTCGGACTGGCAGGAGCTTGCTGGAGGTCTTGGGAAGCATGAGAGTCCAGGGGAAGGATTAAAGGAGATGAACCCATAGGGTTCATTTGTATGGAATGTGGGATTTAAAAAGACCAACAAGCCTCGTCTCAAACCCAATGAGGGTCCCTCCACTTGACTACTGAGGGTGCAAATGAGACATCGAGTTTGGGGAGAAAACAATAAAACAAACGTATATATATATATATATTTTTTATATATCCTTACCCAAGGAGGAGCTTGGGAGGATAATATTTGAGGTGTTAGAGGGGAGTAGGTCAGTGTAAAGGTGAGGCTAAAGGGATTCTTAGAGGGTCACGGGTGTTGGGTGTAGTGGAGAGGGAGTGGTGGTGATGGAGACAGCCGCTGGTTCGGCTTGCAGAGGAAGAAGACGACGCGGGAGGAAGGAGAAAAGGACGGACGGCTAGGATCATTCTATCCTGGATCGGACGGCTGCGGAAGGGCGAGAGTCGATCGAGTGTTTAAAAAGGGATGGATGGCTAGGATAGGTCTCGCGGGAGATCGACAGTCACGAGCGAAGCGGGGTGATCGCGTGGCTTCGATCGTGCGAACGGCTCAGATCGAGCACGAGATGCGGCAGATGGCTCAGATTGCACGTCACTGAAATTTCTCCATCCCCCATCAAAATGAACTGAGTTTTGAGCGCGGCTTATAAACCAGAGCGCTCCATACTCATCTCAATGACACAAACACACACATACCATAGGGCCTTATACACGGGCCCCTGTGGGCCTTGGCCCACCTTCATGCACCGCGTGTCGTGGGCCTTAGACACATGCCCGCACGCGACTTGGCCTAGCCTCTACTTGGCTCGAACTCTCTTGGTTCCCTTTGGTCACCTTATGGGATTCAGCCTTGCTCTTGAGGGCTTGGCCTGAAGGGCTGCCCTTGGCTAGTCAGGTCCCCTCCCAATTTTTATGAAAAATTAATTTAAATAATTTTAAATAATATATCATATAAAATGTAAACTAAACAGTATGTAATAATGTATGAAACATTAATATTATAAATTTAATTTATATAACCTATTATAAATACTATGAATTTATAATTTTCAAATCCAATATCCAATTCTAAATTATAAAATACTTGCTAATTGATAAAACTCTTTTTAGAAGACATATATTTCATACTTTACATACTAAACTTTAAAAGGTTTAAGAAAATATACTCCTTATTTTCAACCCATGCCAACAAGGGTGTGTTGGTTTCATTATTTATAAAATACCCTCTTTAGGAGTTATATCCTTTATAATATTTAAAATATATTTTAAATTAATAGGTTTTGAACTATATAAATAAACATTAGGATTTGTAAAAAAAACTATGTTATCGAAAATTTAATTAAAACATCTAGATATATTAAAATGTTCAAAATACCATATGATTATAAAAACGAAGTTTATAAAAGAGAAACCTCGTTAATTTAAAAACCCAACGGTCATTAGGTTTAAAGATTCCAACAGCTATATAAAAAGGTAACGGCCAGATAGGTGCCCTATAAACCCAAGACATGGGGTGTCTTAAGCTTAATGTGATTAAAGAAGAAGAAGAAGAAGAAGGGGAATATGGTTCAAGTCATCCATTTAGTGCTTAGTGTGGTTGTGGTGGCTTTGGTCATTCTCATGCTCTTTATGCTGGATTCTAAGGACCCCTATTATCTTCTCAGGGTCTTCGTTGTTTTTTGTGGTCTTCCTATAATCTTAATCGGGTTTTTAATTAGTATCTTTGGTTACCTTAATTTTCCATTTTATCTTTGTGTATTATAATTACTATGGTGTTCCCATTTGAATAAAGATCATTTTTGTTCATTTTGTGTGTTTACTCTATTTCATAGTAAATTAGAATTTTATTATTACTTTTCCATAAGATACTAGTTTGTTCGATTAATGGGTAACATAAAATATATAATTTACCGTTATATAAAACACAGATTCTTGGGATGTTACATCTGCGCTGTTTTATCCAAGCACGGTCATCTAATAATGACTGATGTTGATTTCCTTGTTCCATTTTTTCCTACAAAATATAAAATCATCACTGTTTTTGAATAATTTTAAATTATAAAAACACTATATTAAAAAATAAGATAATTAATTACAACCACTTCTTACTAATTACCATTAATTTTGGGTCACATAATTTTTAGTAGATTGACGACTACTCTTTTGTCCGACAGCTCATTTACCTATAAATTTCTCTTCCTGAAATCATAATGAAGAATCTGTTTAGAGGTCTGCATATTCATTCTCATGCATACAAGAATGTATAAGCGTACTTCTGATTAGATTCTTCATTGTGATTTTAGTGTGAGAAAGATGCAAGTAAATGAGCTGTCAGACAAAAGAGCCCCCTTTTCGTCGATGAATCATCTTCTTGAAACTATCACTGTCTAAAAACATTAGGAAAAATGTGGTCCTACGAATTCATATTCAAACTTGTACATATGAGATTTGATATGCATACATAGAAGCATACTTTTCATAATGTTTTAATTTAGTGAACGTTGAAAGAAGAAGATTCATCGAGCAAAAGGAGTGTCGTCAATCCACTGGAAATTATGCCAAGTTATTATAATTTATTATAATTGATATTATTACTAATTATTCCTATTTATGACTAATTATTCCTATTTATTACTAATTATTCTTATTTATCACTAATTATTACTATTTATTCTTATTTATTCCTATTTGTTCCTATTTGTTCCTATTTATTCCTATTTATTCCTATTTATTCCTATTTATTTCTAATTATTCCTATTTATAGCTAATTATTCCTATTACTACTAATTACTACTAATTAATACTAATTTCTACTAATTACTACTAATTACTACTATTTACTACTATTTACTACTATTTACTACTAATTACTACTAGTTACTACAACTTACTACTACTTACTACTACTTACTACTACTTACTACTACTTAATACTACTTATTACTACTTACTACTACTTACTACTACTTACTACTACTTACTACTATTTACTACTATTTACTCCTACTTACTACTAATTACTACTAATTACTACTAATTTCTACTAATTTCTACTAATTACTACTAATTACTACTAATTACTACAAATTACTACTAATTACTTCTAATTACTACTAATTATTACTATTTACTACTATTTATTTCTAATTGTTACTATTTATTACTATTTGTCACTATTTATTACTATTTATTGCTATTTATTGCTACTTATTGCTATTTATTACTATTTATTACTATTTATTACTATTTATTACTATTTATTACTAATTATTACTAATTATTACTAATTATTACTAATTATTACTAATTATTACTAATTATTACTAATTATTACTAATTATTCCTAATTATTCCTAATTATTCCTAATTATTCCTAATTATTCCTAATTATTCCTATTTATTACTAATTATTACTAATTATTCCTAATTATTTTTAATTATTCCTATTTATTACTATTTATTACAATTTGTTACTAATTATTACTAATTATTACTAATTTTTAATAATTATTAATCATTATTACAATTATTACTATTTATTAGGGATTATTACTGATTATTACAGATTATTACTGATTATTACTGATTATTACTCATCATTACTCATTATTACTGGTTAATACTATTTATTACTCACTATTACTAATTATTACTAATTATTCCTATTTATTTCTATTTATTCCTATTTATTCCTATTTATTCCTATTTATTCCTATTTATTGCTATTTTATTCCTATTTATTACTATTTATTGCTATTTATTCATATTTATGGATAATTATTGCTAATTATTGCTAATTATTACTAATTGTTGCTAATTATTTCTAATTATTCCTATTTATACCTAATTATTCTTAATTATTCCCAATTATTCCCAATTATCCCCAATTCTTCCCAATTATTCCTAATTATATCCAAATTATTACTAATTATTACTAATTATTCTTATTTATTACTAATTATTCGTATTTATTACAAATTATTCGTATTTATTATGAATTATTTGTATTTATTACTAATTATTCATAATTATTCCTTTTTATTCATATTTATTCTTATTTGTCAGTATTTATTCTTATTTATTCATATTTATTTCTAATTATTCATAATTATTGCTAATTATTCGTAATTATTTCTAATTATTCGTGATTATTGCTATTTATTACTAATTATTCCTATTTATTACGAATTATTTCTATTTATTACTATTTATTACTAATTATTACTATTTATTAGTAATTGTTACTATTTATTAGTAATTATTACTATTTATTGCTATTTATTACTAATTATTCTTAATTATTCCTAATCATTCATAATTATTCATATTTATTACTAATTATTCCTATTTATCACTAATTATTCCTATTTATTGCTAATTATTCCTAATTATTACTATTTATTTCTAATTATTACTATTTATTACTATTTATTGCTAACTATTCCTATTTATTGCTAATTATTCCTATTTATTGCCAATTATTCCTATTTATTGTTAATTATTCCTGTTGATTGCTATTTATTTCTAATTATTGCTATTTATTACTAATTATTGCTATTTATTACTAATTCTTACTATTTATTACTAATTATTACTATTTATTACCAATTATTACTATTAATTCCTATTTATTACTAATTATTACTATTTATTCCTATTTATTAAGAATTATTCCTATTTATTACAAATTATTCCTATTTATTACTAATTATTAAAAATTAGTAATAATAATTTCAATTTATTATTATAAATAAATACTCATAACAAAACAATTTAAATCTAATTTAATTACAACTAATCTGAAATAATTAAAATTAACATAAAAAATGAAATAAATACTAAATTAAATAAAATATAAATATCTTTAAACTTGATCTCCTATTGATGTAGACGGCTTCACAACTTTTTCGTGAAAAAAAACTAACTCACAAATTTTTACTCTGAAAATAGAGTTCCGAGAGAGAGAGGGAGAGTGTGAGAATTGAGAGAAGGATTTGAAAAACGAATCGGGGTATATATAGGTTAGATTAGTTTCGACAGGACTATTTGCGACGGGTAGCCCGTTACAAATAGTATTTTTTGTGATGGGACCCGTCGTAAAAACCTTCGCCTCCATTAATTACATTCGGCGGTTAAAAGAGTATTTGTGACGGGTCATGTCCCAAAAGTTACCTTCTGAAACACTTTTTGCAACGGGAGAACATCCCGTCGCAAAAACCTATTTACCACCGCGGGCTATTTACGATGGGTCCCGTCGCAAATACCCTCCGACCGATGAACTATTTGCAATGGGGGAATCTCCCCGTCGGAAATAACTTTCCCGCGATTTGGCGCGCAAACCACACCAAAATTTTTACGACGGTATGCCAAATCCCATCGCAAATAACCAATTATTTGCGATGGGCAGAATCCCTCGTCGCAAATAATCTCTGGGATGGGCTATTTGAGGCGGGATTAAATCCTATCGCAAAATGCTATTTTTCTCGTAGTGTGAACATACCATGATTAATGGATTATTATGTGGGGTTTAGTTTTAATATAACTAGTACTTCGCCCGTGCGTTGCACGACACTAAAACAAAGCAGTTGCATTTTTAAGGAAATTGATAAAAAAAACATTAAAAAACATAATTACACAAACTTCAATACTTGAGAAGAAACTGTATTAATAATGTTGCAACCTAAATAGCACTTAAAAACATAAATATGTTGCATAAAAAATAAAATTGGATATCAATAGAGAAAGAATCATTAAAAACATGGAAAATGAAATTTAGTGAGCAATTAAAATAAATAAATAGAATATTCAAATGAAAATAAATGAATAAGAATGGTGAAATTACAACTCCTCCTGCATTCCTCTCACAGCTGTCTGTGCAACTCCTCCTGCATTCCTCTCATACCATGTTTGGTTCAGAACATTATTCAGCATCCAACCACTATATAAGGAATAGAAAACAGAACCACTGTAATCAGTATTGGAGAAAACATAAACTGAGATGAATGCAAATATCCAATGTAATTGTTGCAGAAAATTATTGTAAATAAAGTATTTCAGTTAACAAAAATGGACATAAACAGGTGTTGTTACATTATTTAGAAAACATAAATGGACATGGAATTTATTTTTTGAAGAAAACATAGGATACACAGATAATGTGTTGCACAAATACTACATAGAAACTACATAGATATAATAATGCAGATAACAGAAATGCAATATATTTTTTGGAGATAACATAAACAGAGGCTGCAATGATATTGTATTGCATAGATACTGCACAGATACTGTATTTCACAAAAAGAATAAAAACATCAATGAGAAATAGAAATAATATTAATAAGTGATTCTCTTTTTTTATTCCTGAAATGAAATAGTAATAGTATCCTATTTTTAAAGACAAGGGATAAAAAAAGTTCTCCCTGGACTACCTGCACATGATTTGTTAAATTTAAAAAAAAATTATAGAAAGGAAAATAATATCAAAGGGAACACCACAACTATATTAGTGTATGTAACTAAACCATTCAGGTAACTCTTTCTAATGTGATTAGTAATTAATTGTTTGAACCAAGTGAGTATATAATAGAGTGGAGCAAAGAGTTATTCCACTATGCAAGTAGTCCAAGAAATATAAAAAAACAAAAATAAACATAACAGGGAGTATGCATTAATGAAACAGGAAAAATCATCTATTGAATGATATAATTTAGCCATACCTAAACTACATAATGCTTTGATGTGCCAGACTAAATCAATATCAACCATGGAATAAATTTAGGATGAAGTAAAATTGATAGCCAAAGAAGCACGGGCCGTATAGTAATATTGTTTGAAAATGTAATACTAAACCACCATTACTAAATCTTGGAATGAAGGGAAACAATTTTCAGAATTTGAGATGAACACACCTTTTCTTAACTCTGGATCTATAGGATCTCTAGAGACACAGTCATACAAAAATAGTAGTGGACTGAACGCCATGGTCCCTGCATTTTTTTACATATAATAATGATATCAGTAATGTTAAAACCCAAAAGGATACATGGTAAAGATAAATCAAGTATCGTGTAATAAAGAATCATAATAGAAGTCCGACAATAATTTTATCTATAGGAGTAAAAAATAACGTGACTAATAGATAAGACATGATTCCAAATAAAAAATTATTTATATATGAATATCATGTGCAACTAATTATGTGTGTGATTGACTCCACAAATGGTTTTGAAAAGATTTGAGTCAGGTTCCAAATGGGTGAGAACAGAAAATCAAGTAATAAAAATGATCTAAGCAATCCATTTTCAGTAATGCCTAAACTGCATATTGTATATAGACTGGACTAATGTCTGAACTACAAATGCATTGGTTAGTCCATTGTATATACTATTTGAAATGTAAATGGATTTGTTAGTCCCTTTAATAGACAAAATCCATGTTCATTTTAATTATTTCATATTTAATGTACTATAGTTTTCTGAAGTAACAAAATTACAGTTCATTTGCTTATTCAGTACTGCATATATATGTTTTTTTGGTAAGACAGATGTTGTACATTTAACATCCAATATTTCTAATTAGATCATCTAATCCCATCTTTTTATATCATTTAATTAAATACATTACTTGGAAACCTAAAATAAGAAATATCATGTTTTGATACCAACCTATATTAGATGAAATTCTACAGCATATATTGTATGTTAAAGTCCAACACCAATTTTATGTGCAAGAAAAAATAGATAATGTGACAAATAGATAACTCATGATTAAATAGAAAAAATTATTTATATATGAATATCATGTGAAACTAATTATGTGTCTACTTGACTCTACTAATTGTTTTGAAAAGAATGGAGTCAGGTTTCATATGGGTGAGAACATCAACTCCATTACTGAAAATGGATTAAAAAATACATTTGTACTACTGTATGAACTGCATAATTTATACGGACTAAACTACTGTCTGAACTACAAATGGATTGGTTTGTTCATTGAGACATCTTTTTATCCCCTGTATGAACTGCATATTTTTAGTACTGTATGAACTTCATATTGTTACAGGAAAACAGTCACAGAAATGTGTGAAATATTTTTCATAGAGATAAATAATAAAGTAAAGCATTATCAGATTCTAAAGAGTAATTAGAAAACTAAAACACAGAACAAAATTACCACTAATACTTGAAAATGCAAAGTCAAATCTGCTAACTTTCATCAATATGTCTTCAAAAATTTTGGGCAACAGATACCTGCAAATTCAAATTCATTTAATCTCAAAAAAACTGCCACAAGAATATAGAAATGGACGGAAGAACATAGGAAAAACATGATTGGGACTGTTAAGACCTGTAAAATTTGTTGTTTTGAGGATTCTGGACCATTAACCTTAATATCAGTGGCTGATGGAAAGTAAAGGTAATGCAACCTGTTACATAATCCCATTACAATAATTAGGATACCTAAATATTAATTAAAAATTATAGATTTACAACTCTATGTAATACAAAAAAATTAAAACAGAAAACATACAAGTATAGTGCCCTTAGGTTATGTTTGTTGACCCTTTCCTAGGAGTTGTCAAAACGTTTTTTATTCTTAACATTTTTTCAATCTGGAACGTATTTTTTTCTGGAAAAGACTGCAGTTTAGTACACTGAACTGACCAGAGAGTTACTGTTAGAGAATAAGATCAGAGAGATTAAAATTAAAAAACTATTGTATAAGAAAACATTAAAAAATAATTATAATAAAAATAATACCTTCATTGGAGTAGATAATTTAGGAAAAAAATGAAAAGATACGGCAATGTAAGAACTACAGTAAAAAAAATGAAAAAAAATAATTTACATGAAAGAGATAGAAAATAAAAAAACGATGATACACATGAACATGACAAAAAATCTAGGTAATAAACTTGAAAAACATTTGATCACAAGGTAAAAATACATGTCGTGTTAACAAATTCAATCTAGAGAATAAAAAACAATTAGGAATCTATTTAAAAAAATCGTCTCCAATTTCAAAAAAAATTACACAAAAAATAGAATCAAAAAGCGTAAAACCTAAGTAGGAATTTTATCTTAAGAGCCCTCATTCAAAAAAGAAAAGATATGCACCTTCTCCTTCCAACATCTAAAAGGACCTTTAGAAATTAATTTTATTCTAGTGGATAATTAGTAGTGCAAACCAATTTTGTTTTTCATGATCTCTTATGGATATTGTCGACTAACACTTGCAAGCATTTCAGGACTCCTTTAGGAAATAAAAGGATGGATAAAAAATAGTCAAGGTTTCAAAATAAATACACAACAATAATAAACAATGCAAATCATTATAGTTTCTTGTCATTAATAAACCAATTATACTACTATAATATAAAGTAAAGATATTCAGTTTTGACTTTTTTTATTTCACTGATGCTCTATTATTCGAAATCATGTTCTAACGGCCTTTTCATTGAATTTGTTTCTTACAATTTGGTCAAAGACTATATAGAGTAAAATGAGAGAAATATAATAAGCACAGTAACTTTCTTTAATATATATAATGGATATTACATAGTAAATAATTGGGAAAATTAATGGAAAATAGTATCAAATGTATGCATAATTTATTTGGAAAAAATGTATGTGAAAGAGGTGACGGTTAAAAAAAGGGAATTTGAGAGCATAAAAATGACATGAAATGACAAATTTTGAAACTACAGCAAGCATTTTCAATGGCTTAAAGAAAAATATAAAGGTTCAACTAAACAAACACAATTTTAATTGTATTTCATTTATCAACATGGAACATTTGTAATAGTATTTCAGGTTATATATGAATAAAGTAAACAAAACAAATGGGGTCGATCAAGCCCTACTGCATCCACATACTTGCAGTTTTGATATGTAGATATTTGTGAGTGATTAATTAAAAAGAAAATATATCATGCATAAAAGAGAATTAAATTAAATTAAAAATAATACTAATATACATACCTCTCGATAGGAATAATACTTTTTTTAGCATACAGTTCGTGATGCTTGCTTTATTGTTGGAAGGTGTGTGTGCCATCTCTACAATCATATGAAAAGATATTCAATAATAATAATTTTCACAGTTAAGAATCTACTATTAAAAAATAACACTTATGAAATAACATATTTTAAAGTATAAATTATTGTTAGAGGGATGTTGTAATTAAATAAAGTTAATACTAGCGATATAAAACTAAAAACAATATATACCGATATAAGTGTTGTCATTGAAAAATAGAAATTTAGGAACAAATCGGATGAATGTACATCTTGGTAGAATAGAAATCAATTGAAAACTCTGCACTACTGAACTATTACAGTAGAAACATATTTTCTTCCATCACATTTTTCTCTTATCATGAAACATGTTTATATGAAACAAAAAACAATGAAAATGCATCAATTTTCACATCTCTAATAGACTACATAATTCATTATGAACAGTCATATCTAGAGGCCTTGAGTACAATTTCTCAGAACATGAGACTTTCATGACATGGTCTCTATTTTATGCTAGTAAAATGACTGACCCACAGGTTTGTACCTATAAGTAATCATAGAAGAAAAACTTCAAAGTATCTAATCAATCATTTTATACATTAACATAGAAATTTTGAGGCACGTCACAACCCGTCCTCGGGGTCCGTGCCATGAATACCCCAAGCCCGCCTCCCTTAGGCCAGGGGCTGGCGACTAGCACCAAAGGTGTAAATCCCGATAAAAAGGGGAGGTATTGCCATTAGAAATTAAACAAACGCCATAGAGTACGCAAGTTGAAGTAAACACTAAGTAAAGTGAGTAAAAAAGTAAGTGCTGGAAAGTAATGGCCAGAATACAAACCCAACTGAAGTAAAGTACAACTGAAAAGAAAGTACAGCTGCAGAAAAGTAAAGCAGCAACATCGATCCGTCCACTGGAAATCCCACCTGAAGGGTGGGTACAGATAGTCTCCTCAGCTCCTCGGCTCCAACTGTCTGCTCCATGTACGTCTCGTCTAGTGATCCACCTCCAGGTACCGACCAGCTCCACGAGCCTCCACCTCTATCATCACTGTCCGTTGTCTACATCCAACACAACGTAGTGCGGGAATAGCCCGTGCAGGGGTGAGTATACGATACTCAGTAGGGACCCCGAGACTCCCAATGGTCTCCTAGAATCCACGAAGGATAATCCACAAAGGAAATATACAAACATGAAGTATCAACCAACTCTACTTAGGTATATCCCCATAGATATTCCTAAGTCATCAATTTCAGTTCTTCTCCAACTCACGAGCCCAAGTACAACCCAGTACACATAGGAAAGTACAACCAAATCCACACCGGAAATCACAACCCAATCCACACAGTAAATCACAACTCAATCCCCACAGGATAGCAAGTCAATCAAATCAAAGATAAAGATTGAAAGTCAAGACTCAGCTCATACAGGTATACTATTCATGAAGAGGGGTGGAGATGATTAGATGTAGCCTCTGAATCATCTCCTCTCCCGAACCCACATAGGATCCAAGTACAGAAGTCATCGCTGACGAACCCACGTAGGATCCAAGTATAGTAACCATCACTGATGAACCCACGTAGGATCCAAGTACAGTCTTCATCATTGTCGAACCCACGTATGATCCAAGTACAGTCTTCCTCGCTGCCAAACCCAAGTAGGATCCAAGTACAGTCGCCATCGTCGTCGCAGTCGCAGCCAGATCTAGGGTTCCCGCACAAAGCATGATCGATTCCGGGAGGGTCCGCTACACGAGCCAAGGGGGGTCGATACATCAACTGACACGAATTCCAGAGTTGATGTATCCCAAAGTTCTGTCTCGTCAATAGGAACTCAACGTCACATATGGTGCATCAATCAGACGCCTGGTCTGAGAGTTATTGGCTTTTTCTTCCTAGGAGTATAGACTATCTCAAAGTCATAGTCCTGGAGGAACTCGAGCCATCACCGTTGTCTCAGGTTCAGGTCCTTCTGAGATAAGATTTACCTAAGACTCTGGTGGTCAGAATAGACTGTAAAGTGCTCGCCTATCAGATAGTGCCGCCACATCTTCAGAGCGAAGACCATTGCTGCTAACTCCAGGTCATGGGTAGCGTAGTTCTGCTCGTGTTGTCTCAACTGTTGGGATACATTGGAGATCACTACCCGCTCCGGCATCAGGAAACACCCGAGTCTGGTCCCTGATGCATCGCAGTAGACTACGTACCCTATTCCCTCCTCCAGTAGCCTCAAGATGGGTGCACTGGTCAATCTATGTCTCAACTCCTAGAAGCTCTTTTGAAATCTATCTGACCACACGAAGAGTTTCCCCTTCTTTTTCAAGGCTAAAAGTGGTGTTTCAACTCTGGAGAAGTCTGGCACAAATCTCCGATATTATCCAGTCAAACCTAGGAAACTCCGCACCTCCGTCACTCTCCTAAGTGTCTCCCAAGCTTGCACTGCCTCGATCTTCGCAGGATCCACCGCAACTCCCACCTCAGAGATAACGTGCCCCCATAAGTGGACCTCTCGAATCCAGAACTATAACTTCAAGAGATTACCATAAAGCTAGTGATCTCGGAGTGTATCCAGTACAACCCACATGTGGTAGGCATTCTCCTCCTCAGTAACCGAGTAAATCAATATGTCATCGATGAAGATTACGACAAATTGATCAAGGTAAGGCTGGAAGATCTTGTTCATGAGGCTCATGAACACTGATGTAGCATTGGTCATGCTGAAAGGCATAACCAAGAACTCATAGTGGCCATACCGACACCTGAAGGCCGTCTTCTGTACATCCTCGTCTCGAACTCTGAGCTGATGATATCCTGACCTGAGGTCTATCTTTGAGAGCCATCGTGCTCCCTTAAGCTGATCGAAGAGGTCATCGATCCTCGGAAGTTGATACTTGTTCTTCACGGTCACCTGATTCAGGCGATGGTAATCAACACACAGTCGCAAGCTCCCGTCAGCCTTCTTAGCGAACAAAATTGGGGAAGCCCAGGGTGAAACACTAGGTCAAATGAATCCATTTCCCTGCAAGTCCTCCAGCTGTACCCACAGCTCACGAAGCTCTAAGGGCGCCATCCGATGTGCTTGAGTAGATATCAGGGTTGTCCCGGGGTACAGGTCAACATAGAAGTCTACCTCTCTGCGTGGAGGTAGTCTTGGAACATTGTTAGGAAAAACGCCCGCATACTGATCCACCACAATAGTGAAACTCGGACTCCGCACATCAACTGCTCCTAGGATGAGACTAGCCAACTGATGATTGATCGGATGTCCTCTCCTCCGCATGAGTCCATCCTACGCTGCAAAGGATCCCTTATCACCGGTGAAGGTGAACCTGCTCCCATCGGGGTGAACACATCGCACCTTGCGCCTAATACAGTCAATCTGAGTATGGACTGTAGATAACCAATCCATGCCCAAGATAACGTCGTAAGGCCTCGACGCCGCTTCAAGAAGATCCCAGCCGAATCTCTCACCTCCTAGAGTAAGCTCACACTACCGGCACCAGTGCGTAATCATCGAGTCTGCTCCCGTAGGAGTCTCTAGCCGTAAGGATCGAGCTAACGGCTCCATCGGAATCTTCGAGCTCCGAACAAGGGTAGCGGAAATAAAAGAATAACTCACTCCTGTGTCTATAAGAACTACAGAAAGGGTGGATTAGACACATATAGTACCTCGAATCATATTAGGTGTGCCATGTTCGTAGGCCTCCACTGCCTGAAACTGAGCATACCTTTGTCCGCCAGCTCCCTGTGGTCGGGGTGGACCTCCTGGTGGTGGTGGTGGTGGTGGTGCATCAAAGCGTCGCCCACCAACCACTACTCGGCCAGCTCCTCTACCTCATCCTCCTGCTCCCTCCTGACCGCCATGGTTGAACCTCTGCCTCTGCCTGGGTGGTCCCTAAACCGTCTGCTGCTCCTCTGCATGGCGAGTCAGGAAGTCACGATCCATGTGTCCATGCCTGCCGCATGCATTGCACTGTCTGCCTCTCGTATGACTGGCTCTGTTGCTTGTTCCCCGCACCTCCGAGCCAGTATCCTGAGGTCGTCCACCTGATGGTCTGTTCCTCTTGGACCCATGTGACATCCATCGACTTCCATCTGCAGAAGACTCTGCTACGTGCCTCCCTACAGTAGGTCTCGCTGCTAGTGTAGGCTCAGCAAGAAATCTCTCTACAATAAGGGCTCGCTCCAGTACTCATGCCTGTGTCGGAATACTGAGGGAGATCATCGATGCTCTGATCTCATGCCTCAGTCCCTGCTCGAGGGTCCGGGCCTGGAAGAATGGGTCTTGTACCATGTCTGTGGAGTAACATGAGATATCGGTAAATCTCACCGAGTACTGGGCTACTATTATGCTACCCTGCCACAGCTGTAGTAGCTCCTGGATGCGCACCACATGGAGGGTGGCTAGAACGAACTCCGAGCGAAAGAGTCTCTCGAAGTCCATACAAAGAAGTGATGCCTCGTCGTGCACCTGTAGCATCAGGCTCTACCATCTACCTGCTGCTCTGTGCAGGAGACTCGCAGCAAGGATCACCATGAAGTTAGCTGGTGTCCCTTCTAGTCTGAAGACTCGAACTACTGCCTCCCGCCAGTCCTCCGCTGCCTGAGGGTATGTCTCCCCGTAGAACCTGGGTGGTCTCTGGCGCTGAAACTTGTGCAGTGCACTAAGGCGACGTGCACTCTCAGTGGCTGGGGCTGGTTGCATCGGTGGCTCAGCGGGTAGAGGTACCGCCAGTGCCTCCGCTGTAATGGGGCCCTGCACCGAGGCCTCGTCACTCGGTGGGTTGCCATCTCGCACAAAGCTCGGAACCCTAGCTGGCTACCGTCGTGGGGCCATCCTGAAAAGAGACAGGTGTGCCCTGGTCAATACAGTATACCTGGTGAGCTGACACAAGTAATCACAAAGAAAACTTTGGAACACACAGGCAATCAATGTTTTCGTGCACTGAGTCGGAAATCAGAAGTCAGGGTCTTGGTGTATGGATATGTCATCTGCCGCACCAACACTGGACTCCCTGGACTGATAACCACACTCAATACCCTTAACACTATTGATTCACATAGAATAACGATTAGAGTCCTGAGTTCTGCGATAGAACCGAACTCCTCTGATACCAATTTGTCACGAACCGTCCTCAGGGCCCGTATCGTGACTACCCCAAGCCCGCCTCCCTTAGGCCAGGCGCTAGAGACTAGCACCAAAGGCGTAAATCCTGATAAAAAGGGGAGGAATTTCCTTTAGAAAGTAAACAAACACCACAGAGTACGCAAGATGAAGTAAACACTAATTAAACTGAGTACAAAAGTAAGTGCTAGAAATTAGTGGTCCAGAATACAAACCCAACTAGAGTAAAGTACAACTGAAAAGAAAGTACAACTACAGAAAAGTAAAGAAGCAACATCGAGTCGTCCATTGGAAATCCCACCTGAAGGGTGGGTACAGATAGTCTCCTTAGCTCCTCGGCTCCAGCCGTCCGCTCTGTGTACATCCCATCCAGTGATCCACCTCCAGGTACCGACCAGCTCCACGAGCCTCCACCTCGATCAGCGTTGTCTGTCGTCTGCATCCAACACAACGTAGTGCGGGCATAGCTCATGCAGGGGTGAGTATACGATACTCAGTAGGGACCTCGAGACTCCCGAAGGTCTCCCAAAACCCACGAAGGATAATCCACAAAGGAATGATACAAACACGAAGTATCAACCAACTCTACTTAGGTATATGCCCATACTTATACCTAAGTCATCAATTCCAGTTCTGCTCCAACTCACGAGCCCAAGTTCAACCCAGTCCACACAGGAAAGTACAACCAAATCCACATAGGAAAGGAAAACCCAATCCACACAGGAAAGTACAACCCAATCCACACAGGATAACAGGTCAATCAAATCAAAGATAAATATTGAAAGTCAAGACTCATCTCACACAGGTATACTATGCATGAAGAGGGGTGGAGATGATTAGATGTAGCCTCTGAATAATATCCTCTGCCGAACCCACGTAGGATCCAAGTACAGAAGTCTTCGTTGCCGAACCCACGTAGGATCCATGTATAGTAACCATTGCTATTAAAACCACGTAGGATCCAAGTACAGTCGTCGTCGCTGCCGAACCCATATAGGATCCAAGTACAGTCGTCCTCGCTGCCGAACCCACATAGGATCCAAGTACAGTCGCCATCGTCGTCGTAGTCACAGCCAACTATTGGGTTCCCGCACACAGAATGCTCGATTCTGGGAGGGTACGCTCCATGAGCCAAGGGGGGTCGATACATCAACTGAAACGAAGTCCGGATTTGATTTATCCCAAGGTTCCTTCTCGTCAATAGGAACTCAACGCGACAGACGGCGCGTCAATCGGACGTCCGGTCAGAGAGTTATTGGATTTTTCATCCTAGGGGCCCAGTTTGTTTTTAAGCCAAAAACAACCCTACCATTCTCCAGCTGCATCCAAACCTCGAGCGAAGTAATCCAAAAGAACCATCTCACTAAGAGGAAACCGACAAAGTTGACGGTACATCAATCGGATGTCCGGAGCTCAAGTTATAAGCGTTTCCGCTTCGAGGGCCTGGTTGGTTTCGTGTTCGAACCAACCCGGCCATATCCAAAGTTCTCCAAAACCTTGAGTGTAATATACCGAAACGACCATCTCAATCCAAGGATCCCAACGCAACTGATGGTGCGTCGATCGGAGGTCTGTAGCCCAAGTTATAGGCATTTAAATGGATCTATACGTAAAATATGGGGTTCGGGCCCGGTCCGGCCCGGCCCGATACCCCTTGGGTCAGCCCGAACCGGGTTGACCCGAACCGGCCCGGCTGGCGCGGCCTGGCCCAGTGCGGGCCGCGGCTCAGCTTGTTGCTGGGATGGACGTGGAAGGGGGGGGGCGCAGCCCCCCCCCCCCCCCCCGGATTTCTGAAAAGGCGGACCCCTGTGGGGTCCGCGCTAGGTGTGCTGGCCGGGGGTTTTGAACCCCCGGACTTTAAGAAACAGCCGGCCGTATTGGCTGGCCGGTGTGGCTGCCGCATGACCCGCCGGTCCCGCCTCCTGGTGCGTCGGCGGCCGGCTGTGTCCGGCCGCCCCCTTGCGGAACCGCCGAGGTCAAAGGTCGTGCCTCTTGCCCGTCCGGTGGGGCGCGCTGGTGTCGTGCCCCTCCGTTGCGGCCCTCCATGGCTGTGGCCCTCCTTGGTGCTCCGGTAGGGCGCGACAGCACCGCACCCCTCCGCTGCAGCCCGCTCTTGGCCGCGGCCTCCTTTGGCTTTACCGGCGCGGCGTGACGGCGCCGCGTTCCTCCGTCGTGGCCCGCTCCGGCCGCGATTCTATTGTTTCCACGCGATGCAACGGCACCGTGTTGCCTCCTTTGCAATCCACAATGAAGATCAAAAATAAAAGGGGAGGAGGGTCAGCCGTGTTTGTGCGGTCCAACCTCCTCTCATAATATTGATAACATGCGGCCAATAAATAACAGAGAACGTCAAAATTAAACTTGAATGATGAAACAACCCCTACCACAACAATGATGACAAAAGTCAGCGTCGTGGTTGATGGTGTCGGTATACGTCCAAGGAGGAAATGGCATCCCGCACCGACTGCGGAGAGGAGAAGAATGGCTTGTCGATCACTCCTTGCGGTGACGGCGTTCTTCGTCGAGGTCTTGACGTTCTTCAATGAAGATGATGGAGTTCTCCAAGACTTAGAGAATTCTCTCCAAATATCCTCACACAACTAAACAACCCCAAATAAAATAAGGCCTTCCTTATTTTATTAACACATTCCAAGCTTTTTCAAATTTACAAAAGTTTAATTCACTTAATTAATCTTGAGTTGTCAAAATTAATGGAGTGTCAAGTTGGCAACATTAATGTGGAAGAGGGGTAGCCATAAAATTTAAAACAAGGGAGGTTTAGAGGAGTTGGGGAATTTGAAGGGGTGGGGCTCGTGTGGGCCCCACATCACTAATATCCTATCAAGAGGAGTTTAGGATCAAGTGGGTCCCACTCCAACTCCCACACATGGGATTAAGCTACTTAGAAGTGAAATAAAATTGCAACACAATTATATTTCACCAAACACTTAATCCACATTTGTTTTAACAACTCTTCTCGAGAAAACGCAACTCCAGAAAAGGTCTTATTAGGTAATTACTGGTGCTACGGTTTCATCGATACCCTTAGATTTTGATTTCGAGCACCGGTTCAAAAGTTAGAAAAACTCACTCGTTCGTTCACTGAATGAACCCGAGCTAAACTTCGGAAAGTGATTCCGGGCACACCGGGCCTCGGAATCAGGCGCCGTCAGAAACAGCGTACTCGTAAAATCCCAAATAATTTAAGAAAAAAATTTACATGAAATTTACAGGTCTTGAAAAGGCACAATACCTAGAGTTGGGAAGTTCAATAAAAAGCTACAGCTTAAACATCGCCTGAAAATCATCATGGGTCACCACTGAAGAGAAACTGGAAACTGTAATGCCCCGATGTTGGGATAGTAGGGCGTTTGATGAGATAAGTATTTCCAATCTCCAAGGAAAACCCATATCAGAACTCTCAAACCATATGATCAAAAATTGTGCTGATAACACTCATCGAGCATAACTAGCATAGAAATACACACAAAAAACCTGCAGCAAGAACACCAGGAACATTGCAGAACAACCAGTTAAAGTGAACTTATATGAATTAGCAAGGTAAACAGTATAGTCATTCAACCTAGGGTTTTTTTTTAATAATGGAGGAGGTAGAGGCGGAGCATGCCGAAGCAGAGCCGATGGATGTGAAAGAGTTGGAGGCGGCAGAGGCCAAGCAGCTGGAGGCGGAGTCCTAGGAGCCTGAGGCGTGGGAGACAGACACGTAGGGGCCGGAGGTGTTGGAGCCAGAGGTGTTGGAGCCGGACACATAGGATCAGGAGGCGTAGGAGCCAGAGTTGTTGGAGGTTGAGCGATCATAGGCGGAGCAACCATAGGGAGGCGGAGGTTCGGAGTGGAGGTGGGGTGGTGGGGAAGAGGAGAGAAAACTTGGAGGAACTGTAGTCTATAGAGGAAGGAGGAGTAACTTCCAGAAGCGGGGGATAAGGTGTGGCGTGTGTGGGGCGGTGCGGGGTAGGGCGGGCTGGAAGAAGATGAAAGGAAACCCTAAGATTGAGGAGGTATCGTGGGGTAATGGGATCGCAGTGGACGGAAGCGCAAGTGCGGGGGCATGGGCGGGGGAAGAAGAAGATGAAAGGAAACCCTAATACGTGATGAAGTAGCGTGATCGGCTCTTCACGGAGAAGAATTGGGAGCACATGGAGGGGCGATGTGGCTTGTTAGTTGGAGGACACGTAATGGAAAAGTGATGTGGAGGCCTGGTAGGAGGACACGTGGCAGCGGAAAAAGAAAATATTAGTATATATATAGATTATAACATTATAATAATGATATAATTTTGTGTTTATTAGAATTATATATCACGATTTTAAGGAACAAAAATAATAAGTAATGTATATAAAATATTATATAATATGAATAAAAATATTTTCCTCTTAGTACGCCTATCTTAAACGATTAAATTAATGATGATCGTATGTTGAACATATATTTAATAGGTTATCAAATATATCATACCATAAACTTAATTATATCTTAAAAATCATATATATATTAAAATAATTCACACAACCATCCATTTAAGGTGATGATGAAAAGGAAAATGGAAATCAATCGTTCCATGGAGGCGGTTGTCCACACATATGCATGGTTGTTGACTTCATTTTCCAAAAAATAGGAGAGATGTGTAATATATATCACAATTTAAGAAAATAAAATATGTTATAAATAAAATAATTATTTATTAAAATCAACATTAGTACCATCTATGTAGGGTTGTTAAGAAACCAAAGCATGACACTTCGTATAGGTCGTAATTTGTGTACAAACACGAATTTCATCTTTGTTTTCCTTATACAAAAAAAGGAAATATGACTAGTGGTTATGCCATTAGAATAATATCATTAATTATATAATTAATAAAGATTTAATTGTATAAGGCCTTTAAAATTGTTATATAAAGGTAATTTAAGAAGGAAATATGTTAAGGAAAAATGATTACTTGTGTTGAGAAATTTGAGTTTTCCTTGAGAATTCCATGGAAAATGATGGATTAGAATAATATATTACGACCTAAAGATCAAGTAGGAGGAATAGGATTATAGGGGAAGGTAAAATGGTTTTTTTTCAAGAGGAAACCTAATTTTAGGAGTGGTATTTAATGGGTCGTGTGAGGCCTCATTTTATAAGTGAGAAGGGGTGGTAGTTTTATAAATACCCATAGCTTTTTAATAATGGGAAGTCTCTATAAAGTATATTATATCTGAAATTGAGAAATAATAAAGTGAGTAAGAGATAATTCCACTTTTTTTTAAAAAAATTATCCTTTTACACCAGTTTAAACCCTTTTAACCCTAATTTAATCTTACTATGGTAACTAGTTTTTACCTAGTAATTTATCCTTTATGCATAAAAATAAAATAGTTCTTATTATAAAATTTAGATATATTTCAAATTTAAAAAAACATTATTTGGTTAAATTATTTAAAATTATAAAAATTAATTTTAAAATAATAAATATATAATGTATTAAAAACAAAAATATTACTTAAGTTCAAATATGTCGGATGTAGGTTTGTAAATTTGAATCAATATTTTTAGATTTATAATTTCACTTATAAAATAAATACTTTATGTATAAATGGGTTTCACAAATTTCCTTAAAATACCTACATACTAATAATGTCATTAAATCTTGACATTTGTAAAAATGGTATATTGCACTATTCACCTAAAAATAAATCTTTTCAGAAAAATCCCCAAAATTAAACTTGAGAAAATATTAATATAATGAATCCAAAAATAATGTTCATTTCATAAAATTCAAATTATAAAGTTTATAAATTTAAATTTTATTTAAATTATAAAATATAATGAAAAATGTTTTTATAGGGAAAATGAATCTTAAGAAAACAATCTATTCTTCTTCTTATTTCGTATCATTTACTAATTATTATTAAAAAATCATTCATATCAAAATATATTACCATAAATTAATCATAAGTTTCTTGTGATAAAAAATCATAGAAAATGCATGAATTTTTGTTATAAAAATAAAAATCTAAGATTACAATGTTCTTATTAGTCATTATAGCTAGACCAATTGAATATCATTCATATTAAAATTATCCTTTATTTTCCATTCATAAATATTTCATAAATAGGTAACTCCTATTTATTCCCACTAATTCAATAGCTTGGTTTTAACTATCATACTTAAATATTTATATTTTATCTAAATATATCATGGTTTTATTTAAGTTTAGTGTTGTGTGTGGATAAATCTATCAAACACATTTACTTATTTAAAGGTAACATATATTAAAATTTCAAGGTGTTGCATTACCTCTACCATAAAGTCTCTCTACTGAGACTCCTCCACCTGCTATAACAAGGATGAGTACATTGTAATCTAGTATAGTAAATCACTACCACCAACCTCTTATACTTCAAGATACATCACTTTAATCTCCTCATTCACTCTCTAAGAATATATAAACTCACAAAAAACATCTCCTTGCAACTTCTTATTCAGCGTATTTGAAACTATATTCTTTTTCCCTGGGATGTGGGAGATATAAAATTTATATTCATACATGAACTCCATCCACATACACTAATGAAAATTAAAACCCTATTTGGAGAATATAGACCTCAATATCTTTTGATATTAGAAGACCACAAAGATTTTTCGGATGAGGTAACTCTACCACAGTTTTAGGGGAAAAAATACATCATCAAATTGAGATCATGGGTGGAATAATTATATTCAAAGAGATGTAACTAACTATACCCATATGAAATCACCACCCACTACTACATCAAGATGAAACCTGAAACTAAATTAGAGGTTTCATAAAGAAATATAATAATTATTCCCACCTCTAGTAATCTATGTATGGGAGAAATGATCAATTTTCACTTTTGGTGGTAGAAATACACCAGACACTAATCAGTCTATACAAAATGTTTCCCTTCCTGATAAATTCTATTAACAATGATGTAATCCAAGAGAATATGGTAACAAACCTCTAATAATATCCCATGAGACTAAGGAAACTATAAACCTCTACAACATTCTAGGGTGATACCCAAGAAACAACTACCTCAATCTTCGAAGGATCGACTGCCACTCCCCACTAAGACACCTCAAACCTAAGAAAATTCACCTCAAGCATCCAAAACATACACTTATAAAAATTGATATAGATTTAATGGTTTTAAATTTTATGAGTCCCATGAAAATAATTAGGGTATTCATGACACTAAAAAACATAAAAAAGAACTTGAAGTTCCTATATTGACACATAAACTCAGTATTAGAAATATCACTCTCCTTCAACCACATCTAATGGTACCTGTATCAAATATAAATCTTTGAAAACTAGTTGGATCCCTTAATTTAGTTAAATAGATCATCTATCCATGAGGGGATAATAGTTCTTTACTAATACCTAATTCAATCACTAGTAGGCTACACAAAACCCCAAACCACCATATTCCTTATTAGTGAATGGCATTGTAGAACCATATTGAGATGCACTAGGTTGAATAAAACCCTTCTATATAAAATCATAAATATGGATCCTCAACACTCACAGATCAGAAGGTTCTATTCGATAAGGATCCACAAAAATAATAGAATCATAATGATGTAACTCTATCCAGAACTTGATATCATGTAGAGGGGGTAGCATTATAACCTATTTGAGGAGGATGTATAGAAACTCCTCAAACCCCCTAGGGGATACCTCATCCTGAACCTACACGAAACGCAATGAAAATTATTATGGATAATAAAAGAGATACTCTAAATTCTTCTGGACTATGTTATAATCCTACTTCCCAATGAATACTAAATGTTTTCCTTCTATATAAACGAATATAACTCTACTATGAATGAAATTATTTACCATCTAGAAAAATTACAATCAATATATTCAAAGAATAAAATTATATTACCATATTTTTAGTAAAATGAAATCCCTCAATGATTGATTTTTCACCATTATCATCTTACAACCATATCACTTGTCAAGGAAACACAACTAACCAATAACTAGAGTAGTAAACACCAAAGTCATTGGAAGCCTCCCAACCCTGAGTCCCAAGTCACCGACCACGGTGGTTTCAATAAAGGAATGTGATTCTCTTTAATTAAATAAGTCAAAATATAGGGTGAATGATAAATATATGGTACCTTAGACTAGACCATTTAGTATTGGAATATTCATTTTGTTCCACTAACAAAAACTATCACCTCTCCCTTGTTTCCCATAACAACCACATTAATATATATTCTCAAATATATTTTCTTGAGGATGGGGAATATTATGGGTATGAACCCTTCCTACTCCATCTCCATTTAATAGAACAAAATATTATTTTCTCATCTATTGGTATGGACTCTAAGGTAACTTCTACTTAGGATAAAATGGATACTTCCCACATGTATTATGAAAATCTCAAAGAATCATCAACCACTTTAACTGGTGGGGAAAAAGGCCTCCAAAAACATAGAACAATGTAATATATCTATCACTGAAAGTAATATAGCTTCCAAATCTAAATAAGTGAGAATAAAACTGACACGGTCAACCCCCTTTTGGTCAATACCTCAACCACCCACACATTTGAGACCCTCTATTAATAGATTTTCTCCTCAAGGTTCTCTAATGACTCCCCTCCTAAGATGATCCTAGTTGTTAATACATCCTATTAATCACCTATTCATTCTTCTTAACCTCTAGATATATGGGAAACATAAATGGTTTAACTTCATACTAAATGGATGGGCACAACACCTCCTTTAAACTTCATGTTATGAACTCCTCATCAAGGAAAAATCAAGGGAAATGTGAAGGAGGTACTTGAAGAGAATCATGGCATCCCACATGCTCATGCACCCATACATGAGGGAGATCTCTCTACCTCCATTATCATTAATAATAGAAACTATGTATGAAACTACCTATTAAAATAATCCCATGATATATATGCCTCCTTCCACTCCCCAAGATATAGAATCCATCTCTAGCGTGCCACACATTTCATCTAGACAAAATCCAATGGAACTTCATAATATAGTCTAGATCATGTCAAATTAAAGGTGATATTCACACCTCCAACTAGCACTAAATCTATTATTATAATACACTCACCTCAATATTCACAAATCCATAATGTTGGAACTCATATATCATCCTCCTCCAAGGATTGTCTTCCTTAGTTGGTTCATCCTTTAGCAGTCAACTAGATCATCCTATTGTACCATGCCAACCTAAACCACATGTGGGCGATGACCAGTAGGAATATCTATAAGTAGAAATAAAAATATTAATCTTGGTTTCATGGAATTCATTGAATATTCATTTAATTATATTCTTTTCAATTTCCTCAATATCACCCTAATTGAAACACATGCAAAAATAAGTATGATTTGTGTACATATCTGGAGTCTCTACCCCACAACCAATAATATCACACCTTGGATGTTTAGTAAGCCTAACTTACTTACATCCCATCATATGTAGGGCCCTAATTTCCTACATCCAAGTTTGTCACCTTTGTAACATTTCATTCTAGGTTTAAGAAATATTGCATCTCTACTAACTCTATGCAATCCTCACTAGTTCCTAACTCCAAACTCTATCTTAACTCTCATACATAGATTTGATACCACTTTTTTATGACTTGGCCCCATTAGGAGAACTCTTTGGGTCTCTAGTGGATATTATATTGACCCCTAAGGAAAGCCTCTAATATCCACTAAGTTGGTGACTAACATAAGGGTTTTAATCACACAAATAGTTGGTGTTTCCCAAAAAAATCCCAGAAACATAATAAGGAAAAGAGTGATAAAAATATAATATAAAAAACTAATATCCAATAATAATAAATATTTCATAAAAAAATCATATAAATACATGTATCTAAGATAAAAACAGAAAAAATAAACTCTTATGGTAGTGGCTCCTAAACAGCTCCAAGAACCAAGCTAGTAATTTCTATCCGGATCACCAAACTCTCCCTAGAAATCCAAAAAATATATTTGTATATATATGGATGAGAATATATGTATACTTAGTAGAATAATCCTAAATATCACTCATGAAAACATTGATGAATCATATGAAATCCTCAATGAATAAACAAATGAACTATAAGAACCTATCAGGCTGATTAACACCCAACCTCAATAAGGATCACTCACCCAATATCACATTAATATATAATAACATAGTATATATTAGTAAGGTTTTCTAAAACTTCTTATCCACTAGTTTTCACTCTCATTCACTAATAGAAAAAATGTTATTTCTATCATCCCTCCCATATAACCACATATATATATATATATCTCACATCACAACCATATCCACATCTTCAACATCACTATATTTTTCATCATACCCTCATCATCATAGCCTAATCAAATATTCATCATAGTAGGGTATCATTAACATGAGGTACATTAGCCATGTGGAATTATCCTACCATGAATGACCCCCTATATGTAACACATACTCTATCACATCACAACATATTACATCATTTTCACTTCAAATTCTATCAATTATATCTCATACTTCCAAACTTCATGTCTCCACATCCAATAATATATCTAAATGGAGTGAAAAAAGATGTATTAGGAATCCATTAGTTACCTCGCCAACATGGATGTTGAGGAAACACCTAGACCTAAAACATTTGGGTGTTAGTGGGTTGTAAAACTCTAGTGGGGTGAATTTGAAATCAAAATGAAAATAAAGGATATATATATAGTCTCACATAATCATAACCCATGATTTCACACCAAAATAGAACTATAATACCCATAATTCCACCACATAATCACTAATGATCGCTATAAATTATTGGCAACTCTATAACACAACTAAGCCCACTTTTACACACAAAACATCCAAAACATCTTTCATAATTTCCCATTTCATCACATCCATCATTCACTTATAGATTTACCATTTAATATCCATATTACATTCTTTATTTCATTAAATTCCATATTTAATGAAAAAATATTCTTTATCCATCCCCCATATTTAGTCTAACCAAAACCCATCCATTCCAAGTATTAACAATTAATTATAATATCATAGTCTATTCAATTATAGCCCACACACATTACTGTATTTACCATTAATATTTAAATTCTAGTGGAACTAATAAAATTTAATACTATCCTCATAAAACAAAACCAATCATTTCACAAATTGAATCATAATACATGTCAATAACTACAAAGATTTATAGAAAGCAATTCTTTTCCCACATGTCCATCCATGACATCAAAAAAACCCAACCACCACACATAAACTACAACATCCTCCCTTTCCCACCAAAGAAAGCTGGATACTACACCTACTGCACAACCCATTTCAATAACCCAAAAACAAACATAAAAATATTTCTCCATGGCCACACCAATCATAGAAATAACAATAATCACAATGGAAATATACAACAACCAATTTCACTAACAAACTGCAGCCATAATTTCCCCTTCTAAATAGTATGTCACATTAAGACATTAATTATTTTAAGAGAAGCATCAACATAATCATAAACTTCATGCAATTGATTTTGTTACTGTATTTAAGTGATTAAACTTTTATGAAAGGTGATTCAACCTAATAATTAAAAAAACAACACATTCATCACAATAATAAGTAACTCATGGAAGCAATATCAAACAGACCATAAATATATGAACAAACATAGATATAGGTAAAGAACATGTGATTCACTACTTCCCCTTCAATTTACATTAGGTAAACTCAATATATTCGTTAATATAATCCATAATATTCACCCAAAAATCGATATCATATTAAGTATTCATATTCACGTATATAAAATAGAGAATCCTTGAATTATCTACATTATATACAAATCTTCAATGGAACACTGCAAAAAAATAGGATAATAAAGGTTCAACCAAATATTAACTCAAAATATAGCACCTGGTATCATAACCATGATGAACTACCATTAGACCATATTCAAATATCATCCCAAAACTAGAGAAATCTCAATACCCTGACCTGGGCGGAGGAAGAGGTCAAAAAGAAATAGAGAATTAGAAGAATAGGGTCACCTTGGATCACAAAAGAGTTTAATGTATGATTCGGGTGGTGAAGATTCACCAAGGATCAACTAAGAATCACCAATGAATATGTAAAGTAGGGTAGGTTTTCAAGGAAAATAATATAAATAAAATCCAAGGGTTTTAGATCCCCTATTTATCAAGAAAACCCAATGGGAATTTACCATGGATTGGAGACTCTTACCACAACCATGGTGTATCTAGTCAAAGATAGAAATAAAACCCTTGGACATCAAAATGGTATATCTCCATCTATCTCATCAGTCGTTTATCCCATTTAAAATAGCCATGGTCACTACCATGGTGTGTTGGTACCCAACACATCTATGGTGAGCACAACTATAGTTCCCATCAAAATCCCATCATAGAATATAGTTATTCCACTCTATATTTCCATCACACCACAGTCACTACCATGGTGTGTAGGAAACACCCTTTCCATTTACAACACCCATTCTGAACCTAAATTCACCTCAATATAGAACCACCAAACCCACTAAAATAGGAATTTAAACATTCCCCATTTCCTATAGAGAAATGTACTGAAAACTCCCCACAATTCCATTCCCACCACTATCAGAATTTTTTGTTACAAAAGGAAATCTTTCACATGCCATTCCATTTAAAATGGTATTTTTACTCATTAGGTTTTCCAACCATCGTGATGGCTATCTCCCAAGGCCATAGTTCCAAAACAATATGGGTTGTGGCCTCTACCACAACTACCTCCATGGTAGTTTTGGACCCTAGAGAGATAAAATCAACTTCATACCTCTAAAACACCTCTAATATCCCTATTTACCTCTCAAAATATTGAAAAAAAATACGGTTTTTGGGAATCCATGAATTTACATTAAATTCATTCTAGATAGATAAATTCTAAAAAGTTATGGAAGGACCTTCTGGGTCACTTTAGTGAGAAAGGAATAAAATCACAAGATTTTAAAATAGTGAATATTGGAATAATAGAGCATATAAAATGTAAATATTGTGTCCTTATGAAGTAATGGAAGGTTTTATTACAAATGAAAATTAAGATTCCTAATAACCAAAAGTTATAGTTGGTTCATACATATGTATGGGATCCATCTCTGGCTTGTTCTCGTGGAGGGTCATTATACTATGTTTCCTTTATTGACAATGTGAAATGGAAGGTGTGGGTGATATTTATCAAGTATAATATTGATTTATTCGAAACCCTCATATAATGAAGATATATGGTGGAAAAGGAGTACATATTTAAACTAAAGTTCTCAAGGTTTGATAATGGTAGGGAGTAAATAAGTGCGGAGTTTAGGAGATTATTCTTGAGGAAGGGAATATGGTTTGAGAAGACCATAGTAGAAACTCCAAAACATAATTAAGTCATGTAGAGGATAAATTATACATTATTTGAGAAGGTGAGAATTATGATAAATCACATAGGATTCCCTAAGGAGTTTTAGGTTAAAATATTGAATTGTATATCCTACTTGATAAATAAGAAACCTTCTTCTCTATTGGGGTAGGAAATTACATAAGCCTATTACTCCAGAAGGAAGATTGATATCATCCATATAAAAGTATTTAGTTCAATAACCTATATAAATATTGGTTTCAAGGAGGTAAAAAAGATAGAGGCTAAGTTCCAATCATGTTAGTTCATGGCATATGGTGATAAAGAGTTCTATTTTTTTCTCTTGGATGACAACTCTCATAAGGTAGTCATAAGTTGAAATGTTATTTCCAATGAAGAGATATTATGGAATGATAAAAATCTAGCTGATATTTATGATGAGATTAAAGTATCAAAATAATTTAAGGTTTAAATAAATGGATATCCAAAATTTATGAATGTTCTAGTGAATTCAGTGATTACATCATTTCTGAAAATACTAGAAAGTATGGACGATGTTCCATAAGGAGGTCAATTTTTTATGGTGCTTACATGGTTGTAAGTACCAAAGATCTTAGGAACTATGGAATTCTATATTAGGGGTATAGAATATAGAGTTATAAATGTTTTATTTGCATAAGTATCTAAGTAATATAGGGATTTTTAGAGGTCTCCAGAGTATGGCACCAAGTGAAGAGATATGAAATTAGTTATTATTGTTCCCAATTTGTATAAGCTATATTTATTATCAATTATATAGTCAATGAATAAAGATTATTCGTTAATTTCAATATATTGAGTAAGCTTGGTGGGTAATTGAAGGGAAGAAGAAACTTGGTGGATAAGCATGATGATCAAGAGATCCTAAGAGAATGTCTCTTTGATTAATTGAATAAATATTAAATGACATATATTATAATTTTGATATTTAAAGTTTATTCATACTTTATATGAAATAAGGAAGTAATAAATTCATTTAAATGTATTATGATTGATTTAAAACTAACCTTTATACTCTATATGAAAAAAGGAAGGAGTTTTTTCCTTTAAAATTATGATGAGTGATGAACAGGTCTACATGTTTAAAGCACAAGTGCTAGTGGGTAGCACATTTTATGCACCAATGATAGTGAAAAATACCGTGAAAATAATTATTTATATAGAGATAATTTATAATCATATATTAAGACTATGTAAAAATAAATTAATTGAATGAAGATATTTAAAGGCCATGAAAAAATATAAATACATATATATTTTTTTATGATGAATCTTATTGAAGTAGAGTTATCTTGGAAATGTAAAACTTATAAATTAACTAAGTATAATATATGGGAATTAACTAAAACAATTGTAAAACCAAGCTAGACAACTAGTTCAAATCAATCCCACATATGTGAGACCAAACTCAACCATGTGGGATAGCTATCTAGGATAACCATTCATGGCTACAAGAGTGAGTCAAGTATATCACTTGTAGGGAGTGAATGACTATGTGTGTGGCATGAACAGAATATGTATGGAGGTGATTATGAGGATATAAAAAATGTTTTTCATATCCCATGTAAGGTAGAATATGTTTAGTGTATGGGGTGTTGACCCCGGTCTCAACATGAGAAGGTTATGGCATGGAATCTCTTTATTAAGAAGCCTAAAACCAAATGAGTCATTGATGTGGGATGCCGGACACACGAACATTGTATATCCACTAAAAATTATACAGACATTTCATTTGTCATATGATGTGATTTATCAAGGTTATAAAATTAGTCTAATGACACTGTCTTCTACCTCCAGATTTCCAAAGGGTTTTTCATGCATAGGAGTACATCATCAGTCTTACAACAGCTGTAAAAATGACCATCTTCAGTGATAAAAATAAAAATTATTCTTGATCAAATTGAAGACTCCCTGTGTATGTAATATTCATCTTTCATCCATGAATTTATTTGAAGAATTTTATATTCTCCTGAATTAAAATTTAGTTTCAAGAGTCCATTCAAGTAAACTGTCTTTAGACATGATTTTGAGTTTATAAAAATGATGATGCATGTGATCGTCATCACATGCATGTGAGGTGTTCATTGTGGAGATTCCATAATTTTTTGTATTACTATAGTTGAGAAATGTAAAGATCTTATGTGATTATTTAAACCATGAGAAAAAAAATTATGGGGATTTAATGAAAGCCTTTACATTCCATGAATATTGGAGTTAAGGTAGTAAGACCTCACCAGTAAATATTGAGGAATGGTTTATGGATAGAGTTGTTGTTGTTCATATTTGTGGCTCACATTTAAAAAAATATCATTGTGAAACTCATTTTTCATGAAGAATATATCGAAATTCTCCCTGCTTATGTGAATAAACTTAAGATAATGATTTCCTTATCTTGTGTTATTCACACTCGAATAGACTTTCTTAGAATGGTTTCATGATGCCTACCTATTTTTCATCACTCCATGGTGATATTTTGTGCTTTTTTTCACAAATAAGAAAGAGTTATACAAGACAGTTATGTAAATAAGTAGTGTTTATTCCATGATATTCAAATATTCATGAAGAAAAAATCCCATATAAAATAATTACATTAACATGAATAAAGAGATTTTTTCATTTACTTTTTCATAAAGGAATTCACAAGGAACATGTATACTATATTACATGAATTATAATGTTCATATAAATAAAATACAGTTCATGGAGATATTTTTTTCAGTAATAGTTTTTATGAGACTTCGAGTATTTGAAAAAATAGTATAGTGTTCTATGTAAGGGATAATATGAAAACATGAAGCAAATTTAGTTACACACACTTGTGTTGTTTCATGGAGAATGTGTGATGAAAGAACAAAATTCATGAAATATTATTTGCATTAAAATAATATTAATTTGATTTCATGTTTAAATAACTTTAAAAATATTGTTTGAAGTATTTGTTTGATCTAAAATGATATCTTCCAGTGAAGTGAGGAAGAAGAAAACAATTAGTGTATTGAGGAATATTTAGTCATTACTTCTGATATAACAGTAAGCTATAGTGGAAGTGATATCTTCTACTCAATCAGGATATTATACTAAGTTAACTTACATATAATGTTACTATTAATATTTAGTGGTTGTAAAAGACTTTCAATATAGGTGAACATGAATGAAAATGTTGATATTATAAAAAATCAGTGTTTTCAGACTTTAAGAATAATAAGGAAAACAGATCACTACATCAAATCCAGTAGAAGTTGAAGACTTGTTCACAGGAAGTTTTTTGAAGATCTGTTGAATAAATATTGGTTACAATATAAACAAAACCATGTAATAATTAGTTATTTTAGTATAAATAATTTCATTTGTCCATTACAGGACATTTATTTTACTAATATAAACTTGTGTTCGAATTATAATACACTTGTGATCACTAAAATTAATAAGGATAAGAAAATTCATGATACAACCATAGGTTTATCATGAAAATGAGTAGTCTTTCTCATTGATCCTAAACCATGTAAAAATTTATGTGTTCTTTTCATTACATTCATTTGTTTTCATACAGTAGAGGTTTGACTACAATGAATGAGGGGTTGAGGATTTAACCAGCCATAGAGGTTTAATTTAAAAGATAATTCATAAAAATAAATCACTTATTAACCTCCATCCCACCTCTCAGTGGTTCATCTAACTTGGGAACTACAAAAGGTATCATAGGGTGGTTTACCTCTATTTTGATTATCTGCATTTAAGTTTCTCTCTTTTGAAGATTTGATAATATTTACTGAAATTATAATGAAGTGTAGTTTTAGAGAAGTTCACTCTATTTTAAATCAAAATTCAATTTATACCAATACTTTGATGAATATAAAAAATAAATAGAAGAAAATTTTTAAGAAGTTTTTTCTACTGTTAAAAGAGGAAGAAGTTTCATGTGCTCAAAAAAAGAAGTCGAATCTATCTTGGAAGGAGAATAACTTATAATTTAGTGTGCCACAAAGGATATGGATATCATTTATACCTAAAATGGATCAAGGGATTCATTTTATCATAAGGTCAATGAAAATTATTGTTTAAATTTTACAAAATAATAATAATCAAGTGAGCTTTATAGTATGTCAATAGATTTATCTATTGAAACATTAAAGGACATGATTCGTGTTTTCCAAAATAATTAGTCTCTATTTTATTTGGAATTGTGGAAATCATGTTGTAACAGATCACTCAACATAAATGTGAGGAAAATTACTTGGATGTGGATTTAAGGTAAATATATATTAATTTTATAAATCTATAAAAACAAGTTACTACTAAATAATATGAGTTTGAGAAAATTATAGTGAGATTCATCAAAATTGAATAATAGTGGGGTAGTACAATTCAAGAGATAGATAGTTCCAGTAAAATATTGAGAATAACATGCATACATTGGAAGAAAATATGAAAAATAACATTGATGTCAAAAATTCTCAATTAGGTATCGAATCCAAGAGGATCAGATAACTGGACTCACTATTACAAGAAAATTTTGAATTTAATTAAGTGGATATTGGGAAGATTAGGAAGGACTATGAAGATAAAATGTAATTTAATGACTATCAAAAGAATTCCCTCGGTATGAGATGTCTTTTATTGGTAAGAAAACTATTTAATCTTGAAAATACTAATGTTGAGACTTCATAATAAAATAAGTAGGATGATGTTTATACACAGTGTTCTGTAGAGGTTTTAGCTAACAAAATACCTTCATTATATAGTAATAATATCACTAAATATCCAAATGATCTCTATCAAAGAAGTTGTGAAGAAATAGGTACCATCCATATCTCAATGTAATAATTTTTATAAATCCATTTCTACAAAAATTGTAGATTTAAATAAAAAATTTAAAAAAATATGGATGATGATAAATGAAAAAGATCATTCCATCATGTCTATGGTGAAAAGAAGATGTGTGCAATTTTTTTTTCCAAGAAGATTCAAATGGGTGGTAAATAAGACCTGAAAATAGTATGTTTGTTATGTTATAAATTATGGATATCATAAAAAAGATAAAAGAAATAAATATTTATGGGTATATGATAGTGATACAACATATTCAGTAATTTTGAAATGGATTTTTGGTAAAATCTATTAAATTATAAATAAATAAAATCCATATTCCAAGGGGGAGAAATTTTGAAAAGGTGTAACAATCACATAACAATGTGAATATGTTTACATAAAATATATTTGATGCCCTCAAAAATTTATATGTTGTTGTTGGAGGTTATGGTAATAAAAGTGATTCATGTACCTCTCAATATATATCAATATAGAATGGGAAGAGAAGACTACAGAATAAAGAAGAGTCAATTGTGGGTAGAAATCTAAAGAAGTTTGAAAAACAAATTACTCCCAAGAAGTTACATAAGAAGTCATCCTTAGAAAACAAGTTGAATAAAAATTGGATTAAAAATAGGTCCAAGATGATTATTAAGAGTGCTGAGACATATTATAATAAGGGTCTGAGGAAATTAATTCATGTGAATCCTTGTGGAAACTCCAAAAAAAGGCTTCCAATAACCCCAAAGTTATACTAGTTTTTTGTCCAGTAGATTTAGATAAGGAAGATAAGTTATAAGAAGCACAATAAAAGGATTTTAGAAAAACGTAAAAAGAATATTCCACATGAAGAAGATGAATTTCATCAGAGTTTATAAATAAATAATAACTATTGTGTTTGATAATTTCTATGTGGGAGGTGAAACATGGATGGACACACTCTTATAGATTGTTCTACAATAATTCCATAAAAATAAGAGTTCTAATAATGGATGAAAGTTTCAATAAGAGATAAAAATTCCATAAAATATCTTGTGAAGATAAATTTCACACAAAATTAAATTGAAGAGGTGATGAGATCCATGCTGATAAAGAAAAATCATAATTGAATACCATATGTGAAATCATAAAGAATAGAGAAAGTGGAGCATCTTGGTAGAGAAAACAATCTCAACATTGATGCTCAAATTAAGGAGTAACAAGAACCACCAAATTCCCTTAATATTTTTTATTTTATTTATGATTATAATACATGGAATTAAAGGTGAGTAAATTTATTAGGGAATAACATCATAAGTAGTAATAACTATCAATTATTTATATAAAAGATGAAAAATTCACAACCCTACAATGATTTCTTGATTAGTATTCAAATACAAATATGATAGATGATCATATTTGATGATGTTGAAGAGTGTATGTTCATATCCTAGGTAACAATAATGAATATTATACCATATTGGTTTAAAATAATATTTGGTATACTGAATAACATGTATTGAAGTAGATTATTATTAATGACGATGTGGAAGTAATCAACACTAGACAACAAAATGAATAATTCTATTTTTGTGTATTATCCTATTGTAACATATTGAAATCCATATTTTAAGAGATTAACCATTATAAAGATATTTAGGAGTCTTTATCTTGAGGGGGAGACAAGTGAAGAAGGATATTCCATAATTATTTTTCCCATGCAAAATCTAAACATTCTAGAAGGTTCTTATTTTAAAATTTCATTGAATAGGTATATATTATTTATCTATCATAATTGACAAAGAAAAATCATATTCTAAATCAAATAGGGTAATTTCTTTTATCAATGACATGAAAAATAAAGGTATAAAGAAGTGATAAGGATATTATCAAATCCTATAATATATACTTTAATGTTTTTAATATTTTTTTATGTAAGTATAGGAGCTTTAGTTTGATATTTTTGTATTTTTATTTGTATCTATAATTTATATTGGCTTGGAATACTATTGTAAATTCATTAAATAAGATTGTGAGTTCTCATTTTCATTTAGTAGAATTCAATTTTATAAGGTATAACTTCATTTTCTTATCAAATCCTCTTTTTTTATACACTGATTATGGATCAAGTAGACTTAGATTGGAAAGATTTATGGCACTTTTATAATTATAAATTGATACAACTTTTCTGAAGTTTTTTGTTTCTCTTTCCAATTAGGGTTTGAGAAAGTGAAATGAATGTTTGATAAGAAATTTAGAGAGAAGGTATCATCACATATTGACATATTATTGTAATATAGTATTATTGTGGGTATTGATAATAAATAAAAAATGGGAGATTATTGATCCCACTTTTTATAAGTTATAATTAAGTGGGACAACTTCATTTTCTAGATCAACCCCTCTGGTTTTCTATACTGAGCAAGGATTTAGTAGACTTGTAGTGGAATGATTTATTACAATTTTCTAAGTATGAATTGATGCCACATTTCCTAAGTACCTTGTATTTATTTCTAATAAGGGGGATAGAAAGTGAAATGAAATTTTGATAATAAAGGGGGAGATAAGGTATGAGCACATGTTGACATATCATTATAAGATTTTATTATTGTGGGTATTGAAAATAAATATAAAGGGGTAGATTATTGATCTAAATTTTTATAATTTTTTATTTATTTATAATAAGGTATTAAATTAATAAGTAGTATCCATTGATTTCAATATGCTAAAGAAACGTTTTTGTGGAATTAAGGTGAATAAAAATCTAGGTGGATAATATTGATGATAAAGAGATCCTAATAGAATGTCTTTTAGATTAAGTAAATAAAAATTAGATGAAATATCTTGTAAGTTTGATATGTGGAGTTTCTTTTTATACTCTATATTACATAAGGGGAGAATTTGTGCCTTTGAAAGTCTGATGATTTATGTGAAGATTCATGTCATACTCTATATGATAGGAGAAATTAATTTGTTCATTTGAAATTATAATGATTAATGAATTGATATTCTTATTTAAATCACATTTTCTAGTGGGTAGTATATTTTCTACACCAATAAAATTGAAAAATTCCATGAAAATATTAATTTACATGGAGAGAAGTTGAAATAATATTTGAAGACCATGAAAAAATAAATTAATTACATGAAGAGATTTAAAGGCCATGAAAAAATATAAATACATATATATATATTTTCATGATAAATATTCTTAAATATTATTTTTCTTATAACTTTTATACTTAGAAATTAAATGAGTATAATATATGGGGATTAACCAAAAAAATTGTCCAACCAAGTTAGCTAATTAGGCCAACCTAATCCCACACATTTAAGAGAAAAATTAACCACATGGGAGAGCCAGCCAAGCCAGCCAACTGTGGTGGCATGAGTGAGGTCAGGTATAGTGATCATCAGTTACACATGATTATGTGCATGGTATTCACAAAGCATGCATGAGTTTCCAGGGAGGACCAAGCATGTGAGTGGCATGCCCTATGCAAGGGTGAGTGTGTGCAATGTTCAGGGTTCCAAACCTAATGCCATCTCAAGAAGGCTGTGGTGTGGAATGCCTTATTAAGGATCCCAAAACCAAGTGAATCATTAATGTGGGTTATAGGATACATTGACATAGCAGCTTAACTAAAAATGATACTGAAATTTAATTTATCATCTAATGTCATTTATCCAGGCCATTTGACCATGCCAGCGACATCGTCTTCTACCTTTAGACATACAAAGGTTTTTTTATGCATATGAGTACATCATCAAGATTAAAATAGTCATATAAATATCCATATTAAGTGATAAAAATAAAAATAAGTCATGATCGATTTGAAGAATCTATATGCATGTAATATTCATCTTGAATGCATGAATTTATTTGAAGAATTTGATATTATTTCGAATGAAAATGTATTTGTAGTAGGTTGTTCAAGTAATATGTATTCATACATGATTTTTAGCTTATAAAAATGATTATTCATGTGATTTTAATCGCATACATTTGATAAGTTCATCACAAAGATTCCATTATTTTCATCGTTAATATATTTGAGAAATGTTGAGATCTTCGATGCTTATGAAAACCATGAAACTGGAGTTTTTATGGGGATTTAATAATAACCTTGATGTGGCATGAAGATCAGATAAAATCTAATGAGAACTCACATATAAATACTGATTCAAGGATCATGGATATAGTTTCTTCCATTCATATTTAAGGCTCTTGTTTTCAGAAGAAAAAAAATAGAGTGCTTTGAAAATAATGTTTTTTAAATAAGATACCATGAATCACTATAAAATTGTGAATAAATTAACATAATATAGACCTTTTCTTATGTTACACCCACTTGAAGTGATTTTAAAATAATGGTTACTAAAATACTACCTGGTTCTCATGAATCCAAAGTGATACCACATGATTTTTTATGTGAAGAAGAAAGAGTTTTGCAAACCAGTTTCATGAATAAGCAATATAAATTCCATGAGCTTCAAATAGTCATTAAGAACATATCCATGTTAAACTAATACACTAACTTGAGGATAAAGAGTTTTATATATGCTATTTTATGAAGTAATTCATGGGAAACCCATGTAGTAAAATACAAAAACTACATTATTCATATAAATAACATGCAGTGTGTGGAGATAGTGTGTTCAGTCATAGTGTTTCTAAGACTGTGAGTATTTGAAAAAAAATAGGAGAGTGTTCTATGCATGTGATGATATAAATGCATGAAGGAAAGTGAGTTGCACACACTTATGTTTTTTTGTGAAAAATGTGTGAAGAAATAACATCATTCCTAAAACATTATTTTCATGTAAATAAAATTTATCGACTTCCATGCATGAATAAATTATAAAATACTATTTTCATTACTTTTTTTAGAGGAAGTGATATCATTCAATTAAGCAAGGAAGAAAAAAACGTGAAATGTGTTGAGGAATCTTAAATTGTTGATTCTGATATAAAAGTGAGCTATAGTGGAAGTGATGTCTTCTAATCATTCATAAGAGTATACTGAATCGGGTTGCATATAGTGTTATTAATCATATTTTTGGGCAGTAAAATACTTTCATTGTAGGTGAGAAAGATTTAATTTACTAGTTTTACAAAAGATCAATGAGTTCAAAATTAAAGAAGAATAAGGACAATAGATCACTACATTAGAAGCCGATGGAATTTGAACATCTATTAGCAGTCTGTTAAATAATTGGTAGTTCCAATATAAACAACTTCATTAAAGAACTGGTGATTCCATTATAAATAACACCATTTATCCTTTATAAGACATGGATATAACATGTCTAAACTTATGTATGAATTGTACTACACTTATTATCACTACAATTAATAGTGATAAGAAAATGTGTGAAACAACCACAAGTTGATCATGACAAGTAGTTTCCTTTCTCATTGAGTTCTAAAGTTGTAAAAATATTAGTGTATTTTTTAGTGATTTAATATGTTTTAATATGGAATAAGTGGGACTTCAAAGAATGAGGTATCAAGGCTTTAACTAACCACAAAGGTTGAATTGAAAATAGAATTCATAAAAAGAAACTACTGATTCACCCCCCCCCCCTGTGGTTCATCCATCTTGGGGATCTATAGTTATCTATACATACTACTTAGTGATGATGGATAAATTGGGATCTTAGAGGAGGATACGAATATGAATGGCTTAATTTGGTGGGAGTTAGTCTTAAGGTATGATATTGATTCCATACATGAAAATAAAACATGAGAGATGGTATAAAAGACTTTTAGGAATAAAGTTCTTTATAATAAATGGGTTTATCAGGTTAAGGAGGAAGAATATTTTCGATAGAGGTAAAAGTAAACTCTATTCTTTAAGGGGTTTTAATAAATGGAAGGACTATATTTCTAAAAGATCTTATCTATGGTATTTAAACATGTAACTATTTTGATTGTGCTTAGAATGGTCACAATGGAAGGAGTTCAACTAGAGTGGCAGGCTGTGAAAATAACTATTCTATATGTGTAATTAGATAAATAAATCTTCATGGATCATCTAAAATTTTTTTTTGGTAAATAAAACTTAGATCTTGTATATAAGATGAAGTGGTGCCATTATGATTTAAAACAGGCACCAAGGCATTAGAACCGAATGTTCAACTCCTTTATAGAAAAGTTTAGTTTATCCAAATAAATTTATATCATTGTTTATTTCATAATAACCATTATTATGGAAGTTTCGGTAAGACCTATGATTCAATTATAGTAAGTTTTCCTTTAAAAAGAAACTATAGCATAATATAAATAGCTTTATTCAAGAATATGACTAAAACCTAAATTAAAAAATTTTATAAATTGAATTTGAATATATTAATTTAATTTTTTTTATTCAACATTTCAAAATTATCTTAGTATTGGTTTTTGAGATTTTTTAAAAATAGTGAATTTCTAGGTGAATAGTGAAAAAATGCCAATTTTACAAAACTATCCCTTTTATGACATTATAATTATATAAGAATAAATTAAAAGTTTATGAAACATTTTTTATAGAACAAGTATATATTAAATAACTAATATAATTCATATAAAAATATAATGTTCAACTTATAAAAATATTCTTAACATTTTTTAAATTTAAGTAATGTTTTTGTTCAAATAAAAACTATTTTATTCATTTTATTTTAATCGGGTATCTATAAGATAAATTTTAGTTTTGATTTAATTTTAAAGGAAAATAAGTATCCTTTTATTTAATATAATTCAATTAATCCCATTATAATCAATATTATACTATATTTTTCTATCAAATTATCTTTATTGTTAAAATAAATATTTTTCTAAAAACGGTTTACATTGCGTTTTTGAAAACTTATATTAATATAAATTTCTAAATATTTTATGATTTGAATCACTTAAAATGGATTCCATATTTGGAATAATCATAATAAATATTTGGTAAAAATTTTAACTTAATTTTTTATCACAATGAATAGTATTCATAGTAAATATTTATCACCTCAGTTAAGGGTAAAATGGGTTAAAAGGGTTAAAAATTAAGGGATAAGTCTTCAAGATAACAAAAAACACTTTCCTAAATCATATTGGTAGATTTTATTTTTATATTACTTTTACCATATTTTAAAATATGAATTTTTGGTTGCACATTCACAATAAAATGACTTTATCTAATTAAATTACTTTAGCTAATTCCTTGTGTGTCTCTCCCAAAAGGGAATTTATTATCCTCCCTTATTCAAAGATATTAATCCATCTAGGTCATAAAAATTATGAAAAACCCCTTAATAATTTCCTTCCATTTTTCCTTCTTCTCCTAGTTTTACCTTAATACCATCCTAATAATTCTTAAGGTGTAAGACAAAGGGGTTCTCTCAAAGAAGAGGTGATTGTATCACCCCACTCTTTAAAACTTTATTTCTTATTATACTTCCTATAAATATAGTTTTTCTATACTAAAATAATTGATAAAGTATCAGAAATATACTGATGTGTTATTTTGATTATGCGAATACCATTTTCCAACTCCTTTTCATCCTATAAAAAATGAAAACATCGCTCGTGTGTGTATACTCTCTATTGTCTCCACGTAGTGATGTAATTAATTTTTCATCACTAATTTTCTTAGATCATTATAAAGGTAGAATAATAGAAATATATATGTGATATTTAGGAAATAATTATGATTGTATAAATATAATATATAATCAACCCCTTACCCTTCCACCTGTTAGAAAATGATAACATCCCTTATACTTGCATTGAGACTACGACCTCCCCGAAGTGATGTGATTCATTCTTTTATTACCACTATGCATGGATGATTTTAAAATTATTTATAATGAATAAAAAATTTATTTATGAAATTATTAAAATTCATTAGATGATTTAACCATCTCATAACTCCTTTAACCATGGAAAATATATCAAATTAATTTCATATAAACTGATTGAACAACCTTAAAGTGGTCGATGTAAGAAAGAATTGTTCCATGAATGGATTTAAAATGATTATAAAAGGAAATTAAAAGGTGAATAAAGTTGAAATTTTTTTTAATAAATTATTTATTAAATTTAAATTCATTATACAGGAGGATCAAACATGTATAAATAAGTAGAGGCCCAAGGTATGGTATTTTCGTTACAATATCATTTTATTTCGGGATTGTTTATGTTCAGATTTCCTTTTGAAAAATTATATAGAATTATTATTTTAAACCAAATATATTTTATTTTACTATGTTTATATTGGTTTTTTAATTTTTATATTTCATTTCCCCTCTTGTAGGGTCAATAATAAACATGTAAGGGACTTTCTTTTAAAAATATAATTTTGAAGTTTTCATTCCAAATATTTTTCTTCCAAGTCCATATTTTCTTTAAAATGATTTAAAGAATTTTTTTAATATTATAAAAATATTTATTAATTTTTTTTACCAATATTTTACTTTCTATATAACATTTTAAATGGAATCTTCTTTTTTTATATAAATTATATACTTTTTACTAAATATGTGAATAAAATCTTTATTTCAACATACGCCACACAAACAGATTTTTCTACAATCATTAATATTATTTTCTTTGAATCCTCATTTACATGTTTCCATGGTTATTTTAAAATAAATTCTTTTCTTGATTTTTTTGTAATTTTTATTTAAAATGATATCAAAATAAAAGGGTATTATTTTTTTAAGAGAACGAAAATAATTTTGAAAAGTGATTTATTACTCTATTCTTACATGAAGTTACAAGGATGTTATTTTACCTTTATTTATTATATTTACTTTTATAAAGGCTTGGTTTTACAAAAAAACCTTAATTTTTTATGTATCAATGGAATTCTATCATCATTTATTGATCATAGGTTATACCTTATTTTGAGATCATTCACTTTCATGTGATTATGTTCTCTATCACTCTCCATTATTCATTAGAAATTATTTTTCACCTTCATGTATGTATTTTTAATATCATGGATGAATCCAGAATCATTTATATTACTTTTATGAAGTTTCAACCATATACTATTTCTATATATGATTATTTTTAAAGGAATCTTATTAAGTAATTTATTTCATTTACTAGGGAAATATTAATGTTCTGTATTCTTGATTCAGTATGGATAATTTTTGAATTATAAGGAATTTTGAGAATGAATATGAGGAATGTATAATATATTTAGGTGATGGGGGGCCTTGGTCATAGATATCCCCAAGATTAATAGACAAGTGCCATGTGACAAAATAGTATCCATGACATATTAATTGGGTATCTAGTTTACAGCAACCCATTTATTAAGAATGATGACTTGGTTGATATGCCTTGATAGTGAGATTAATAATGTCCTTATTGATAGGACTTGATCATGAATGCCTATAATTATGCATTTATATCATTAAGAATTTATTTTCCATTATCTATATGATTGTTATATTGATATTATCAGTGGATTTTCATTAAACTCAAGTTGTTGATTGAATAGAATGTATTTTATTTATCTAATCTAGCATATTTGTTATACCTCATTTACACCTGATGTCTTCCAAGGTATATAACCCTTACTCTGAATCTGAGCTCACCCTTTATCTTTTTCATTTCCCCAATATATGAATAGGATATTGTGAATAATTTCAAGGATGAAAGAATTGTTCTTATGCTATGTTTTTATATTTCCAATGTAATATAGGAATAATGTATGTTTCTAGTTTTATAAGAATATAAAACTGATCAATTCTATATGGTGATATCCCTTTAATCTTTTACCAATGTAATAAAGTAAAAACTAGCTATGGGTTTTTAGATTCTGGTTGTTGTAGTTGGTATTATAGAAAATTTAGTAGGAAATTTGGGAAGTAGATTTATGATAATCCCTTAAGGTATTTTATAAATTTTACCATTATAGGTATTTTTATTCTATGGATCAATATTCATGATGATTATGAGCACAATAAATGAGTACCTTTATTTAGAGAAGGTGTATAGAAAAAGGAAGGGAATCAACACCCATAGCCAATGATGGGTTTACCCTACTAGGAAAACCGATACAGTTTTTTGGGAACTGACAGGATCATGGATATATTAGGGTAGTTGAATCAAGTAATGATGAATAACCTTTACCGTATGGAGAAACCTATTATTCCATAGCACAATTCACCTATTTTGGATCGATTCATGTGAAATAATCCATTATTTTTCAATATAAATACTAATCTATTAGAATCTAAACAATGGATTAAGTCCATTAAAATATATTTACGGAATTCATAAGTAATGAAAAGTAAAAGTTCATTCTTAAATTATATTATTTGAAACAAAATTTTGATGAATGTCGATCATTGATAAAAAACACTAAAGAGGTTGATGATATAAAAAATATGGATTGGATAAATTTTAAAGTTATGTTCTTTGAGAAATTATTTCCATGAGAATAGTGATTTTAAATGAAGAGGAATTTCCCCAATTTAAATTAAAAGTATGAAGAAAGTTTTGTAGAGTATGAGGAATACTGAAAAATATTATCTAAACATGTTTTGGACTATATACACAATACTAAAAGTAAGATTGACTATTTATTTGATGGTCTTAATCTAATTATTCAAATGGAAATGGTATCTCAAAAATTTTCATCATATGATGATATATTATCAAGTGTCTTCAAGATAGAGAAATAATTTTACAGGTCTTATATCTTCAAAGTAAATCAAAAAAAAGAATAGGTCTATTTAGAAATAAGAAAAAATAAATCTATCAAAGAACAATAAAGTAAGGATGGAATTTCAAAAATTTGATAATTGTGGAAAGAGACACCTAGGTACTTACTTAATGGGAATATGATTCTATTTTAAGTGTGAAAAAATGAGTTATATATATATTAAAGGAATGTAAAGGAAAGAAACCATTATTATATAGTGATTTATCTATAAAGATATAGGGAATTATTCAAACCAATATCCCGAGCATCAAGGGAACCTCCCACAAAATATTCCAGGGGGATAAGTCCAAGATTAAGTAATTGCTACATGTGAGGTTGATGTTACAAAAGATATGGTGGCATATATATTTATCATAACATAAAATTTAGTTAATAATTTATTTTATTCTATATTTTTTCAATCATTTATATCTTCTATGTTTGATAATAAAATTAGATATTTTCCTAGAACCTTAATAATGGAGTTTTCAATCAAAATTCCTAGTGAAAATATTATTTCAACAAGGATTTATCAGCTAGTTATTATTATGAAACATTAACATAATCTATTTCAAAACTTGACAATTATTTCTATGGTTGAATTTTATATCATACATGGAATTTATTGGTTTTAAAACTATAAAGTAAAAAATTTATTTCCAAGATAAAGAGATTAAAATTCATGATAGTGAAGTGGAATACCTTATCTTCATAGGGGAGACCATGTCCTCTAAAATATGTCTAGATCTATCTCTAGTAACTATCCTTAATTAAATTCATGGAGAAGAAGAGTATATACAACCTATGAATGGGAAATGTATCCCTATAATTGAGGATGTACCTACTTTTTTGGAATAATATGTTTTCTGAAGAACATTCTAGACATAAACCTAAGTGTGAAGTTAAGTTTTTGATTTCTATCATTCCTAATGAAAAACCTATATCTAACCATCCCTATAGGATAGACATATTGGAATTAGTAAAAATAAATAAATATATATATTATTTGTGTGGTAATGGATTTATACACCCAAGTTTTCTACCATGGGGAACCACTATTCTTTTTGTTGAGAAGAAAGATGGGTTTATGAGGTTGTGTATATATTATAGGGAAATAAATACAATTACTATAAAGAAAAAGTATCTTCTTCCCCATATTGATTATTTTTTGATTAAATATAGGGAGCTCAATATTTTTCAAAGATTTGTCTTTATTATGGGTATCATCAACTTCAAGTAAAGAAGAAAAATATTTCAAATTCATCATTTCAAAAGAGGTATGAAAATTAAAAAATTTCAGTAAATACCCTTTAGATTGATTAATGCACCACCTATTTTTATGGATATGAAAAATAGATTATTCAAATATCATATTGAAATTTTTGTTGTAATATTTATTATTTATATCATGATATACTCTAAAAGATATGATGATCCAATGATCCCTTTTCAAATCATTCTTAAGACTCTTATAAAAAAGAAGTTATATGTAAAATTTAGTAAATGTAAATTATATATTTAGAAAGTTTCTTTTATTTTCTATATTTTATCTAAGTATGTAATATTAGTTTATCCTTAAAAGAAAATTGTAGTTATGGAATGGCCAATGCCAATGAATAAAACTTAGGTGCATTGTTTCCTTGGATTAGCAGGTTATTATTGATGATTTTTTCATAATTTTAGTCAATTAACTATACTATTAACCAATTTAACATGTAAAGGGGTTAAGTTTATATGGTTAGAAGAATGTAAATAAAGTTTTTAAGAATTAAAGTGGATACATTTCAATGTATTGGTATTAACTTTACCATCATGAAGGGATAGATTTATGATATATAGAAATGCATAAAAGAAGAGACTTGGGTGTGTCCTTATATATAATTATATACTCATTTCCTATGCATAAATGTTGTTAAAGATACCTAAACAGAATTATCCAAACCATCATCTAGTGTTATAATTTGTATACTTTTCATTAAATATATGGATGAATTTCCATTATGGTGAGAGATTTAAAATATATACAGATCAAAAAAGTTTCAAATGCATATTCTCATAGAAATAGATAAACATTAAGAAAATTTCATGGCTATAATTACTCAAGTATTGTAATTACTCAATAAACTAACACCCTGGGATGGAAAATAAGGTGGTTGATGCATTGATTAGGAAAAATCGTGGATTTTTTACTAAAATAAGTATTAAAAAAGATCCTATATTCATGGATTTAGTAAATTTAGATATGTGAATCATTATGGAAGGGTAAACAATACATCAATTCCAAATGGTTTCCAAACCATTCTTATTGGAGAAAATAAAAAATTTCATCTACTTGATGATATGAATATTCAAGATAAAATAAAAGTCATGAATGATGTGAATGTGGTAGAATTGAACTATGAATATGGAATTTTGAAATTTGGAAAACTTTTATATGTTCTATCTATGCCTAATCTAAAAATCAAATTATTAGATCAATCTCATAGAACAAATTTTTCAATACACCCTAGTATCACTAAAATGTATTGGGATTTGAAAGAACATTTTTTGTGGGATAATCTGAAATATTAAATTACAAATTTTGTTTCACAATTCTTGGTTTTTCAATAGTTAAATTCTCAGATAAAACATCCTAAAATATTTATATCATAACATCCTCGACCCAGAAGCCACTAAATTGATGCACCGAGTTGGGTCATCACATGAACTATGGTGCACCTCCGCGCACATCTGAGGTTTCCAACTAGCAGCAAGGGTCTAATAAGTCTTATGGGGAGATTATACCCTCTTTACTATAGTAAGAAATAGTAGAACACAATATAAATAATGGAAACAATATGAAACAACCAATAAATATTCATAACCAGACATCTACCAAAACTAGGTACAAACCATAATTCAATATTAACCATTTCATGACATTCTAATAGTAATAAAGTGAATAACACCTAAAATAAATACAAATGGATAAATCACCAAAATGGTCCCAATACCAAGTCTGGATCTTAATCCATACATGTCCCAAGCCCAACTCAACATCCGATCATATGTCATTTTCCCTTGTCCTGACCTACTAACATGACAGCTACTCGGGTACCCAATGGTGGCCTGAGCAGGGCATGAGAACAAAACTCAGAAGGCCACCACCAATGGTTTCTACAATATATCAAGTCTAATAGATAGTGCATACAAGTATGAAATACATGACAAGATAACCTAAAAAACAACTCGATAGCCATTAGTTAACCATTTTTATCCTAAACATTTCTATCATCATTACTATGTTAACCACTTATCCATATTCTTTACTTAATCCACTATCTCCATATGTCCCATGGGTTTAACATATACATCTACACATGGGTCTAACGCAATCTATATCTATACATAAGGTAATAAGTCAAGTCCATATCTCTCTAGGGATCAGAATATCACATCAACAAATTATAATCACCTTGAAACCTCAGTCTAGGTGGAATACAACCATTATGGGAATGGATCATCCATCCTATTCCCTAACCCATGCATTTTGAGGTCTATTTTAGAGCCTCAATATAACTTCACCCATGGGTGTAGAACCTCATGTCCATAAACCACTATACCAAGCCATGTGAAAATGCTTATTAATCCATTAACCACACAAATAACATTTCATAACCAAACACAACCACTAAAAATAGTAATCACATTCCATAACCATTAACATAGGAATTAATACTATTTTATAATCCATTAACACATTTTCCATTTACATTACATAGTCGTTTATCCCAATTCTCATTATTGTTCCTTAACTCATTAATTATTTCCATCAATTATCATACATTAGTGAATTTAGTCCATTTATCATTTCACAAGAATTTTCCCACTTATGCATTCAAGTACAAGTTTTATATCATACAGCACAACCACTTTTATACATTCAACCCATTAAGTATACCACACAATTACCATGTATTTTACCATTTTATACAATATCAATTTACCCAATTAACCCACTTTTAATCCTTGCAAAATAACCCCTTATTCCATTATCAAAACCTACTACCAAATATCAATATTCCATTTTAAATCATCTAAACATGTTAACATGTTCAATATGAGATCTACATTATCATAAGTCAACTATACCTTTAACTTTACCAGTCCCTAGGTCTGGGGACTCCTGTGCACCCCATGGGTGGCCCTAAATCATTCTAATCATCATCAACGCATAACACAGGGATCGTGAGGGGTGTAAATAATTTTTTAGCCAACCATTTTACCAAATATTACTCAATGTAAAAAATGTACAATAAGAGGGAAGCAATATCTCAAAACACATTCATAAATCCATAAAAAAACTATGGGATATAACTTTTAGACCACCTACCTAGAATCCAAGGATGAATCTACTCTTGATTATATCCTTAGATCCAGATTTAAGAATCCTTTCAAGCTCTAATGGAGGTTCCATTAGAAAATGAGGCTTCTTGAGCTTCCTAAGAAGATGGGAGAAACTAAAAACCCTATTCCTAAAAAGATAATAAAATGATGTGATAAACTTTCCTAGAGCTTCAATACATAACCAATGGTGATCCAAAATTATTGAAAATGAATTAGATCAACCCCTTGGAATCTTGGGTCAAAATGGGGCATCTTTAGGGCTGGAGGAGGAAGAAATAGGGGAGAAATCGGATGGAGATATTAAAATCTCATAATGGTATTTTTTTTTAATTTTTCTAAAATTTATAGGTGTTCATGGTTTACCCTCACTATTTAACAAACTATGCAAAAACCGTGCATTATCCACTATTCAAGGAAATTTGGGTCATATGGTTACCTAGGAAGGCCACACGGTTTGACATACTGCGTACCGATCTTACGTTAAGCCTCTTTCCAAGGCTACACAGTTACCTAGAAATTCTGCATGACTTTCTAAACCATGATCCTTGCACAAATTGGGCCGGTTATCCCCTCCTCATGTCCCAACCCATTAGAATACCTCATAGACCAAACATACTCCCCATAACCATTTAATTAACTATAAACAACAGATTGAAACCAAAATTTAAATAGGGGCATACATCTATGAATTTTGTGATCTTGCAACCTCCCCTCATTATAACGGTTCATCCTCGAGCCACTCTTCTCAAGCATCACTGAGCTTTCGGAACAAGAGATCATGCAACTAATAATTCCTACCAATTATCATTTCCCAAGATTCTCCTAGAACTTTACAATGTTACCAAAAAATTTGAACCAAGTCATGGTCTTACCCCGCAAGATTTCCTCACCACAACTCACAATGTGTACCAGATACCCTCAAAGGATGCATAAAATTCAACCATACATCCTAGAACTTTATAGGGAAAACTTAGACAATAGTTCTTAATTTAAAACCCAAATAAACTTCACACACAACATCATATCATTGTAGAGGAACCAATCGGTACATAATTGGTCTAATCCTTAACTCAAGACCCAAGTCACTTGGCATTATTTTACTCTATTTTCAAAACTCTATAAAGTGTAAAAACCTGATATCACCCAAAGAAAAACAAATGGTCTTTCCAACCACATTTCCCAACTTAAGTCGATCCACCACTCGTGTCCCAATGATCACATTCTATAATAATAAATACAAACTCAACCAAAACTCTAGGGGAACTCACCCATTTCGACTCATTCCAATGGTCGTTATGAGTGCCAACTCATTTGAACGACGATCACTCAAGTCCCTCTAACCCGAAACTCTGATCATGTCATAAACCAACCACATATTTATTATGGTTCTCTCCCTACATAGGCCTCTAGAATTCCCATTATAATTGCCTGAAAGTAAATTCATATACTATCCATTTGAGGACTAAGATAAACATTGCCTCACTCAAGTACGGCTTCATTCCCAAAAATTCCTTGAATCCAAAAATACCAAACCGGAGGTGGGTCACAATTCATCACATCCATTCCCATTTATCATATTGTGTTAGACCACCCTACTTGGAATTCCCTATAACAACCACCTTCCACTGATGGTATGAAACTTATTTTAACCTTTCCAAGGTTCTTACTAACTTGAATCCCATCACTATCACCCAACGCACCTACCGAGGTCATTCCTTGACTTCTGGGATAATTTCACCATCGTGACATCGCTACCCTCTAAACCATCATTAGGTTTCACCACACTCATTACAGTTCCACACACAACCACTCCTATTATTCATAGACTAACTAAGAAATCTAGGTTCTCACTCAAACCCATTTCAAAATTTTAAATGCACTTCTCACCCCCAAAACATCCACCAAAGGTGATTTACATCTTTCAGCATATGCCCCCCACTCCTAGCCAAGCCTAGCTATCCTTAGCTGACTCATCCTGGAATGTTTAGCTTCACTTATGGAATGACACTCCATCGCATGGCCTAGGTACCCTAAGACTTGAGGGCCTTCTAATACCACCCAAACATACTTACCCGAATCTACTCCCAATTTTTTGGAGTTATAAAACCCAGCCTCTTTTACCACAACCTTTTCCATTTCTTACCATCCCCCTTCAAAAGCTTTACTATAAGCATGTTGAATTAATTTGGAACTACCCTAAGCCCAAATCCAATAGTTGACTCATCCCAGTACCACATCCAAGGCCTATCTGTCCTCTTTGAGGAACCCAATGTGTATCTCATAGGTTTCCCATTAGCATCCCGGTTCTACTACATCAACAACAAAATTTCCTCTCCACATCCATGAATGACTGATCACTACCTAGATTAGGAGTTTTGTTACCATTTCTCTCCATGAGAGATTCCAACCACCACATATTACACTCAATCATACACTGAATCCCCAAAACCTAGACATGATTGTCTAGATTTTCCCAGAATGAGAAAATGAACGTCACCCAATTCTCATTCTGGATTTTGTGAATGTCACCCATGATGTTTGTCGACACCTGGTCCATCCTGAGGACCTCACCCAAAAAAACTATCGATGGTGTACATCCCATCATCCAGCTCTATATATACTTCCCCCATGAGCAAAAATCCCAGGATGTCCCTCATCCAACCAAAACACCTTCAAGTCTCTTGGAGTAAATCCATGGCTTCTCAACACACCTATGAAAATTTTAATGTGTTGGGAATAATAATCACTAGCTAAGGTATGCTAATAAGTTGTCAAATAATACCACCACCAACTTATACATTATTGATGTCACCTCCCACTATGGGACACCATGACCTACCAATAATATCAGGCTTCCCTACCACATACATCACATCTGCACTTAACCACCACCACTCCAAGACCATCCTCCAAGCATTAGTGAACCAATGTTTCTGGTGGCACTAATATCACCACACTATTCAAATTATTTTGGTTTGTCTCTGACAGTTAATCAACCAAAACACAATAGTTTCTCATAAGCTAACCCTTACCTGATCATAACCCAATTCCCACTTACTCACCTAACCATGTATATTAGTTATTCATCCTCATTAACCTAGAGGCATCTTATACATCTCACCTAATAACAAAACCATCCATAAAAACAATTTTAGCTACATTACCACCCTCTTCTCAGTGTCACCTTCAAAACAAAAGCATCTAACTGTACTTCAGTCACCCTGTCTCTTCTACTTGAAAACAACATCAATACCTCCATTCATCTTCATCCAAATAGATGATTCGGGTATCCATATGATTAAACCATTTGAAACAAACCATACATATTATCATAAGAACTAGGGTGACCTTATAAAAGAACTAGGGAACAACTATACAATTTAATTAAACTTGATGGTACTCATTAAATCTCAATTCCACCTATAAAGAATCTCTCATTCTTCATATTCCAAGGCGCTTGCATCATTGTGATATCCTCCCATAAGGTCACCTTTGATTTTCCCAAATATGTCAATGTATAATTACAACTCAAGTCACATCACCAACCATCAATCATCCCATTTATCCTACTAATCTAAACTCACATTAAGCAACGTTCACTACATCCCACTATCAAGGTCCAAACATCCACCTATATGAATCATACCCCAAAGAACTAGGATTGTCATCTAACCTCTCTCTTAGATCACCTTGAAGGTTTAAAGATACCAACTCCTTAAATTGAAGTCACAACAATAAAAACCCATCACTCCTCTTCCCAAACCATACATGTTAAGTTATGAACCAAGCAACAATCAGGAATGGAACCCCCATTCTGATACACATTGTTCCTAGTGCACCAAAACACCATTTAATATAGGTTCTACACCAAAGGTAACCATACACATACATCAACATTATTATCCAAATTTAATCTCTGGGATCCAAAACACAACTCTCAAGGTCCCTACTCATGAAGTCACCAGAACGGAGGAACCATCCTTAAGGTCCATCATGAACACCATACAATCATTACCTACATGGATTTCCACACTCACCTTACCAAAAAAATGTATCAGGACCCAAAGGACATGACCTTAACAAGGGTTACCTAAGGAAAAATCCCATGCCATATCATAAGCAGCAAGGTCTCACAACCCAAGTGCAAGGTCCCAAACTAGGGCACCCTCACTTCCCCAAACCACCGATACAAGGTTCAAATTGATAACAAAAGGAATAACCACTACCTAGTTCACCCAAAGGTTTCATCATTACATATCCTTTTTATAATTAACTTCACCATTTTTGAACTCAATCATTCACATTTTAAACTCCTGTTCACCCAACATTTTGAAGGTCCTTACCTTATTCAAGACCATAATCCAAAAACATTCTCCTCAAAAAACACTCTGATTAATGATCGATAATGTTAAACCACATATGGAAAAGATCTTATATCGTTAACCTTGAACAACTCATTTTTAATACACTAGACCAATAGTAATAATCATGCCTAGAACACTACCCCCTACCATACCTACTTTGGGTCATGGTTGGCATGGGGAAATTAGTTTACTTGATCATAGTAATTTCATAAAACTCCCCTTTTAATCCATTTCCTCTTTCACAATGCAAATATTTTCTCTTAGGTGCATTCCCCATTTCACAACTCATTACAATCCTCATTTTAACTCATTTACACCTTTAATTAGGAAAAAATTATTAACCATGTTACCATCACTATGAAGTATTTCTATTTTAGATTACATTCAGCCTTTACAATTTATTACAACCCAAAATTTTATCCCGATCATAAAATTTCATTACAAACACTATTCCATGACTATTAATTTACATTATTTTTATTTTCCCACTTGCATTACCATTATTAGACATTGTTTTCTTCAAATATTTCTTGGAAATAAAATTCATTCCACTCTCTATGCCCCAACAACCCATCCCGTATGTGACTATCATGATTCATTCCACCTATATCCTTAGGCGCCTAAATTGATGCATGAATGCACAAGGTCATGACATTCCTACCATGAGAAAAATATCCCAAATCGGTGACATCACACAACATGTGCATCACTCAATGGTGAAATATCATTCAATTGTAACAACACACATTAAAAACAAAAACTCCCACCCAGGGTAACTTGGGTTTTCCCCTGTACATGGGTTAGCTACTCCCAAGAACGATCTCATTACCAAGGACCAATACTTCCTAGCCTCCAATCTACAAACCCCAAATAGTAATACAAAAAAGGGAAAGGAAAATATTTGGATACCAATTTGTAAAATCCCCAACCTATAATCCACTAAACTAGTTCCCTGGGTCATGTCGTCACATGACCTCACGTGTGCATCCCTGTATACTAGAGGTTTTCAACTAGCAGCAGGGTTCTAATAAGTAATGTGGGGAGACAATACCCTCTTTACTATAGTAATCAACTTTAGAACACAATATAAATAGCATAAACAATATGAAACAAGAAATAAATATTCATAGCTTGACATCCCAAAAAATAGAGTAAAAAACACAATTTAACATTAACCATGTCATGAAATGATAATAGTGCCAAAGTAAATAACACACAAAATATATAGAAATAGAAAAATCCCCAAAATGAGTCCCAACTACAAGTCTGGATCACCATCCATACATGTCCCAAGCACAAATCAACATTCGAGCATAGGTCATTTGCCCTTATCTTGACCTACAACCATGAAATCAGCTCGGGTGCCCAATGGCTGCCCGAGCAGGGTGTGAGTACAAAACTTAGTATGACACCACCAATGATGTATACATTATTTTATTTATAACAAATATTGCATGAAAGTATGAAATAAATGACAAGATAACCAAAAAAACTTGGTAGACATTACTTAACTATTTGTATCCTAACCATTTCTATCACCATTACTATGTTCACCACTTATCCATCTTCTTTACTTAATCCACTATCTTCATGTGTTCCATGTGTTAGGCATATAAAACATCTACACATGGGTCTAAGTAAATCCATCTGTATGCATAAGGAAATAATTCAAGTCCCTATATTATAAGGGATGAGCATATCACATCAACACATTATACTCACCTCAAAGCCTCAGTCTGGGTGGAATGCAACCATTAGGGGGAAAGATCCTTCATCAGCTTCCCTAACCCGTTTATTTTGAGGTGGAGTTTATAGCCTTATTCTAACTCAACCTGTGGACGTAGAACCTCGTTTCCATAACCCACTCTACCAAGCCATGTGCACATGCTTATTAATCCATTCAACACACACATAACATTTCCCAACCAAACACAACCACTACAAATAGAACTCAAATTCCATAACCATTAACTTGGAAATTAATACTATCCTATAATTCATTAACACGTTTACAATTTACATTACATATTTTTTTAGCCGAATTATTATTCTCATGACTTAACCCATTTATTATTTCCATCAATTACCATAAATTAGTGAATTTAGTCCTTTTATAATTTCACAATCATTTTACCACTTATACATTTCAAGTACAAGTCTTATATCACATATCACAAACACTTTTTTACATTCAACCCATTAGGTATACCCCATAATTCCCATGTATTAACCCATTTGATACAATATTAATTTACCCAATTAACCCCCTTTCAATCCATGCCAAACAACCCCTTAATCCATTATCAAAACCTAGGCACAAATATGAATATTCCATTTCAAATCAACTAAACATGTTAAAATGTTCAATATGGGCTCTACATTATCACAAGTCAAATATACACTTAACTTTACCAGTCCCTAGGTCTTGGGATGATGGTGCACCCCATGGGTGTACCTAAATAATTCTAATCATCCTCAACGCATCCCATGGGGATCATGAGGGGTCTAAATCATTATTTAGCTAACCATTTTTCTGAATATTACTCAATGGGAAAAATTCACAATAAGAGGGAAGAAATATCTCAACACACATGCACAAACTATATAACAAAACTATGGGATATAACGTGTAGATCACTTAACTTAAATCTAATGATGAATTAACTCTTGATCATAGCCTTAGATCCAAATTCAAACAAACATTGAATCCCCAACCTAGGTTCCACCGGAAAATGAGGGTTCTTGATCTTTGAAAGAATATGGGAGAAACTACAAACCCTAATTAAAAAAAGAGAAGAAATTGATGTGATATACATACTTGGATCTTCGATCCACAAACAACAACACTCCAAATGGCTTAAAATTAAGGAGATCAACCCCTTGGATGATTAGGTCAAAATGGGGTGTCTCAAGGGATAGAGAAGTAAGAAATGGGGGATAAATTGGATGGATAACTTAAAATACCATAATGGAATTTTTGTAATTTTTTTCAACTTTATAGGGGTGCATGATTTACCCACACGGTTTAAGAAACCGTGCGCTAGCCACAATCCAAGGAAAGTTAGGTCACACGATTATCTAATAAGGCCACATGGTTTGATAGACCATTCACCAATCATGGTTTAATAGTCTATCCAAGCCTTCATGGTTACCTAGGAATTACACACATTTTTCTTAACTATGTGCCAATTGTGCGCCTTGCACAGATTGGACTAGTTCTCCCCTTTCTCATGTCCCAAACCATTGTAACACCCCTAAGACCTGACATACTCCCTAAAAATATTTAATTAACAAACAAAGAGCGATTGAAACCAAAATTTAAATAGGGACATACCTCCATGAAGTTTGGGATATTATACATACAACCTTTATCCATTCCTCTGTTGAAATGGGGTGAAATTACTATGGTCTTTGTCACTATATTTCCAAATAATAATAGAAATAATGATTTAATATGGGTTATTTTTTATCATATTTCCAAGTCCACACATTTCCTTACTATAGTGGAAGATATACCTCTTGAGCGCCTCATTCGACTCTATATTAATGAAGTTTAGAGACATCACAATGCACCTATTTTTTCTGTAATTAGTCGTAACCCATAGTTTACATAAAAAGTTTAGAAAATTATTTAGAAATATCTTGATACAGAGATAAATTTGAGTGTTACTTATCATTCGCATACAAATGGATAGAATGAAAGGACAATTCAGACATTAAAAGACATGTTGAAGTTATAATCACCGACTTTCAAGATATGAGGGATCAGTATTTACTTTTGGTGGAATTTTCATATGATAATAGCTTCCATTTTAGAATTAAAATGGTATCGTATAAAGCATTTTATGGGAAAATATATTTTACACCAACTTTTTAGGATGAATGTTTTGAAAGGAATCTATTAGGACCATAACTTATTCAGGAGATAATGGAGAAAGTGATGACTAATCAGAGTCATTTAAAGGAAGATAAAAATAGAAAAAATACTTATGTAGATAACTGATGGAAGGATTTAGAATTTAAAGTGTTTGATCATGTTTTATTTAAGGTATATCTATAGAATAGATTTGTAAGGTTATGACTTTTGAAATTTTAGAGAGAATTGGATTTGTGGATTACTGTTTGGAAATGACACTAAATCTCTCTAAATTTAATGATGTGTTTCAAATATATTTATTTAGGAAGTAAATTCCAACCCCATTGAATGCTCATAACTTTTAGGAAATAAAATTGGAACTTTTTCTATCTTACTATAAATATCATATCCATATTTTTAACATGGGAGAACAAGTGTTTTGGAATTAGATGACTTTATTGGTGAAGGTACTTTGGAGGAATAATAAAATAAAATAGGTAATGAGGAAACCTAAATAAGTTATAATAAATAAATACCCATATATATTCAGGAGTTGATCGTTTGTAAATTTTGAGGATGAAATTTATAAAGGATGGAAGAATGTAACACCTCATATTCAATTATAGTACGGAATCTTTTCTTTTTAAACTAACTATACCATAATTCACATAGATTTATTATAGAATATGATTAAAACATAAATTATAAAGTTTATAAATTTAATTTTAATAAAAAAATCAATTTTTAATTAATCATGTCAATATTTTCTATGGATTGATTTTTGATATTTTTTAGAAATATTTTATTTTCAAGTGAATATTGAAAAAAATACCAATTTAACAAAACAGTCACTTTTATGACATTATAATGATATAATTTTAACTTGAAAGTTTATGAAAAAAAATATACCAAATATATATTAAATAAGTTATAAAATTCATATAAAAATATAACTTCGATTTTAGAAATACATGTTTAACATTTTTTTAAATCTAAGTAATTTTTTTGTTCAAATAAAAAATGCTATTAGTTTTTTTCTTTTAAACAATTATTTACAATGTAACTTTAGGTTTTAGTTTTAATTGAAATTAAAATAAGTATACTTTGATTTAAAATAATATAATTAATACCACTTGAATCAAAATTATACATAATTTTTCTATAAAATCATTTTTTTTCTTAAAATAAACATTTTTCTAAAAATAGTTTTCATTATGTTTTATGAACTTATATTAATAGTAATTTCTTCCAATTATTGGAGTTAAATCATATAAAATGTATTAATATTTTAAATAATCATAATTAATATTATTTAATAATGTCATATTATTTTTTTCATAATAAACAGTGACCATGGTAAATGTTATTGCCTCAGTTAAGGGTAAAATATGTTAAAAGTGTTAAAAATAAAGGAACAAGGATTCAAGATAATATAAAACACTTTATTAAACTTAATTGATTAATTTTATTTATACCATAATATTATAATCTTATAATATATGAAATTTTGGAGCCTCTTTTACAAGAAAATGACTTTATATTATTAAAATGTTTTAATTCCTTGTGTGTCCCTCCCCTCACTTATAAAAGGGAACCTCTTCTCCTCACTTATTCTCAAACCTTTAACCATATATATCACCCAACACATACCTAAAACCCTTTCTATATTCGTTACCTTATTTATTTATCTCATTTTCTTACCCTAAGTCCATCCTAATAAATCTTAAGTTGTAAGCCAAAGGAGGTCTCTCAAAGAAGAGGTAATCATCTTAACCGACTCTTTCAAAGTTTATTTCATATTCCACTTCATATAAAATTTTGTTTATCCATCATAAAATAATTAATATTTTATCATTAATATATTTATTTGTTTTCATAATTATGGTATAACCATTTTCCATCACTTTTCTATCCTGTGTAAAATAAAAGCCTTGAATTTGCATACGTACGGCCAACAATCTCCACATAGTGGTGTAATTTGTTTTTCATCATAAATTTAATTGGATTGTAATAAATTTATAATTAATGATATTTATATAATATTTATGAAATAATTATTATTATATAAATATAAAATATCATCCACCCCATTACCCTTCCATCTATTGGGAAATAATAATGTCGTTTGGGCGTACGTGTATACCTAATCCTCCACAAAGAGATGTGATTTTTTATTTTATTAATACCATGAATAGATGAATATAAAATTGAATATAACGAATAAAAATTATATTAACTACTTTATTAACATATTTTATATGATTTTACCATTTTATAATTCCTTTAACCATAGAAAATTTACTAAAGTGATTTTTGAACAACTGATTAAACAGCCTTAAAGTGGTCAATGTAAGCAAGAACTATTCAATTAATGGATTTAAAAATTATTATAAAATAAAATTAACAAATTGAATAAAGATAAGAAAATGTTATTAATAAATTATATATTAAATTTAAATTCATTATATAGGATGATCAGACATGTACAACTATGAAGATACCCAATTTATGGGATTTCTGTTACAATAACATTTTATTTCAGGATTGTTTATTTTCATATTTACTTTTGGAGAATTATTTAATCATAATATTTTAATAACCATATATTTTATTTGATTTATTTATTTTGGGTTTGACATTTTTATATTCCATTTATTCTCTTTTTTTATCAAGAATCAACAATTAAGTTACATGTAAAGTACTTTCTTTTAAAAATTTGGTAGTGATGTTTTCCTTCCAAATCTTTTTATTCCATGAAAATATTTTCTTTAAAAAAATAAAGAATGTTTTTACTATTCTCAAAATATTTATTAAATTATGTCTTACCCATTCTTGAATTTCTATAAAAAAATAAAATGAATCTTCATGTCCTTTTCTGAATGAGGTACTTTTTACCAAAGGTGTGAAAGAAATATTTATTTTAACATACACACCATGAAGGGGTTTTACTACCCTCATAAATACTACTTTATTTAGAGATTAATTTATAAATTTCCTAGGTTATTTTCAATAAAAATATTTTTATCAATATTTTGTAAATTTTTATTTAAAATTATATCAAAAGAAAAAGGTTATTATTTTCTTAAAGGAATGAAAAGAATTATGAAAAGTAATTTAGTACTCCCTTCTTATATGAAGTCACAAAGAATTTGTTTCTAAAGTATTGCCTCTATTTAATTTTATAATTTATTTTTTTAATGAAAAAAATTAATTTCTAAGGAATCTATATTCTTCTATAATCTTTTACTGATAATGAACTATACCTTATTTTTATATCATTCGCTTTCTTGTGATTATGTTCTCTATCAATCTCTATTATTCATTGGGCATTATGTTTCTCCTTCATGTACATATTTTTAATGTCTTGGATAAATTCAGAATTATTTATATTTTATTAATAATGTTTCAACCATATACCATTTCTATATATGGTATCAGTTTAGGGAATCTTATTAAGTTATATCATTTACTGGGGAAATATTGGTGTTACATATTCTTGATTAAATATGGTAATTGTTAGATTATAAGGAATTTTGAGAATGAATATGATGAATTAATAGGTTGTGTATATGAAGGTTGGGTCCTGGTTATAGATAGCCCCTCTATGAATCCATAGGACTTATAAGACAAAATAGTAGGCATGCTATATTAGATGGGTATCTGGTTTACACTAACACATTTATTAAGAATGATGTATTGGTTGAGAGGCCTTGGAAATAAGATTCATGATATCTTGGTTGAGATTCCTTAACCATGAATGTCCAGAAATATGCATTTCCTTTATTAAGAATTCATTTTCCATTATCAGTGTGATTTCTAGGTTGATATTATCTAGGGTTGTTCATTCAACTCAAGTTGTTGATTTAATGGAATGGGTTTTTATTATCCACTCTTCCATATTTATTTTTCCTTATTTAATCATGATATCATCCATTATTTGTAACCCTTACTGAGCATCTGAGTTAACCATTTATTTTTTCCCTTTCACTAGGATATGAAGAAGGATGTTATGAATGATTTCAAGGATTTAAGAATATTTCTTATTCTATGTTTTTATTTTTCCAATGTAATATTGGGATTATTTATATATCTAGTTTCTCAATAATGATAAACTAATCAATCTTGTGTGGTTATATCCCATATTTTATGTTTTAGTGTAATAAATTAAACACCGGATCTGGGTTTCTGGAGTCAGGAGTTATAGTTTCTATATACTACTTTTATTGGTTGATGATGTGCTTATTATTGGTCAAGTGAAGGAAAGTATAGATGAGATGAGGGTTTAATTATCTAGATATATTCATGATGAAGGATCTTGGTCCTAATAAATAGAATTTTTTATATAGATTGTAAAGGAATTATCTTTTGGAAGATTGTTCCTAAGTCGGTCTAACTACATCCAGAAGGTGGAAAAACTCTTCTATGTGAGTGAGGTAAAATTGTTGTGCACTCCTAGGGAAAGAAATTTGAAGTTAATCAAATAGAAGGAACCATGTACAAAAACTAAGGTATAGTACATGGAAACTTTTCCCTAGGAATTGGATGTATTCCATGGTTTATACATGAATAGACACTCCCTAAGAAATGGGAGTAGTTTGAAATTTCATAGTTAATCCCTAAAGAGAACATTGAGAATATATGAATTGGATCCTTATATATTTCAAGGGTTATGTAGTTTGACTCTTATTTTTAGAACTTATGACCCATTGAAATGTTTTTTAGACTCCTACTTTAGAGGGGATTCAAATATATGGAAGAGAACCATAGTCTATGTGTTCACTTTTATAGGAATGGTCACAAGTTTGATGTCAAATCTTCAATAGGTAGTCACACTTTTCACAATAGAAGTGGGGGTAAATTAATTTAATGCAAGTTGGGAAGGATTTTCTCCAGATGAAGGGGTTTTTATATGATCTTGTAAGAATTTAGCAAGTTCGAATGCTATTTTTTCATTCACATAGTGTAATCCACTTTTCCAACAACCCAATAATTCACTCTAGGAAAAATCATATTCAAATGTTATATCACTTCATTAGGAATATATTGGAGGAAAAAGTTATATATTTATGGAAGATGCATAGATCTTGGAATACAATGGATGTACTGATAATGCTTTTTTTGGGAAGTATTTAGGTGGTTCATCAACTTAGTTTGGATGGGATAACCAAAATCATGTTGTGGGAACCATGTAGATTCAAAGTAATTTTGAGGAATTGAAGGTGGTATGTGGATACTAATGGATGACTTTGTGGTGAAGCCTAAAAATTATTCTCATTTTGTAGATTGTTAATATTGTATTTTAAAACCTTTTTGTCAGAGAAAGTAGATCTTTTAGAAGGATTGATTATGGAATTTTAACAACAGAATACAGGATGGAGAAGTTAGATAAAAAATGAAAAGTCCATATATCTGGATTATAGAATAATGAAAGATATAAAGCTCGAATATTTCAATTAGAAGCTAACATTAATCATTATAAAGTTGAATTAACTAAATTCTAATACTTTCATGAAAGGAACTCTTGGATACATAAGTGTGAACCCATAAAGTTTCTAAAATTATTCACTCTATTCTGGAAGACAATGGTGAGGTGGTAGGAGCCTTTGACCAAGTCAAGGGATTCCCTCACATATCAGAGTAACATAGACACAATCACGTGAGGAAAGAAAGTAGGTGGAAACCAGTTTCACCAAATCCTCCAATGGCCTGAAGGCCTTTATTTTTTTATTGATTTTGATAATCCACCTTTCAAGGGGTGAGGTAGAACCCTTACAAGGCCCGTAGGCATAAGTATTACATGGCCTATAGGACTTATAATAATTAATTGCATGTAGGATTCAAACATTACATACATCCCATACTAACTACTTGGAACTGCTCCTCCCCAACATCTTCATCGTGAAATCATCTCTCTACTATCGCATGGTTGTTCAGCTAGGCTTTCCCATGAATGCACAGGCTTGTCTCGATGGCATTTGATATACCCTCTCATTCTTACAATCCATTTTAGCTTCTACTATGGTGAAAGTTCCTTGTTCCTCCTCCTTCTGAAGTTTGTTCCTTATAGGTTGTCTAGTTTTCATCTGCATTTAAGGTGGCCCGAAGGCCTTGAGGTGGCCCAAAGTCTTTACTGACCCAAAGTCCTGGGTGGCCCAAAGGCCTTAAAGGACTCGAGGACCAAATTGGTGGCCCGAAGGCCCAAACGGGGGAATATTCCTGGCTGCCACAGTGCCAAACAGTGCCCGCTACAGTTCACACTACAGTACCTTCTCCAGTGCCTGCTACAGTGTGGTAACTTTGGTGTGGTTTTATTATACTTTCTGGTTCATTTATGAAAGTGAGTTTATTTCAATACTTTTTTTACATATTATAAGTTCTAGAGGTGTAACTTCTAGTATAGTATAAAAAGTTAAATCTAGATTAATAAAATACAGAATTATTAGAATTAATTGATGGAAGGTACACAATATTCTTTTATTATGTATATACATGGTTTTAGTTTCATGCATGATTGATCTTGGGAATGATATTTTTAATTACTTCTGATGCCATGAACAATTTTTTTCCGACACCTAGAATCCCACCACCTACACAACCAATGTCTATATCAACCTAACTATGAAACATATTCATATAATATATATTACAAGAACACTTATAGATTAATGTACCATGGGGTGTTTGGTAGTCCTTTTGTTATCAAAGTGAAAGGAGAAAAAATTGGAAAATTTTATCAAAGAGGGTATGATGTAATTTTCCTTTATTTTACTCTTAATATAATAGGATAACACTATTATAGAAAATAAGCATATAATATTGTTGATTATAATAATTTATAGGTGTTGGAACACTCATCAAAGGATTTTTTAAAGAAAATATCATGTTTTTTAAGTGATAAATATGGAGTATAATTTTTTGGATAATACATCAAACATGCTATAAATAGTGAATATTTAAGTGATGTTCAAGATAAAGATGAATATTCGAACTTATTAAGTGATTATAAACAGAAAAATTTATTTTATCCAAGGTTGAAAAAATATGTGGAAGTTTTAAAAATAATTGTCCATCATGAAAAAGTGGTTTAAACAAGTATAATTTTGAGGTTTCTAATGCATAATTCATTTTTTTTCTTAGGTATAACCAAGATAAGTGGGTGAAACATTGAAATATAAATAATTGTTGGATTCTATGAATGAAAAATTAGACTATATTGAAAATAAAAATACTTGGGAGTTGGTATCTAACCTAATAAATAAAAGTTTCATTGGAGTAAAGTGGGTGTTTCATAACAAGTTGAATGAAAATGTTATGTTATGATGAATAAACCAAGACTTGTTTTTAAAGGTTATTAGGTTGAAGATATTTAATTTGATGATACATTTTCCCCAATTTTAAGGCTTGAGACCATAATAATTTTGTTGTTATTATTTCTCAAAGACAATAAAATATTTTTCAAATGGATGTCAAGTCAGTCTTTCTAAATGGATATCATGAAGGAGAAATTTATATAAAGTGAACTAAATTTTTTATCTGTGAGAAGATTAAGTAAGAGTTAGTATATTTAAAAGTTATTGTATGCATTGAAACAAGCTTGACTCATGTTTGAAGATGTTAGATTTCAAGAAAGTAAGAGTGGATAGAAACCTATACATCAAGGAGAGTAAAGTGGTATCACTTATTGTTATTATTTATGTCTCAGTGGTGATGAATTGGTGAAGGATAGTGTTATAACCATGTTGTTATTTGGGAGGTTCAGGTTTTGAATCTTGAGAGTTCACTTTTAAGGTGAACCTCACCCCTGGGATCTACTCACCTTGTAGGGTCACCTGGTTTCTGACTCAGTGGAAAAAACAAGGCACAACCCAAATATGTTGATGGATTAATGTGTCAAACCATCATTTCTTAGGTCTTCATCCTATAGGATGCTCTTCTATCTGGGCTGGCAACGACTCCTTCCAAGCTGGGTCTCTCTCTAGAGTGATCCCTTCGTGGGGAGGTGGGTTTCCTGGTGTGTATGCTTTGTAAAGGAAAAACCTAGGGATTCCCTTTTTATAAAAAAACAATTATTTTTATTATTTATTTATATGTTATAATTTTATAATAATAATGAATATATTTTAAAATATTTTTCAACCCAAATGAAGAAGTTTTTTACGATATTGATGTTAGGAGAAATGAAATATTTTTTGGGGTGTTTTCCGAAGGGGGAAGTTATAAATTCATTGTGTGAACTATTCTAACTTGTTTTTTCAGAATGTGTGCAATAATATATGTTTTTAATATGTACATGAACAATTTTTTAAATAAAAAAAATAAGATATGAGAAGTGGGAGAAGTTATTTGTAGGTGACTATAAGTCACTTTAATAGAAATCTTTGACATTATTATTCATGGTTCATGTTTCCTACACCAAGTTCAACCATATAGTCATAGAATGATTAAAGGATGATTCATCGCTATATTGGAGGTTTATTTATGTTTTACAGTATAAAATAAAATCCAAATAGGATACTTTTATTACCAAAAATATTATTTAGGATTAAGGATACCCAAAGAGATGGTTGTTTTCATGGGTAGAGATTACTGATGGAGAAAGAAAAGTATAGGTGATGATTATGGCTGGTGTTTTATTTATTTTTTTATATATCAAAACAATTCTAAACACATGAATCACATTCAAACCCATGTGAATTTAGTTGAATCAAATTTTTTGAAGTTCATTTGGATGTCTAAATGTGTTTGAAAGGGGTTTGAAGACAAAGAGAAATTTTTATAAATTTTGAAGTCTCTATATATGAGTAACCTAGTTTTTCAATAGCTATATATGATTAAACAAAAAAATATAAAGAATATATAAAAGTATATCAAATTTCATTCCGCCTATGTATGAATAAATATGAAAATTATAAATTCGTATATGATTTATTTGGGGCTCATGTATGAATAACTCAGTGGTCTCGGATCTTTTGTAAATGTAAGTAAGAACTTTTGAAGTCTTTAAAGGATTATAATTTGGTGTTGGAGAGCATGTCACAATATAGGTAATGACATTATTCCATGATGATACTATGTATGATTAAAATTTTGGTGAAATAAAAATAAATCACAATGCAATGAAAAGGTTCACACCTATATTTGGTTCCAAATTTGAAAATGTTTCAATTTGTTCTCCACAACATAAAGATAGAACTACAATAAGTTATCCATGATTTTTAATGTTTGTATTGTTTTGAGGAAGAAAAGTTTTTATGTTTTGGTCGAGTTGATTGCACCATTGGGTTGAAAATAACATCACAATACATATGTCCATAAAGATTTAGTGATCTTGTGGATTTTAAGATCTATGAAATCACACCACAATCAAAAAAGGTTATGATGAAATGCTACTAGAGGATAAAATCAGTTGTATAAAAACACATTTCTTGTATTGTGAATAAGTTTTATATTCCAAAAAATAGTGAAAAAACTAATTTTAATTTGTTTTGATGATACAGCTCAATGGATAACCCAAATTCTACTCCAAATCAAATTATAAATCCCCGCAAGCATGTCAAGGGTGGATAAAATTTCTATATTTATATAATGATATAAATTGATATGGGGGAAGTTGAAAATGGATTTTTTTCCATGGAATTTGGATTTGAAATTCAAATTTTCATTGAAAATTAATGGTTAGATATTGTGTGTGTAGATAGAGAATTGGATAATGTCACATTAATTTAGAAAGTGTAATAGAAAAAAGAGGAAGAAAAATATGCCTAAGAAATTTATAGAATTTTCATTAATTATATTATTGAAGTTAGAATATTTTTAATTTGAATTTTTAAGACTCTCTTGATGATGAAGTAGATTTCTACGGTATGTAAAGTAAAGTTTTGAGAATATTATTATTGATTAAAGTTTGGATATTACTCATTCATTTAGATTATTTGGTGGAGAAGTGAAAGAGATGTTGGATGGTTGAAGAGTGTCTTAGTTTTATGGTTTATAACAATATTAGTATGTAAAGAAGAAAAATGAGTTGATACTCTACAATAATAAGTTAATTATCATGGTAGAGTTTTAAGAATCTTATTGTTATATCATAGAAAACCATTTTTTTAATTATGTGAGAGTATATTAAATAAGTTGGGAAATATTTTTATATAACATGACTTCAAGTATAATCCCTTATTTTTTGTATCCATGATGGTTATTGTAGTGGATCATGTGATCATGGGTTTTTTGGATCATGCTAAGGACATAGACATTTGTTTTAATAATTTAATTCCAAGAATAATTACAAAGATGTTGTCATATCCTGACCTAACAGGGTCCCACACAGGCTAGTGGCATGCTAGAAGAAAGACCCCAAGTCCACCTCTAATAGTCCATGGTATGTGACTAGCACCGAGTAGTTATAATACACATATGGGAGGACTTAGCCTAATGAACATGAACACACACATGAACACATCTATCCATACATATCATAGTAACATGTAAAATAAAAAAAATAGAATAATAAATGCATGAAAAACCTCCTAAATCCCACAAAGAGTATGAAAATACTTAGTCAGGGTAAAGAGGAAAAAATATAGGCTCAATAACCAACAAGAAGGTCCAACATGATAAGATGAGGAAAATAGTTATAGAAAAAATAGTCAGTCAATCCAAAATACCGCTATCACAACCACTAAACACAACTAGACACCACCCACATCAATTCCTCCTAGATCTCTATCATATAGCCTATCATCAGCATAATACACAACATGTGTGGGTAGATCCCTTGAAGGGGTGAGTATATACATACCCAGTAGGACACCCTGAAATCACCAATAAGTAAAGCATCAAAGATAAATTCAGCTCAAACCCATAACCAAGAATATAAATAAAGGTAGAACACCTATATATTATAATCATAATATACACATCCCAAATTATAGTCTCAAACTTATAGCCATATGAACAACTTAGCATCTACAGCTTCTAATCCAGAAGTCACTAGATACTATACAGTCATTCTCTTAGATAATGTTAGAGGATATCTACCCTATGACTATTAATGAAATAAAAACACTAGTAGAGGACTCCTGTCCCACGTGATTTCTATGGATTAGTGAAATTATACTATGATGGAGGATCCCTATACTTCTTACACTCTATAGACAAATGAAATTCTACTCGGGTGGTGGATCCCTATCCCATCGGAGCTCTATGGATGGGAAAAAATCTACTCCATAGATAAAGGATCCATGCCCCATAAATGTGGGTGAAATTCCTGACTCTTATTGATTTTTCATGCTAATATAGGTGAATATCAAATCACTAAGAGGATCCCAGTCTAAATGGTTTAGAAAGAAACTCTTCCTATGAATTTTGAGGGGTGGAAACTTATCTATCCAGATTTTCTCAATAAAAAGGGAATCACATGATGTATTATATGGGTACACAGTCTTTTATCCCAATTTGATCTTCTAATCATGTTCTATCATTCCATGTATTGTGTATCAGCCTCACTATATAGTGTGTATAACGTTCGCATGGTGTGTCATGCCCACCGGGGTACTCGATGTGTACCCAATTTTCCTAATTCATATCCCTCTCATGGTATATGGTGTGTGGACTAGAACACACGGTATGTGAAGCCACACGTGTCCCTAGGAATTTACTCTTTGGTACATGATAATGTGTTTGGGAATGGGTCACATGGAGTGTGACTTGGTCACATCATAGTGTGATATTTAACTTCTCTAGTAACCCCAACTGTCACATCAATGATACACACAGAGTGTTTTCTTCTAAGAAACATGTCGTGTAGTCGTGAATTTCTCAGAAAGATAGCTTTCTGACTATTCCTCCCGGAACATGTGTATTGTTTAAGAATAACTACTTTCAGATGGTTTTAATTATATTTGTTTATGGAACCAGAAACATCCAATAGTTCTGATCCAAAGGGACCTACTTTCCAAAGGCAAGTGTTTATTAGGTTTGGACCTATGATTCTTAAGAACACACATTGGTCAAGAGGATGGGAGGTTTGGATCATCACGCCCTTTTAAGGAGAATTATTTCCTACTCTGGGACTCTCTTATATATTTAAAATATGTTCATGAATCCTTATTAATTTACTAAGTATAATGTAGGTTTTCCTTGAAATTTGCAATCAATTATTAGCATATATAGAATTTTGAATCATCTGTATGTATTAAAGGTTCTTAATTAATAGAGATATCCATATGTATTCGAGGTTATACATCAATGGTATCCTCTTATATACTACTTATAGATACTTTAGTCATTTTTATGATGATGATGGTTTTTAAGCCGCTCAGTGGGGCACTCTAGAATTTATTGTCATCCAAGTAGAAAAAAGTTTTTTTGATGTTGGGATTGTACCCATAAATGGGCTACCAACGTATCCTTGTGAAAGTAATTAGAACTCTCGTAGTTAATTTCTACTTAATGGGATACATCATACCTTCTAAGGTCATATGATAAGGACCTAACCATATAGTTTAATGTTATATTGTATGGTCATCTAAGCGGAAGGTGCTTAGTCAAAGCTTGGTGTGAGACTTATGCCTAAGAAGCACAAGGAACCTGAAAAGGATATGAGTTTCCAAATTGGATTAGACCCTATTGTAAATATGTACCAAGAAGAACAAGTTTTATTTGGATTGTTGGGTTTGAACCTTAGGAAGGCTTCCTACGCATCCCACTCGGATGGGAATCAAAGCCCACGTAGTTCAGTAAGTCTCTCAGGGGTGTATGACCCTTTGAGAGAAATAGGTTGGGACTTACTAATAATTAGTATTTCCCTATTAACAAGGTCTATGAGATATTTTTAACTCATGGAGATTTAGGGGGGCTTAATTTGGGGCTTACTGATCGCATAGCGATTCACTATTCAATTCCACCCTTACACCGCTGTTTAAAACTAGTTTTTTAATGAATATTCCAAATATAATAATAAATTTCACTTCATGTTTGAGTTAATGAATTAATTTTTATCACTATTTAATAGGAAAATTGTACTTGTTTCAGTGATTACATTGTAGGAATAGGTGATTTGGATAGCCCGTGATGGAATTCAAGAAAAATGGGTCAAACTACGCGAGATCCCAAGCATGCATGTGGACAAAAATATGAAATGTGGATAATTATTGCATCCAATTGAACTAAAAATTGAAGTACATGTGTGAAACCGTGTGGGATACATTTATCAAGAAGACTATGGAGCCCAATTTGTTCATTTGGAGGCCCAAAATAGGTCCACATTGTGAAGAAATTCTAGGCGGGCCAGATTGGACGACCCTTCTGTATTTGGACCATAACTCTGGCCTCAGAACTTTAATTGGGCTGATTCCACCTTCATTAAACATCCAACTCGAGAGTCCACCTCTAAACCAAATTTTAAGTCATTTTCACACATTTGGGTTAGTCAAAAAGTCTAATGAAGAAGGAGAAAGAACTATTCCATGAATAGTCATCTAGTCCCTTAGGTACTTGACTTCTTTTGTGGAAAGTGTGATGTATTTGTCTATAAAATCACCCCTAAACCTTATTATATCATGTGGAACAACCATGGGTAAGGTTGAGTAGAATTTAAAAGCTCTCTTCACCCATTTTAGTTCTCTTCTCACTCATGTACTTATAAACCTCTTAGTGATCAATTTGGGGGTGTCCTTTGTTGTAATCATGAGCTCCACGCTTATAATATTCAAAAGGTAATTGAATTTTCAGTTTTGTTGTCAATTGTTATTAATTTCTACATTCTTAATTTTTATTTATTCTAGTATGATCAAATACAAATCAAAGGATCAATAATCCTTATTCTTACATGCATAACCCAGATCTTGTGATGATTTGGGTGTGGTTGTCTCTTTTCTCACCCCTTCCCTTTCATGAGTGTGCGAATGGATTATGTCAGTTGATAAATTCCAGGAACTTGAACCCATGAATATGAATTTTCTTTTCTTGTGTAATATTTTATCATTGACACAAATCTGGTCATCTCATTACGTTGTTGATGTGATTTCTTCATTGAGTTCCGTTTTTACATCGATTCAAGTTTGTTGATTTTGAGCAGTCACCAATAATCAATATCATTTGTCGATCAAATCCTAGGTGGTAACCTAGTAAGAACTCACATACCATACTAGTTTCAGTGTGTATAAATCAATAAATCAAAGATCCTTCTCATTCCCTTGAGAGTGATGATGGATTGAGCATCAAGGGACACTTACCCGGGTTGATCACGATTTCTCCATCTTGTTTCTCTCACTTAGTATGTAATGACCCGGATTTTTTCTGTGTAATTTTTTTTATTATATGGAAATATTAAAAGTTCATGAAAATTGACGGTGCATGATTCTGAGGCCCAGTGTTCCCGAAATGAATTTCTGGACATTTTTTCGGGTACGTTCAGTGAACGCGTGGGAGGTGTATTGTAACTTTTGAAACGGTGCTCAGAATTAAAAACTGAATACATCGTTGAACTCGCAGAGGCAATATTTGCTTAAGGAGACTTTGACCTTGACTGCAGCAGGTCGAGGGTGGAAGTTATTTTTTTCAGTTTCTCGTGGGAGAAGAAAAATAAAATAAACAAACATTTTTTTTAAACATCCTTTTTGAATTGTGGAGGTGGGGACCACATGAGGGTGGTCGGGCATTTAAGGCTGGGAATTAAATGCCCGATTACACAAATTATGTAACCACAACTCTCTTTAATTAATAGGGTTCATTAAATCTAAATTAATGAAACAACTTATTAATTAAGAGTTATTTTATTAACTCTTCTTGAGAGAACTGAGAGTTGTTTCTCCATTGGCGAAAGGGATAGGAGGCCTTTGAAGGAAGATCCTCCAACAAAGAAGATCATCTAACGAAGAACCACCCCTAACGAAGAACGATGACGATGCTCGAGCCCGGATTGGAAGCGTCTTGCAGGGAGCAATGAACGTCGATCTCACCATCATTGTATTCCTCCTCACAACACCTCCAACAGATGATCGTGGTAGGGGTGTATTTTTTTATGATTGTTATTCATAGCTTCACGTTGATTCTATCCTCTTGAATTATATGTTATCGGTCTAAGGTGGAGGGTGTGGGCCAAACAAACATGGCATGATCCCTCCTCATCTTTTATGTTGATGTGTTCTTCGCGGGCCATGATGACGGTGATGGCAAAACCGCATAGCTGAAGGAGACCGCGACCCGTCGGCCATGGAGGAGAAAGGTGTCGGCCGACACCCAGCCCTCTGCGTGAAACCGGGGCGGCGCATCCGCACCTCCGGTAGCAAAGGAGGTCATGGCCCGTCGGCCGTGGTGGTGGGAGGACAATAGCCCGCAACCGGCCGGCCGCGTGGAGGTTGGGTAGCCCACATCTGCACCGCTGGTTGAGCAAGAGGGCACGACCTGTCGGCCGCAGAAGAGTAGGGTGGCGGCCAGAACACCGGCCGGTCACATGGAAAAGTGGTGGGGCGCGTCCGCGCTGTTAGAGCAGGAGACCGCGGCCGCTGGGCCGCAGCGGGGGTCAGAGGGCGGGCGGCATCCGGCCGGCTGCGGAAGGCCAGCGGCGTCGTCGCGCCACTGGGAAGTGGACCGGCCAGGAATCTGGTCGGCCATGTCACACCGAGCGAGACCCCTCCAACGGGTCTCACATGACAACAGGGCGAACCAAATGGTCCAGCAGAAAGTTCGGGTGACCTGGGGGGAGCGCCTCCCCTCCTGATTGTCAGCTAGGGTGGACCCCGCCACGGCAGACCACCCAGCCGAGCAGGCCGCACCGCAGCGGGCCACGCCCAGTGCGGGCTGGACCGCCCCCTTCGCGGGTCAGGCCAGACTCGAACTGGGTCAGGTCGGTCCATGCCAGGTCGGGTTAGCCTAGGTTGGGTCGGGTCAGGTCAGTCTGACCGGGTAGGACCGGACCCGGGGCCATCTAGACCCAGATACGCCTTTTTAGACATATCTTGAGAACAGGGCATCCGTTTGACAAACCATATACGTCACCGGGATCCTTGGTTCGAGACGGTCCTCTTGGTATAATTTACTTGAGTTTTAGATAAAGTTGGAGTACAGCCGGGTTGGATCGGAACCGAATCCAACTGGGCCCTCGAAACAAAAACGCTAATAACTTACTGACCAGGCATCCGATTGACGTGTCATCTATCGCGTTGGGTCCCTTATGATTTGACGGACCTATAGAATTATTATTCACGGGACTTTTTGGAAGTTGAAGTATCGAATGATGGATTGAGGATCAGGACCTCCCGGAATCAAGCGTGCTTAGTAAGGGAACCCTATGGCTGGCCGTACTTGAAGAATATTCAGATCCTGTGTTCAGATCCTATGTGGGTCATCTCCAGATCTTGTGTGGGTCATCTTCAGATCCTGTGTGGGTCAGTGCTCAGTGACCCTGTGTGGGTCAGTGCATACTGATCCTGTGTGGGTCATCTCCAGATCCTGTGTGGGTCATCTCCAGATCATGTGTGGGTCATCTTCAGATCCTGTGTGGTTCAACGCTCAGTGATCCTATGTGGGTCAGCGCATACTGATCCTATGTGGGTCAGTGCTCATTGATCCTGTGTGGGTCAGCACATACCGATCATGTGTGGGTCATCTTTGATCATGTGTGGGTTAATAGCAAAGCTTCTCAATGAAGTAATATGATCTAGCAATACAACTGATCATTTATACTTCCATACTTAAGTTATACCTGGTGTGAGAGGAGTTATTACCTTTGTGGTAGTTACCTTCATGGTGTTACCTTCATGGTATTCTTTCCTTCATGAAACAGTTGTGCTTTGGGATAATGAGTTGGGCCTTGTGTTTCCTCATAAATGAGATGGGTATACCTGATAACTTAGGTATATGTATGGGCATATACCTAAATAGGGTTTACTATTGTTTTTATGATTTGTGGATTATCCTTTGTGGATTTTGAGAGACCTTTGGGGTCTCGAGTTCCCTACTGAGTATCGTTATACTCACCCATGCACGGGATATGCCCGCACCTTGTCATGTATTGTGCATACGATGAATAACATTAATAGAGGACGAGGGTACCAGGACTGGAGGCTACTCGGAGGTGGACCATAGACAAGGCGTACCACAGAGACGACCGTTCGAGTGTTGTACCTACCTTTCAGGTAGGATCCTTGGCGGGTGTTCAGAGGAGTTGTTTTCAGTTTTACTTGTACTTTCCAATTTTACTTGTACTTTCTAGTTGGGCTTGTATTCTCCCCCCCCCCCTTTTACTTACTGTACACACTCTTTTTACTATACATTTTACCATTTTCTCATATCTTGTTGTGTGATTTTTTGTGCGAGTTTACAGGTTATAAAGGCAATGCCTTCCCATTTTTAGGGATAAGCCCTTCTGGTGCTAGTCACCTACCCCTGGCCTATGAAAGGTGGGCTTGGGGTAGTCACAGAACAGTCCCCAGGGGAAGGGTCATGACATAATAGTATAGTTTCAATTTATATTTTTAAATCAAAAGGACCCAAGTTTTATTAAACCCCATTACACTTTTATTCTCAAAATCATAACCTTCTTTTTAAATTAATTATCTAAGGCTTCATCGAGAGATGACCTAGAGTTTCTACTATACTGTAGAAATTCTAGTTAAAAATAAACATTTAATTTGACGCGCTCGACAACATGATAACTTACTCATAAAGAGGATTCCTAGATTAAGGGAATTTGGGTTGGATTCCTAAAGAATATATCCAATGAGTTCGGTCCCTAGGTGAAGGCTTCCTACGTATCCCAAGGTGGAAATCAGAGTTCTCATAGTTCAAGAAATGGGGTGGATGGTGTGTATGTTGTGATCATCAAAAATATATAAGCCCACATTAATCGTACTCATTGTGAGAAAGAATAAGATGTGATATATTCAACAAACCGCACACTTTCTCTTCTGCTGATGGAAGAGGTTGGGCCTATAGTGAAAGAAGCTCAGGTGATGGTGGGCGAGGGCACAGAGCAATGAACCCTTCAATTTGAAATGAAAGTGAAGGTCATTGGGTCCAGACCGAAAGAGTGGGGGCTTACCTCAAGAGGGAGGCCCTTGGTGGATCCCAGGAGACGAGGGAGGCTTTTCTTTTGGACTCTCACTCTCCCTATTACAAACCAGAGGCTCCAGATCTTAGAGACGAAAAGGGGAGGATAGAGTCTCATCCCTAGAATCCAAGACTGGAGACTGGGAACTTCCCAACACTATCTCTAGGGTAAGGATCTATGTTAATGTAGATATACAAACCAAAAAACATCCCAAGTATCCTAACTCATTAAGAAGACGAATGTGGAAAACCTCTTACTGTAGATATACGAACCCAAATGGGAGACACATTGATTTGACTTTCCCAAAGGTTTGATAAGTCTGGAGGTTTTGGTGGAGGCTTTAACTTAGTCCCTTTCAGATAAAAAAACCAAGGGAGGATATTCCCTATAATGAGTGGATTTGAATAGGGTTTATAAGGTGATATGTGTAGGTCCTAGGCGCAGCTATGCAGCATAGCTCTACCATGTAGGTATGTCACGCAGGTCCTAGAGATGACTATAAAATGATTAACATAAGAGAAATAAGCCTATAAAAGCTTAAAATATGACTACTAAAAAGACAAATCTTGGATTATATTTAAATCTAAACATCACGAGTCTCCTTTGGTGTCTTCGGAAGAGCCCTATGTAGGTACTTAAGGAATAGGCCTTACGTAGGCAGCTTCTTCTTTATGGAAGAAGGGTCCTTAATCAGATGTTTTGTGTTTCTAAATCTAAAAGAATTTCAAACTTTCTTATCCCATCTAATTCTCTCTTCTCTTGCGTTTTAGAGAGCTACCTGAGAAAATTTGGGGGATCTGATCAAAATAGCTACATAATAGTACCTTTAAGAGTTTTTTCAACATTTTTTAGTGCTCAAATGGAGAGACCAAGGGTCCTATTTATAGGAAAGGAAGGGGATGGTTGAAAGGATTTTGTTGGCGTAGTTCGGCCACATATTTACTCAGTGTATCTCCTCTGCATAGGGGTAGAAAAATTATAGTGTTGTGTAGTTCTTCTGCGTAGATCTACAGCGTATTTTTCCATGTAGGGGATGTGCATTGGGCTATATGAGCAGAACATGTGTTGGTTTTCTGGATGTTTAGGTATGCTACGTAGGTCCCTAGCATAGGTGTCTCATATAGTTCCCTTTCACTTTATGTCTTTTACTTTAGATTATTCTTTATACTTTGAAATATCCAAAGTACTTCTTAAAAAATCTTTTTCCCTTCCCAAGGAGTGTCAACAGTGATGCATCTTCTAATTTCAACACCACCTTCATTTATTCTATCATGAATAATGTATATAAATTATAAAAACTAAGTTAAAAAAATCATTGGTCATCCATACATCAAATTATGGGAATTATTCTCTGGATAATTGAATGTTTTATACCTTCATACAAGAACGATCATCCTGCATGTTTATCTCCCAAAAACACCATCAACAAATCCTTCTCTAGATTTATATCTTTATATTCGTATCTCCATCACACTGTAATCTATCATAAAAACCCTCAAAAATATTCTATGGAAACCAGGATACATCGTTCAATCAAATGGGTTCCCATAAAACAGTCAAACCACCAGCTAATCAAATTCCAATGATGAACGCATGTAGAACAGAGGGAGAAAACCGTAAAAACACCTAAGTGTGATCAAGCGTTGTTTGTGTTCCTTTTTCCCACCATTTATTGACGGAATTAAAAGAGGCAGAATCAAAATGATTATTCCATAAATAAAATTTATTAAATATATAAAACCAAACAAAATATCAAATTAATGGCTTGATAATCATCGATTCTGGATTGGTTTGTTTAGGACTAATCTGTAATCGTATTGATTAAAATAATTTTAATAAAATCATAAATAAAATTCCCTACCTTGATGGGGATCAATTGTTGATAGAGAAAATTTTTTCTACCGATTTTATCAAATAATTTGATGCATTCATCATTCACTCTATGAAGATCCACAATTGATCGGAAAAAAAGAGAAACTTTCATTTTCCTCATTGGTGATTCCTCAATCCCAAGTCCTCAGTCGGCTCCAACATCATCAAAGCTCTCCTTCTCTCCCTCAAAATATCTAGGTTAGGCTTCACAACCTTGGCATTTTTTATCATGGGAAATAAATAGGCATCCACTAGGTTAATGATAAATTAAATAAATTAAATTAATATTTAAATTTAAATTTATTTATTTCATTTTTTTCTATGGTTGTGTGTCATATTGAAGCCTGATACTAATGAATCTTATGTTCTTCCTAGGGTAAATCCCACATACCATACTCAAAGATGGTCTCAGTTTCAATATCAGAGACCCCAATCATAATATAAATCTTAATGAACACAATACTAACTGAAAAAGGTATTTTTATTAAACATAAAGAGTACAACGTACAGAAACATGGAAATGAATTATGGCAGCCTGAAAAAATTTAAACCAAGAGAATCGTTGATGATAATTTTTTACCCTCCATAGGTATGGAATCTGAGCTGTATAGAAATTTCTAGGGGGGTGAAAAGGAGCTCTGGAATTAAATAAACCAACTACTCTATTCCCCTTAAGGAAGGTATGATAAATGAGAGTATTGCTATGAGTCATTCTTCTACATTTATGATCATGATGATTAATACTCCGAAGGGGAGAGATGACTCCTTTATTTAGTTAAAGTAAACCTAGGAATTAGTTTCAACAATCAAAAGAGATATTTTCCTCATACTGCACTCTTGGAGACCTAAAAGGATGGTGTTGGCCTCTTTTTCAAAGTCAACCATCTTGTAGGAGGTAGAGAAAGCATGAAAAATAGAGCCCCTATAGTCACTAACTACCCCCCCCCCCCAATCATCACCATATTGTATGAGCCTTAAATATTCATCTTCAAACCCAAGAAGGGAGGGCACCAGTTGATCCAGTATCCAAGGGAGTGATCATGCTCAGTAAAAGGAGATCTTCCAGAGGGAATGATAACTTTGAATGAGGAGGAATTTTCCCATTGAGGTGGTGTATTAACCAACTCTAGAAGAAGGATCCTTGACTCTGAAAATGATGGCTAATGATGAGATCTTGGTCCCTTCGAACCTTCCCTTATTTCAGGCTTTCTAGATGATCCAGAAGCCCACAACCAGAATGAGCGATCGAGCTTTATGATTCTTGAATTTCCACTCAAACCGTAAAACCATTTCTCCCAGAAGTCATGTCTAGTAAAATTCAGTGCTTGAAATCCAGTGAATATACCAAAGTGGATCCAAACTTTAATAGCCAGCTGGATTTTGAAGAAGAGGTGGCTCCCTGACTCCATGCCAGGAACTGTACAGTAACATCATTTGGATGCCATCTGAATACCCATGCATTTGATGTTTTCTTCAATGGCCACTGAATTGTGCCTCACATGCCAAACGATACAGTTCATTTTCTTTGTAGTCTTTTGGACCAAAGAAAATCACCCTAGACATCCACCTCCTCTGAAGATTGAATCAAATTCGTGCAGCTTGGGCTGAGATTTTCCTGATGCAGATCCAACAAAAATGCACTAGTCCAACTCTGGAGATAACTCAATAAGGTCAAAAATGATACACTGGTCTAGGTTGAAGGTAGTCTAGATGAACTTCGAGAATAGGCTCTCTTTTTTGAAGGATACAGTAGGAATAGGGAATCCCGAAAAATCAATTTTGGTCCCTTCCTAGTTATCATGCCAGTACGTAATATCACCACAAACCTATTATCCATCTCATCTGGGACTCCATAAGTGGAATGTAGATAATAATCTCATGCCAAAGAGGGGAGTTCCTTCCATATTGGTTCTCCTTATTGAGTCCATATTTGTTACTGGCAAGATTTCCCCAAAGGGAGTGACATTCAAGGCCTCCCATGCAAGTTTGGCAGGCATAGCATGCACAGTAGCAGAGATGTCAACCACATTGATGTCACCTTCTTTTTGTAAGTTCATCTAGTCTCAACCATGCCACCCAATGATGTTTTCCCATGCCTTTAGCATCCCAAAGGAATGTGTACATGATGTTTTCAAGGCAATATATAATAGCTTTAGGTGCCTTAATTGAAGAGAACATGCATGGGAATTGAGGAGAGAACGTGATTGATGAGAGTGATGCGGCCACCGAAAGAAAGATGGGGACTCTTCCAATTAGTAATGAATTTGAAAATATTTTGGAAGACTTTATGAAAGTGATGAATGTGGGGATGTAATGAGAAGATGGGAACACCCAAGTATTTCATTGGAAAGTTTGACTTGAGAATACCCAAGGAGGACTCCATAGAGGCTATCCTACTGCCCGCACACCTGGAGGAGATGAATAATCTTATTTTTCCATTATTAATTTGTTTCCCACTCCATTTTCAGTACTCCTCAAGAATATTGTTGATTCCATATAAGGAATTATTTCTTCCATTGATGAAAAGGATAGTGTCATCCGCAAACATCAAATGAGATACTCTATGAGAACGAAGTCTACAAAGAAACTCTGGTAAATGATCTTCTTGGATACTTATATGGATGAGGTTTTTGAGAGTGTTCTACATGAGAATAAACAAACTTGGGGATAGGGGATCACCCTACCTTAAGCCTTGAACAGATTTGAAGAAACCACAGCTCTTTCCAAGAAACACCACTGACAGCCAAGGAGAACTGAATCATCTGAAGAGGATGTAAATCATTTTGTTGGAGAGACCCATGAAAGAGAGAGCCATGATGATAAAAGACCATTCAACATGGTCATAATCTTTATCAATATTAATTTTGATAATAACATTCAATCCTTGTACTTTTTTATTGATGTTATAGATCATTTCTTGAGCCACTCCAACTTATCCTTGAATGGACCTTCCTTTGAAAAAACCATGTTTCTCAGCTGAAACCCACTTGGAGAGGAGGGAGTAAATACGTCTGTTGATAAGACACGCTAGGACCTTTTATGGAATGTTTCATAAATTGATAGTACAGTAATGATAGATTGAGCAAGGGTCTTTGATCTTGGGGGAGAGAACCAAAGAAGTAGCCCTTTCCACTCTAGGAATAGTGACTCCATAAAAAACATCATGCATTAAACTAACCAAAAAACTTTTGATAATATCTCAAAAGGTGGAAAATAAGATACCAGGAAAACCATTTGGACCCGAAGTGCTAGAGGGATCCAGAGTAAAATTTCATCATGAATTGCATGCTCCTCTAGGAAAACTTCCAGAGAAGAATTAACATAATTTGAAACCACTTGGGATATAGCACCAAGAATCTCTGCATGGATGGAAGTATAACCATTGGAAAAATGATCACTAGGACTTCTAAGGAGAGAGTGGAAAAATGTAGCAGCCATACCTCCCACTTTTTTGCGATATGAGGTGTAATAACCATCCTCTCGAAGGATTTTTTTCTAATGGTATGTCGCTTCTCCTTAATACAAGTGTAAAAGTATGATGTATTTTTATCACCTACCTTCAGCCATTTAACTCAAGATTGTTCATGAGAAGATCTTCCCAGAGCCAACAGTTGATTCTAAAGTTCATGTTTGATACTGGAGAGCTAGATAAAAAGGAATTCTTCCTAAGATTTCTCCAAAATAATTTACAAATTATCCACCTCCTTATCCAAGTCATCCAGAATGAGATTTAAAGGGGCGATTTTTAGCCCAAATTCGAATATCACATTTGAAGCGTCACAATTTATTATGGAGATATAACCAATGAACTCATGAAGCCAACTTTCTCCAAGAAGAATCCACCACCCGGTGATACTCATGATCAAAAATACAGCTTTGAAGAAAGAAAAAATGATCGTTGGAGAGTTCTCTGGATCATAGTTCAACCAGAAGAGGAGAGTGGTTAGAAATTTCTCTAACCAAATGTGACACTTTGGTATCTGAGAATATAGAGATGGCCTATAAATTATCCAGAATCCTATCAATATAGAAACTGGTATGAGAATTACTTATGTTATTATTGCAGCATGTATATCGATCACTTGAGAATCCAAGGTCAGCGAGACCCGATCACACAATAAACTTAGCGAAGTCCTAAATAGCTTTGCATGGTAAAGATCCTCTTACTTTATTTTTTGAGGGATCCAAAATACTATTGAATTAACCTCCAATATACCATGAATCTTCAATTGGATCAGAGGCCAAGGGGTCTTACCACAAGGACTCACAATCTTCTGCCTCACACTTAGCATTAACAAAAGAGATGAACAAACATTGAAACCATGTCCGCACTTTTGTGGTGACATAATGATCAGAGGTACAAATGAAATAAACTGAGGCCATAGTTATTTATGGTGCACGGTGCACAATGGTGATAGGGGCCCCTAGCGCAAAAGCACACTGCACGGCGCAAGGCACGTGGAAATATTAACTTGCAGTTCATAGAAAGAATAAAAAACGTAGTAGAAAAAAAAATAAACAAAAAAACAAATTCCTAAAATATTTAAAACAAACAATTAAATATTTTAAACCATATACCTCAAAAAAACAATAAACAAAAAAACATAGAAAAAAAAGTAAAGTGCCCCTTGACAATAAAATAGGCGGACAACATTAACTGGAAAAAAAAGTGAAAACATAAATAAAATTGAATGATAAAAATTATAATTAGGGTTCAGTTCTCACACAAGGTGTGCGTGCGTACACCTTCCCTAGATGAGGAGGGTCGGTTCATCATCGTTGGTCGGTATAAAAGTAGCTATCGAGGGAGATGACTAGGTCGCACTGCTCGACTTGGTCTGGCAGAAGCTGGGTTGCAGCTGTCGCGGAAAGAGGATAGTGTTGCGCGACGGTGGAGGTCGTCGTTTGAGTTTTTTTTCGGTATTTTTTAATCGCAAACAAGTTGTCATAGTTGTGCACGCTACGCCAATACGTACCATTGCGCACAATAGTGCACGCCACTGAGCGCCTTTTCAGATGAGCCATTGTGAACCCATTGCGTGGCGCTCGGCTTCCTGGCGCACGCCATTGCATGATGGTGTGCCATTACGCGCCATCGCACGCACCATTAATAACTATGACTGAGACATTATCATTCCAGAAAATCTAAATGTGCATGTCATGAGAGGTATCATGCATGTACTGCCTCATCTTGAGATGAGAAGCAGTGAAAGAAATCGTGGAAGATTGCTATTTCGGATCCAATACAACCACCATAGAGGACTTTCTCCTTTTAGTTTCCTAAGATAGAAAGTTTGTTTTTACCCATATGCCAAGGCCGCAGGAATTACAGATGATGAAGGTCATCATTTATGAGAGAGAAGGAGGTGTTTTGAAACCACCTTATCAATAGAGGAAGGATAAGGTATCAATTTGGCTAAGGAAAGAAGTTGGTTTCTGGTTCGCACACTGCTGGTATGAGAAGAGTGGGATGGGGAAGCAGGAGATGGAGAAGAAAACTCCTTAGAGGGATCCAGAAGTTTAGATACTTATAGAATTCTAGATGAAGGGGAATTCTGGGGGAGAGGGAGTTTGACAAGCTAGGATAAGAAGAAGGTAATGCTTCACCTTTTCTAGAAAGAAAGCAGGAAGATATGAGGAGAAGCAGCCTACATATGAGAAAAGAGCTTGTGACTTAAGCAGGATCACTAAGGAGAAACCCTGAGGGAAGAGTATAGGAAAAAGGAAAGGGTACTAGAGGAACTTGAGGCATAGGAAGAACCAGGGGTTAGAAGAAGGATGGTCGGGGGGAGCATGAGGGATACACCTGGAGGTGACACTAGAGTCAGGGGGAGGGCCAAGAAGAGAGGCAGAGAGGTCAAAAGGGGAGGAGGACACACCTCAAGACTTCTGTGTAGGAAAAATGGGAGCACAAGGTGTAGGAACACCCTTTGGGAGATAGTTGCGATAAGAGAAACATCTGCAGTACTGAAGAGAGTGACCTTGCATTCTGCACTTCGAGCATAACCAATAAAGGGAGGAAGGAATGATCCTTTTCCACCAGCTGAACAACCCTCCCATGTTGAGATGGATGTGGGTGGGCATAGGGGAGGATAAATCAACCTCCACACATATTTTAGCAACTTATTATTCCAGAAAATGGTATGTGTTTTCATCTGAAAATAAGGAGCCCAAAGAATCTCCAATAGCCTGAAGAAATTCCAAGTTCTAAAATGGAAAAGGGATCACCGAGAGATCAAACCACATAGATACAAAGAGGGATTATTGACCTTTATGGAACCCAACTGACCATCTAAAGTGGTGAAACTGACTTCTTCAACCCGAACGGTCCCACTGAGACCAAGCTTTAATGAAATTTTCCCTAGAAGCCAGAATGACGCAGAAGGATTTGCAATTAATCTCTAAAACATGGGTAGGAGATTCCAAGTTCTTTGAAGAAACACAAGATTTGAATAAAGGCAGTAGAGGAAGATCTTTCCAAAAGCACACAACTAAGGTCTATTGATGAAGCTGAGATGCCTCCTCAAAAGCAATCTCTGAAAAATAAAGAGATAAAAATCCATCCTTCATGGATTTTGAGAAACTTACCAAGGGAAACTCTAAAAATAGGGAGAATCCTGAAAACGTAGGAGGCAGCGGCTAAAGAAGAAAATATTTCATGGAGACACCCACTGATGCAAGAGGGGGATCTTTATGGGGAAACTTTTTTGAGGGACCAGGCAACGATGATGGCACCTCCTCGGGCCCTGAAACGAGACTTGCCAAGGAAGATGAGGTCAAGACGAAGAGGGTTGTTAATATTTTAAAATTCTAATTTTATCCCTATTTTCTACATGTATCACAATAGAATTTCTTTTCTTTTCTTTTAAAAAGATTCAACAAACAAGATGGAGAGAAATACAAATCATTTCTTTTCTTTTACTAAGTTATTGATCCAAACTCAATGAGAGAAATTAAAATCATTTCTTCTCTTTTCTTTTCTTTTATAAAATATCAAATAATTTATTTTCTTTTACTAAAATCTCACCAAACACAGAGTTAGAATTTGAAGTGGTGCGTGTCGTGCGTTCTCAGAGCACCCATCCATTTACTCTTTTAGGTTCCAAACCTAATAATGAGGTTTGTTGAATTCTTCCCAACTTTAGATATTTTTCACTAGAAATCACAACTCACTCAAAATAGTGAGGGTACTAAGCTCGTATCTTGTTTTCACACTCCTACGAGCTCCCCTGGATATTCTCATGCTACCACAGGATACATACTAGGGTAATCACTCACCCCAATGGGTCCTCTCCTAATGATCATCAATCACCACTAGGTAATTCACAAATGTTCATCTTTCTTAAATGATTAGCTCTACCTAGTTAATAACATGTGTTGGATCATGTATGTATATTCTCATCTATGAAACTTGGAAGACTTAATAAACTTGATCTAGTTGTGGGGATAAATATTGGTGATATATAACCCTTCAAACCCTATGAAAAATCTAGAATTGACCCATGTACCTTGAATATAGCTTGATACATCATCCAAATCTCCATAATTTTCACTGAGGTGAGACCTTCAGGAAAACATGATCACCCTCCTCAAACTCCAAGGGCCTCTATCAAATATTTGTATAAGGAATTTGATGGATCTTGTTTATCCTTATATGTTCCAAAATAATTTTCACATTATCAGTTATTTCCTACACCAACTCTAGTTTCATGAGTGATTACTCTCCCAACTCAAACCAACATAAAGGTGACCTATATGGTCTTCCATAAAGGGACTCAAATGGAAACATGTAAATCATTGAGTGGTAGTTACTATTATGCATGATCTACACTAGTGGTAAATGATCCTAATAACTTTAGCTAAAATCCAAAACACAAGCCATCAACATATCCTCCAAAACCTAAATAGTTCACTTAGTTTGTGGGTGACATTGTATCATCATCTGCAACTAAGTCCCAAAGGCCTCCTGAAAACCTTTCCAAAACTGGGACATAAATCGAGCATCATAGTCATAGAGACTCATCGAGGGTACTCTGTGTAGATATATGATCTTCTACACATACAAGTGTCCCAATATTTCTATTGAAATCCACTCCTTGATGGTGAGAAAGTGAGTTAAATTGCTGATCCAGTCAAAAGTCAACTAGATTGTTTCATGGCCTCTAGTTGAATGTAGAAGTCCAGTCACAAAATCTATGGATATGTTATTCCATTTCCATTTTGGAAACCCTAGGGGTTGCATCAAACCTAATGAAACCTTATGCTCATCCTTTACCTACTATCAGGTAAGGAATTAGCAGACAAACTTCACAACACTCTTCTTTATCACTGGACACTAAAACTACCATTGAATATTCTGGTAAATTTTTACCACACTAGGATGTACCACTAAGGAAGATGTATGGGAATCTCTTAAAATATCCTACCAAAGTGTGAATATCACCGTAGTCTTCCCTCATAAGATAATAACATCCTCCCCACCTTCAAATAATTCATCAGGAACATGACTTGTGGATATTTGATCATGAACAGCCTCATAATCACCATCTCTAAGTTGTGATTCCCTCACATGATGGAGAAGTAGATGGGTCACATATATTAATAAAAGGAACATTACTCCAAATCTTACCACTAAAGATAACTACAATGAGGCTAATTACTCTTACACCTCTCTTAGAAACTATTAATTAGACTTCCTAATGAGATCATCGGCCACCACATTCCACTTTCTAGGAGTATAGACTATCTATAAATCATAATACTACAATAACTCCATTAATTGCATCTATATCGAGTTAATATCTCTCTAGGTGAAGATGTATCTAAGACTCTTATGGTCGGAATAAAAAAAATTGTTAACCAAGAAGGTAGTGTCACCAAGTCATTAGGGAAAACACCATAGTTTCCAGTTCCAAGTCATGGTTTGTGTATTTATGCCCATGGGGCCTTGGTTGGATATACATGCAGTTTAAACTACCTTCCTTTTTATTAAAACACATCCAATACCATCTTTAAAGGAATCACATAACACTACATACTCAACCCCCTTTTATAGAAACCTCAAAATGAGAGAGCTTGTTAACCTATGCCAAAACTCCTAAAAGGGCTTATGGAACTTATCTGAATAGAAAAACGGATTCCCATTCCAGGTCCAGGTAGTAAAATTTGTTTTAATCTTGGATAAATCTAGCATGAATTTATAGTAATATCCATACAATCTATGGAATGAATACACATTGTCACATTCTTGTATTGAACTCAAGAAAGCGCCACCTTAATCTTCATTGGGTCCATGGTTACACACTCCTCTAAGACGATGTGTTCCAAAAAGTGGATCTCTCTAATAAAGAACTGATACTTCCAGAGTTTTCTATATAGTTTATTCTCTCTAAGTACATCCAAACCATTATTAGATGCTCTCCATGATCAACCTCTAAAGCTAAGTAAATGAGAATTTCTTCAACAAAACCACAACAAACTGGTCTAGGAAAGTCTGAAATATCTGATTAATGAGTCCTATATACACTTCCAGAGAATTCATCATGCCAAAGAGAATCACCAGTTACTTATAATAATAATAGAAACACTAGATTGTCATCTTTATTATATCCTCCTTGCATACCCATAGCTGGTGATAGCCTGACCTGAGGTCAATTTTTGGGAACCACCTTGCCCCATTCTGCTAATAAAAGAGGTAATAGATCCTTGGTAGTGGATATTTATTCTTAATGGTCAGATAATTTAGGCAATGATAATCCACACATAACCTTAAGATCTCATTCTCCTTATTTGTGAATAATATCAGAGCTGTCCGGAGGGACACACTAGGTCTGATAAATACTTTCCTCTAAAGATCCCATAATTGCACCCTAAGATCTTGAATCCTTACAGGGTCTATTTGATATGTTACTATAGATATCAAAGCTATCCATGAGTTAAAATAAATATATAATTTGACCTCCCCATGAGGAGGTAACTAGGTATGTCTTCAAGAAAGATTTTTTATTACTCCTCTAATATAGAGGGGAACCAAACATACACTAAGTCTGTTGCACCAAGATCTAGGCTAACAAATTGATAGGAGGTCATCTAAAATCTCCTACACATGATCTCAATCTATTCTTCTTGTAATCCCTACTCTCTAGTGAAGAAAAATCTTGACCGGTCTACCTAGGTCTACTGCAAACATTGATATAAATAATCAATTTAGGAATAGATGGAAGAGAACCAGTCTATACCAAGAATAGAATTATAAGTTATCATCATAGCAATGAAAAGGTCCTACAAGAACCTTTCTCCACCAAGAACCAAGTAACACTACCTAAAAAATATTTTGATTTTAGAATCCCCTCCAATAGGAGTCCCTATTCATAAAGGTTGGTATAGAGGCTCTGTTGGTATAACTGGTCCTCAAGAAATGGATAAATCTAAAAATGGAATGGATTGTGCATGTGTATATCAAAATATAAGATAAGGTATCCAAGAAAAAAATCATACCTCTGATCATTTCAAGATCCTCTGGGTCATATGCATAAATCTCTTATATTTGACCGCATCCCTAACCACCAACTCCCTACACCAGACAGGGAACACATAAAGGTTGTGGTGGCAATATCAGATCATAGATTCGGCCACCGTCTGATTCTCTCCCAACTTCTATACCATGATCTCCACTTTGTGGTTCCTCCTACTTTTGCTGCTTCCTCTACCTCAATGGCCCATCCACAACAAGCCTATATACTTATACTTGGTGAGTTATACAATCTTGGGTGACATGACCTTGCCTATCATAGGAATAGAATCACCCATCCTCAGGCTTGTTGGATCCTCCTTGGTACCTCTACTTATTACATCACCACTTGTGACATGATTTTTTATTCATATATATTCTTCCTACAACCAGAGGATATATATTTCCCTATAACTTAGTGAAAATATTCCTATAAAACTCACAAAACATGTTCACCCTATGTTTACCATCTTCTAATATGGCCTAATCCAATTGCTACTCATCCTGATATAAATAATCCACCTAAACTATTAGTGGAAGGTTTTTACAATACTCCATGAGTGGAATTACTTCTCGCTATCCATCCTGAGGGAACACCTCTTGAATAGTCACATGAACTAAGGCCTCATCGTTGAGATGATCTTAATCATGATCCTATAATGGGATATAGGCTGACTATATGTGTAAAGGAATCCTAATGTTTTCAAGATCAACCATGATCAAAAAATAATATTTGGGGAGATGAATCAATAAAGACATGGAAACCACAACCCATTAATATATGATGCATGTTACATTGTTTTCATTACAATCAATGTCTTGGTGTACCAAGTTTACAAGAAGGTGATCAGAATCCAAGTGAATTGATACATCAATCAGAATATCATCACTAGGGTTTATGGCATGAGATCCAAACTCAAAACAATTACAATTTTTTTCCTAAACCGCAATACCAGTACTCACACAAGTAACAACTCCAATCACAATCCCTAGGATAGAACCTTCTTTGATACCACTTGGTCACATCTTGACCTAGTGGGGTCCCAATCAGGCTAACGGCATGCCAAAAGTGACACCCCAAGCCTACATTAAATAGGTTAGGGTTGGTGGATAACACTGAGTAGGCATAACAAACATAGGGGAGGCCTTACCCTAAGTCACTAATACACACACACACACATCACTCCATAAAAATCAAAGTAATGTATAAAATAAACGACTGAAATAATAAAGGCATGAAAACACTATAGAAACTCACTATGAGTATGAAAATGAAAATTCAAGGTAAAGAGGGAAAAATATGAGCCTAATAACCAACAATAATGTCCAACTTGACAAGATGAGGAAAATAGTCTCAGCACATACTCACCAGCACATCCAAAATCCCACTATCACAACTGCTGAGCATCATTAAACACCACCCACACTAAGTCCTCCAAGATCTATATTGTATAGCATGTCATCATCATAGTACATGACATGTGTGGGAAAATACTATATAGGGTTGAGTATATACATACCCAATAGGAAATCCCAAAAAGGAAGGGAGAACACCCAAATTTGATCAATATAGGATACGCATCCCGAAGTACAGTATAAAACTCATAACTATCAAAACAAATTACATCCAAATCTTCCAATATATAAGTCACTAGATACTAAATGTTCATTACCTTAGATGATGTTGGAGTATATGTATAATACCCCGACCCCAATAGCTCAGAGATGAGGCCTTACTTAATTACATTGTTACCAAGAACAAGAATTCACATCCTAAAGGGCTAATTAGTTTATTAACTTTGGAAAACCATATATATACATGAGTTTTACATTACAACTTGAAAGGAAAAAAATATAGAAACTCCATTGGAAACACCCATAAACTCCTAGATTATCCTCACAAGTCATTAATAATATATATCTTCGCATCCTAGGAAAAAATAAATCATAAGAATGGGGTGAGTTCAGATGCTCAATAAGGGTAATAAATACAGAAAAAAATACATCATAAAAATAAATAATAAGGAAAGGTGATTAAATAAAAACACATGGAATTAAAACATAATCTTGAGCATAATATGGAAGGAATAAAAGCTTAATAAATAAATCCTTATAAATAACCACATAAGAATCAAACATAACCATGGATATTTTTCTAGTCGAATAATCATGTAGATTATAAATTACTAATATCATAATGAAGTAACTAAATGATATGCATCTGAAACATAACATTGAGGCCTCGTCCAATACAACTAAAAATAAATGGTTAAGGCCTTGGCCAAATCTATATCTGAAAATAAATTGGAAAGGTCTCGGCCAAGTCCATATCTATTTTGTCTCATAAGACCTACCGATGCATCAAGGGGGTATATAGGGTCATTCCCATCACTTAATAAGTCCAATTAATTCCTAATATTAATGGGGTGAAACATAAACAACATATACAAATGAAATGTAAATAACTTTCACCAACAAGTAAACATAATCACTAATCATTCTGAGTAATATGGTGAATGGTATTGAGATAGCACATCCACAGTCAAACTAATAATAAACCATTTAATAAAATATCATAGATGATAACATATAAGATCAATCTTAATTAATTATAATATTAAATAAATGTTATTTAAATGGATAAAAATACTCTAATAAAATCATCGATGAATTCTTGAAAGAATTAATTTGCAAGGAAGAGTTCTTTTCGAAAAATCATTTAAATTTTTCATAAAATCAGATTATAAACAAGAATATAACAAAAAAGAAAATGGAAGGAAAAATTAATTATCTTTTCATCATAAATTATATATAATTGAAGTGAAATCATATAAAAAGATTTTTTAATAAACTTTAGAAATGGGTTGCTTCAGTGCAGTTTGAGGGAAAATATAAGAGTCTTTAAAGCAAATAAAGGGTTAATTGTTTACATAAAACTAGAAAAAATATAATATATATTTTCATGATAAAAATATTTATTTTATAAAAAATATTGGAGTATTAAAATATATTAACTATTTTACTTGAAAATGGGTAAGAAATTAAGAAGTTCCCTTAAATCGGTTTTTCTTGTCGAAAATAATTGATAAGGGAGCCTTATAAAACATGTATTTCCCCATAAAATAAAGATGAATTGATCTGGATACATGATTTTGAAACATATAAACATAATTTATAAGAATTATATAAAAATAATGAAGAATTAAATTGTAAAAAATAGAGAAAAGTGTAACCTGAATGAAAAATGGAGGTTCGAGAAGAAACCCTTACCTTATATCTGAAAGTGTTATGTACTAGCACATAATGTCCTAGATAATGAAATTAGATTCATTAATAATTTAATTCAGAACCTATTCAGCATGTATTTTTAAATTATAATTTTATTAAGTTCATTTATGTTATTTTTTGATGAGTTATGATATTTTATTTCTTCGTTGGGGAGTGTTTGTTTCCTTGGTTTTCATGATTAGTTCACTTATATACATGTACGAAAGATCACGTGAAATGAGAATAGTTATTCAAAATTGATATTATATGTTATTAATTAACTTATAGAACATTTAATGGTATTATATATCATTTTTTTAGATATGATTATGATTCATTAGATAAAGCGTTAATGATAACCATTTAGATTATTTTGTAATTTTTTCAATCATTGTGAACTATTTTTGTCTTATGTATTAATATTATGTATATATTCTAGTTACAGAACATTAAATAAGTTTTATTATATATATTAAAGTATTTTTTAACCAAAAAAATGGTTTTATGACCACCCTTGAAGACATAATTGAAAAACAAAAACTCATCATCCATGAAGGTGGTAAATCAGCACCCCACGTGTAATGGCTCGGACCTCTATGGTCCATCCCTTTGTGAAAATCTAGTGTCTGAGGTGTTTTTGGGAGGTCAAGGTGACTTATCCCCAACACTTTTACAAATTTCCAGTTCTGTGAATAGTACGATGGTAGCCTTAGGTGAACAGTGCAACGGTAGCCTTAGGTGAACAGTGCAACAATAGCCTTATGTGAACAGTGTCATTGTTAGTTTTATGTGAACAGTGCCAACGATGAGGTTCCAATGCTAGTCTCTTTCCTTATCCAAATTTTGAGTTCATGAACAGTGTTTCCAGAATGGTGAGGTTTCAATGGTAGCCGCTTTCCTTTGCCAAATTTTGATTTCCTGAATAGTGTTTCCAGAACGGTGACGTTTCAACGGTGAGGTTTTAACGGTGAGGTTCATGAACAGTGTTTCTAGAATAGTGAGGTTCCAATGGTGAGGTTTCAATGATGAGGTTCATGAATAGTGTTTCCAGAATGGTGAGGTTTCAACGATGAGGTTCATGAACAATGTTTCAATAATGTTGAGGTTCTATCGGTGAGGTTTCAACGGTGAGGTTCACGAACAATGTTTTTCCTTTGCCAAATTTTGAGTTCGTGAACAGTGTTTCCATCTTCCTACAATTTCTCCCCTTTAACATTTCCTTTTATTTAAAATGAATTTAAAGCATCATTTTAAGAACTCTAAGGCTGATTCAAAGGCCATGACTCCTATATTAATTTCTTTAAGGCTCAGGATGTTTTTACATGGTCAAACTGTGTGGTTTAATATGATCTTATTTTAATGGAAAATCCAAAGTATCTTAAACCGTTTATCTATTAAATCTTATAAAGGGACGAGATATCTTCCTCCCTAATCCTTCCTCCTTATTCTTGGGTGTGAGACGCTCGAACCTTTCATTCCTTCCCATAGGAATTGTGCGACCAAGCTTTCCTCCTTGGATTAGTTCCCCTATATTTCTAATGCAACCAAGCAGTGTCGATCAATCTTTGATATAAGGTATGATCTATCATCATTCTGTTGGGTTCATCTCCTTTGGTTTCTCCTTTCCCTTTTATGGAATTCTATCTCCATGTTCTTAATGGGATTTTCTTTGGTGTTAACCAGTGTGGTGGTGCCTCTGCATCCTCAGGTGGATACAATTGTCACAAGGGGGGGAAGATCATAACCTGTTGTATGGATCATTCTCGTATAAAGAATGTCAAGAACCATTTGAGGTAGGGGATTTGTTTCTTCTCTTTTCTTTTACATGCAGCTTTAGAGTTAGAAAGTTTTATCCCACTAGATCATAATGGAATTGACAAACTAAATATTTTAATCGGATAAATAAAGTGATATTGATTGTATGTTATTGCCTCTTTTTTTTCTAGATAGTGTGATATCTATGCCTTCTTAGTTAATATTTTTGTTCTTAGTGGAAATTGGTAAATAAAGTAAATCCAAATTTAATTGATACTTGTTTGAATAAAGTTAAAGAGGCATGTGAATGAATCTGATTGTTGTTGTTGTAATTTGATGCTAATCAAATTGATTCAGTAATCATGTTTAATAAATTTTTGATATCTTACTGTTTAGGTTCTCGAAGTTGAAACCTATGAATAATAAAGTGGTTAATTCAAGATGGATTAAAGAACTAGTTGTTTGATAATTCCTTGGAGGGTCTTGAGTTATCCTCTTGCTTACTTAAGGGCTAAGATCCCAGTTGATATGATGTTTGTTTTCTTGCTTCTTATGTTGTGATGTGAGCCTGGATGGTTGTTGTGATATGTGGGGGTAGGGAGGCCTATCGGTTGTGGTAGCAGTTGATTCCTATAGTAGCGAGATGCATCGTTTTATGCATGTGGGTGTTGGGGAGGACACTAGGGATAATGAAACGGGTTGGGGTGAATGTTAGATGCTTGCTGATTATTATTGGTTGTTTATCTGCTTTACTTTCCCCACTGATCAAGTCAGACGGTCTTACTTACCCTTCTTCTAAAAGGGGTGAAGACGCCTGGGGTATGCCACGTGCTTTCCATGTTTAGCTTCTCAAGGGATGATGGGTCTACAATCTTGTTATAAGCAACAAAGACTCGATGGGTATTTCATCTACTTACCATGTTGAGCCCCCTTGTGTTTAGTAGTGTAGAATGTTTTTCTAAAATGCTTGGGTATATAAGAAAGTAATTCTGTAAATAAATAATTGAATAAATGATATTAACCCATGGGGTTAGAGCTTGTTAGGACGCAATGCTAAGGACAGCGAACTTTGGGTGTGATGCTAATGAAATATAATGTCAAATTGTTAATGGTTAAATAATGTTTAAAAAATTAATTAATATAAAGTGAAACTGATAAAAAGGGAATGAAGTAATGTATTAAAGAACTTTAAATGGTTGTGTGCTTATAGGATACCTAGTCTTAGAAGTGGCAGCTAGGAGTCCAAGAGACGTTAGCTGCAGTTGAGTCTAAGACTAGGTTATGCCCATAGTGTGGTTGTGAGCTATAGTATATTCTGTATTTTTTGTGTTTTTATACGCTACTTCACCCCATCAGTTAGGGAAACTAACACCTCAGGGATTCTAAGCCCTGGGGGTGTTTTCCCCAACATTCCGGTGGGAGGATGGATGAATGACTACCCCCTTTGGCCCCGCTCTCTTCTCTTGGTAGTTACGTGTTCTGGTAGAAATAGTGGTTAGTTTTCCCCATATATTTGTGTAGAGGGATGTAATGTCTTGTGGTTATTCACACACATATATTCTGGATATAGTTTCCTATGAACTACTATAGGTGTAACGTGTATAGGCTATGATGGCTTGAGGATCCTTAATCGGTGTATGATCTATAATGGCTTGAGGTTTAATACCCAACATATGATACATGTTATGCGAGTTGTGGTGGCCCCCAAAAACTACCTGGTTACTTTGCTTACGTGGACGTGGTGGTTTTTTTGCACGAGGTGCATGTTGTGGTGCTTTTCCCAGGTGTCTATGGGAAAGCCTTTTTGGAGAGAGATGTTTAAGATGTGCAATGTTGGGGAAAATAAGAAAACCAGTGGGGAAGTAGTAGTGGGGTACCCTTGATATTATTTATTATATTATATACTCTTGTATCCGATACTTTATGAGAGTATCCGTAGTGAGACTTGGAACATAGTATAATTGTTTAGGTGACGAGTTAGTTTCACTTGTTTTTCACTATGCTTTCGCATGCTTTCTTTACTTTTTCATGATAGGCTCTGGAGAGGATCCTACTGAGTATACTTTTATACTCACCCAATGTATATATAAACTGTTTTTCAGGTCACTTGGAACAATATGGAGATTAGGATGGTTTCTACTAGATTGGGGTTGCAGGAGCTGTTTGGGCTTTGTGGTTGCTGTTGTTTTTACTTTCTTTTGGGTACTTGTAGTTTTCCCCTTTCAGTTGTAGTAGTTTTGCATGAAATTATATATGTGTACTTGGGATTTTATTTATATTGTTTTCTGAGTTAGAGTTGGTTGGTGTCTATCTTATCTCTCTCTTTTGCATGTGTTCTCTTAGAGGGTAATGACTCCCATTTGTGTGTTTATTATACCCTTGGTGCTAGTCGCCAACCCGGGCCCTACTGGAGGCGAGACTCAGGGGTCACTATCTCCCTTCTCACATTGTCAACCTAGGATGGGTACACCTTGTGGGGAGGGGGTCGTGACAGAGTGGTATCAAAGGGAGGTTGATAGATAGGATGGAGTTTGGTGTTAAGCATAGGAGAGGTTGCATGGGTTGGTAGGCTAACAATGTCATTCAAGTTTAGAAGGTGATGTAAACACTGGAGACCGGCTGAGACCTAGGAAAGGATCATGAATCATTTTTCTTTGTGCTTGTATTTTAATGGGAATACCTTGGGATAGGTTAACCTAAAATGGATAAAATAAAACAATTAATTAATTAATGTCGAGTCTTCAATATTCCAGGTTTAGGAGCTCTAACTATTTTTTATTTTGTAGGTATGGCTCTAGGTCGACTTCCTTGTCAGGATCGCATAGAAGTTGTCCAGCAGGTTGTGTCAGCAGATCGATGTTGGGTAGAGGTTGACGATGAAAACACATGGAGGAGGACACTTCAAAAGTTTCAGTTCTAGAGTCTGCAGAAGTACGAGAGCTCTATTTCAGATGCATTCATAGAAGACTGGTTGGAGGAGTTCGAGATAGGCTTAAGTTCGATCTGTGCTCGGAAGAAGAACTGGGTGTCCTTGGTTGTGATGATGCTGTGTGGAGAAGCAAGGCAATGGTGGTTCTTGTTCCTCAAGGATCGCAAGGAGTTAGCGATCTCATGGGAGGAGTTCCGAGATGATTTTAGAGTTGATTTTCTTTCCTCGACCGCGAAGGCATCCAATCGCTAGGAGATTCTTACACTTTGATAGGGGAGCTCCAGTGTGCGAGAGTTTGGAATCTATTTTAGGAACCTTTTACGATATGCTTCGGACCTGTTGAAAAATGAGGAGGCTAGAACGAGACAATTCGAGGAGGATTTGCATCCAGAGATCTAGCACCAGGTCACCCCATTTATGCTGAAGACATATCCTGAGGTGCTGGAAAGGGCAGAGGTCGTCGAGAGGAAATTGGATAGAACTGAATCATCACGAGAGGTGAGTCGTCATGATTCCTCATGAAGCAGAGCTGTGGTCTGGGGTTCCCAATTTTTTGGACAGAAGAGTTTCTGTTTGGCCGGGGGTAGGTCCCATCCCTCAGCATCTCGTTTCTCTAGGGGTAGCATCTCTTAGGCCTATGCCAAGGGATCAGGTGCTTTTTTTCTTTTGGTGGTCGAGGTTATCAATAGCGAGAGTTCCTAACCTTTTAGATAAGTCATCATGCACCAGGTGTTCTGATCTAGGTTCCTCTATTGAGGCAGTTCCAATAGTGGCACCAGCAGCAGGTTGCACCAGCATTAGATCAGCAGAGGGTAGATAGGGCAGGTAGAGGACAACCCCGTGATGCTCCCCGTTCTTAGAGAGTATAGCACGACCATGGTGGTGGTCTTCATCAGGGTCAGAGAGGTCGTGGAGGAGGTCGTGGTCAGCTTCATGCTTTAGCGTTGCCAGCACCATGTGATCCAGATGTCGTTTGAGGTACCATTTGATTGTTTTCTACCTTGGTGTATTCCTTGTTTGATTCAAGAGAAACACACTCCTTCATATCACTTACCCTTTTCCATTCTTTGGAACTTGAGGTAGAGAGGCTTCCAGTGCCCTTGAAGTTGACTACACCAGTTGGAGGTCGAGTTGATTTGTTTGAAGTATGTAGAGACCGTGAGCTAGTGTTGGGGCAGCACCGCTCTTACGGATATTTCCTATGTTTATGGACACAACCATATGATGTCATCCTCGGCATGGATTGGTTGTATTCGGGGTAGGCTATTGTGGATTGATTCAGAAGGAAGGTTGTGTTCTTCGATGGAGATGGAGATTCGGTGGTGTTCATGGGAGAGCGAGACCCTCAGATGGGTCAGAGGCGTGTTTCATCCTTATCATCCATGATAGCTGAGCTGATGCTAATTTCTTCAGAGGTTCAGCAGTTGGTGTTTCCTAGGGTCTTAGAAGAGTACCCTGATATCTTTCCAGAAAAGGTTGTAGCATTACCCCCTCAATGATAGATCGAGTTTGGGATCGAGCTATAACCAGTAGAATCTTCTATCTCTATGTTTGCATATAGGATGGACCCTTCTGAGTTATGAGAGCTACATATACAACTTGATGGTCTGTTACAATGCGGTTTTGTTCATTTGAGTGTGTCATTGTGGGGCACACAGGTTTTGTTTGTAAAGAAGGATGATGTTAGTTTGTGGTTGTGTGTTGATTAGCATCACTTAAACAAACTGACAGTGAAGAATCTCTATCCTCTTCTGTGGATTTACGATTTATTTGATCAACTAAAGGGTGAAAGTTGGTTCTCAAATATCGAATTGCAGTTAGGATATCATCAGATGCGTGTGAAGGATGATAATATCCTGAAGACTTCTTTCTATTGTCATCATGGGCATTATGAGATCATTGTAATGTCATTCGGTGTGACGAATCCTCCAACTATATTCATGGTATTGATGAACGTTGTGTACTATGAGTTCCTGGACTAGTTCATGGGGTTTTTCATTAACAACATCCTTGTGTAATCTATGTCTAAGGAGGATCATGTAGAGAATCTATATGTTGTTTTGGGAGTTCTTCGTCAACATCAGATATTTGGGAAGTTTTAGAAGTGTGAGTTTTTTGATCGAGAAGTCTATTTTTTGGGGCATGTTGTGTCCTAGTAGGGAGTAGTTGTGGATCCATTGAAGATAGAAACAATTGTGTCTTGGGAATCCCCCAAGATAGGGTCAGAGGTGCGAAGTTTCCTTGGTCTTGCAGTCTACTACAGGAGGTTCGTAGCCAATTTCTCTCAAGTTGAGACTTCTCTGACAGCTTTGACCAGAAAAGATCAGGCATTTATTAAGACTGATCAGTGTTAGAAATATTTTGAGTATCTAAAGGATAAGTTATTAAGTGCTCCAGTTCTTTGTCTTCCGGATGGGGGAGTTCAGTTTGATGTTTTTTGCGATGCTTTGCATCTGGGGTTAGGTTGTGTTCTGATGCCGCAAAGATCAATTGTTTCTTATGGTTCTCAGCAGTTACGTCCCCATGAACATAACTATGACACCCATGATCTTGAGATGGTATCCATGGTGTTTTCTCTGAAGTTATAAAGACATTACCTCATTGGTGAGCACTTTTTGGCTTTCACTGATCATAAGAGACTGAGGTATGTTTTATCCCAGTGTGACTTAAACTTGCGATAGTGTCGGTGGATGGAGTTTTTACAGGAATATGAATTCAAAATATCATATACACCTGGAAAGGGGAATGTTGTATCTAATGCGCTGAGCAGGAAGTTACATGGTGATGCAGTGCGTGAATATGGTGATTCATTAAGAGTAATGGAAGAACTATCAGTTTTACATCTTGATATGAGATAAGTTGGGGGTAAAGGTTGTCTTTTTCAGATAACAGTGCAGTCATCTATGGTGCAGCAAGTGAAAGAGTCCATGTTGAGGGATCTTGAGCTGTAGGTCTAGAGAGACTGAGTTGTTTGTGGTGAGGCCCATGATGGTTGGTCTGAGGATGAACAACATCGAGTGTTGTATCACGGAAGGCTTTTTGATCCTTTGAAGATGCGCAATACGGTTCTCAGAGAGTTCCATAGTTCTCCTTTAGCAGTGCATCCTGTCGTGACAAAGATGTACCGATCCTTGAGGAGCCAATTTTTGTAACGCCCCGACCCCAGTTACCCAGAGTCCATGCATTATTTTAATACATTTTCATGATTACAAGGAATCAAATCCCAAAGGACCGATCAGTTTAGAATTCTTGGAAAATAGATTACATACATGAACGTTAAATTACATTTTAAAATGAAAAACAACAACAATATTTCCTCCATTGACAACATTCATATCCCTTAGAATATCCCTAAAGGTCAGTCAAAATATACTTCTTCGCATCCTAGGAAAAATAAAACATAGAAATGGTGAGCTCATATGTTCAGTAAGGATAACAATATAGCGGAAACTTTTATAAATAAGCATAAACATTTAAGGCAGTGTATAAAACTAAGACAAAAGCCTTTTAAACTTAAAATTTAGCATAATATGGAAAAGATAAATCAAATAATGTCATTTACTTATTCACATGGATATTCTACTAGTTGAACAATCACATGCAATATCAATAGCCACTTTCATAATGATGGAATGCATAATACTGGACTTTCATAACCACATAGTCAAGGCCATGTTCCAAGACTACAAATAAGAATTTTTCAATGCCTTATTCCAAGACACTAGTTTGTATCAAGAGACCTACTGATGAATCGAGGAGCTATATCGGGCTCCACCCATCACTTACTAAGTCCAATGCATTCCTCATATGAAAAAGGTTTAAACATAACAGAAACATTCGTATTAAAACTAGCATACGAAATATAAATACTTTATCCATAAACCATGAATGGTATAAAAATAACACATCCACAGTCAAACATATCACAAAACCTTCAATACGATATGGAATATTTGTATCATAATAAATCAACCTCGATCAAGAATAATATCCTGTAAAGGATATTGACATAGTTGAAAATGATCAGTAAAAATCTTTGAGAGAAATGACCCTTTTCATGAAATCATTTAAAAGTCATATAAAGGAAGTCATTTAAAAGATAGTTTTGAATCAAAGTGTTTTATACCACTTTGAAACTTTTAAAAGGAATTAAAATTTTAAAACATTCATGTCCATATAAATAAATCCTTAAAACCATTTTGAAAACATGGACATTAATGAGAAAGGTTTAGAAGAATTAATCTTTAAAACATTTATACTGATGTTTTAGTAAAAAGTACCTTAAAATACCTTTTTAAAAACTTTTATGAAACATGGACATGGATAATAAATATGTCCCAGTAGACACTTACGTAAAAGCAACCACGGATAATAAAGAGATTGTAATATTAACCCTTACCTTGCACTTTCCTTTGGTCGAGGGTACATTTAACCTCCTGTATAATGACCATAGTATGTTATTAAATTATACCAGAACTATATTCATATTTATTATATCATACATGATTCATTTATGACTTCATACTACCCATTTAATGATAATTTTCATGTCAAATAAACATTTTGGGTAATAATCTCTTTTCTTATCGTATGAGTTTTAACTTGTTATTCTTGATCTATCATTTAGATCATGATTTAAATACTTCCAGAATATAAACCTTGATTTATATATCATATATATTTATAAAATAAATATTTATAATAGATAGATATATTAAATGGAAGGAACCGTTTATGGAGACGGTAGGTCATACGTATGCATAAACATTGTTTCCATTTTCATATCGTATTGAACGAAAGTAAGTGAATAAGATATATGTATGTACACACACACACACACACATATATATATATATATATCCAGTAGCATTATTATGTAATATATTACATACTTATTAATAATATGTATTTTTATAATCATCGTTTAATGGTGAATGTGGGAATGAATCTCATCGCGTTGTGGAGACGGTAATCCGTACGTGCTCACGAGCGATAATATCATTATGTTGATGGTGAAATCGTATGTAATTGGATGTTATATCATATATACAGAATCATTGACATATTATATTTATTATTTACATCATTTATACTCATTATTATACCCATCCAAATAATGAAGTGTTTGAATAACAAACTACACCACAACGTGGAGACGGTAAGTCGTACGTACGCATGTATGGTGACTTTGTCATTTAGAGGATGGATAGAATAACAAATATGGTTGTACCATATTTATAATAACATAATAGTATTTAGGAGGCACTAAAGTTATTATTTTGGTATGGAAACAACAAATAAAGAGGAATTGGAAGAAGAAAAGAACTTGAAAGAGGGTGGTGAAATTATTACCTCTTCTTCGGGTGTTTCCTTTTGAGTTGATCAAAAGGGCTCCTTAGGTGGGATTTCTGATCAAAGTAAGGACTCTAGGTTGATGTGAGGGAATTTGGGAGGATATTTGGGCAGGGGTTGGCTGAGACAAAAATTCACCATAAGCTAATTTTGATATTCCGAATTCAAAAATGAAGTTTATTTTACCAAATTCAAAACATAGAAGTTGCATTTATTAATTTAAAATTAATTCCCGTTGTCAAAACCAAAAAGAGAGTTTTAAAAAATTAAAAACTATCAAAAGATTGATATGTGTTTATATAAAATTTAAATGTTAAATTACTTATAATGACCTAAATTGTATTAAATGATAAAAATATAATCTAATTATACTTCAAAACCATTCAAATGCACAATTTTACACTATAAATTATTTTGATTAAAAAAGTTGGTTTCAATTAAAACAAAGTATTTTTGTCTATTTTTCAAAATATGAAAGTTATTAGAAAAGTACCAAAAATTTATCCAGACTAAATTTTTATGTCCTTCTTCTAAATAAGAATTTAATTTCATTAAATTGAGTAAATAAAAGTGTCAAATATTGGTTTTAAAAAGGGTTCACCCTTAAAAGGAGATAAAATTGTATTTTTTGAAAAATACTTCTTCTATCTGAAAAAATGAATTTGTTCTTATATTATGTATAAGAAACACATAATATGGATGTTAAAATTATATAGAGTATATAAGATTTAAAATTTAGTTAATACTATTCATAACCGCTTTTTGAACGACTAGTTTGGTAAGTTTTGGTGCGCTCGAACTCGGTGTTGCGTGTAACACAAGCTATTGAATTAATTTAATGAGATAATGTACTATGAAATCTTGGGGTGTTACATAATCCCCTACTTCAATAAATTGCATCCTCAAAATTTGAAATTATTCTTTGAAAATAAAAGGATAAAAATAGAAAAATTCCTTTGTGGAAAACCCACATCGGAAATTGGGTTAATAAAATTTAGTCTTAATAAGAGGGAAAGGGAATGAAAAAGTCACCACCAAATTATGTTCTCTATTAGGAGAACATTGGTGAAAATTAAAGACACAAAATTAGAGGAAAAACCTAAATATTTATAGGGAGTTATTAAGGTCATCAATCACAAACAAGTGTAAAATTGAGGGCCTCAAATCCATAAATCTATGATGATTTAAAATATCTTTAGTTCAACAAAACATAAGGTATTAGGATAACACATTTTTGGTTTTAATATCCCTTCCCTAAAGTTTAAGAATTAATTTATTCATATAATAAGAGGAAAAAATATACTTGACAAGTAGAGTTTCATCCTTCAACTAATTCCTACAACAAACTCATCTTTCACTCCAAAAGATAATAGAATTCAAAAATATTCTATTTATCCTAATCGTATATGGTTCCAAAAATAATGAACTTATAATTCATTTGTCATACTATTTAAAAAAACTAAATTATAAAAACTAGGACATCACATATGCCAGTGGTAGGTGATCCACCCTTTTCACTCTTCGATTGTGGGTTCAAGTCTCGCGGCCTTGCCAAACACAACGGGTTGTCGCCTGACCTCCAAGTTGTCCTTTTTATGATAATCCAAAAATAATCCCAAGAAATAATTTAACATTAATAATATTATCTAATGTCAAAGTTAATCGATTCCAACCTTTAGACTTATCCAAAATACTTCTATCCAAACTCATAGTCCAAAATTTATAAGGAAGATAAACACAGTGAAGATCCTTTTTTCCATGAAATAACATGTGAATACCTTAATCATGTATTCTTTTAAAACATTATAACACCCTAAATTACCAGAAAACCTTATTGATTACATTCATGCTTCCTTATTCCTTATAGAATACTGGATATACTCCTTCTATCCAAAAATGTTGTAAAATCCAACATTGATGAAATAAACAAATCATTAATTAGTTTCAATGTAGTCAACAATATCCAATATAATTTATCCAAATCAATCATATATTATTTTAAAATCACTACCTCAGTATCATAACCATATTATGGTTTATCTTTTTCTCAACCATATATTTTCCAAAAAAAATAACCTGCTATTGATTCACTTTTCTTGGTTCCACACAATCTCAAGTACTTAATGAAATAGTACCGCATTACAATCTTTTTATACTCTATAATTCTTATAACATGTACATAATTAATGCAATACTCAAATGAAACAATACTTTAATAACAACATAAGAAATATAATCATTCATCTTCATCTTCTGTAGTATCATAACTTGATTATTATCCAATAGTAGCATTTGGGGTGTACTCTAATGATTTGGACAATACTTTGCATGGTGTCCCAACTCCTTGTAGATGAAGCAATGTACATTTGAAACCTTTTTCTTACTCTTTAAATCACATACTCAGTGTCCTTTTTCTCCACACTTATAACAAACTCCCATTCCCTTTAAGAATTTACTAAGGTGATTATTTCCACAGTTATCACATATGGGAAAATCATTTTCCCCTCTTCCCATTATCCATCATTCTCTCTTCAATCATTTTCTTCCCTTTCTTCCCTTCAAAGCCATAGGACTCAGAAAATTATTTTCTTATCTTACTAACACATGATACCATTTCTTTATATGATGATAATATATGGGAGACTATTTCCCTTTTAAATATTTCCTTAATACCATGAAAGATATGATCCTTCGTAATCTTTCGATCATGCGTATTAATGGAATTCTCATTTCTTCTACTAGGCACCATTTATAAACAATGACATACACTGGGTTAGTTTATTAATCACAATGTATAATTCCAAACTTGTAAAATAACTACCATAAATTGAAAAGATTATGCATATAATCTATAATCATAAAATGTTTTCTTTGAGGAATTATTTACTCCTAAATCCTACATAATGTCTTGTAATGAAAATGTGAATTATCATAAGCATATCCCCCGGGACTGTCATAACCAAGAGTGCGGCAAGGCCCGTTGTCGTGTACCAGGATACCACAGGTCAAGCCCGAAACTCCTTGTCGGAGTTTCCACTCCTAGGTATGTGCCAGAGCCACACCTACCTGCTCGTATCCAGAAATGGATGTATTTCTTGAAAAATACACAAAATCTCTACATTACCAAAATTCTAAGAAGTTCTTATATACTAATTCTCAAAGTCTATCTTAGGGTAATGTTCTCTAATCATATTTTATCTAAATATATTTCCAAGGTTGATGCTAAACTTCCTCTGATACCAATTGTAACGCCCCAACCCCAGTTACCCAGAGATGGTGCGTTATTTTAATACATTCTCATCATTACAAGGAATCAAGTCCCGAAGGACTGATCAGTTTAGCAGTTTTGGAAAATAGATTACATACATGAAAGTTACATTACATTATAAAATAAAAAACAAAAACAACATTGCCTCTATTTACCACATTCAGATCCCTTAGACTATCTCTATAGGTCAGTCATAATATACTTCTTCACATCCTGGGAAAAATAAAACACAGAAATGGTGAACTCAGATGCTCAGTAAGGATAACAATATAGTGGAAACTTTCATAAATAAGTATAAACATTTAAGGCAATTTATAAAACTAAAAAAATAATTTTAAACATAAACTTCAGAATAATATGACAAAGATAAATCAAATAATTCCATTTACTTATTCATATGGATAATCTACTAGTCGAATAATCACATGTAATATCAATATCTAATTTCATAATGATGGAATTCATACTGCCGAACATCATAACCACATGGTCAAGGCCTCGTGCCAAGACTAAAAATAATATTTTGTCAAGGCCTTGTGCCAAGACACTAGTTTGTCTCATTAGACCTACTGATGCATCGAGGAGCTATAGCAAGCTCCACCCATCACTTACTTAGTCCAATACATTCCTCATATGAAAAGGTTTAAACATAACATAAAAATTCATATTAAAACTAGAATATGAAATGTAAATACTTTATCCATAAACCATGAATGGTATAAAAAAAACATCCACAGTAAAACATATCACAAAACTTTCAATACGATATTGAATATTTGTACCATAATAAATCAACCTCAATCAAGAATAATATCTCGTAAAGGATATTGACATAGTTGAAAATGATCAGTAAAAATCTTTGAGAGAAATATCCCTTTTCATGAAATCATTTAAAAGTCATGTAAAGTAAGTTATTTAAAAGATATTTTTGAATCAAATTGTTTTATACCACTTTGAAACTTTTGAAAGGAATTAACATTTTAAAATATTCATGTTCATATAAATAAATCCTTAAAATCATTTTGAAAATGTGGACAATAATGAGAAAGGTTTAGAAGAGTAAATCATTAAAACATTTAAAATGATGTTTTAGTAAAAATTATCTTAAAAATAATACATTTAAAAACACTTTTATGAAACATGGACATTGATAATAAATATTTCCCAGTAGATACTTACGTAAGAACAACCTTGGATAATAAAGAGATTGTGAAATTAACCCTTACCTTGCACTTTCTTTTGGTCGAGGGTACGTTTAACCTCATGTATAATGACCATAGTATGTTACTAAATTATAACAGAACTATATTAATATTTATTATATCATACATTATTCATTTATGACTTTATACAACCTATTTAATAATAATTTTTATGTTAAATTAATATTTTTCGTAATAATCGCTTTCTTTATCGTACGTGTTTTAACTTGTTATTCTTGATCGTATCATTTAGATCATAATTTAAATAATTAAAAAATATAAACCTTGATTTATATATCATATATATTTATAATATAAATATTTATAATAGATAGATATATGAAACGGAAGGCACCATTTATGGAGACGGTAGGCCGTGCGTACTCATAAATGATGTTTCTGTTTTCATATCGTATTGAATGAAAGTAAGTGAATAAGATATATGTATGTACATAAATATATATATATATATATATATATATATATCTCCAGTAAAATTATTATGTCAAATATTACATACTTATTAATAATATATATTTTTATAATCATCGTTGAATGGTGAACGTGGGAATGAATCTCATCGCGTCAAGGAGACGGTAATCAGTACGTACGCATGAGTGACAGTATCATTATATTGATGGTGAAATCGTATTTAATTGGATGGTATATAATATATAAAGAATCATTAACATGTTATATTTATTATTTACATTATTTATACTCATTATTATACCCATCCAAATAATTAAGTGTTTGAATAACAAACTACACCACGACGTGGAGACGGTAAGCCGTACGTACGCACGTATGGTAACTTTGTCATTTAGAGGATGGATAGATTAATTAATATGGTTGTACCATATTTATAATAACATCACAGTATTTATTAGTTACTGGAGTAGTTATTTTTTTATGGAAACAACAAATAAAGAGGAAGTGGAAGATGAAAAGAACTTGAAAGGGGTGGTGAAATATTACATCTTCTTCGGGTGTTTCCTTTTGAGTTGATCAAAATAAATCTATAAATTGGCTTTATGATCAAATTAATTACTATAGGTAGATTTGAGAGAAGTTGGGAGGATATTTGGGTAGGTTTTGGCTGATCCAAATGGCTTTGGAGGTGTGATTTTGAGAGAAGGGGAAGTGCCATTTTATATGAGGGGTGAGGGTCACTTTAAAAAAAGTTTAAAATATTAATTTATTATACAATCATATTCAGTTTATAATGGATACAAATAAATTTATTTAGAGCCTCAGGAGGTTATGGGTCTAAATACTCTCAACCAATATGATTTAGACAAGTTTAGGTTACCATTTTAACCTTATCTTTTAGATTTAACTCTAAGTTAAATAGTTTAACTTTTATCGTGTCATCTTGTATCCTTACACTATATGGTTAATAAACTTACTCTAAACTTACAAGAGAAAATAAATTGGTTTATAAATTATATATATAATATTATTTAATCCCTTTTTCCAAACCTTATATTTTTTGGAATATTATATCAACCAATAATATAGTATTTGTTTTAAAAATTAATTTATGTCAATTTTGACACTATTTGGTATTTTGATTTTGTAAAATTCATATAAAAATTATCACTTAAAAAATTATAATCAACCCTAACATGTCATATTAACCTATAAAAAAAATTTATGGCATCAAAAATTTTAAATTATATTTATTTTAATATTTATAATGTAAACTATTGTAATATTTCATTAAGAAGGTAATTACTCCATCATCATTGTGTCATAAATAAATTTAATTATTTAATCTCCAAAAATTATAAATAAAATAAAATTATGTATTAAATATTTTTATCTTTCTAATGAATATTTATAGTCGAATTTATCTTATGTATAACCCTATATTAAAAATGGTTTAGTTAAAAAAATTTGAATTTAACACTTTTAACTCTTCTTTAAATAAAATAATAATAAATATACTAATCTAATAAAATTGGACCTAAAGGATCATATTTTATTAATAAAATTTTTTTTGGTCTAATTAAACTAATCCAATAGAATTAGTACAAGTGTTAGGGTAATTATAATATCATTTTTACCTTTAATTACCCTATTTACTTTTAACCAAGGTAAATAAAAGTCAAAAGTTACTATTCAAGAAAAATTATTTTCATCTTATTGAATCACATTTTACTTACTAATATCAACCGTGTCTATCAGATCTTTGAAATTCAACTCACATAAGTGGTAAAATTACGTTTTATGCAAATTTGCTAACGTGCCTTGAAGGTGGGTAAAATAGGTTAAAAAGTTCAATAAAATTTTATACATCTATTTTTTTTATAAAATGACTCCAATTAATTAAATTGAACTTATATAGGTATTATATTTTTTTTTCTTAAAATAAATTTAAATATAATAAATAATTATTTAAATAAAAAGTCGGTTTTAAATAATAACACAGTGTTTTTCACTATTCATCAAAAATTGAAACTTTTCAGAAAAATACCAAAAATTCAACCTAAGATAATTTTGATATTCTGAATTCAAAAATAAATTCTATTTTACCAAATTCAAAACAAAAAAGTTTCATTTATTAATTTAAAATTAATTTTCGTTGTCAAAACCAAAAAGCGGGTTTTAAAAATGTAAAATCTATCAAAAGATTGACATGTGTTTATGTAAAATTTAAATGTGAAATTACCTATAATTACCTACATTGTATTTAATGATAAAAATATAATCTAATTATACTTCAAAACCTTTCAAATGCATAATTTAACACTATAAATTATTTCGATTAAAAAAGTTTTTTTCAATTAACACGTAGTATTTTTCTCTATTCGTCAAAATATGAAAGTTAACAAAAAAGTACCAAAAATTTATCCAAACTAAATTTTTATGCCCTACTTATAAAGAATAATTTAATTTCATTAAATTGAATATATAAAAGTGTCAAATATTGGTTTTAAAAAGGTTTCTCCCATAAAAGGCGGTAAAATTTTATTTTTTGAAAAATACTTCTTTTATCTGAAAAAATGAATTTGTTCTAATATTATGTTTAAGAAACACATAATCTGGATGTTAAAATTATACAGAGTATACAAGATTCAAAATGCAGTTAATATTATTCATAACCACTTTTTGAACGGCTAGTTTGGTAAGTTGTGGTGTGCTCGAACTCGGTGTTGCGTGTAGTGCAAGCTATTGAATTACTTTAATGAGATAATGTACTATGAAATCTTGGGGTGTTACAGTTTTGGTGGCCTGGGATGAAGCATGAATTTGTAGATTTTTTGTCTCAATGTTTGGTCTGCTAAAAGGTGAAGGTCGAACATCGTGTTCCTGGTGGTCTGCTCCAACCGTTAGATGTTCCTCAGTGGAAGTGGGAGGAAATCTCAAGGGACTTTGTCAGTGGTTTAACTTGAGATCTAGTATGACATGATTCTATTTGGTTGGTATTGGAAAATTTAACAAAATCATCCCACTTTATAGAAATCAAGGAGTCGATCTTAGTGGAAGTTTTGTTGAGGTAGTATCTGGAGGTGGTGGTGAGACTTCATGGAGTCCTAAGGACAATCATTTCTGATCGAGATCCTCTCTTTACCTATAAGTTGGGGAGAGGTCTCCAGCATGTTTTTGGCTCTCAACTATGACTTATCATTGCTTTTCATCCTCATACGGATGGTCAAACAGAGAGGACCATCCAGACTCTTGAAGACATGTTACGCTCTTGCGTCCTGGATTTTGGAGGTTTGTGGATGAGGCACTTACCCTTGGTGGAGTTTGATTATAACAATAGTTTTCAATCCACCATCGGTATAGCGCCATTTGAATCCTTGTATGGTTGGCCTTTATGTTATCTATTGTGATGGACTGGGGTCGGAGAGTCAGCAATTCTCAGACCGGAACTAGTGCAGAATACAACAAAGATGGTTCAGGTGATTCATGAGAGGATGAAGACAACGCATGATCATCAGAAATCATATGTCGATCGAAGGAGGAGACCCTTAGAGTTTGATGTTGGGGATCACATGTTTTTTAAGGTGACTCTCCGTTATGGTAAGTGAAGGTTTGGTCATGGGAGTAATATTTCTCCCTGGTTTTTTGGGCCTTTCAAGGTGTTAGATCGTGTTGGAGCTGTGGCATATCGAGTAGCACTTCCCTCGTAGATGATCCGGCACTACTGGAAATCATGTTTTTCCCAAAGCTTGTTTTCCAATGGTTCAAATAACCGTTGGTATAGGTAATCTTTACCAATGGTTTCCAAAAACTGTTGGTAAGGATCTGTAAAAATGTGTTTTCCCAACGGTTTGATGAAACCGTTGGGAAAAGTGTGTAAAAAAGAGTTTTCCCAACGGTTTAGTAAAACCGTTGGGAAAGATGAAGACCCCTATACCAACGGTTCTATCATAATCGTTGGTATATATGGCATAAAGAGGTTTTTTTTAACGGTTTTTTGCAACCATTGGGATAACATAACTTTCCCAACGGTTTTTTGAAACCGTTGGGAAAGAAAATCCACAAATATCATTGATCTGCAACTCCAGACATCTCAAAAATTTTGCCGTAACCGAGACCTGGACGCACCCTCTCGAATTTTTTTCCCTAAACCTCAATCATCTGTAAGGTTTGCCTCTAAATCTCGACACAAACGCTACTTCCCAACACAACAGGTCTGGTTTTCAATGATTTTGTCTTCCTGTTTAAATTGGTATGTGTGAGTTCATTGATTTTAGATTTGTACTTCCCGTTTAAATTAGTTCGTGTGTGTTAATTTATTTTAGATTTTGCCATTCTATTTTGGTGCAATCTAGTGTGTATTATGATCCCCTTACGAAAATAAGGCATATATAATTTTTGGCTACGGTTGGAACCCTACTTCACAACCTGCTCTAGAGGGTGCTAACTCTAATTTCCAACGGGACATCTATCTTTTATTCAAGAAATTTTTGTTCTTCAATTCTAAATCGGGAGGTGTGCCTTCATTTATTTTAGATTTTTTCGTTCAATTTTTCTACAATGTATTGTGTATTATGATTCCCTTATGAACACAATCAATATATCATTTTAGGTTGTGGTTTTGTTGTGATTTATCTATATTGAATAATTTTGGTTGATATTGATGAGTTCAATATGATCCTGAGTTATTTTATCCTTGATTTATTTTAAATTTAAGGTCTATTGACTTGATTTCATTGGTTAGCCGTAAATACAGTTAGGGTTGTCCAGGTGGGGGGGGGGGGCTGGGTTTTCCAAGTGGGGTGGGGGGGGCTGGGTTGTCCAAGTGGGGTGGGGGTAGAGTTGTCCAAGTGGGGTGGGGTAGAGCTGTCCAAGTGGGGAGGATGTCGAGGGCTCTCCAAGTGGGGTGGGGGAGGGGCTATCTAGGTAGGGTGGGGAGGGGGCTGGGTTGTCCAAATGGGGTGGGGGTAGGGCTGTTTAGGGTGGGGTAGGGGCTGTCTAGGTAGGGTGGGGGAGGGGGTTGTCTAGGTAGGGTGGGGGAGGGGGCTGGGTTGTCCAAATGGGGTGGGGGTAGGGTTGTTTGGGGTGGGGGAGGGGTTGTCTAGGTAGGGTGGGGGAGGGGGCTGTCTAGGTAGGGTGGGGGGAGGGGGCTGGGTTGTCCAAATGGGGTGGGGGTAGGGCTGTTTGGGGTGGGGGAGGGGGTTGTCTAGGTAGGGTGGGGGAGGGGTTGGGTTGTCCAAATGGGGTGGGGGTAGGGCTGTTTGGGGTGGGGGAGGGGCTGTCTAGGTAGGGTGGGGGAGGGGGATGTCTAGTTAGGGTGGGGGAGGGGGCTGGGTTGTCCAAATGGGGTGGGGGTAGGGTTGTTTGGGGTGGGGGAGGGTGTGGAGGTTGGGTGGGGGAGGGTGTCCAGGCAAGGTTGTCCAAGTGGGGTGGGGAGGGTGTGAAGGTGGGGTGGGGGAGGGGCTGTCTAGGTAGGGTGGGGGGATGGGTTGTCCAAGTGGGGTGACGGTAGGGCTGTCCTGGTGGGGTGCGGGGGGGGTGGCTGGGTTATCCAAGTGGGTTGTGGGGGGTAGGGGTGTCCAGGTATGGTGGGGTGGGGGGCTGGGTTTTCCAAGTGGAGTGGGGGTAGGGCTTTCCACGTGGGGTGGGGGTGCTGGGTTGTCCAAGTGGGGTGGGGGTAGGGCTGTCCAAGTGGGGTGGGTGGGGTGGGGGTAGGGCTGTCCAAGTGGGGTGGAAACCCTAAATTCAATGTTTTAATTGGATATTTGGTTTGTTTTATTAGGGATTAGGTGTATGAGGAATTATCATTCCTATTATGGGTGGTTTTAATCAAAAGTAATGATGTTGGAACCATTTATGATATTGTTGTCTCTATTTAATCTCATTTCCCCTAACTTAACATTAAATTCTATATCACATTTGGTTTCTATTTTTTAATTTCCAGTTAAGTTATTTGTGGTCGATGATTGTCTGATTTTAATTGTTTTCAATGGTTGGCGTGGAAATTGGGCATTTAATGTGACTTTTCCAAATGGGGGTGCCTTGAGAATACTCCAAATATTTCTAACTTGGTGAACATTACAACTTGTATGATTTATTAAATCCATTCAAGCTCTTCTAAAACAATTGATAGCTAAATTACCAATGAATCCCCCTATTCCCTCATATATTTAGTTTTTTGGGTTACACATTAGTTTTATTTTTCTAATTAATTACATATTTGTTTTCAAAATTAAGGAAATGAAGCCAATTGAAGAGAGACGAAGGAAAAAAATGACGGATAACAATCGTCGATTGACGGAGTTGGGAATTCCATCATTAGTGCCTGTAGTGAGAACTTTATCTCAAATTGATATATTTAAAGAATATATAATTTCATGTGATTAATTTTTTTGTAAACATTTTTGTAGGATCCACCTATACGTCGACAGTTATTCGATGAGGACCCTAGTATTGGTCCTAGTACTCAGGCCGGTGGTACGAGGAGGGTTCGTACCAAAGGTGGACGAGCAGCTACGCGTACCCGACTAGACCCTGCCCCTCCCACTGACATGTCATACTTCCCACATTCTGATCCTGGTGTGTCGTTAGAGACACATGGGATATTTAGGTCTCCCATGTTTTTGCTACCTTCTGCATTTTTTGGCTCATCATTTTCACATCCCATGATGATTCCCACTCCTCAGTCAGCATCCGGTCAGACAGTTGTCCCATCTTCTTTTCCTTCAACTTCTGTCTCTCCGAGCTTCTATATTCCATCGTCTTCAACTCATGTTCCACCACAAGGTGTTCCATCAGTTTCTGTGGATCCAGCAGCACTCAGCGATCAGACCGGAATAGGTATATTTATAGAACCCTAAAAAAATTTTATAGAAATATTTATTTTCATTATAACATGTTTTGATAAAATATTTGTTTTTCTTTCATGACAGATACATCTACTGATAGGAGGTGTGGGCGGGGGCGTACATGCATACGTTCAGTGTGGAACCGCCGCACAAATGTTACGGTGGATTATAATGAAGACAACCAAATTGTTGAGAAAACAGGGCAGCAATGTCGGAGTTTTTTGGCGACGCTTTCCAAATACTCTGACATCATTCCCGTCAGCCCGCTATCATGGAGACATTTGCCACATGAGGTCAAGGATAGAGCTTGGGCAGAGATATGGGCAAAAAAATATGTTCGATTTAATGCCATGAATTATTTTTGTATTTATATGAATTAATAGTTTGATTTCAGCTTCGATTTAATTTTCCCGATGGTGAGGGTGCACGATCGGAACATCTAAAGGATTTAGGCGAGCTTTGGAGATCCTAAAAGCATGAGTTGTATATTGGCTGGGTTGCTAGAGTTGGAATTGAGTTAGAGGTGGTACCAGTGGTGGATGATTGTCCTATAGAGCAGTATCGTCAGATGATTACTCATTGGACGAGTACCCAGTTTAAGGTATTAATAACATTTGAGGTATTTAAATAATAACTTTCATGTTTTTCATTAATACTATATGTTGAATTTTCGAATTTTATTTAGGAATCATCTGGAAAAAATAAAAATAAAATTGATGCAAAAAAAAATACCTCCACACACTGGGACGCACTACGATGCCTGATCATGAGAGAGGAAGCATGTATGAAAATTGTTTATAAGTTTTCTTTACGACTTACACTTTCTTTTTTTTCAATTATTTAATAGTTTGCTAAAGTTTTCATATAACTTTAATTTTCAATGTCATTGTAGAGGCAAATACAAAATATTGAAGGACGTGTGCCTCGAGCAAAACTGTTTTGCTCGAGTAGACGGAAAAAGGATGGAAGTGTCGTCAACGAAGCGACTCAGCAGCAGATTGTAAGTTTTAATCTGTTGAATTTTTTTTTTAATATCTATTTTGTAACTTAATGATATATTTATATTTGTAACAGGCTGCTTTGGAGGCCCTCGATGCCTAAGAACCAGACAATTTTGGGCCAACAGATCACTTACATCAGGTGTTGGGAGAGGAGCATTCTGGCAGAGTACGCTGCCGACCTAGGATAGCCCCGATGAGGTATTGGCCCTCCTCAGGTACGAGCTGTAGTGCCACCAAGATGCAGCAAGTTAGGCAACAGGCAGAATAGGCTGAGAAAATGGCCACAGAGACGGCAGAATAGTTTGTTAGGGCAAACAGTTCGTTTATGAAATTTATTGAAGTTCTACGTCCTACACTTCCAGCAGAAGCCAGCCCAGCTTTTGATGAGTATATTTCGTCGATACGTTCTATATACGGTGCACCAGGTGGTAGTTCTAGTGGTGTTCCGGACGATGTCTAGCTTGATGATGATGATGTCGAGGAGTCTGATGTGGAAGAGGAGGGAGAGGAAGAGGGCGAGGCGGGTGGTGAGGGCGAGGAGGAGGGTGAGGAAGAGGAGGAGGGAGAGGGCGAGGGAGATGATGGGGACGAGGATGAGGGTGATGGTGATGATGGTGATGATGGTGATGGTGATGTGGGACAAGTTGATCCATTACATTTTTGACTGATATTACTGAGATTTGATATTTAATCTATTCTAGTTGTTGGTTTTATCTAGACTCGTAGCATAGTATTGGAGTTGAGTTATTTTTATATATTATCTGTTTTTATGTATGTTGTTGTATTTTAGTGGTTGTGTGTTTGGGAACCCCCCTCCTTCCTGGACCCTGGACAACCCCCCACCCTCCTCCCTGGACCCCGGACAGCCCCACCGGACAGCCCCCCAGACAGCCCCCCGGACAGCCCCCCGGACAGCCCCCCACCCTCCTCCCTGGACCCCAGACAACCCCCCAGACAGCCCCCCATATAGCCCCCTATACATCCCCCCACCCTCTTCCTTGGACCCCGGACAACCCCCCGAACAGCCCCGGACAGCCCCCAGACAGCCCCCCGGACAACTCAAACTATCTCTCTTTTGTTTAAAATAGACTAAATTGTAAGTGAAATCAACAAATGACATAAGAGAAACCTACCAAACGACTTATGATTATGTTTAAACGTTATAAAAACGATCCATGGGTCATATGTGATGTGTACGAGTCAACCCTGCCTTAATCTGAGGCGTTTTGTGGCCGGGACCACCCAAACTTCCTCTCTTTTGTTCAAAATGGACAATATTTTACGTACATACGCCAAACCAATAAAACGGATTCTGATTGTGTTTAAACTTTAGTAAAATTATCCATGGATCATATGAGACATGTACGAGTCAACCCCGCCTCAATCTGAGGCCCGTTGTGGCCGACACCACTCAAAGTGCCTCTCTTTTGTTTAAAATGGACTTAATTTTGAGTGAAAACAAAAACTGACATACGCCAAACTGACCAAATTCCTTAGTATTCTGTTGAAACTTTAGTAAAACTATCCATGGGTCATATGTGACGTATAAGAGTCAACCCCACCACAATCCGAGCCGTAGTGTGTCTGGGACCACTCAAACTGTCTCTATTTTGTTCAAAATGGACTAAATTGTATGTGAAATCAACAGCTGTCATACGGGAAACCAACCAAACACCTTCGGATTCTATTTAAACTTTAGGAAAATGATACAAGGTTCATATGTGACATTTACGAGTCAACCCTGCCTCAATCTGAGGTGCGGTGTGGCCGGGACCACCCAAACTGCCTCTCTTTTGTTCCAAATGGACAATATTTTACGTACATACGCCAAACCGATCAAACGGATTCTGATTGTGTTGAAACTTTAGTAAAATGATCCATGACTCATATGTGATGTGTATGAGTCAACCCTAACTCAATATGAGGCCCGGTGTGGCCGACACCACTCAAAGTGCCTATGTTTTGTTTAAAATGGACTTAATTTTAAGTGAAAACAGCAACTGACATACCGGAAACCGACCAAACACCTACGGATTCTGTTGAAACTTTAGTAAAACGATCCATGGGTCATATTTTACATGTACGAGTCAACCTCGCCTCAATCTGAGCCGCAGTGTGGCTGGGACCACTCAAATTGTCTCTCTTTTGTTCAAAATGGACTAAATTGTAAGTGAAATCAACAACTGACATACGAGAAACCTACCAAACAACTTTAGATTTTGTTGAAACTTTATGAAAATGATACATGGGTCATATGTGATGTGTAAGAGTCAACCCCACCTCAATACAAGGTGCGGTGTGGCCTATAACGACCCATACTTTACATACATTGTTAATACTTCAAAATTGAAGTACACTTATTACAACATATGACAAAACCACAAAGGACCGTATAGGTATAGTGTCTTTAGAAACTGGGAAACATAAACAACTGGTTCATAAATCTTCTACAGTGTCTCCCATTTATTTCATCATATCTAGGGTCCCTTTTAGCATATTCTACTTAATATCCATCTTCCTGACCTGGGGAAAAGAAAACATAAAAGGGTGAGCTCAAATGCTCAGCAAGGGCAAATAAAGGAAATAAAAATCATATCATATCTTTATGAAGATCAAAACCTGAAAAAGAGATCATAATATCTTAACATGGAATAAATCATAGAAGTGAAAATGAGATCCCCATAATCATAACATAAAACTTGAAACTTTGTGGCATGCACACATAATCATGGAAAATCATTTCTTGTTAGTCATGACTCATTGCCAAGACTATCTTAGTGGACAAAGTCCCTTTCTGAACCGAGTTCACTCCTCGTTTCAGTCCTGTATCACTGAACCGAAATAACCTTCCGTTCCAGCCATGTCTATCTCATGAGATATAAAATCTTTACCCAATGAATTGGAGGGAGATATAGGTCCCACCCATCTTATAATGAATCCTTTCTTATGTGTGCCACATAATCATAAAACATACATCATCGCATAACACATGTAACAAAAATGGGATTCTTGAAACATCATGACATCATAAATAAATTCATATAAGATAAAGGAATTCATAAACATAATTCCATCACAACATAGTCAAATCAATGTAAAAATATGGATAGAAACAGAACCCTTTATTATCTTAGATGGAAAATAATTTTGATAAAACACTTGAATTGAATTCTTGAGGAAAATATCCTTTCTTCTTCAAAATCAATTTCTTTTCACAAAACATCATGCAATTTTAAAAGAAAGAGATTTTATTGAAAATAGTCATGAAATCTTTTAGAGGAAGATTCATGAAAATAAGGCTTTATAAAACAGTAGAAATCCGTTCATGCCGTATAAGTTAAAAAAAACATTCTTCGCACTTTTGTCGGAAAAGTCAAAAAGTACCTCGTACGAAAAACGACAAAAGATTCCTTTCATACATATTACTAAAAACTCACCAAAGGGTAAAAATGGATTTAAACAATTGTAGGTGGATATAAATAATATTACATATTGATGAAACATGGATGTGGATGATAAAATACACCCCAGTAAATACTTACAAATAAACAATCTCGGATAAAAATGAGATTGTGATATTTCCCTTACCTTAGGTATGATTTTCTTTGTTCATGTCCGAAGCTCCTGTATAATGGTTTAAATAATGTTATTGACTTATTCCAGAATCATAAATATTGATATGAGATCATATATGGTCATATTATTAGCTTCTTGTTAGTAATATTTCATTGTTACTTGTTACTCGGGTCTTTATAACTTTTTGTTCTTATGCGTGTTTTGTCGAATAAATTCTTATTCTTATCTTTAGGTTATAGATAATTCATTTCCAGAATGGTATTAGTGTAGTATATACCATATTCATTCATTCAATTCATTTATATAATCATTATGAAATGAAGATCATGTAGAACGAGTCGCATCACATCGTGGAGACGGTATTCCGTACGTACGCACGAGTGATGATATCGTTCCTATGATCGTGGAATTGTATTGGAGTATATATATATTATTTCAGTACCAATATTACTTCATAATAATCATATATAGTTACTCATTACACCATTATACCCATCCTTGTAAGGTGATGGTGGAAAATAGATTACACTACGGCGTGGAGACGGTATTCCGTACGTACGCACGCGCGGTGATTTCATTTTTCCGTAGGATGGATAGAAGGTGAATTAGGTTTGTTTCATATTTATAATAACATATCAGTATGTAAGTAATACTTATGTTATTACTTTATCATGAAACAACTAAAGAAGAAGAAGTTGAAGAAGAAAGAAATTGAAAAGATCGGTAATGGATATTACCTCTTCTTTGGAACGCCTCTTTGAATCCTCCACTTAAGGAACTAATATTGGTCTTTGGAGAAGACCAGGACCTCTAGGATTATTCTAGGGAAGTGGAGAGGAGAAAATGGCAGGGGTTGGCCGAGCTTGAGTGCTCAAATTGGTGTGAGTAGGAGGGGGAGGAGGTGCCCTTTTATAAGGGAGGAGAGGGGCACCTTAGGAATATCTCAAAATATTATTTTATATTAAAGTCAAAATCGGTTTATAATGGTTCCAAAGGGTCTTATTTCGAAGCTAAAGTGGGGATGGGTCGAAATCCTATCAAACAATAGGATTTAGACAAGTTTAGGGTATTATTTTAACCTTATCAATTAGATTTAACTCTAAGTTAATTAATTTAACTTTTACCGTGTCTTTTTGTTTTCTTTCACTATATGGTTAATACACTTACTATAACATGACAAACGAACCCCAAATTGTTTATTATTAACATATATATCCTTATCTAAGTCATTTGGCCGAACCTTAGATTTTTAGAAATAAAATAACAATTAATAATATAATATTTTATTTAACAACTATTTTGTGTCAATTTTGACACTATTTGATATATGATTTTTGTGAAAGTCATAACAGAATTATATGTTCGAACCAAGTTGATTAAATCAACACTAATATATCATAGTAACCTAGAAAATTAGTTTAATTCATAAAAAGTCTCAAATTACATTTATTTTTGTGTTTATAACATCAATTATGTCAATATTTCATTAACAAGATAATTACTGCATCATCTTTGTGTCATAAATAAATTAAATTATTTGATGTCTAAAAATTACAAATAAAATACCATCATGTGGTAAATCTTTTTAGCTTTCTAATGAATATTTACAATCGAATTTATCTTATATATAACCCCATATTAAAAATTATTTACTTATTAAACTTTGATTTTAACTATTTTAACCCTTCTTTAAATAAATTAATAATAAATGTCCTAATCTAATCCAAGTGGGCCTAAATGGTCATATTTTATTCCTAAGTTTGTTTTTGGTCGAATTACACTTGTCCAATAGAATTAGGACATGTGTTAGGGTAATATTAATATCATATTTACCCTTAGTTACCCTATTTACTATTAACCGCGGTAAAAAAAAGTAAAAAGTTACTATTCACCAAAAATTATTTTTATCTCATTGAACCACATTTTACTTACTGATATCAACCGTGTCTGTTGGATTTTCGAAATTCCATTCACAGAAGCGGTAAAATTAAGTTTTATGCAAAATTCAGTTTTTAACCTACCACTTAGTGGTTTCACTATTCAGCAAAAATTGAAAGTTTTCAGAAAAATACCAAAATTTCACCCTAGGCTAATTTCGATATTCTGAGTCCAAAAATGAAGTCCATTTTGAAAAATAAAATTTATAAAATTTCAAAAAGTGGTTATTACTATTCATAACGGCTAGTTTTAATAGCATATTTTTGTTTAGTGAAACTCGGTATTGCGTACGACGCAAGCTATCGAGGAAGGTCGCGATTGCGTGTAAAGCAAGCCAAGCAAGTGTTGTGTAGAAAAAGATTCCTTTGATGATTTATATAACATAAAAGTCTCGGGTGTTACATTCTACCCCCCTTAAAAAGAATTTCGCCCTCGAAATTTGTCACTTTGCAACAAACAGATGAGGATACTTCTCCCTCATCATATCCTCAAGCTCCCATGTAGCTTCTTCAAGTTGGTGGTTCCTCCATAAAACTTTCACCAATCGAGTGGTCTTGTTTCGTAGGACTTTTTCGCTACGATCCAGAATCTCTATCGGTTGTTCTTCATAAAAAGATCTTGCTCCAGCGGTACAACTTCTGAGCTGAGTACATGTGAAGGATCTGGTATGTACTTTCTCAGGAGAGATACATGGAACACATCATGAACTTGAGAGAGATTCGGTGGAAGCGCCAATCGGTAATCTACCTTCCCAACACGATCCAGTATTTCGAAAGGACCGATATATCTAGGGCTCAACTTCCCCTTCTTTCCAAATCTCATAACCCTCTTCCAGGGAGATATTCGTAAGAACACTTTATCACCCACTTCAAACTCTAGATCTTTTCTTCGGTTGTCGGCATAACTTTTCTGTCGACTCTGAGCTTCTCTTATGTGTTGTTGAATAGATCTAACCTTTTCTGCCATTTCATCAACGAGATCAGGTCCTAACAGCTTTCTTTCCCCAACTTCATCCCAGCAAGTTGGAGTCCTGCATTTCTTTCCATAGAGAGCTTCATAAGGAGCCATCTGAATACTAGAGTGAAAGCTATTATTATAAGAAAATTCCACCAAAGGTAGGTGTTGATCCCAACCTCCTTTGAAATCCATAGAGCAAGCTCTCAACATATCTTCTAGGGTTTGAATTGTTCTCTCAGACTGACTGTCTGTCTGGGGATGATAAGCAGTGCTGAAACTCAACTCTGTATCCAGAGTATGCTGAAGACTTCGCCAGAACTTCGAGGTAAATCTCGGATCCCGATCAGATATAATAGAAAGTGGTACTCCATGCAATCTTACCACTTCCTTTACAAATATCCTAGCAAGCTGATCTAGAGAGAAATCTTCTCTAATAGCAATGAAGTGTGCAGACTTTGTAAGACGATCAACTATGACCCAAATAGCATTATTGCCTTTGGATGTTTTAGGAAGTCCTGTGACAAAGTCCATAGTGATGTTTTCCCATTTCCATTCGGGTATGGGTAATGGTTGTAACATCCCCTTAGACTTCTGTCTCTCAGCTTTAACTTGTTGACAAACCAAGCATCGAGAGACATATTCAGCAACATCTCTTTTCATGCCATCCCACCAGAAGTACTCTTTCAGGTCCCTATACATCTTCGTGCTTCCAGGATGAATAGAGAATGAAGAACTATGAGCCTCATACAGCAGCTCCTTCTTTAATTCGGGGATGGAAGGAACACAAACCCGATTCCTGGACTTTATTATCCCATCACAATCAAGGTTGAATTCAGGAACATTTCTCACCTTCTTTTGTAACTCGACATCTTCTTTCTGTGCCTCTTTAATCTTCACATGTATAGATGGTTGAACATTCATTTGAGAAAGATAAGATTTTTCCCCTTCCATTATAATTCCAAGATCCATCCTTTGTAAATCCATAAATATTGGATCTTTTTTGATCCTCATCATGGATAAACTAGCATGGTCTTGTCGACTTAATGCATCTGCCACCTTGTTTGATTTCCCAGGGTGGTAATGGATTGAGCAGTCATAATCCTTTATCAGCTCCAACCATCTTCTTTGACGCATATTCAACTCCTTTTGTGTGAAAATATACTTTAAACTTTTATGATCAGTATAAATATCACACCTTTCGCCATAAAGGTAATGCCTCCAAATCTTTAATGCAAATATTACCGCAGCCAACTCCAAATCATGTGTTGGGTAATTTTGCTCATGGATTTTCAACTGTCGTGAGGCATAATCTATCACCATATCATTTTGCATAAGAACACACCCCAATCCCTTCTTGGATGCATCACTGTAGATCACAAACCTTTCTCCACTACAAGGCAGTGTGAGCACAGGTGCACTGGATAACCTTCTTTTCAACTCCTTGAAATTCTCTTCACATTCCTCTGTCCAGACAAACTTAACTCCTTTCTGAGTCAACTTGGTGAGTGGATTAGATAATCGTGAAAAATCTTTTACAAAACGTCGATAATATCCAGCCAAACCAAGAAAACTTCGGATCTCAGTTACTGTTGTTGGTCTTGACCATCTTTCGATAACCTCTGTTTTTGCTGGATCCACAGATATCCCCTCTTTTGAGATTATGTGACCCAAAAATGCAACTTTTTGAAGCCAAAATTCACACTTGGTAAATTTGGCATAAAGCTTCTCCTTTCTCAGGGTCTTCAATATAATTCTCAAGTGATCTTCATGCTCTTCCTTGCTCTTTGAATAGACAAGAATATCGTCTATAAAGACTACCACAAATTGATCAAGATAGTCTCTAAAGACTCTATTCATTAGATCCATGAAGATAGCAGGGGCATTAGTAAGACCAAATGGCATCACTATAAATTCATAGTGTCCATACCTTGTACGGAAAGCCGTCTTTGGTATATCCTCCCTTTTGACCCTTAATTGATGATACCCTGAACGAAGATCAATCTTGGAAAAGTATTGAGCTCCGCGTAGTTGGTCAAATAAGTCATCAATGCGTGGGAGAGGATATTTGTTCTTGATAGTGATCTTGTTAAGTTCTCGATAATCAATGCAGAGTCTCATTGATCCATCTTTCTTCTTAACAAATAGAACAGGTGCTCCCCAAGGTGACGCACTAGGGCATATGAATCCCTTATCAAGATTCTCTTGGAGTTGCTTCTTCAATTCCTGCAACTCAATTGGGGCCATTCTATAAGGTGTCTTTGAAATAGGCAAAGCACCCGGTACGAGTTCTATTGAAAACTCAACTTCACGATTTGGTGGAAGACCCGGTAATTCCTCCGGAAAGACATCATCAAACTCCCATACAATGGGCATATTCTTAATCGTGAGTTTCTCACCAACCATTTGAGATAAATAACCTTCATTTAGTGGAATCAATACCCATAAGATGGAAGAAATTTCCACTGGAAGGTTATGTTCATCCTTGCATTGATAGACGATCGTAGATTGATCTGGAATATGAAATGTGACTTCCCTTATTTGGAAATCGATATGAGCTCCATGTAGAGAAAGCCAATCCATGCCAAGAATCACATCAAATTCCACTAAAGGAAGGATCACAAGATTTGCAGGAATCACTTTCCCACAAACTTCGATCGGAGAAGAATTATAAACTTTTGATGCGATTGATGTGCCATTAGGTGTTGTCACAGCTAACTCAACATCTAATTGTTGAGGTAATACGGTGATACCCTTAGAAAAGTCTTCAGAAATAAAAGAGTGGGTGGATCCAGAATCAAATAAAACATTTGCTACTTTAGAGTGGATGGTAAGTGTACCTTTCACCACATCGTTATCGTACTCCACATCGCTGATAGAAATTGCATGTGACTTTCCTTTGTCTTTAGCCTTAAGAGTTTGTTGACGTCGACCATCATCATCAACCCTTGGATTTGGGCATTGATTGGCATAATGCCCCATCTCCTTGCACTTGAAACATTGAAGTGTAGTAGGTTCATTCTGTGTATCCCTTCCTTTGTTTGCATCATTAGACATCTTCTTCCCATTATCACGGCATTCAAATGCCCGATGACCTTCCTTTCCACATTTAAAACATTTACTTGTCCCTTTAAGACAACTCCTTCCATGTTTCTTTCCACACTTTGAGCATAAGGAAAAGCTCATCTTCTTTTCCGTGTGCTCTTTAGATTTTTCTTTGAATTCCATCTTCCTCTTCTTATCAAACCCATGTGACTGATGGGTTACTCCAATCTCCATCTCGACTTTGAGAGCACATCGAACGATTTCCTCGTAGCTATTGAAGTCCCTTATGGCTAACGCCCTTCGAAGACTTGGTTTTAAGCCACTAAATAATCGATCGATCTTACTCTCAGGTTGGATAATAATACCAGAAGCGTACCTTGCAAGTCTTGTAAAATTTGCTTCATAGGTACCAACAGATTCATCATCCCTTTGCTTTAGTTCAAGAAACTCTTTCTCCATCTTTGTTCGGAGAATACGAGGGAAGTACTTATTGAAAAATAAGTTCTTGAACTCGTCCCATTCCATAGACTCAATTCCATCCCTTTGCCTCGTATTCTTAATAAGATTCCACCATTGATCAGCATCTCCTTCCAAATGATACACTGCTAGGATGACTTTATCATGTTCAGAACATTGAAGAACTGAAAATATCTTTTCAGTAGTACTAATCCATTGTTCAGCAACTAATGGATCAGTAGACCCACTGAAAGAAGGTGGACGCTGCCTCATGAAGGATTCAACAGAATGTTGCTCCTTCCTTTGCTCGTTTGGAAGTCCTGCATGATTCATAGCTTGAGAAAGTTGTGTGAGCATGGCTACAAGATTTTGCATTCCAGCTCCCATATCGTTTGGTTGCTCAGGGGGACAATCATTGCATTGCCCATCGCATTCCGCATTAACACGGTTCCTTCGGGTTCCATCCATTGACTAAAACCAAGAAGAATAGTGTGAGCAACACTAATTATAATAGGAAAACCACATAATTCAAGAATAAAATTTTCATGCTTAAGGTCTTATCCTAGGTTATTCAAGGACATTTCTAAAACACTAAGATTGTGTTCTATGCTTAGACTTATCCTTGGGGTTCTTACTAAGGATTTCACATCCTAGTTTCCAAAGGTTGACTATACCTTTCCTCTGATACCAACTATAACGACCCATACTTTACATACATTGTTAATACTTCAAAATTGAAGTACACTTATTACAACATATGACAAAACCACAAAGGACCGTATAGGTATAGTGTCTTTAGAAACTGGGAAACATAAACAACTGGTTCATAAATCTTCTACAGTGTCTCCCATTTATTTCATCATATCTAGGGTCCCTTTTAGCATATTCTACTTAATATCCATCTTCCTGACCTGGGGAAAAGAAAACATAAAAGGGTGAGCTCAAATGCTCAGCAAGGGCAAATAAAGGAAATAAAAATCATATCATATCTTTATGAAGATCAAAACCTGCAAAAGAGATCATAATATCTTAACATGGAATAAATCATAGAAGTGAAAATGAGATCCCCATAATCATAACATAAAACTTGAAACTTTGTGGCATGCACACATAATCATGGAAAATCATTTCTTGTTAGTCATGACTCATTGCCAAGACTATCTCAGTGGACAAAGTCCCTTTCTGAACCGAGTTCACTCCTCGTTTCAGTCCTGTATCACTGAACCGAAATAACCTTCCGTTCCAGCCATGTCTATCTCATGAGATATAAAATCTTTACCCAATGCATTGGAGGGAGATATAGGTCCCACCCATCTTATAATGAATCCTTTCTTATGTGTGCCACATAATCATAAAACATACATCATCGCATAACACATGTAACAAAAATGGGATTCTTGAAACATCATGACATCATAAATCAATTCATATAAGATAAAGGAATTCATAAACATAATTCCATCACAACATAGTCAAATCAATGTAAAAATATGGATAGAAACAGAACCCTTTATTATCTTAGATGGAAAATAATTTTGATAAAACACTTGAATTGAATTCTTGAGGAAAATATCCTTTCTTCTTCAAAATCAATTTCTTTTCACAAAACATCATGAAATTTTAAAAGAAAGGTATTTTATTGAAAATAGTCATGAAATATTTTAGAGGAAGCTTCATGAAAATAAGGCTTTATAAAACAGTAGAAATCCGTTCATGCCGTATAAGTTAAAAAAAACATTCTTCGCACTTTTGTCGGAAAAGTCAAAAAGTACCTCGTATGAAAAACGACAAAAGATTCCTTTCATACATATTACTAAAAACTCACCGAAGGGTAAAAATGGATTTAAACAATTGTAGGTGGATGTAAATAATATTACATATTGATGAAACATGGATGTGGATGATAAAATACACCCCAGTAAATACTTACGAATAAACAATCTCGGATAAAAATGAGATTGTGATATTTCCCTTACCTTAGGTCCGATTTGCTTTGTTCGTGTCTGAAGCTCCTGTATAATGGTTTAAATAATGTTATTGACTTATTCTAGAATCATACATATTGATATGAGATCATATATGGTCATATTATTAGCTTCTTGTTAGTAATATTTCATTGTTACTTGTTACTCGGGTCTTTATAACTTTTTGTTCTTATGCGTGTTTTGTCGAATAAATTCTTATTCTTATCTTTAGGTTATAGATAATTCATTTCCAGAATGGTATTAGTGTAGTATATACCATATTCATTCATTCAATTCATTTATATAATCATTATGAAATGAAGATCATGTAGAACGAGTCGCATCACATCGTGGAGACGGTATTCCGTACGTACGCACGAGTGATGATATCGTTCCTATGATCGTGGAATTGTATTGGAGTATATATATATTATTTAAGTATCAATATTACTTCATAATAATCATATATAGTTACTCATTACACCATTATACCCATCCTTGTAAGGTGATGGTGGAAAATAGATTACACCACGGCGTGGAGACGGTATTCCGTACGTACGCACGCGCGGTGATTTCATTTTTCCGTAGGATGGATAGAAGGTGAATTAGGGTTCTTTCATATTTATAATAACATATCATTATGTAAGTAATACTGATTTTATTACTTTATCATGAAACAACTAAAGAAGAAGAAGTTGAAGAAGAAAGAAATTGAAAAGATCGGTAATGGATATTACCTCTTCTTTGGAACGCCTCTTTGAATCCTCCACTTAAGGAACTAAGATTGGTCTTTGGAGAAGACCAGGACCTCTAGGATTATTCTAGGGAAGTGGAGAGGAGAAAATGGCAGGGGTTGGCCGAGCTTGAGTGCTCAAATTGGTGTGAGTAGGAGGGGGAGGAGGTGCCCTTTTATAAGGGAGGAGAGGGGCACCTTAGGAATATCTCAAAATATTATTTTATATTAAAGTCAAAATCGGTTTATAATGGTTCCAAAGGGTCTTATTTCGAAGCTAAAGTGGGGATGGGTCGAAATCCTATCAACCAATAGGATTTATACAAGTTTAGGGTATTATTTTAACCTTATCAATTAGATTTAACTCTAAGTTAATTAATTTAACTTTTACCGTGTCTTTTTGTTTTCTTTCACTATATGGTTAATACACTTTCTATAACATGCCAAACGAACCCCAAATTGTTTATTATTAACATATATATCCTTATCTAAGTCATTTGGCCGAACCTTAGATTTTTAGAAATAAAATAACAATTAATAATATAATATTTGATTTAACAACTATTTTGTGTCAATTTTGACACTATTTGATATATGATTTTTGTGAAAGTCATAACAGAATTATATGTTCGAACCAAGTTGATTAAATCAACAATAATATATCATAGTAACCTAGAAAATTAGTTTAATTCATAAAAAGTCTCAAATTACATTTATTTTGGTGTTTATAACATCAATTATGTCAATATTTCATTAACAAGATAATTAATGCATCATCTTTGTGTCATAAATAAATTAAATTATTTGATGTCTAAAAATTACAAATAAAATACCATCATGTGGTAAATCATTTTATCTTTCTAATGAATATTTAGAATCGAATTTATATTATATATAACCCCATATTAAAAATTATTTACTTATTAAACTTTGATTTTAACTATTTTAACCCTTCTTTAAATAAATTAATAATAAATGTCCTAATCTAATCCAAGTGGGCCTAAATGGTCATATTTTATTCCTAAGTTGGTTTTTGGTCGAATTACACTTGTCCAATAGAATTAGGACATGTGTTAGGGTAATATTAATATCATATTTACCCTTAGTTACCCTATTTACTATTAACCGCGGTAAAAAAAAAGTAAAAAGTTACTATTCACCAAAAATTATTTTTATCTCATTGAACCACATTTTACTTACTTATATCAACCGTGTCTGTCGGATTTTCGAAATTCCATTCACAGAAGCGGTATAATTAAGTTTTATGCAAAATTCAGTTTTTAACCTACCACTTAGTGGTTTCACTATTCATCAAAAATTGAAAGTTTTCAGAAAAATACCAAAATTTCACCCTAGGCTAATTTCGATATTCTGAGTCCAAAAATGAAGTCCATTTTGAAAAATAAAATTTATAAAATTTCAAAAAGTGGTTATTACTATTCATAACGGCTAGTTTTAATAGCATATTGTTGTTTAGTGAAACTCGGTATTGTGTACGACGCAAGCTATCGAGGAAGGTCGCGATTGCGTGTAAAGCAAGCCAAGCAAGTGTTGTGTAGAAAAATATTCCTTTGATGATTTATATAACATAAAAGTCTAGGGTGTTACATGGCCGGAACCACTCGAAGTGTCTCTCTTTTGTTTCAAAAGGACATCATTTTTAGTGAAAACAACAACTGACATACGGAAAACCGACCATATGAATTCAGATTCCATTGAGGAAAAAAATCCATGAGTCATATGTGATGTGTACGAGTCAACCCCACCTCAATATGAGGTGCGGTGTGGCTGGAACCACTCGAAGTGTCTCTCTATAGTTTAAAATGGACTTCATTTTAAGTGAAAAGAACAACTAACATACGGAAAACCGACCAAACACATTCGTATTCTGTTTATACTTTATTAAAAGGATCCATGGGTCATTTGTGACGTGTACAAGTCAACCATGCCTCAATATGAGCCTCGGTGTGGCCGCCACGTCTCAAAGTGACTCACTTTTCATTGAAATGGAAAACATTTTAAGTGAAAACAACAACTGACATACTAAAACCCAACAAAACCCATTCATATTCCATTGAAACTTTAGTAAAATGATCTATGGGTCATTTGTGACGTGTAAAAGTCAACCCAACCTCAATCTGAGGCGCGGTATGGCTGTAACCACTCGAAGTTTCTCTCCTTTGTTTCAGAAGGACATCATTTTTAGTGAAAACAACAACTGACATACGGAAAGGTGACCAAATGAATTCAGATTCCGTTGAAACATTAGGAAAACAATTCATGAGTCATATGTGACATGTACGAGTCAACCCCACCTCAATCCGAGGTGCGGTGTGGCCGGAACCACTCGAAGTGTCTCTCTATAGTTTAAAAGGGACTTCATTTTAAGTGAAAAGACCAACTGACATACGGAAAACTGACCAAACCCATTCAGATTCTGTTGATACTTTAGGAAAAGGATCCATGGGTCATTTTTGATGTGTATGAGTCAACCGAACCTCAATCCGAGCCTCAGTGTGGCCACCACGTCTCAAAGTGACTCACTTTTCTTTGAAATGGAAAACATTTTAAGTGAAAACAACAACTGGCATACTGAAACCCAACAAAACCCATTCAGTTTCCATTGAAACTTTAGTAAAATGATTCATGGGTCATTTTTGATGTGTATGATTCAACACCGCCTCAATCCAGGTCATGGTGTGGCCGGGATCACTCTAAGTGTCTCTCTTTTGTTAAAAATGGAAAACATTTTAAGTACATACAGAAAACTGACCAAACGGATTCTGATTGTGTTGATACTTTAGAACAATGATCCATGAGTCATATGTGAGGTGTACAAGTCAACTCCTCCTCAATCTGAGGTGCAGTGTGGTTGACACCACTCATAGTGTATCTCTTTTGTTTGAAATATACATCATTTTAACTAAAAAGAACAACTGGCATACAGAAAAACGACCAAACGCATTTTTAATCGGTTGAAACTTTAGGAAAACGATCCATGGGTCATATGTGACATGTACGAGTCAACCCCACCTAAATAGAAGGCGCGGTGAGGCCGGAACCACTCGAAGTGTCTCTATTTTGTTTCAAAAGGACATCATCTTTAGTGAAAACAACAACTGACATACGGAAAACAAACCAAATGCATTCTTATTCCATTGAAACGTTAGGAAAACAATCCATGAGTCATATGTGATGTGTACGAGTCAACCCCACCTCAATACGAGGAGAATTGTGGCCGGAACCACTCGAAGTGTCTCTCTATAGTTTAAAATGGACTTCATTTTAAGTGAAAAGAACAACTGACATACGGAAAACTGACCAAACACATTTGGATTCTGTTGATACTTAAGGAAAAGGATCCATGGGTCATTTTTGTTTTGTATGAGTCAACCACGTCTCAATCCAATCCTCGGTGTGGCCTCCACGACTCAAAGTGACTCACTTTTCTTTGAAATGGAAAACATTTTAAGTGAAAACAACAACTGACATAATGAAACCCCACAAAACGGATTTGGATTCCGTTAAAACTTTAGGAAAACAATCCATGGTTCATTTTTCATGTTTATGAGTCAACTGCGCCTCAATCCGAGCCTTTTTGTGGCCGGTACAACTCAAAGTGACTCACTTTTCTTTGAATTGGAAAACATTTTAAGTGAAAACAACAACTGACATACTGAAAACCGACCAAACGCATTAGGATTCTGTTGGAACTTTAGGACAACAATCCATGGGTCATTTGTGACGTGTAAGAGTCAAACCCACCTCAATCCGAGTCGCGGTGTGGTCGGGATCACTCTAAGTGTCTCTCTATAGTTTAAAATGGACTTCATTTTAAGTGAAAAGAACAACTGACATACGGAAAACTGACCAAACACATTCGGATTTTGTTGATACTTTAGGAAAAGGATCCATGGGTCATTTTTGATGTGTACGAGTCAACCGCGCCTTAATCTGATCCTCAGTGTGGCCACCACAACTCAAAGTGGATCACTTTTATTTGAAATGGAAAACATTTTAAGTGAAAACAACAACTAACATACGAAAAACTGACCAAACGCATTCGGATTCTATTGAAACTTTAGGAAAACAATCCATGGATTATTTTTGACTTTTACGAGTCAACCCCACCTCAATATGAGTCACGGTGTAGCGGGGATCACTCAAAAATGTCATTTTTTTAAATGAACCACATTTTAAGTGATAATAACTGGCATACGGAAAACCAACGAAACCCTTTCGGAATATGTTGACACTTTAGAAAAATGATCAATGGGTCATATGTGACGTGCACTAGTCAATCATGCCTCAATATGAGGCATGGTGTGACCGGTACTACTTAAAGTCAATGTATTTTTTTTTAAATGGATATCATATATAGTAAAAACACCTGTATACGAAAAACTGATCAAATTATGAATTGAATTCCAAATTTCACATATAATTGTAATCTAAATTTGAAATTGAATTCTAAATGAATTTTAAAATGAATTCTAAATGAATTCTAAATGAATTTTAAAATGAATTCTAAATGAATTCTAAATTATATATCTTTATAATTACGTTATGAATTCTGATTTAATTCTAAATGTGTATAGTTTCAGGATGTTTTATATGTTAAATGTATATGAATTTGTTCTGTATATGTATATGTTAGTTGATTATTTTAGGTAAAGGAGAGGGATTGAAGAATCATGGGTGAATGGAGACCCTGCTCCTCCCCTGTGCAAATTGCAGCCTGCTGTGCAAATTGCAGGCTGCTGTGCAATTTGCACAGCATAGGCTATGCCAACGGTTTGAAACCTTTGACATAGTCTTCTAAGGAGGTTTATACCAACGGTTTAGATGGAACCGTTGGTATAAAATCTTTCCCAATGGTTTCAAACCGTTGCGAAAAGATGTATAGTTGGCTTTTTCTTAATGGTTTTGAGTGAACTGTTGGGAAAAGCTAGAGATTTTGTTGGGTTTTTCCAACGGTTTACTTAAAACCATTGGGAAAACATATGCCAACGGTTAATGTTAACCGTTGGGATAGGTTGATTTTTCTAACCTATCCCAACGGTTCTTTGTAAACCATTGGGAAAACTTTTCCCAACGGCTTACTTACCCACGGTTTGTAGAACCGTTGGGATAGATATTCCCAACGGTTCTGCAGCCTTTCCCAACAGTTGTGAACCGTTGGAAATGCCTCTTTTTCCAGTAGTGTGGATACATGATGTTTTTCATGTGTCATAGCTCCGTCGTTATCTTCATGATGACTCTAATTTCATCAATTGGGGAGAGATCAATTTTGATGATGATGAAACCTTTGAGAAGCGACCTGTGGAGATCCAAGACCACAAAGACAAGGTGTGTCGCGGGTGTTCTATCCCATTGGTTTGTGTCTTGTGGCGACATGGTGGAGTGGAGGAGAGTACCTGGGAACGTGAGTCTCATATATGTGCTCAGTACCCAAAGTTTTTTAATGTTTAACTATTTTTAAGTAACGACGTTCACTTTGTGGTTGTAGACCATTCATGTTTATTTGATGGTTTAATTTGGTTGCTTCTTGTGGCTTTCTCTCTTTTGAGAGGTATCTCGATGGGTGGTTGTTTGGGATTCTTTTCTATTTACATTTAGTTTGGTTTTGAATTCTCGAGGACGAGAATGTTTTGAGAGGTATCTGATGTAATGGCCCCGACCTCTATGGTCCATCCCTTTGCGAAAATCTTGTGACTGAGGTGTTCCGAGAGTTCAAGGTGGCTTATCCACAACACTATGCCAAATTTCCAGTTCTGTGAATAGTACAATAGTAGCCTTAGGTGAATAGTGCAATGGTAGCCTTAGGTGAGCAGTGAAACAGTAGCCTAAAACAGTGTCATCGGTAGGCTTATTTGAATAGTATCAATGGTGAGGTTCAAATGGTAGCCTCTTTCCTTTTCCAAATTTTGAGTTCATGAACAGTGTTTCCAGAACGGTGAGGTTCCAAGGGTAGCCTCTTTCCTTTTCCAAATTTTGATTTTATGAATAGTGTTTCTAAAATGGTGAGGTTCCAATGGTGAGGTTTCAACAGTGAGGTTCATGAACAATGTTTCCAGAATGGTGAGGTTCCAACGATGAGGTTTCAATAATGAGGTTCATGAAAAGTGTTTCCAGAACGGTGAGGTTTCAACAGTGAGGTTTCAACGGTGAGGTTCATGAATAGTGTTTCTAGAACAGTGATGTTCCAACGGTGAGGTTTCAACGGTGAGGTTCATGAACAGTTTTTCTAGAACGACAAGGTTCCAATGGTGAGGTTTCAATGGTGAGTTCATGAACAGTGTTTCCATAATGGTGAGGTTCTAATGGTGAGGTTCATGAACAGTGTTTTCTTTTTCCAACTTTTGAGTTCGTGAACAGTGTTTCCAACTTCTTATAGTTTCACCCCTTTAAAATTTCCTTTGATGTAAGATGAATTTAAAGCCTCATTTTAAGGAATCTAAGGCCAATTCAAAGGCCATGACTCCTATATTAATTTCCTTAAGGCTTGTGATGTTTTTACTTGGTCAAACATCGTGGTTTAATGTGATTCTCTTTTAATGAAAAATTCAGCGTATCTTAAACCACTACTTTGTTAAATCTTCTAAAGGGACAAGATATCTTCCTCTCTAATCCTTCTTCCTTGTTCTCAGGTGTGAGACACTTGAACCTTCTATTCCTTACAGTAGGAGTTATGTGACCAAGCCTTCCTCCTTGGATTAGTTCCCCTCTATTTCTGATGCAACCAAGTAGTATCGATCAATCTTCGATATAAGGTATGATCTGCCGTCATTCTTTTGTGTTCATCTCCTTCTATTTCTCCTTGACCGTTTATGGAATGTTATATTCATGTTCCTAATGGGATTTTCTTGGGTGTTAACTAGTGTGGTGGTGTCTCTGCATCCTCAGGTGGATACATTTGTCATGGGGAGAGGATATCGTAACCCGTTGTGTGGCTCGTTCTCATATAAATAACGCCAAGAACCGTTTGAGGTAGGGGATTCATTTCTTATCTTTTATTTCCCATGAAACTATAGATTTAGCATGTTTTATCCCACTGGATCACAATGTAATTGACAAAATAAATATTTTAACCGGATAAATAAATTGATATAGATCGTATGTTATTGACTCTTGTTTTACTAGATAGTGTGATATTTATGCTTGATTTGTTTAAATTTTTGTTCTTGATGGAAATTGGTAAAGAACTTAAAGCCAAATTTAATTTATAATTGTTTGGATAAAGTTAAAGAGGCATGTGAATGAATCTAATTGTTATTATTTTAATTTGATGATAATCAAATTGATGTAGTAATCATGTTTAATCAATTTGTGATATCTTACTATTTAGGTTTCCCAAAGTTGGAACCTACGAATAATAAATCAGTTAATTAAAGATGGATTAAAGAATTAGTTTTTTGATAATTTCTTGAAGGGTTTTGAGTTACCCTCTTTCTTGCTTAAGGGATAAAGCCCAGTTCATATGATGTTTGTTTTCCTGATACTTGTGTTGTGATGTGAGCCTAGATGGATGTTGTGATATGTGGGGGAATGAAGGCCTATATTTTGTGGCAGTAATTGATTCCTAGAGTGGCGAGATGCAACGGTTTATTCATGTGGGTGTTGGGGAGGACACCACAGATGATGAAACGGGTTGGGGGGTTAATGTTGGATACTTGCTGATTTTTATTGGTTGTTTATCTTCTTTACTTTCCCCTTTTCTCAATGCAGATGGTCTTGCTTACCCTTTTTTCGAAATGGGCGAAGACACGTGGGGTATGACACGTGCTTTCTGTGTTTAGATTCTCAAGGGATGATGGGTCTATGCTCTTTCTATAAGCGGTAAAGACTTGATAGGTAGTTCTTCTATTTACCGTGTTGATCCCCCTTGTGTTTAGTAACATAGAATGTTTTTCTATAATGCCTTGGAATATGGGAAAGTAATGTTGTAAACAAATAATTGAATAATTGATGTTAACCCATGGGGTTTGAGCTTATTGGGACATAATGCTGAGGACAGTGGACTTTGGGTGTGATGATAATGAAATATAATGTGGAATTGTTAATGGTTAATTAATGTTTAAATAATTTATTAACGTAAATTGAAACTAATAAAAAGGGAACGAAGTAATGTATTAAATCTCTTTAAATGGCTGTGTGCTTAAAGGATACATAGTCTTAGAAGTGGCGGCAGAGAGTCCAAGATACATTAGCTGCAGTTTAGTCTAATACTAGGTTATGCATATAGTGTGGTTGTGAGCTATAGTATATTCTGTACTTTTTTGTGTTTCTATACGCTACTCCACCCCATCAGTTTGGTAAACTGACATCCTGGGGATTTTGATCCCTAGGTGGGTGTTTTCCCTAACATTCTGGTAGGAGGATGCATGGATGACTACCCCCTTTGGCCTCGCTCTCTTCTCTTGGTAGTTACTTGTGCTGGTAGGCATAGTGGTTAGTTTTCCCCATATATGTGTGTAGAGGGTTGTAATGGCTTGTGGTTATTCATGTTGAGTCAATAAGGTTTTCCTTATGACTTTTACATTCCTTCATGTTTGGGGGAGATTGTTGAGTCAGTAAGGTCTCCTTATGACTTAACCATTCCTTCTTGTTTTGAAAATCACAAACACCTTATCTCATGCCAAATCTCATTTTAACCTATGTTTTAATTCTATAAGGAAAATTTTCCTTCCCCAAGTAAATTTATCATTATCATATTTTTCATTGTTCATCATATTGTCCAAGTGTAAAATTCAGTTTCACATCAAAAACCTCAGAATCCTATAACACTTAAATAAAGAAGAATTCTGTTTTAGGATCCAAATTCTCAGAATTCTGGTTAAAAACTCTTCTGAGTTCTGACTCTGAATTCTAAATACGAATTCTAATTATGAACTCTTCTGAGTTCTGACTCCGAATACTCAGAATTATGGTTACGAACTCTTCTGAGTTCTGACTCGGGTTTCTCTGAAATCAAACTCCGAACTCTTCAGAGTTCTGACTCCAAATTCTGAATACGAATTTTTATTATGAACTCTTCTGAGTTCTGACTCCAAGTTCTCTGAATTCAGACTCCGAACTCTTCTGAGTTCTGACTCTGAGTTCTTTGAATTCAGACTCCAAACTCTTCTGAGTTATGACTCCGAATTCTGTATACGAATTCTAATTACAAACTTTCTAAGTTCTGACTCTGAATTCTCATGAACTCTGACTCTGAACTTTGTAATTTCAAGTTCCAAATTCCTTAGAAAACAGAATCCGAATATCCTTGTATTGTAGACTCCAAATTCATTTTTGGTTTGACTTCGAACATTTATTTTCTTACATTATGAATATTGGTTTTTGGTTATATAATCATATTTTTTCTTACACTTGTTTTGTTATAAAATGATGTTGTGCTTTCAGTTACTAACTAACCATTGTTTGAGTGACATGTGCACAGTTCCCTCCGAAATTTAAGGAAAAATATTATTTTTGGAGGAAGGAGCTGACTGTTGGTGATGTGCCTATAAATTAGAGCTCATTTGAAAGAGCTATCAACTTTGACTGAACTTTTGACAACTGTGCTTACATGCTGTTTAAGTGATTTCTATAGAGAGAGGCTCTTATAAACTCTCAAGCTTCGTGCAAAAAGTTTGAGCCGCTTGTTCAAAATATGCTTTGTGCATATTTGTTTTGTGTAGTGGTGTGATTTCTTTGAAATCAGAGACTTTGGGTCGTAAAGTCATAGGTGCTGATTTCCTTACAAATAAAGGGCTTGCGGGGATAGCAAGACAGATACCAATCTTCGGATTGAGGGCTTACCTCGGTTTGGGTAAGACAGACTTTCTTGAAAGTATAAATCAAGGGACCTTTATCCAGGGTTGTTGGATACCTTTCTCTTTGGGTTAAAAGAGTTACTATTTGTTACTTGTAGTGTTTCAGTTTTTTTTCCACTGTAATTTTGATTGTTAAGGAAAGTATAACATTCTTATACTTCCTTAAACTTTCACTTTGATTATATAGGATTCTATATGCTTTAAGGTAGAATCTTAGCTGTTGTAAAATTTTGTTAAGTTTCATTTCTGGAATCACTTTTCCAAAATCAAGCAAGTTATTAGAATTTAGAGGTGTTGTGAATTTTGTTTATACAAAATTTCCTTACAGATTTTTAAAGTATAAAATTCACCCCCTCTTGTATTTGAGTATTTGAATCATAGTTTGATACTACAATCAGTATCATATCTATCATACTATCGATCCTACAATTGGTATCAGAGGAGATCTCTGAAATATTTATATTCGCATATAAGTTTTCCTTGCTCAAGTTTTTCGTTGTTCGGTTTCTTCTTCGGTTGAGAAAGATCACCTCATTCTTTGAACCAATCCTACAATTGGTATCAGAGGTTGGAAACCTCATACTCTGAATCAATTCAATAATTGGTTTCAAAGTTTGGTTCAATCTGAATTAATCTCACGATTGGATTCAGAAGAAATATCTTCTTCTTTTATTTCTAGAATCACATTTTCGGATTCACATTTTCAGATTCACATTTTCGGATTCACATTTTCAGAATCAGTTTTTCAGATTCATTAGTTAGGATTCATATTTTCTTAGAGATACTCTAGTTCTATATTTTTCTTGCTGAGGAATATTTTCCTAGTTTACAAACTCTTATTACTAACAATTTTGTGTTCTAATATTTTCTTTAAGATGGAAGGTTTAAATGTTGGTTCTATCGATAATCTAAATCCTACCAGACCTACTATTTTTTATGGAAATGATTATGAGTATTGGAGAGATAGGATGAAGACTTTCATTATTAACATTGGAGTTGATAACTACCTGATTCTTACAGGGGACTATAAAATTCCGGATAAGGAATTGAGAACTTTTACTAATCAGGAAAAATCATAATATCAAGAAAATTTCAGAGTCAGAAATACATTGTTATGTTCCATGACTAGGAAAATTTATAGTCAAATATCTTCATGTGAAGCTACAAACAGTATCTAGAAGAAACTTAAGGTTACACATTTTGGTACTTCTAAAGTTATAGAGACAAGAAGATCTATGTTGAGAGCTAAATACCATGGCTTTAATTTTCCTTATGGAGAACCTATAAGCAAAGTTCAGCAAAGGTTTATGACTATCATGAATAGATTACTGTCTATGGGAGAAAAAGTTTTGGATGATGAGGCTCTTGTAGATAAAATCATAGACATCATTCCAAATGAGTGGGAGTCCAAGAGGTCAGCTATTGATGAGAACTGGAAAGTTACCCAGATTTCCTTAGATGAATTGTTTGGAACTCTTCTTCAGTATGAGACTAGAATGAAGAGAGATGCTGATAATGTCAAAACGAAGAATGGGAATAGAGGAGTTACTTTTACAACTACTTCTAAGAATATGAAATCCAAGACTCCAGAAAGGGTTACTAGATCAAAGTCAAATAAAGTTACTATTCAGTCAGAATCTAGTGATACAGAAAAGTCTGAGAATGAATTAACTAATCTTGCTCAGAGAATGAACAAGATAGTAGCTCAGAAGAACTATCAGAATAAATTCAAGAAAAGAGACTGCAAAGAGAAGAAATATGGGGAAGTTACTTTTTATGAATGTATAAGAACAGGTCAAATCAGACCTGATTTCCCTCTATTGAAAAAGAAGGAAAATAAGTCAAGAAATTCAGAAAGGAACAAGAAGAAGTTCTATCGCTCAAAGCACAAGAAAATTCTTAAAGCAAATGATACTTGGAGTGCTAGCTGTGGAGACTCTTCAGGAATTGAATCTTCTGAATATGAATCATCAGTACAGAAAAATATCAGATTCATGGCTACTACTTCTTTCCCAAATACATATCTTATGGACAAGGTACGCTCTGCTGAGGCTTTAACAAATTTATCTCTTGATAATAATTACTATTCTGGAGATATTACTTTTAATGAAGATACTTTATCTTCAGATAATGAAGAAATACCTTCATATGAATAACTATCTAGATTTTCCAAGTTGTTAGAAGAAAAAAATTGTAAAATTTCTAAGAAATTGAACAAGGAAAATACTAGAGAAGAAGTTCTTACAAAATAGATTTCATACCTCTCTAGAGATCTTAAAGATAAAGACAATCTTTTAGAAAAACTTTCTAAAGACCTTAAGGAAGTAAATCTTGAAAAGGAAAAACTTTCGAAAGATCTTAAGAATGATATTTTAAAATTAAATGTTTTTGAGGAAAAACATAACTCTAAGGAAATAATTCCTGGGGATAGGAATTTAGTCATCAAACTAAAATCTGAAATATATTCCCTTAAGAAACTTCTTGCAAAATTTATTTCAGGTAAGGAAAATTTTGACAAGATATGTTCTCAAATAAAACCTCAAGGAAATACTATTGGAGTAGGTTATACTCATTGAAAACCTATTTTCAAAAACAATTATTTCATTCCTTCCAGAGCCCCTTTTTGTACTAAATGTCAAAGTGGTGGGAATTGGAAGAAAAATTGTTCTTTGAATAAAGTTAAATCTCTTGGGTTTCATAAATCTTATTTCTCTAAACAAATGTAGATACCCAAAATTTTGTTGTCTAAAAATTCTGGATCTAAGGAAGTTTGGATTCCGAAAGTCTAAATTTCTTATTTTTAGAAAAATAAAGAAGGTACCAACAACAATACTTGGTACATGGATAGTGGATGTTCTCGGCATATGTCTGGTAACAAAAACTTCTTTGAAAAGATTATCAAGATAAAATGAGGAAAAGTAACTCTCAGAGATAATGCTAAGGGAGAAATTATTGGTATAGGTAACATCGTTCTTCTTGGAAAAACATTGATTTCAAATGTTTTTTTTTGTTAAGGGTCTTAAGCACAATATCAATAGCATAATTCAATTATGTGATGAAGATTACCTTGTGAATTTTAGGAATGATAAGTGTTTAGTACACAATTTCAAGGAATATTTTATTCTTTCTACAAAATTGGCAAGAGAATGTTTACACACTAAATGTAAAAACCTTTCACATCACTCTCATGCAAAACACATTGATATTAGGCATCGCTTTCTTAGGGATCACACACAAAAAGTAGATATCATTCTTCAATTTATCATAATGCAATATCAACTTGCTGATATTTTCACAAAATATTTACCCTCTGATAGACTTGAATACATTAAACAGAAGTTAGGAATGATAACCGTAAGGTAATTTTCCTTGTTAAATTCCTATTGAATCAATATCCTTACAGTAAAAAACTCATTTTCATAGGGGGATTACATTTTATTTCTAGTTTTCAAAAAAATATTAATGAAGTTTTCAAAAAAAATTCATAATGAAGTTTTCAAAAAAAATTGAAATGAAGTTTTCAAAAAAAATTCGTAATGAAGTTTTTAAAAAAATTTGTAATGAATTTTTCAAAAAAATTTCATAATGATGATTTTCGTAATGAATATTTTCATAATGAATATTTTTACAATGAATTTTTGTAATGATGATTTTCGTAATGAAGAATTTCGTACTCAAATTTTTTTATCATAATAGAGTTTTTTTTCTCATAGTCAAGTTTTTTTCAGAATCTAAAGTTTTTCAAGAAGATTATTACCTATTACGAATAATATTTCTATAAATATGAAAGGTATGATTTCTATCTTAGGTTTTCATACTCATCTTTTACTTGCTGGTATTTTCTTTTGTGTTTTTTTTTTGGATTCTAGTTTCCTTAAATCTGAATGTTTTCTTTTAAAAACCTCAAAAGATCAGATCCTACCAAATTTTCCTTGCGGATTTCATTTCAACCATCAGATCTGATCAGAATATTTCTCAACTATTGGATTGAGATGGGAAGATGAATCATCACATCAAACACCTATATAAAGGACCCCCGAAGGGTTGTCCCACATCAATTTCAAGCCTCTGTGTGCTGAAACTATTCCCCCCATACAAAATCCCATTCTGAAAAGGTTGTTCCGAACTTCTCAGAGTTTTCCGAAGTCCAAATTTCTGAAGAAGAATCCTTTCAAAAAGATATGTCTATTTTCAAGCTGATTATATAGTGGCAAGTTTACAGAGAAAGGTTGGTGCATCTGAATTTCTTCAAAAAATATGATTCTATAATCTCCAAGAACATTAAACTTAATGGATGGGAAAGTGTTTGCATATCAAATCCAGGGGCTCAAGACTTGGTGTATCCAGATCTACTTATCAAGTTTTATGAGTTAGTTAGTTTCTTTAAGGAAGAAGGCAGAGAGAAATTTTCATTCAAAAGTTATAGAAACACCTATTCTCTATCTTATACAAAGGCAGCTAGTTTGGTTGGGGTTCCATTTAAAGGGGAATCTGAATTTTATTCCCATAAGTTGCCCGATATTCAAGGAAGTTTTATCAAGGTAAAATCTATGGAGTGTCTTGGACTTACAGATGTCAAGACTGCAAATATTTCTCACCTCTCTACAAATAATTGGATCCTTGAATTGTGGGTTCAAGGGTTTATCATTCTGAGAAAGGGTGACAAGGACACCTTAAAGAAGAGTGAAATGTATATCTTGGATTTCTTAGTAAACCAAAGGAAGATTAAACTGATGAATCATATTCTCATTATGATTTACAATATTAAGAATGGGAACTTGAAAGCTCAGATTCTTATGTACCCGGCCATTCTTTCCAAGCTTATTGTTCGGTGCTTGGAGTCTTTCAAAATCCCTTACAGTTCAAAGTCGAGAAATTGAAAAGTCATTCTGATTAGTGATGATACTCTCAAAAGGATAAAAGTTGGTTTTTCTAAGGAATTAGGAGAATTATATGACTTACCAGAGGAGGAAACTGAAGCTGTTTCAAAGGAACAAGAAGTTCATAAACCATCGAATAAAGGAGGAAATAAGAGGAAGTTGAAGGAAGTAGAAGAAGAAGAGAAAATCCCTAAAGCTAAGGAAGCTCAATCCACACCTCCAAATCCCAAGAATCAGAAATCCTATCCAGATGAGGTTTTAGCTAGATGGAGGGAATATAAAAAGAATCGGAAGGAAGGAGAGCCACAGTTTGGCTTGGATCCTGCAGAGACCAAAGCTTTGAAAGAGAAGGAAACCGATGAGATTGAGAAACAATCCAAAGAAAAGAAGTAGAAGAAGAAAATGTATGAGGCCTAGATTGTCCAATCCCTTCTGAGGGACACTGAAATAGCATCTGATAATATCCTTGTACCAAAATCTTTCTTGGTTGAGGCTTTACCTGAGACTCCGGGTAAGAAATTTATCACTCCGTAAAAAGTCCAAGAAAAGATTGTTGAAGAAAAGGAAGTTGTTGAAGAAGAGGAAAAAATAAGAAAGTAGTGGTGGCACTGAAGATCTTACAAAGAAAGTTGAAGATTATCATGAAAATCAAACCCCTTCTGAGAATCTATCAATCCAAACTTCTGAAGCAGAGTCTTCAAAGCTCCCAACTTCTAAAAAGTATGAAGAAGGTGAAGATGAGAAGGGTGAAGAAGAAGTTAATAAATTCTCTGAGGAAGAAATTTCAAACCGTGATTTCATAAATCCTGAAGATGATGAGGCTAGAGCAGAGAAGGAGAAGATATATGAAGATAGAATTGTTCAGTTGTCTAATAGTGAGCATGAATCTCTGGATGAAGAAGTTGTTCCAAGAACCAATAATGGAAAACAGGTGTTTGTTAACACTCCAACTAAAGTTGTTTAAAGGAAGAAGGAAGTTAGTGGATCTTCTAAGAAGAAGCTTGTTGAGCTAGAGGAAGAACCATCACCAAGAAAAGTCTTAGATTCAGAATCATCAGCTCTAGGACATGATTTCATCATTCAATCACTAAAGAAGCTTGTTGACACCATTCCGATATTTCTAACCATTGACTCCAGATGTCATATGCTTCAACATAGCTTGAATCAAAAATCAGACTCTGTATCCAGGGTAATAGAGAAGTGTGTAAAGATTGAGGCTGATTACAAGAACTTCCTCATCAACTACGATGCCTAAAAAAATCTTCTAAGAAAGTGGTCAGTTGGTCAAAGAATATAGTTGAATATTTGAGAGAGATTGATAAGTTTCATGATGATGTTAAGGAAGCTTTTGATACTGAAGATGGTAAAATCAAGGATCTCACAAATAGATTTGAGGAAAATATAATTCTTGAGCAGAATAATCAGATTTAAGAGGTCAAATATCTAAATGGGAAGTTGCATTATGTTTCCCAAAGTTGGAAAAGAGAAAGGGATATTTGGATCGAGATCAGAGAGAATCTAGTCAAGAAAGATGAACTAATGAAGGATTAGGCAGAAGCTCTCAAGTCTCAGGATGATAGAATCAAAGATTTAGAGAAGAAATCTGAGGATCTGGATCAACTCTTTAAGAAAGCATAAGAAGACTACAATGAACTCAAAAATCTGAAAACCATTGTGAAGAAATTGATATCCAAGGAGAAGGAAGGAAAATAGATCCAATCTGATCTTTTGTTGTATTTTCTTCCTTGTACAAATTCTTCCTATCTTAATGAAATTTTGGTTGCTTGTTTTTGTTTGCATGCTTTGTACTAATATTTTAGGTACTATAATTTCGTTTCCATTCCCTCAAATTCTTTTTGAAAATCACAAAGGGGGAGAAACTAAAAATAATACGAAGAAAAGAAGAAATATCCCTAAGTAAGGGGAAGTTTATCTAAGGGGGGGTTTCATTATGAATATTCCCATACTCAAGATAATGGAAAATCTCATTTCATAAATCTAGAATACAATCCTTAGAGTTCTAAAGCATAAGGGGGAGTTAGTCATATTCATCATTATCCATGTGTAAAGGGAGATAATTTGTACTTTCAAAGTCCAGAAAAATATGTTCTAAGACCTTTTATTCTTTTTTGTAAGGATGTTTGTGCTTTCCAAAAAGGAGGATATTGTTGAGTCAATAAGTTTTTCCTTGTGAATTTTCTATTCCTTCATGTTTGGGAGAGATTGTTGAGTCAGTAAGGTCCCCTTATGACTTAACCATTTTTTATTGTTTTGAAAATCAAAAACACCTTATCTCATGCCAAATCTTATTTTACCCTGTGTTTTACTAATATAAGGAAAATTTTCCTTCCCCAAGTAAATTTTTCCTTATCATGTTTTTCATTGTTCATCATATTTTCTAAGTGTAAAATTTAGTTTCACATCAAAAACCTCGGAATCATATAATACATAGATAAAGAAGCATTCTGTTTTAGGATCTGAATTCTCAGAATTCTGGTTACAAACTCTTCTGAGTTCTAACTCCGAATTATGAATATGAATTCTGATTACGAACTCTTCTGAGTTCTGACTCCGAATTCTCAGATGGTCACGAACTCTTCTGAGTTATGACTCCAAGTTCTCTAAAATCAGACTCCGATCTCTTCTGAGTTCTGACTCCGAATTCTGAATATGAATTCTGATTATGAACTCTTCTGAGTTCTGACTTTGAGTTCTCTGAATTCAGACTCCGAACTCTTCTGAGTTTTGACTCTGAGTTCTCTGAATTCAGACTTCGAACTCTTCTGAGTTCTGACTCCAAATTCTGTATACAAATTCTGATTACAAACTTTATAAGTTCTGACTCCGAATTCTCATGAACTCTGACTTTGAACTTTGTAAGTTCAAGTTCTGAATTCCTTAGAAAACGGAACCTGAATATCCTTGTATTTTAGACTCCAAATTCATTTTTGGTTAGACTCCAAACATTTATTTTCTTACATTATGAATATTAGTTTTTGGTTATATAACCATATTTTTTCTTACACTTTTTTTCTTATAAAATGATGTCATTATTTTAGTTACTAACTAACCGTTGTTTGAGTGACATGTGTACAGGTCCCTCTGAAATTCAAGGAAAAATATGACTGTTGGAGGAGGGAGCTAACTTTTGGTGTTGTTCCTATAAATAGGAGCTCATTTGAAAGAGCTCGCAACTTTGACTAAACTTTTTACAACTCTGCTTACATGCTGTTGAAGTGATTTCTAGAGAGAGAAGCTCTTATAAACTCTCAGGCTTCATGTAGAAAGTTTGAACAACTTGTTCAAACTTTGCTTCATGCATATTTGATTTGTGCAGAGGTGTGATTTCCTTGAAATCAGAGACTTCGGGTTATGAAGTCAGAGGTGCCAATTTCCTTACAAATCAAAGGCTTACGGGGATATCATGACAGATACCAATCTTTGGATTGAGGTATTACCTGGGTTTGGGTAAGATAGACTTTATTAAAAGTTTAAATCAAGGGACCTTTATCCAGGGTTGTTGGATGCCCTTCTCTTTGGGTTAAAAGAGTTACTATTTGTTACTTGTAGTGTTTCAGTTTTTTTTCCACTGTAGTTTTGATTATTAAGGAAATTATAACTTTCTTATACTCCCTTAAACTTGTACTCTGATTATATAGGATTATATAAGCTTTAAGGTAGAATCTTATCTGTTGTAAACTTTTGTTAAGTTTCATTTCTGGAATCACTTTTCCAGAATCAAGAAAGTTATTAGAATTTAGAGGTGTTGTGAATTTTGTTTATACAATATTTCCTTATGGATTTTTAAAGTATACAATTCACCCCCCCCCCCTCTTGTATTTGAGTATCTGCATCATAGTTTGATACTACAATCAGTATCATATCTATCGTACTATCGATCCTACAATTCACACACATATATTCTGGATAAATCTCTCTATGTAATACAATAGGTGTAACGTGTATAGGCTATGATGGATTGAGTATCCTTACTCAGTGTATGGGCTATAATGACTTGAGTTTAATACCCGACGTATGATACAAGTTATTCGATCTGTGGTGGATCCCAGAAACTACCTGGTTACTTTTCTTACATGGACGTGGTGTTTTTGTTGTATGAGGTGTAACACCCCGCCCCTACCCCATTGTCTTGAGGAGGCGGTGAGGGCTACTTGTCCTTAAGCGATGTTCCCAAGACGCCAAAGGTTGTCAATAAATGCTGAGGGCTTCAAGATCAAGTTGGGGAATTATTTTCCCTTAAGAGAAAACCAACCAAACCAACAGCTAAATATGCATGCACTTTCAAACCCAAACATGTATTCCCAAACGACAACCAAGTTGTTCCACAACACAAATCAAAACCAATACAACTAGACATTTACACACAAAATCAGAGTACACTGTGGAAACTAAACAACCAAACACCACAAGCCATGACACCACCACATCTCCATGCCAAGCTCCAAGCTCCAAGCTCCACCAAGGGATCACAATGCTCCACTAAAGGAGGGATATGCCTTACCTTTTCCCACGTCATGATATACAACATCTGCAAAGACACCAATGTTCCAAAGCAGGGGGTGAGTAATAAAACTCAGTAGGATTTCCCCAAATGACTTCCCTACACACGCCCTCGGATAAACCGTTAGCACATTTATATAAAACAGTTTATATAAAATAAATCACAAGTGCAACCATTTTCATAAACCCAACATGCCCTTACCAAGCCATCACACCCAAACCAAGCTACCATGGGAAATCTAATCAAAAAAGCCACAACTATTTCATCATTTCACATTAACACAACAATTCCATCTGGAAAATCAATACACATCAAACAACCAAAACAACCAAATGGTGGAGCTTCCGTCCAACTTGTTCACCCATTCACAACTAGTGGCTCTTCCCGTCCACTTATCATTTGATGGTGGACCTTCCATCCACTATCCATCCCCTTTTTATAGTGGTACTTCTTGCCACTTCCACACAACATTCCAACTAATCACAACCATGCAAAAACCCGTTATGGTCACAACAACATGCGATCATCCAATTTCATTGCATACCAATCCACTTCAATAAATCACCCATTTATTGAAAATAATTATCCATGCCAAACAACCTTTCAATAAAACAACCCTTTTATTGAAAACCATTCCCTCAATCCTTTTCAAAAATCAACCATAGCCTCCCATTTTAAAATCCACGACAATTTCATTTCACCACAAAACCCTCTTTTTCCCAAAAATCCCCAAAATATCACCTAAGGGATTTTCAACCAATTACACAGATCCAAACACAATTAATTTCAAGCACAAAAAATTAATTGTAACCAAAACCATTATCTCTAACTAAGTGGAGTTGAGAGAGAAGCCACCTACCTTTAGGGTTCCCAAGAAATCGACCCACGAGCAATGGCACCTCCAATCCAGCGAACGCACCACCGAAACCTCTATAGAACCCCTTCCCTAACCACCACAAGCCTTAAAATCATCATCCAAGGCGACCAAAACCCTATATCTACACACAACAAGTGTATATCTTAAAAACCAAGAAAGAGGGAAGAGCAGATCTAGAGGAAAACACAAATAAACCGTGAGAGAAGACTTACCCAGGAGCCAACACCTTCAAAACACCAAGAAACCTCTTCAAGAAGCTTCCAAATCGAGTGGGAAAGCTCCTCCACCCCCTGATAACTGAAGAACCCACATGAGGCTCGAGTGGGAGGAAGAGAGGAGTAAAATAGGTTAAGACCGTGGGAGCCCAGAACTTATAACCCTATTTTTAAGTGGCCGCAAGGGTTAGCCCGCACGGATTGGAAAACTGTGCGCTAACCGTGGGAATGCTACTTCCTTGGGAGAAAGGGTTCACATGGTTTCCTCACACGCTTTGAAAAATCGTGCGCAGGCCATGTGAAGCCTATTGTATCCCTTGCACAGTTTTCTGGAGAACCCGCACAGTTTCCACTAACCGTGTTCAAACCGTGCACCCCTTTAAAAGTCTCCAAACTCATCCAAAACCATTCAAAACTCTCCCAACCTCTTCCTAAATCATCCCATTCACTATAAACACATAAAAATGCATAAAAAAGGATACATAACCCAAACCGGGGGTGCTACATTCTCCCTACCATTGGACTTTCCTTCCCCAGAAATTAGTGAACCCTTTCTTTCCCGAAAGAGCTCGGGCCACTGCTTGACCATCTCTTTCTCCCTCTCCCAAGTCTCCTCTTGAATCTGACCATGTTTCCACAAAACATGAACTAAACTGATGCTTTTACCATTCAATACTTTATCTTACCTATCCATAATCCACACTGGCACGTGCACCAATGAAGCATCCGGTTCTAGCTCAACATGATCACGTCGAATCACATGGTCATGATCCGGATGATACTTTTTCAACTGCGAAACATTAAACACATTGTGCACTGCACTGAACCGAGGTGGAAAAGCCAACCAATAAGCCACCTCACCAACCCGCTCAAGAATCTCAAAAGGTCCAATATACCTTGGAGATAACTTTCCCTGCTTCCCAAACTGACGATGTCCCAACCTAGGAGAGATCATCAAGAAAACATGATCACTCACCTCGAATGAAAATGGACATAGATGATGATCCTCATACGATTTCTGAAGACTCAGAGCCATCTCCATTCTCTTCCTGATCAAATTGATCTTCTCCGTCGTCTCCTAGACAAGGCTCGGTCCAACCATCGAGGACTCACCCATTTCCACCCAACATAGTGGAGAACGACATGGCCACCCATACAACGCTTCAAAGGGATCCCTATGTATGAATGCCTGATAATTGTTATTCTATGAGAAATCAACCAACGACAACTGCTCCTCCCATGAGCCAACAAAATCCATGACACAAGCCTGCAACATATCCTCTAGAGCTTGTATCGTCCTCTCAGATTGACCATCCCAATGAGGGTGATATGTCGTACTCATGGTTAACTTAGTTCCAAGGTCTTGCTATAAGGATTTACAAAAACGAGATGTAAACCTAGAATCTATATCTGATACAATCGAAACTGGAACACCATGCCTCTTTACCACCTCCCAGATATATATTTTGGACAGATCCTCCACCGTATGAGATTCACGGATCAGGATGAAATGGGCCGACTTCGTTAGCTGATCCACTATCTCCCAGATGGCATCGTTCTTTCTAACCATTCTTGGGAGACCTGTAACAAAATCCATCGCTATCTGCTCCCACTTCCAAATGGGGATTGGTAAATAATGAAATATTTCTGCTATCCTTTGATGCTCTACCTTGACCTGCTAACAAGTCAACCATCTCGAAACAAACTTAGCCACACTTATTTTCATACCAGACCACCAGAACTGCAGCTTCAGTGCTTTATACATTTTCTGAATTCCAGGATGAACAGCCCACCTGGAATGATGATACACCCAGAGAAGATCCTCCTGAAAATCAACCGGTACAACCATCTGATTCTGAAAATAAAAAACTGAATCTCTCTTCAGTTGCCAACCCTCAATGTTTTCCCCACCATTGAGTTTCAACCCCATGGTCACACACTCAGAATCGGATATTTGTGCCTCTTTAACCAGGCCTACCAAGTCATGAATCAACAAAACTGGAAAGAAGACCGCTCTATCACCCTGGTTCTCACATTCCAATCGCATATCGGCTATAACCGACATCAACTGCCACCGGTCCGATGCCTGTTTCACCATCTGACCATATGATTTTCTACTTAATGAATCCACCACCAAATTTCCCTTACCTGGTGTGTACATTATGTCAAAATCAAACATCTGGAGATATTCTATCCATCTTCTTTTCCTCAAGTTCAAATCCATTTTTGAGAAAATGTGCTTCAAACTCTTATGATCTGTATATACCGTGAATTTCTCACTAAAGAGATAATGATTCCACACTTTCAAAGCATGGACCACCGCTGCCAAATCCAAATCATGAGTTGGGTAGTTCTTATCATGCACTCTCAACTTCTGTGATCCATATGCAACCACCTGATTCCCTTTCATGAAAATGCACCCCAACCCTAATCCTGATGCATCACAATACACCACGTACCCTTTTCCTGATTCTGGAAAAACCAAGATTGGTCCTGATGTAAGGCGACCCTTTAGCTCTTCAAAACACTGGTGACACTGTTTATTCCACTGGAATGGAACATTATTTATTGTCAAATATGTCATCGGTGAACCCAAATGTGAAAAATCACGAACAAAACGCCGATAATACCCAGCTAGACTAAGAAAAATCTGTATCTCAAACACATTCTTTGGCAGTTTCCACGAGATAACGACCTCTATCTTTTCAGGATCCACTGAAACACCCCTTTCAGAAATAACATGGACAAGAAAACAAACTTCCTGTATCCAAAATTCACACTTTGAAAATTTGGCATACAACCGATGATCCCTCAAGATCCCTAGCACTGTCGCCAAGTGTTGCTCATGCTCTAACCTTGTCTTTGAATACACCAGTATATCATCTATAAACACCACCATAAATGAATCCATATATCTCTGAAATATCTGATTCATCAATGCCATAAACACCGCTGGCACATTCGTTAGACCAAAGGGCATAACTACATATTCATAATGGACATATATACTTCTGAAAGTTGTTTTAATAATATCCTCCTTCCTCAGCCGTAATTGATGATATCCTGACCTCAGGTCGGTCTTGGAGAACCACTAGGCTCCCCTCAACTGGTCGAACAAATCATCAATTCGTGGAAGTGGATATCTATTCTATATCGTGACTTGGTTAAGTCTATGATAATCAAGACAGAGTCTCAAAGTTCCATCTGCCTTTTTCATAAACAACACCGGCGCTGCCCACGGAGACGTGCTAGGCTAGATAAACCCTTTGTTTTCTAACTCTTCCAACTGGACTTTCAATTCCCGCAATTCATCTGGTACCATCCGATAAGACAGAAGTGAGATAAGACTGGACCTCGGAAGGAGATCAATCATAAACTCAACTTCTCTTACAGGAGGTAACATAGATAATTATTCATGAAAAACATCCATGAACTGATCTACCACTTCCAGAATAATAGTCTGCTCAATACCCTCTGCTGATTCCAATGACAATACCACCCACTGATATGACAACATACCCACTAATGGTTCCAACAAACCCGTTGCACCCTGACTTTCATGCCTCTCTCCTCTAAAGAGATGTCTAACACCATCGTGTGTTGTAAAAGCCACTGTTTGCGCATCACAATCAATGTGAGACTTAAACTCCACCAGCAAATACATTCCCCCCATCCATCTCAAGCACTGAGAAATTCCACACTAGCTCCACCTCACCCACAACGATACAACATGCTCTACACAAGGAGGCTCAAAACTCTCTTCGACCCAGAAGAGTTTGAAGTTTTAAAACTGAAGGCATGATTTCTACGCTTAAACCCAGCAAATCAACCACACGTGCAGTAATAAAAGATTGTGAATCCTCAGTATCAAACAAAACTTGCATCAAGGTAGAATTTAAAAGAATAGTACCTCTCACCGTGGATGGTCCCAACTAATCATCCACCACAACCTGCTCAGCTCCAAACACATGTTTGCTTGCCACACTCTGCTCTTTATTTCCCTTCTAAGGCGTCATGGTATTTCGAGAATCACCATGACCCACTTTACCCTGCTGCTGAGGGGTATGATGCTGCCCCCGTCCCGTCGAAGCATACGACGTCTGCGATACCTGAGGAGTGTCACGCGCACCTTACCTTGGACAATTTCAACAATAACACTGCAGATGCCCCATATTCTTACAATTATGACATGATCAAGGTTGTTCCGTACAATTCCACTTGATGTGGATCATAAAACCACACTGAAAACATCCTGGTTTTCTCTGGGGATTCAGAGAAAGATTCACCGATCATGTCATCGGATTATATTCCATACTCCCACCCTGAGAATAAGTGTCCCTCCTCTACTTGAACCCAGCTTTAGAGTTCCCACTATTCCCTATGGGTACCACCATGCTTCCTCTGGCCAGAGCTCTCAACAGATCCCGCTCAGCCACTGAGGCTCAATTCACCATCTCCGTGTAATCATCTATACACAGTACTGCTATCTTTTAACAGATTTCTTTCCTTAACCTTGCTGCAAAGATCTTTGCTTTCAACGATGTGCTACCCGCCACCTCGGGTGAAAACCACACTAAGTTCATAAACTTAGCTGCATACTCCGTCACAGACACAAGCTCTTACTTCAAAATGAAGAAATCAGTCGTATTCTAAATTATGAACGTATGTGGGAAGAATTGTTTATTAAACAATTCTTCAAAGCCTTCCCACATCATACCCTGGTCCATCCCCACTTGGACTACCAACTCCCACCATTGAAGGGAAAGATCTTCTAATATATACGTGGACAACTTCACTTTTAACTCTACCAAAGTTCCCAAGAACTCGAATATCTTGTTCATTCTATTCAACCATGATTCTGCCATCTTCGGCTCTAAATCACCCCTGAAGATGGGTGGATTCTGCTTTTGAAACTAAACAGCATGATCCACATGCCTTGGTTCATCCATTTTATTTCCACTTTCCACATCTTCGAAATCTTTCACTATGATTTGCACTAACTGTTGGTTCACCTGGGGCTCAGGTGCAACCACGTTCTCATCGGCCACCTCCGGTTGGTCTCTATGACGCCTACCCAGTGCCATTTCTATTAACAGAAAACAAACAACCATGAGTCTCACTTCCGTATACATCAAAAATTCCCACTTCAAATCACATTACACAGCACTATCACAACAAGGCTTTCCACAAGTTCACATTTCCCATGTTTCACCATTTTGAAAACCAAACCATTTTCAAAATACCAAATTTATTCACATTAAGTTTCACATAAAATCCATTTCTCAATTTAGCCCATAAATCATTATACCACAATGAAATATGCATCCTAGTGGGAATTCATTTCTACCATGCATGTCATGCTCATCTCATTGGATACACCCATGAAAATGAGATATCCAATGCCTATAAGTGTCTCCAAAACACTTATGTACCCAACTCCCTGGTAACTTGAATTTCAGTATAAAAGGGTTAGCTACATCCTTTTATGCTATACATTCCAATTTATAACATTCTTATGCCTTGCTACCATCCCGACTCAAGGAATGTACCACAACGAATGTCAACACCAAATCCGAGAATCAACTCTAAAGGACCGAACAAAATGATACCACTTGTAACACCCCACCCCTACCTCATTGTCTTGAGGAGGCGGTGAGGGCTAATTGGCCTTAAGCGATGTTCCCAAGATGCCAAAGGCTAGAAATAAATGTCGAGGGCTTCAAGATCAAGTTGGGGAACGATTTTCCCTTAAGACAAAACCAACCAAACCAACAACTAAATATGCAAGAACTTTCAAACCCAAACATGTATTCCCAAACGACAACCAAGTTGTTCCAAAACACAACTCAAAACCAATACAACTAGACATGTCCACACAACATCAGAGTACACTATGGAAACTAAACAACCAAACACCACAAGCCATGACACCACCACATCTCCACGCCAAGCTCTAAGCTCTAAGATCCACCAAGGGATCACAATGATCCACTAAAGGATGGAGACACCTTACCTTTTCCCACATCACGATATACAACATCTGCAAAGACACCAATGTGCCAAAGTAGGGGGTGAGTACTAAAACTTGGTAGGATTTCCCCTTATGACTTCCCTACACACACCGCTAGGATAAAACCGTTAGTACAATTATATAAAATAGTTTATATAAAATAAATCACAAGTGAAACCATTTTCATAAACTCAACATGCCCTTACCAATCCATCACACCCAAACCAAGCTACCAAGGAAAAGCCAATCAAACAAGCCACAACCATTTCATCATTTCACATTAACATAACAATTACATCTGGTAAAGCAATGCACATCAAACAACCAAAACAACCAAACGGTGGAGCTTCCGTCCAACCCATTCACCCATTCACAACTAGTGGCTCTTCCCGTCCACTTATCCTTTGATGGTGGCCCTTCCTTCCACTATCCATATCCTTTTTATAGTGGTACTTATCGCCACTTCCACACAACATTCCAACCAATCACAACCAAGAAAAAACCTGTCATTGTCACAACAACATGCGATCAACCAATTTCATTGCATACCAATCCACTTCAATAAATCACCCATTTATTGAAAATCATTTTCCATGCAAAAAAACCTTTCAATAAAACAACCCTTTTATTGAAAACCATTCCCTCAATCATTTTCACAAATCAACCATAGTCTCCCATTTTAAAATCTCTATTTTAAAATCCATGACAACTGCATTTCATCACAAAACCCTTTTTTTTCCAAAAATCCCCAAAACATCACCCAAGGGATTTTCAACCAATTCCGCACATCCAAACACAATTAATTTCAAGCACAAAAAATTAATTGTAACCAAAACCAATAGCTCTAACCAAGTGGATTTCAGAGAGAATCCACCTAACTTTAGGGTTCTTGAGAAATCGACCCACGAGCAATCGCCCCTCCAATCTAGCGAACGCACCACCGAAACCTCTCTTGATCCCCTTCCCTAACCATCAAAAGCCTTAAAATCATCATTCAAGGAGACCACAACCCTAGATCTACACACAAAAAGTGTATATCTAGAAAACCAAGAAAGTGGGAAGAGCAGATCTAGAGGAAAACACAAATGAACCGTGAGAGAAGACTTACCCGGGAGCCAACACCTTAAAAACACCAAGAAACCTCTTCAAGAAGCTTCCAAATCAAGTGGGAAAGCTCCTCCACCCCCTGATAACCAAAGAACCCATGTGAGGCTCGAGTGGGAGGAAGAGAGGAGTGAAATAGGTTAAGCCTGAGGGAGCCCAAAACTTATAACCCTATTTTTAAGTGGTCGCACGGTTAGCCCGCACGGTTTGGCAAACCGTGCGCTAACCATGCACATGCTACTTCCTCTGGAGCAAGGGTCCACACAGTTTCCTCACACAGTTTGGAAAACCGTGCACAGGCTGTGCAAAGCCTATTGTCTCCCTTGCATGGTTTCCTAGAGAACCTACACAGTTTCCATTAACCGTTCTCAAACCGTGCACCCCTTTAAAAGTCTCCAAACTCATCCAAAACCATTCCAAACTCTCCCAACCTCTTCCCAACTCATACCATGCACTTTAAACACATAAAAATTCATAAAAAAAGTCCACATAATCCAAACCGGGGGTGCTACATGAGGTTTATGTTGTGGTGCATCGCTTAGATGTTTCCGGACAAGCCTTTTTGAAGAGAGATGATTAGGGCGTGCGACATTGGGGAAAAGCGGAAAACTAGTGGGGAAGTAGTGGCAGGGTAACCTTGATATTTTTATTATATTATATACTCATGTATGCGATATTTTGTGATAGTATCCATGGTGAGACTGAGAACTTATTATACCTGTTTAATTGATGAGTTAGTTTCACTTGTTGTTCACTGTGCTTTAGAATTCTTTATTTACTTTTTCACGTGAGGCTATAGGAAGGATCCTACTGAGTATACTTTTATACTCACCCTATTTATATATAAATTGTTTTTCAGGTCACTTGGAGCAAGCTAAAGATCAAGTTGGTTTCAACTAGCTTGGGGTTGTAGGAGCTGTTTGGGCTTCGTGGTTGCTCTTGTTTTTACTTTATTTTGGGTACTTGCAGTTTTCCCCTTTCACTTGTAGTAGTTTTTCATGAAATTACATATGTGTAGTTGGGATTTCATTTATTTCTTTGTATGAGTTGGAGTTGGTCGGTGTCTATCTTGTCTCTCTCTTTCGCATGTGTTCTCTTAGAGGGAAATGTCTCCCATTTGTGGGTTTACTATACCCTCAGTTCTAGTCGCCAACTTGGGGCCTACTAGAGGCGGGACTCGGGGGTCACTATCTCCCTTCTCACATTTCCAGCCTGGGAGGGGTACACCTTTTGGGAAGGGGGTCATGACACCACAGATGATGCTTTCATTTTTATAATAAAAAGAGGAAGAGAAGATAATTAATGGTTGATATTCCATTAACATAAAAAAAATTACAGTATATATAATATATTGTAGTTATTAGGCATGTTTTTAAATATTAGGTAAGGAAAGGATGAGGAAATAAAATAAAATTAAAGAAAATTAAAAAAATGAAAGGTAATTTTACCTCTTGAATTCCTCTCCTTGAGAACCTCCTTAAGGAACTTTGAAATGGTCTTTTGGGTGAGACCAAAAGAAAAAAAAACTTGGGGAGAGGTTTGGGAGAGGTATTGGATCTAAATTGGACAAGTTTCAAGGTGTTGGTGGTGTGAGGAGAAGAGGTGGTGAGGGGTGGTATTTATAATGGAGGAGAGGGGTGTTTTTTGATTATTTTTTTCATTAGTTTATTATTCTGGCTCATGACTGTAATAATTTGAATGTTATCATGAAATATATTAAAATAATGAATAATATTTTTGGATTATGGGCTTACATAATCCATACATCATCTATGACTCAATAATTCATGTATTTGTTAAATACTATAAATTATCACATTTCACTATTCACCAAAAATTCAAGTATTTTAGAAAAATACCAAAAAATCAACCTAACCATTTTTCAAAATTTAGAGTTCAAAAATGAACTCCATTTTTTAAAGATAATTTTCTAAATATGAGAATTTTAATTTTTAAATAAAATCTTCATTTACTCAAAATATACTTATTTTAGTATTATAATTGTTTCTATAACACTTTCAAAAATTCATCAATGTCTCATAAAATAATCTTATAATCATAAGAAAACAAAATATTAGTTTATGAATATATTTTATGAAAATAATTTTCTTTTAAATTATTACATTAATTATAAAATTTTAAATAAACATTTATATTTCACAAAAATACTAACACTTAATTTATCACTTTTAAAACATTTTTTTACTTATTCCATGATATAAACATACCATATTTTTTGTTTATAATATACCTATATTTTATTTAAACTTTTATAACTAATTTTACTATTATATTGGTCATATTACTATTCCTAATGGTTATATTACTATTCCAATGGTCATATTTAATAGTATATTGTGGTTTCAAAATTGGTGTTGCGTGAAGTATAAACTATCAAAGATGATAAATTTTAAAATAAAAAAACCATAAGATCTTGGAGTGTTACATTCTACCCTACTACAAAAATTTCATCCTCAAAATTTCTAGAGTGTCACCTCAAAAAATATTTAGGTAGTTCTTCATCATAATTTCCTATTGTTCCCACATCACCTCTTAAATTTTATAATTTTTACCAAGTAACTTTACCAGCTAAATCATTTGATTACTCAACACCTTCCCTTTAGTGTCCAAAAACCAGATAGGATCTTTATATTAAGACAAATCATGTTACAATTCTATTCCTTAAAAAGTGAGGAAATTTGTTGGTTCTGGCATGTACTTCCTTAACAAAGAGATGTGGAACACATTGTTTACTTTAGAAAGGATAGGTGGAATCACCAAATAATAAGACATAAATCTAATTCTCTCTATGATTTTTAAAAGGTCCAATGTACCTAGGGCTCAGTTTCCCTTTCTTTCCAAAGCTTATAACACCCTTCTATGGAGATACCTCCAAGAAGACATGATCTCCTACTTTAAACTCAAAATATTTCCTCTAGTTATAGGCATAGATCTTTTGCCTAATTTTTGATTCTTTGATATGTGTTTGAATAGTATTTAACATTATTGTTGTTTCCTATACAATTTCAGGTCCTGTAATCTTCTTTTCACCAACTTCATCCCGACAAGTTGATGTACGACATCTTTTTCTATACAATGCTTCATATGGTTCTATTTGAAAATGTTGAATGGAAAATATTATTTAGGAAAACTCTATCAAAGTTAAATATTTATACCACGTGCCTTGAAAGTCAATTTATCATGATATCAACATGTCTTCTAATGCTTGGATCATCCATTCTAACTACCTATCAATTTGAGGGTGATAAGAAGTACTCAAATGAAGCTTAGTATCCAAAGGTTTCTGAAGACTTTTCTATAATTTCTATGTAAATTGTGGATTATGATTAGACACAATTGAAAGAGGGGATCCATTAAGTCTTACAACTTAATTAATATAGAGTCATGCAAGGAGCTCTAATAGAAAAACCTCCCTTATAGTGAGGAAATGTGCAGATTTGGTAAGTCGATCAACAATTACCCATATTGCATTATTATTTCTTAAAGTTTTTGTTAATACAATGAAAAAATACATAGTAATTTCATCCCATTTTCATATAGGAATAGGCATCAGTTGCGTGAATCCTCTAGGATGTTGTCTTTTATCCTTAACTTATTGACAAGACTAAACATCTTTATACATAATCAGTAATTTCCCAATTCATATTATCCCATAAAAAATGTTCCTTGAAATCACTATTCATCTTAGTGATAGCAAGGTTTATACAGAAATTTGAGCTATGGGAATCGTCAAATAATTACCTTTTTATATTGGCTATAGAGGGAACATAATGCCTCTTCCAAAATTTCAGAATTCCATCATCATACATGAATTCTATCAACGTCACATCATTTACAACTTTAATTTTCCTTTGAAAAATTTCATCTTTGGATTGAGAAATTTTGATCCTTTACAATAAAGATGGTTGGGTAACCAATTGAAAAAGTAGTAATGTTTCACCTTTCTTGATAATTCCCAAATCCATCTTTACTAGATTCCTGAACACAGGATCCCTTTAAATATCCATTTTGTTTATAAATTCATGACCCTTCCTTCTCAATGCATCTACTACCTTATTTTCCTTCCCCAGGTGATAGTGTATTGAATAATTATAATACTTGGGTATCTAAATCCATTATATTTTCCTCATGTTGAGTTCTTTCTATGAAAATATATATTTTAAACTCTTTTGATTTGTATATATCTCATATCTTTAACCATAGAGATAGTGTTTCCATATATTCAGAGTAAAGATTACAGATACTAAATCAAGATCATGACTATATAGTTTTGTTCATGAGTTTTTAATGACCTTGATGCATAGTAAATAACTTCATCATTCTGTATAAGGACACAACTAAGTCCTTTATTTGATCCATCACTATAAATCAGAAATCCACCATACATTACTACAAAATCGGCCTTTAACAGTGCTAAAAAATGGTCTTTATTAGCATTAGATAATCACTGACTACTAGAGTGATATTAAAATCTTCAGACATTTATCAATGCTAAAAAATCGCTGATAAAGGACCATTTATCATTTCTTTTAAAAGAATTGATAAAGGGGCATACTGCAGTGTGTTGGTATAGCACACTGCCCTACCAGTGCTGTGTACTGTAACAGTACACCGCAACACCAAAAAAACCACAAAATAAGAAAAATAAATTATGAATATATAATTTAAATTAAGATAAAACAATATAGTCTAGCTTGCTCGGTTTTGGCAATGTGATGCACGTTTTAAACTAAAATAATACTTATATATTCAAAAAATGCACTTGGAGTCATACCAGCCACACCATGTGTCAACTTGATGTGTGATTGATTTTTACACATCTCAAATGACTTATGGATCATTTTCCTAAAATATAAAAACAATATGAATGTGTACTCAATTTGAGTACGTTGCCTGTCTTTTTTAATAAAATTTCATTTTAAACTAGAAATAGGAATTTTGAATCATATTGGTTGTATAGTGTTTCAGTATGATGTGATATTAATTCCTATATGTCAAAAATTACTTATGAGTTGTTTTCTTAAATTATAATGACAATCTGATCATGTTTTCTCAGTTTTCAGTGACACTTTTAGAACTAAAATGTTGATTTAAAACTAATAACAGACACATTGAGTCATACCTGAAAAATCATGTATCAGATTGAGGTTAGGATGACTTATGTACATAAAAAATTAATTATGGATCATTTTCCTAAAGTATAAAAATAATCTAAATGTTTTTTCTTGGTTTTGAGTAGGTGAGTTGTCCTTTTAACTAAAATTGATGTTAATTTTAAATAAAAAGATGCACTTTGAGTCATATCAGTAACACCATGCATCAAATTGAGGTGTGGTTAATTATTACACATCCCAAATTGATTATGGATAATTTTAATAATGTATAAAAACAATATGAATGTGTTTACTCAGCTTTGAGTACGTCACTTGTCTTTTTTACTAAAATGTCATTTTAAACTGGAAACATGCACTATGACTCACAATGATCACATCGTGTATCGGTTTTATATGAGAAAAATTCCTACACATTACAAATGACTTATGAATCAATTTCCTAAATTATCAAGAAAATATGAGTGTTTTGCTTAGTTTTCAGTGAGGGACATTTTTTGAACTAAATTGTCGATTTTAAACTGATAAAGGACACATTGAGTCATATAGGGCCAACCATGTGCCAGATTGAGATGAGGCTAATTCTTATATGTCATAAATAACTTATCGATTTTTTACCTAAAGTATCAAAAATATATGAATGTATTTTCTTGGTTTTGAGTAGTTTAGTTTTCCTTTTTATTAAAATTTATGTAATTTTTAAATAAAAAGACATACTTGGAGTCATACTCGTCACACCGTGTATCAAATTGAGGTACGGTTGATTCTAACACATCTCAGATGACTTATGGATCATTTTCCTAAAGTATCAAAACAATCCAAATAATTTTTATTGGTTTTTTATTACATCACTTGTTTTCGTACTAAAATTTCATTTTAAACTGGAAACACACACTTTGAGCTATACCGATCAAATCATTTATCATTTTTATGTGAGACCAATTCCTACTGATAAAAAGTTAATTATTAATTGATTTCCTAAATTATAAATAAATATTGTGTGAGTTTTCTTTATTTTCAGTTAGTGACATTTTTTAAACTAAACTGTTGTGTTTAAACTGATAACGGACATATTGATTCATATCGGTCACACCATGAATTTAATTAAGGTGTGGTTGATTATTACATGTATAAAACTACTTATGGATCGTTTCCATAAATTATCAAAATAATAAGAAAATTTTCTCTCAATTTTGAGTATGAAATTATTACTTTTTACTAAAATTAAGGACAATTTTAAATAAAAAGAAGCACTTAGAGTCATATCAATCACACCGTGTGTCAGATTGAGTTGTGGATAATTCCTAAATGTCCCAAAGTCGCAAAAAAATCCTAAATTCCAATGTTACCATGATTTTATTTTCTTTCTATGTCAAACTACTAATGATTCATATTGACTCAATGTTCTTAGCTAAAAAACATTTCTCGTTGTAGAAAGTTATAAGTGCAGAGGATTTCAATAATAAGAAAGGTTTCTCATCTAATAATATTGAATTAATATGAAGTGTTGAAAATTAGATAAAAAAGGAAATAAAAATATAAAGAATGGAAGCATTAGTAGAAGGAATCATTTTATCTCTTTTGTGTCTTGTTGTAGATAGTTGAAAGCAAAATATAACTTCCCAAAAGATATGTGAAAAAAACTAAATAAGTATTAGATAAAATAAAATTTTCTTAAAAATGGTAGATAAAATGATGACAAAATTAATTAAATAAGTGGTATGAATTCAACTTTTTCTGATGGTTGTGTGCATTCTTGACGTATTTCCTTGTTGTCATTATCTTAATTGCAGGTTCGAATAAAATAATCCACTTGTGTAAGAAAAAAATTATTATATGAGTAATACTGAAAAAAAACAAATTAAACAAAAATATGATACAATACATTAATTATGTGGATAATGATTTTACTATGCAAACATTTTTTACCATAAGGATATGATGATAGTAAAGTAATAATGATGATAAAAAATACAAATAGATCTCACCAAAAAATCAATCATTAAGTGAGAAGGATGAGGAGAATTTCTCCACTATGGTCGGTTTTATTCTATGAATTCATTCAAAGGTTAAAGTTATAGACAACTATCATCCTCATCAACTCATCTCTCAAACATTTATAATTTAATTTCGTTGTTTAAAACACATCCTCTATATCTTATGGACATGAACCTATGTTGCTTGAAATACTATAAGAATTAGTCATCCATGGGATGACTAATGCTCAGAGTACTAAAAGAAACATAAAATAGGTAGGGGATGATTCTCAATGAAAAAAATTTTAATAATAATTTTTTGGGAGTTGAAGCTGATGAGGATGAAAATTATACTTCATTTGTTCTCAAAAAGGGGCAATACCTCCCATTTGTGAGAATTACACCATTGGAAATATTTATTAACTCAATTCCTCTATTTCCACCAACTCCTATGAGAGAAAATCACCACATAACTAGAGAAATGATAGAGTGAAGGGGAGAGAAAGAAATGGAGAGGGTGGAGATGTAAGAATTAGAATATGCAACTGTAGTGTTATGCAGCCCATGGGTCTTGGGTTGCCACAATGTAATTTTAGCTAACGAGTGTATGTTAATGAAGTTAATTTATCTGATTTTACATAGAGGCATAGTTAGTGATGAATTAATTTCATTTTTATCCTAGAATTTATCCACAAGGTTTTGAATAAAAATTTAATAAAATAATTGGTTAAGGATTTTTTTATAATTTTTTTCGATAAAACTTGGTTTTTTTAATAGGATTTATTTTATTAAAAAATGATAGTGTTTTATATGATTGAAAAAAGAGGTTTATTGAGGTATGTACTTCGTTTACACTTACCTTGATAGGCAAGAAACTTGAACGGGGTTCACATTTTTCATTGTCAAAAACTATAAAATGGAGGTCGCTCCTAATTCGTTACATAGATAAATAAAGTGAATCTACCTAATTATTTTATATATATGTTATATATATATATATATATGTATGTATGTATGTATGAATGTATTATACTAGTAACTTTATTTGAATATAATTATGTATATATATATGTATTATATATCATATTTAAATTTATTTAAATATACAATATATTATTCAATATATATAAATATATATAATACTATTTTTTCAAATGAAACTAAAAAAATATTATTATTAATAGTTTTTAAATTATATTAATTATAAATAATCATTATTCTGGGTAATTGTGTATAAAATATAATTATTTAAATTTTGGAAAGTTTAATTATTTCAAAAAAATGTATATATAGTTACCTAATTTTTTTATTTTGAAAGTAGCATGAGTTTACAATATTTTATTAGTTATTCAAGTATAAATTATATTAATATTAATTAAATGTATATATAGACTTAAAATGTATATATAGACCTAAAATGATGAATACCTAAAAATAATTTCTAATATATAGAATTTTCTAACTTTCATTCTATTTTTTGGAACAAATGATATAGAAACCTAAGGATTCTAGAGAGGCCATCTAATATGCATTGACCCATCCTTGAGATTTTATGGAGGTCCATAAATAATTTAGAATAAAGTAATAAAACAACACAATTATGAGAAATATATGTAACCCTTATAGTAGAATATCACAATATAGTAAAATAAATACAACCCCGTACTAATTTTGAAAATATAGATCCATTGAAAATAAATAGATATGGTGTCACCCTTACTAAGATTTCTCTTAAAATAAAAAAACAAAATTCTAAGAAAATAAATTTTTAAGGAAAAAAGCCTTACACAATAATATTAAAATAGAATTTAAATAAATAAATTCTCTTACATAAATTGCATAAAAGCAACTTTGGTTACTACTTCGCACCATCATCATACTGAGAATTGGTTTGATAAATGAATTTGCTCATTTTTTAAGGTTTTTATATCCAAAACCTCCGCTATTTATATAGTTGACAAAATATTTATTCAATAGGTTTATACGCAAACCAAAGGTGATTCACTAAGATTTCAAAATAGTAAAAAAATTAAGCTTACAGAGAAATTTGGGGTATAGATGTAGACAAAAAATAAAATTGATTTGAAACAATAATTTAAAAAGACCAAAATTGGATATCCAAAATAATAGTCAAGTAAACAATGAATCATAAATAAAATCAAAATAGTATACAACAACCGGAGCAAAAATATAGAAATAAAATTAGAACCTACAAAGGAAAATAAAAAACCCTCATATCCATATCTCAAAAAGAAAAATACCAAAAAAAATTGGAGCGTACAAAAGAAAACACATGCCTACCTCACTAGGTTGAATAAAATCTGAGACCCTCAGATCCAGATCTCAATGTTTTCCTCAGAAACCCTAACTACAACCGAACAACTAATGTCAAATGATGTTCAAGAAACTAGAAGAAGTGGGTTTGTGTGATTCAAGTGTGTTTGTGTGATTCAATCTTTGATTCCCTAAGGAGGAGTGCCAACAATGGGTGGCTTCTAAGGAAAACTTATAATATCGTGATGGGTTCACAACAAGTTAGGCTTTTTTAATTAGATTGGGACACTTTTATCAATGATTATTATTTAAGTGATGATAAAAGGCATATTTATCAGTGTTTTTAGCACTAATAAAGGTTGATCTTTATTAGGGATTTTTTAGAGCTGATAATGTCTCACCTTCATCAATGCGAAAAATGTGTTCATAAATATTTCTTCTATCAGCTCTTAATACTTAAGCGCTGATAAAATATTTATAATTATAATTATAAAAAAAATTGTTAATAAATATATACTTAATCAATATATACAGATATAAATATAATAAATATATTCCTTATTTAAATATATTTATTATAATTTTATAATTATTTTAATATATAATTAATTATTTATAATTATATAAATATTTTTTAAAAAATAATATTTATATCATTATATATTTTTATATAATTAAATATATATTTATATATTTATATATTTATATATTTAATAAATAAATATAAATATAAATATAGTAAATATATTCATTATTTATGCAAATTTATTATAAATTTAATAACTATTTAAATATATATAATTATATAAATACTTTTACAAAAATTATTTATTTATAATTATAAATATATAATTTTATAAATATAGTATGTACATTTTTAAATATATTTATTTATAAATATTTTTTTATAAATATTTTTGAAAAAATATTTTTTTAACATTATTACTGAATATCTAATTTTAAGTGTTTGCCTGTTAAAAATGAGTGAAATTGAATAAATTAAAAATAATTACACTTTAATAATATTTAAAAAATGGATAAGTTTTGTGTGTGTGCATTGTTTACAAAAATGCATTAATTACTTAAAATTTGGGGAGGGGCAGTTCTAGTGGGTTGGGCCTATGGGTCATGTATTGGGCATGGTATGCCTCTGGGTCTTCGGGTCATGTATTTTCAAGTCATGTCGGGCCTTGTGCCTTGGGCCAAAGGGTCATGTACGGGTTCCCCTTCAACCCTTAAAAGGGGGATTATCTATAATAAAACAAAAAATAAGGCCTTCGGGCCATTCGGAGTACATAACACACATTTTATTTATGTTAAATTGAAAATTAAAAAGACATTCAATTATATGTCCATTACTCTATGCAATTAGTCGATATTTTTAATTCATATTAATATTTAATTATAAAATATTATTCATTAAATATATGACTATTTAATGTAAATTGAATAATATTTTTTAATATATAGATAATATTTATATACATTAATATATATCTATACATTTAATATATACTATTTATTAACATTATCAATAATCATATAATTAATAAAATGTTTAATATTCTTCTCAATTTTGTTATTTTTAATTTTTAATTTGTTATATTTTCATTTTTTATATTTATATATTTAATACATATTGTTTGTTAGTATTTATAATTTATATATATTATAATCACTTTATTTATTTTTATCAATAATTATTTAATTAATAAAATTTGTGATAATTTTTCAATAAACTCATTTCTTTATTTTTTATTTATTTAATTATTTAATTTTATTTATTTGGACCTTTATCAATGCTAAAAATATAGAGCACTGATAAAGGGTTAAATTTATCAACACTTTCTTTAGCACTGATAAAGATGTTATTTATCAGTGCTTTTTTCTAGCACTAATAAATATCAGTGTTGTTAAACACCGGTTTTGTAGTAGTGGTTTCTCAATTGTAGAGTCAAGATCAGAGCATTCATTAATCTCCTATTTAATTATTCAAAGCATTATTCACATTACTTTGTCTAAATAAAATTAACCCATTTACAAGTAAGCTTGGTTAACAGGTTAGCTAGTCATGAAAATTTATGAACGAAATGCTGATAGTAACCTGGAAAACCAATGAAACTACATACCTCAGTTATGTTTATTGGTGTAGGTCATTCCTAAACTACCTTTTTCTTCATAGGATCAACTTATATTCTATCATGAAAGACAATATGGACAATAAAAAAACATTTTGAAGTTATAAATCACACTTCATAAACTTCTCATATAACTCTTTTCTTCTAAGATTCTCTATAACAATCTGAAAGTTGTTCTCATAGTCCTCATATATTTTGGAATATATCAGTATATCATTAATAAATACCACAAAAAAATCTTCAAGATATTCCTTGAACACTTTTTTCATTAGATCTATAAAAATAGTGGGTGAATTAGTCAGTTCAAATGGAATTACTATAAACTCATAATGTCCATACCTAGTTTAAAATGTTGTCTTAGGAATATATTCCTTCCTCACACACAATTTATGATATCCATACTAAAGGTAAATCTTCAAAAAATGTATAGCTCCATTAATTTGATCAAATAAATCATCAATGTGAGGTAGAGGATACTTGTTCTTTATTGTAATAGCATTGATTTCTCTATAGTCGATGCACAACCTCATGGATCCATATTTATTTTGGACAAAGAGAATAGGATCTCCCCATGGAGAAATACTAGGGAAAATGAATCCCTTATTACTCAACTCCTTTAGTTGTTTCTTCAGCTTCACTAATTCCACAGTGGCCATTCTATAAGGAGTCCTTGATATTGGCCTTGCATCAATGATTAAATCAATATAAAACTCAACTTCTTGTTCTAAAGGATATTCAGGTAAATACTATAGAAATACATCAATGCATTCCTATACAATATGTATATCCTCAATTTTATGATTTCTTTCCTCATCCATAGATGATTTTTTTTCTTCTCCCCTAAGAATTTCATTTTTCAAGAGTTACTGTAGGTGGATTTAGATATAACTCAGATGATAAAGTCTCCCCTCTAAAGATTAGAAATTTTATAACATCATCACGAATCATAATTTCCTTCTCTTTAAAATAATTTTTTTCATTATATTTTAAAATCTAATCCATGACATGTATTATATCAAAATCAACCATAGGTATGATGATAAATCGGTAATTAGAGAGCGTTTATATGTCATGATAGGAACTTCTCGACACATCTTTATTACAATAAGGTTTCCACTATGATTATTTACTGATAACTCCATTGTTAAGATGAATTAGAAAAATATAATTTTTAAATGAAACTAGGAAGATATAAAGGAATGTGATGATCTAGAATCAAATAAAAATTTCGCTAAATTTGAGGATATAATTAAAGTATCTACCACCACATCATTAAGAACTTCAACCTCAGTTGTTGTGATAGCATATTCTTGCCCTTGATCTCATGGAATTTTCTGAGGCATGTTTCCTTGATGCTTTGGAAAATCATTTTCATATTGTCCAATCTCCTTATAATTTTAGCATTGAACATTGGTAGCTTCTTTATTTCCTTTGCAATCATGAGAATGATGGCCTTTCACACCACACATGTAGCAAAATCCTTTTCCTATTAAGCATATACCATGGTGTTTCCTTCCAAAATTATCACACGTCAAAAAATTCCTTTTTTGTTATTCCCTTTATCCATTCTTTTCTCTTCCACCCTATTCTTCTCTTGTTTTACCTTAAATTCAAAAGACTTGGAGAATTATTTCTCTATCTTGATATCACATGAGACTATATATTCATATGATGAGAAAGTTTGGGAGACTAATGATCTTCAGATGAATGGTTTTAACCAATAAATGAATCATAAATCTTTCACTTTGGATTATGTACATAATCTATAGCACGCCCTACTAACCTTATAAATTTGGCTTCATACTTGGAAATGTTTTCATCCTATTTTTGTCTAAAACTCAATAATTGTCTCTATATATCCACTCATTGTTCATGAGGGAAATATTTTTATAAGAAAATTTCCTTAAAATACTTTAATTCCATATTTTTAATTTCTTCCTCCTTCTTTATGTTTTGAATTAATGACCACCATTGATCTGCATCTCTTGATAGATGATAAACTTACATGATAACATTCTCCCTTTCATTACTTCCCAAAATAATAAATATCATCTCTAAGAAACTTATCCACTACTCTACTACAAATGGATTTGTATTCCCATTGAATGATGGAAGTTTTTGTCGCATAAATTGGTCTAACATTGTTACACCATGTTGTAGATTGGGCTGCTCTAGGTGAGTAAGGTAATTTCTCATGACCTGATTCAGTTGTCCCAAAATAGTTATAAGTTTCTCATCTTCAATTACAACTCTTTCTCCAACATCATTATCTTGCATAGGAGGGAAATACCTACATGTAATATGTGTATTGATATGGTTTTCATTCCTTCCACTGGGTTCCATTTCAAAAAATGAAACACACTAAATTAGTTTATGAATCATAATGCATAATTTTTTAACAATAAAAACACTTAACATAAATTGAAAAATTTATGAATATCTAATCTCATAATTATAAACATGGTTTATTTAGGGACATATTTAATTTTAAATCCTTTATAAGGATTTGTAAATAAAATTTTAATTAAACTTAAAATATCCCCTAGGAGTGTCAAACAAGGTGTGAAACAAGGCCTGTTATCATGTACCAAGTTATACTGATTCAGGCTCGACTCACCTCATTGGAGTTTTTACCCCTAAGTACATATGTCCCAGAACCACATCCACTTGTAGTATCCAAATAGGGATATATTGCTAGAAATAACCACATAATATATAACCTACCAAAATTATAGGATGTTCTTATTTTCTTATCCTCAAATTATATCTTAGGGTTATGTTCTTTAATCTAGTTTCTAAGGATTCTATTAAACTTTACCTGATACCAATTGTTGTGAACTTGGTCGAGATTCCATCTAAAACCCAACACCCGACCGTGTCTGCAGCATAGCCCTAAGGGCATTTTTGATCCCCACAGTCTAGAAAATAGTGCTGAGCATCAAGAATAATCCAATTGAGAATGATTTCATCCCAATAGACCATGATCAACTAAAAATAAACTGAGAAACTGAAGGACCGACAAGAACTGAATCTCAAATAAACATTTGTAAATAGATTCAGTTACAAGAGAAGAAAAAAGTAGAAACTAAATACAAAACTAAAATGGAACCATTTTATAATGATCTCTATATGACCTCTAGGTCACCACCAACCATAGGACTGACCTTCTCCAATAATGAGCACACGAACCAAGAACCTTGAACATGAAGCTGAACCTGCAAAATAGTTTGGGTCTACCAACATTGAATGGTACAAGTAGGGTGTGAGCTACACAGATCAGTAGGAAACCACCATAGAATTCATAAATTTCATTTTCCAAAACAATCCACAAGCACTAGTTTTAAATACATGTATAAAAGTAGGTTTCTATCATTCTATTAAAGAAAAATAGATCTCCCTTTTGAAAGTCATACACATACCACTTTCCATTTAAAAAATATAATACCATTTAATGTCAAAACCCCAAACCAAAAACCCAATAATAATACTAGAATATGCTAAAAATAAATGGGAAATAAAAAAAGGAAACAAATTGAAGAAGAAAATAAACAAAAAAATATAGATATCAAACCATGGGAATTTCCTAAACATCCCTAGAGAGATCATAAGATGTACTCAGTTCGAAACCACCTGTTGGCATATGATGAAGTTCCCTAGTCAATAACCAACTGGTCTCCCTAAACTGACCAATCTAGTAGCACATCCCATAGAGTATCTTAGCTAATCTAGGGGTACCAACCCATCTAATTGGGGTTGATTAACAACTGTCACTCGACCCTATAAAAGACACCCAAGAAATCCATAATAATAATATACTGTGTAAGTAGGAGTCCCTCACACGTGTGACTCACCATACCTGCTGTCACCACACTTGCCTACCCCAAACACAGACACCATCTATACGATAACCCGTGTAGGTAAATCCATATATAGGGGTGCCCATCATACAATAATTCATTCAAAGTGACAACCGGGTCATCACATCATATGGTCTTATAAAACATTGTTCAAAACTTTCAAAGATTCCAACTGGTAATTTACACTTTCAAAGTCACATTTCAGTTCCAATTAGAAATTAGGTTCCAAATGGTCCTACAATGCTATAAACTCCAATATCTAATGAATATAATCAAACCATTTTCAAGATTAAAACAAAAAACCACTTTTAAGAGAGTAATTCCAAATGATCCTTTATACCAAATCCAATTTTATTTTAAGACCTAGGTGAAATCACAAAACACATTTAAAGATTCCAAAATAGGTTTCCATATCATTTAGAAACCAATAATATTTTATAAAATACCAAATGAGCCATAATTCTAAACATAACATTTAAAACCACATTAGAGTGACTTGAGACAAAGAGGCATTTAGTGAATGACCAAGAGTTTGAAAGAGGGAGAAAAAGTGGAGGGGTAAGTGTTTTGAAATATGAGTTTTTATGTTGAGAGAGGCCATTATAATTTGTGTGCCCATTCATGTGTGCATTTAGGGAACACATGGGTGTTCCCACATCCAATGGCATCCCACAAGTATCTTTTCCCCAAACCATTTTCAATGAAACATCACATGCTTTCCAACTAGTACAACAAACCATATTATAAAAATCACCATGTTTCACATATCAAGCCCAAACACAATCTAGCCAATTTAATAATACATTTATAATGGAAAACACCACTCAAATAATCCAATTTTACATTTAATAGTTCAGTTAACATTTTATAAAACACATTTGGTTCATATAAATATAGGTATAAATAAAAATCACTTTGAAACCCATTTTTAACAATTTATACCAATAAGAAAATGTAATTTCCCAGCTAGGATGATTGTATCACTGAGAGGGGGATAAGGTGAATCAGTGATACTTTTTCTTTTACATTCCTTTTCAACAGAAATAACCTTCGAATCCTGTTAAATATTTCAATTCCCTACTAAAAATAAATCCAACACACATCCACAAGAACACAAATACATACATGGTTCATTATTCAATAAGAATGTCTACATCCTTGGTAGGGTTTGCGAATGATCTAATACCATACAATCCACTAGAAATCAATCCTTTTATTATAATTAATATATACCCTTACACTCATGAAGTACTATGTAAACAATTCCAATAGTGTGTGTGCACCCTATTAGCACAAATAGGGTAATACAAGGATTATATAATAACTCATGTTACTTGTGATTCTTTTCAATTTCTAAAATGTATTCAATTGAAGTACAATTATTCGCTTTCTTACCCAGAAGAAGGTAAAAGCTTCTTGGACTTTGTTTTGAGAAACTCAGTCTGATTTTAGTGGGTATGATTCTCCCATTCCAATTCCTATGAGAAAGATTCTTCCCAAATATGATTCTTCAAGTTTGATATTCTTTCATAATAAAATATAAATGAATTGGAACCACTTCAATTCCTGAGCCTGATAAACTCATTATGATTCTTCCTCAATTCGATAACCAGAATATGGAAATCCAAAAGCTGATTAATCCTGCCGGATATGATGATAACTCGAATATAATTGACAAACTGAATATGGTAATCAACTTAATATGATAATCATTGAGTAAAATTCTCAATGGAATAAAATGTTGTGATATATCTTCTATTTTACTTATCCATCAAATTTTCTTCAACAAAAGATTAATTTGATAACTTATTTCACTTGATAAAAACTCAGAGCCTCTCTCTCTAATATAGTGACTAGTACCAACAGTCAGAAAGTACAAAGTACTTCTCTTTTTCTAGGTGACCCTTGAGAGATTTTGTGAGAATCCTAAAACTTTTCCCGTTTAATCAAATTCACCTTAATCTCAATTTACCCTAAAATTTTGAGTGAATTTTGACTTCGTCAACTCTTATAAAATATTCTTGATTGTTCTACAACAATAACTTCTTCTTCAGACACTCATTTAAATTTCTAGATTGATTTCAATACATGAGTCTAATCTTCAGAATCTGATTATCTCAAACCGATTGCTAAAAACGATTCTCAGAACCGATTTCAATCAAAATATTTCCTTTGAATCATTAGTATTATTTTTCTCAATCCTGATTTCTTCAATACAAAGATTTGTATTAATTGAAAATAAATATACAAATAAATGTTCAACACTTATGAATTATTTATATGATCATTATTTTGAATATCGATCTCCCCCTTGATATTACATCCAGTAAAATCTTTCTCCTTTTCTCTAGACCCACTTGAGATATAAAACATCATATTCACTTCGTATCTTGACTTAATTGGAAACCTACAAAGTAATTAAAACCTTTTGAAATGGTTGACTACATTATTGATCTCATTTTATTATTCTCATCTCAACCATCAGCCTCAAGTAATTCCATCACCGAATATGATTTTCCATAGTATTCTCTTTCTGAATACGATTGGCCTGGATACACTCGTTTTTTGGTATGATTATTTCGGGTATGATATTTTTCATTTGTAGCCTGAGTACAATAATCCTAGGTATGAAAGGTTTTTTTATGATTCATATGGGTGATCAGATGCTATAGTGAATCGACACACCATCTCTTACTCCACTTCCACCCAGATATGATAAATCTGGGTAAGATCGCTTTTCAATCGGTAGCATCTCTTTCTTCTCTTCAACCAAGATATGATAAATCTGGGTATGATTCCTTTTCAATAGGTATAATCTCTTTCTTATCTTCTACCCAAATATGATAAATCTAGGTATGATTTGGAAGACCTCTTTTCCCTTTTATTCCATCAATATTGCATCATAAGTTCTCAATTCACTTATGATTTATGAAATAAAAAATAGAAAATCATTGTCAGATTTATTTTATTGTAGTAATAAAGACTTAGATTCACCATTAAAACATCCAATTTTTTCTCACAAAATTCATAGTGAATTCAATGACCATTTACTTCCAGCAAGATACATTCTCTATGAAACTGATTCTCTCATTCCAGATAATGATGAATTCCTCATTATGATCTTTTCCTGAACCCAAGGTAAGTCTGATCAGAACCACTTCTTCCAAAATAGATTATCCTCATTATAACAGAAAAGGTGAGTTTGAAATTTCTTAAAACATGAGTCTGATTCTTTTAAAACCCTCTAAAAATATGATTTTCACTAAATACAAAGAGAAGTGATTTTATTTCTTTAAAAAAATTACTTGAAAAAAAATCAAACATCTTCATTCTTCAGATTGGTCCTAATAATCTCCCCCTTTGGATTTTTTTGTCAACCAAGTTTCATAAATCACTAAACTTTATATTCTCAATAAATGGATTACATATCAACAATTCTAAGCTTACATGAGGTAACTCATTGTAGGAAACAATAATTATTGACAGCAAAACCATATTGTCCAAAAGTAGTGATTATAAAAACCTCTTTCTGTTTCCTCACTTAGATATTCTTCATTCTCCCAAGAATAAAAAACAATTAATTTCCTACAACCACTCCAACAAATAGTTAGAATAGTTTATACAGAAAACAGTGTTGAATTCACATTTTACCCACAAATCCCTCTTTAATGAATTCAAAATAATGGATTTATGTAACACTTTTTATCTCCCCCTTAACAATAAAATCCAAAGGTAAGATGAGAGATGGGACAGAAAAATATACCTTAACCTTAAAGAGATTTAAGTTGGATTCCCATATTCAACCTCAATTTAAAAAATGATTCCTTTGGTAAAGGTTTTGTGAAAATGTCATCCACTTATTCCGATATTGGAATATATTCTATCTTCAATTCATTATTTTCCACATGATCATTGATGAAATAATATTTGATATCAAAATGTTTTGAATGATAATGTTGAAATGTATTCCTGGTGATATTGACTATGGTTTGATTATCGCAACCCAAGAGCAAGGGTAACTTCACTTCAACAAGTAAATCTTCTAATTGAGCCTTAATCTATATAAGTTGAGTAGAGGCTTGAGTGGAAGCAATATACTCAACTTCATCCATAATAAGATTTACTGAATTATATTTATTTTAATTCCAACTAACAAAATTCTTTCCCAAAAAGAATACTCCACCTAATGTGGATCTTTGAACATCAACATTTCCTACCCAATCAACATTTTAATACCCAAAAAAATCAATACAATCTGAACTATAATACTTTATTCTGAATTCTTTTGTGCCTATGATGTATTTGAGAATTATTTTTCTAGCAAGTATGTGTGATTCTTTTCGAGCACTCTAAAAGCTGGCACATAAGGTAACATCATAAACAATGTCGGGTCTTGAGGTAGTCAAATACAATAGGCTTCCAATCATCTTTCGATACTATTTCTAGTCAACTTACTTTTCTTATCCATATTTACTCACCTTGGTTCCCACTAAAATAGATGTGAAAATATCTTTTTAGTTTTCCATTATGAACCTCTTGAGAAGTTCCTTATCATACTTTTCTTGAGAAAGAAATATGTATTTCTCATTTTGCAAGATTTTTAACCCAAGAATGTATTTCATTTCCCCCAGCATGAACATTTCAAATACATTATTAATTTCTTACAAAAATATTTCACAAGAACTTTCATCATTCCTAGAAAAGATAATATCATCAACATAAAAAATTACAATGAGGCAATTCTCCTGAGTTTCTCTGATATAAAGATTATTATCCACTCTTCCTTTCATAAAACTTAACTTCCTTAATCATGTATCCAATTTATAATTCCATGACCTTAGAGATATTTTTAGGCCATACAAATACTTTTTCAATATATACACATAAATTTCATCTTTTATAACAAAAAACCCACAATGTTGTTCAATATAAACTTCCTCTTCAAGATCACCATTTAGGAATGAGGATTTAACATCCATTTGAAAGATATTGTAGCCTCATTGTGCAGTAATAGAAAGAAAGATTTGGATTGTTTCAAGTATTTCCACTAGAGAAAAATTTTCATAGAAATAAATGCCTTCAATCTGAGAATACCCTTTGCAGACCAATATTTCTTTATTTATTATCACTTCACCTTATTCATTCATCTTGTTCGAGAAAACCCATTTTGTTCTAATAATGTTTTTTATTTTCAGACTTGGGTATGAGTTTCCATGTATCATTATTTTCAATTTAATCCAACTCTTCATTTATGTCTTAAACCCATTATGGATTCTCAAAATCTTCTATCACATCATTTGGTTCCACTTTTGAATATAGGGAAGCATGTGTAATTGAATTGGATGTGCTTCTTATTTGAACCTTATGATGTTGATCACCAATAATGTTCTGAGCCTCCACTTTCTTCCTCAACCTAGGATGAGATATTAGATTATCTTATTCATCACTTGAAATAGTTTAATCTGATTATTCTTTATGAGAAGGTTTATAATTGTTTATATCCTTATCAAAAAAAATCTTTAACTTGCTCAACTTCCTTGTCTGCTTGAGCATGTTTCTATTTCTCAGATCCTTCAATCACTTTCACATAGACTGAATCAACAATTATTCTTATTTATTTTTTGAATCATCTATATCTTCTTCCTTCTATAGCATAGCCAATAAATATTTTATCTTTACATTTCTTCTCAAACTTACCATAGTTTCCACATTTCTTCTTTATAATACATGGACTCCCAAAAACTCTAAAGTTCTTCAAACTTATAGTTTTTCCATAAAACAATTCATATAGAGTCATAACTGATTGTGTCTTGTAGAAACAAAGGTTATGAATATAAAAAACAGTACTCAGGGCTTGCCTCTAAAAGTAATGAAAGAGACCTTGTCCAAGTAATATGGTTCTTCCCATTTACACCAAGCTTCTATTCTTTCTTTCAGCAACCCATTTTTTCGGGGAATGTATAGAGAATTATACTCATGTAGAATTCCAAGATTCTCAAGATAGTCTTTAAACTCTTCACTTATATATTCACCACCATTATCTATTTACAATTTCTTCACTAAATACTTACATTATTTCTCAGCTTTCCTTCTGAAACTTTAAAAAAAAATTAAATCTGTTAATTTTTGTTTCATATAAATAATAAAAATAATGAGAGTAAAATCATCAATGAAAGTTACAAAGTACTTATATACATTTTTTATTGTTTTCTCATTAGTCCAAAAAATATCAAAACGAATCAACTTTAGGGGTTGTCTTGAACAAATCTGAACTTTATTATGCACAACATTTGTAATCTTACCTTTTTAACTGATAGTGAAACACCAATCTCTTCTTCTTAGAAAGTCATTAATGTCCTGAACACTATCTATTTTATATAACTTGCTCATATTTCTCTAACATATATGTCCAAGACTTTTATGAAACAACTAATTCTCTTTAACCAAGCTCGTGTAACAAGAGTTCTATATTTAACCAACCTAAAACAAATTCCCTTTTGTACATTGGCCTCATGTAACAATTTTCCCATATCCATCATTCTTTACAACAAACTCATCTTTCTTGAAGATAAATTTTCTTCCCTCATCACAAAATTATGAAACACTTATAAAATTGTGTTTTATCCCATCATCATACAGTGTTTTCTTGTATTTCATATTTTCTTTTCCAATGATGGCTAACCCAACACCTTTGATTTTTGAATGATTCATTATTTCCAAATGTCACAATGACTTCTTTAAAATCTTTCACATTATTCAACAGTTTCAATTCTCCTATCATGTGAGAAGAACACCCACTATCAGGTATCCAAGGTTGTTCTCCCTTTGAGGATTTAAATTTAGTTTCAACAATAAGAGCCTTTTCTTCTTCCTTTACTTTATTCATATTCAACTTTTGAGAATTGTTAAGAATCTTCTGATATGTCGGTAGAAAAACAACACATCCTTTTGCAAGGTTTTAAGATTTTTCACACCTTTCACAAATAGTTTCCATAAGTCGGAACCTATTTTCAATTTTTTCTCTACCTTTCACAACCATCTTAGATTTATTCTTTTGAGGTAATTGACTCCCCCTCAACCATTTCACTTCATAAGATATGGAATAATATTAATGGTATTGGTTGAACCAACAAATATTTTTTGTATGTATGCATCCACCATAATACCAACAATAGCCATAGAAGGAGTATTTGCCTCTAAAACTTCTATATTGATTGGAACTATGAATATATTTCTCAGCCAGTTTATTCTATTTCTTTTTAACCTTAATATAATCAAATGTATTTAAAACTTTTCCAGATTCAAATTTATTTGGGACTTCTTAATTCCCAACATTTTTGGTCTTGGTGACATACATGAATTTTCCAGCTTTATTCTTTTCAAAACCAATTCCAACTTTATTCTCACCCTTTGAAGGTAACTTTTTTTTAACCTTCTTAGGTTTCTTATTATGAGGACATTCACCAACTTTAGTAGTAGAGTTTTGGAAACTTGTATTTCTCAATTAAGTTTTAGATAACTTTTGTTAGAAAAGTTCCAAATCTTTTTCTTTTGATTTCAACTTCACGTCTAGATGCTCATTACAATTCTTTTCTTCTTCAAGAGATTTCTTCAAATCATCAATATATTTATCTAGCTTCACTTTCTCATCAACAAAGCATTATTAATTTCTTATTAAGGAACATTCATATTCTAACTTTTCTTTTCTTTTCAAGCCTTCTAATCTTCCTCATGAATTATTTCAATTCTTCTTTCAAATGTAATTCAAGTTGAGTTTCTTTTTCTTATTTAGAACTACTACTTCTGAAAGCTTCATCATCCAATGTTTCAATAAAATTATTTTCAATACCACACTCAAATAATTTTTTGGATTCAGTGTAACTGCCTTCTTCTTCTTCATCTTTAGATAAGAATCTTCTTCTTTTAGAATTAAATAATTTCCTATCATTCCCTGTGGAATACAATTTTCCTTTATCAGCATGTTTCTTCCATGGTCTTCTTGAATTTATTTCTTCTTATTCATTATTCTCTTCATTATTTATTCAAGGACAATTTTCATCAAAGTACCCAATAACTCCACATTCAAAACATTTCAAGGTAAGTTTCCCTCGGTATTTCCCAGTACCTATTTTCACATTTTTTGGAAAACAATGATAAAATATTGTAAATATGTTTACATACCTCATTTTTAAAATTATATATGTCAAATTCATCTTCAATAAGAATATCCTTTGAATTTTCTTTCTTTTTAGACATGAAATCAATTTCTATATCAATATTTGTTTTTATTTTCATAGATTTCTCCCTTATCATTTCAAAAGTAATGATATTTCAATGAAAATTATCAAGAGATAATATTTCAGGGTCTCTGTCTTCAAATAAAGAAAATTTTCCATAAAATTTGTAAGGTAGGATTCTCAATATATTTTCAACAACTGTAGAGTCATCCAGATTTTCACCTTACATTTGATAGTACTCACAATGTCATTCACCCTGTTAAAGAAGTCCCTAATATATTTATGCTCACCCATCTTCAAATATTCATATTTCAATCTCCAGATTTGTAGTTTTTCCTTTTTCACATTTTTATTTCCATAATATATGTTTTTAAATTTATCCCATATACCTTTGGGTGTAGAAACTCCTTTCACTCTTAGAAATTCACTTTCTAAAAGTGATGATATTATAACATTATTGACCCTTACTTCGATCTCTAGATTCTTCTTATCAATAGATGTAAGAGGATTTTTTATAATAAATAGGGAAAAATCCATCTGTTGCAGCTTCAAGAACATAATATCTAAAAGAAATAAGATATGGAATCATTATATCTTTCCAGATATGATAATTATTTCCTTTAGATACTGAAATAACTTTAATGTTAACACAATTAAAATTCTCCATCAGCAAAGAATAAGAAAAGGGAACCTACCCTATTATACCACTTGTAATTGCCAAGTAAATATGACTGTATCAGTAAGAGGGAGAGGGGTGAATCAGTGATACTTTTTATTTTACAATTCATTTCAATTAAAACAACTTTCACCTCCTATTAAAGATTTTAATTCCCTCCTGAAAACAAATCCAACACACATCCACAAGAACACACAGATTTACAAGGTTTACTATTCAATAAGAATATTTACGTCCTTGGTATGGTTTATAAATGATCTAATTACATACAGTATAATAGAAATAAATCCTTAGATTATGACAAGTAGGACATACCCTTACACTCATTTAGCACTATGTAAACAATTTCAATAGTACGTGTACACCCTCTTAGAACAAATAGGTTAATACAATGATTACTTAATAACTCATGTTACCTATGATACTTTTAAATTTCACAAATGTATTTAATTGAAAAACAATACTTCACTTTCTTACCCATAATAAGGTAAGAACTTCATGGACTTTGTTTTGAGAAACTCAGTCTGATTTTCTTAGGTACAATTTTCCAAGTCCGATTCCTCTGGGTATGATTCTTTCCAATTACAATTCTTCTAGTCCAATTTTTTTTAGAATAAAATAGAAATGAATCATCCCCACTTCAATTATTGAGCTTGATAAACTCAGTATGATTCTTCCTCAGTCTGAGAACCTGAATACAAAAATCCTGAAGATGATTAATCAAGCCCGATACGATGATCATCCAAATACAATTGAAAAACTGAATACGGTAATCAAATAAATATGATAATCCCTGAGTATGATTATCAATTGAATACAATTTTGTGATGTCTATTATTTTTCACTTCTTTTACAAAACTTCTTCAACAAAAGATCAATACGGTAACTTCTTTCTCTCGCTAAAAACTCAGAGCTTCTCTCTCTACTGCAGTGAACATTACCAAAAATCAGAAAGTAAAAAGTACTTATTCTTTTATAGGTGACCCTCAAGAGATTTGGCGGGAATCCAAAAACTTTTCCTGCTTAATCAAATTCACCTTAATCTCAATTTACACTAAAATATTGGGTGAATTTTGACTTCATAAACTATTCTCAAATCTTAACAACTCTTCTATAAAAATCACTTCTTCTTCAAATATTCATTTCAACTATTATACTGATTTCAGTACATGATTCTAGTCTCCTCAATCTGATTATCTCACACCAATTGTTAAAAATGATTCTAAGAACTAATTCGAATCAAAATATTTCATTTGAATCGTTAGTCTGATTTTTCTTAATCTTGATTTCTTTAATACAAAGATCTGTATTAATTGAAAACAAATATACGAAGAAATTGATACCGCTTCTGAATGTTTTATATGATCGTTCTTTTGAATGTTGATCTCCCACTTGATAATACATATAGAGAACTCCTCCTTTTCTCTTGTCCCACTTGAGAGACAAAACTTCATCTTCTCTTCTTCTCTTAACTTATTTGGAAACCTATAAAGTAATTCAACCCTTTTCAAATAGTTGACTACATTTTTGATCTCATTATCTTCTTCTCTTCTCATTCATCGGCCTCAATCAATTCCTTATATGAATACAATTTTCCAAAGTATGATATTTCTGAGTACTATTTGTCTGGGATACTCTCATTTTTTGGTATGATCATTATGGGTATGATATTTTTCATTCAAAGCCTAATTATGATCATCCTGGGTATGAAAAGTTTTACATGATTCATATGGATGATCAAATTCTACAGTGAATCATCACCATCTCTTACTCCACTTCCACCCAGATATGATAAATCTGGGTATGATTCCTTTTCAATCGACAGCATCTCTTTCTTCTCTTCTACCGAGATATGATAAATCTGGGTACGATTCCTTTGCAATCAATAGCATCTCTTTCTTCTCTTCCACCCAGATATGATAAATCTGGGTACAATTTGGAAGAACTATTTTCTCTTTTCTTCCATCAAGATTGAATCATAAGTTCTCAATTAACTTGTGATTTATGAAATATGAAATATCAAATCATCATCACATTTGTTTTATCATAGTCATAAAGACTATGATTCTCCATTAAAACAGCCAATTCTTTCTTACTGAATTTATAGTGAATCCAATGACCATTAACTTCTAGTAAGATAAATTATCTATGTAATTGATTCTCTCATTCCAGATAATGATCAATTCCTTATTATGATCTTTTCTCAAACCCAAGGTGAGTACAATCAGAACCACTTCTTTCTAAACAGCTTCTCCTCATTATAATGGACAAACTGAGTTTGATTTTTCAGAAAACACAAGTCTAATTCTTTTTAAAACCTCTACCAATATGATTTTCAATAAATACAAAGAGAAGTGATTTTATTTCACCAAAAAAATTCCTTGAAAACAAAAGAAAAAAACTTTCATTATTCAGCTTGGTCCTAATAGAATAAACTACAATAAACTAACCGTGTACATTATAAAGGTGAAAATTGTGTTTAAAAATTAATTTAAAGAACCCAATCATCGATGGAATTAATCAGAAAGGAAAATCATGGAGATTCTTACCTCAATGACATTCGGATGTGATGAAACCTCAAGGGAAGGGATAATTGAGCCCCACGGATGACCCGCACACCCTAAAATCAAAGAAACGTGACCCACACATAAACCCTAGACAATAGGGATTGGTCAAGAGAGAAAACCCCGAAGGAAAACCAAAAAATCAATAGAGGATAAGGGAAAGGGGAGAAAAATGACTGAAAATCCTAAAACGTCACCTTAGAATCAAAGGAGGAGAACCCATGGAGGAGGAGGAACCAAGGAGAGTGGGCTAGGGGGATCCTTTTGTTTTCCAAAAATGACCCATGAGGAGGGGGTATGAATTAGGCTAAAAAGTGGGAGAGATTAGATTAGGAATATTAAAGTTTGAAAGATATGGGTTGATCAAATAATTTGTCCACATGGTTTACTAAACTGTGCGGTATACACTACCAAATATGGAACCAACCACATGACCAACCCATAAGGTTTGACTAACCATGATCAAACCATACGATAGCTTCTATCTAACTCTAGGACCAGGTGCATGGTTAGCTAGGTTGAGCCACATATTTTCCACTAACCATGTCATATGCTCGTGCATAGGTCAAAATTTCACCTGAAACTCAAAAACTCACAAATTTAAGCCAAAAACTCAACCTTAAGCTCAACCCAAGGATAAAATATCGAGATAAGAATAAAATAAACAAGTATCCAAGGTTGGTGTGTGACAATTTTCCTGACCAATTCTATAGAAAACCACAGAATGAAGTTAAACAAGGGAACATGAAATAATTATCTATACCATAATAAATGAACTAATACTACCAAGAAAACTAGTAATAAAAATGAAGGAACTGAAACAAACCTTTCCACATTAACTAAATAACACCCCCACCGAGACTGGGAACTCCCAAAATAACCAAACCAAACTTCTACGCAAAAGGGGAAAAACCCATGAAGAGAACTTGAACTTGAATAATGAACTCGGAACCATAATCCATCAATTTCACAAAACTCAAGCACCTCCAAATGAGAAAAACTAAAACTGATACCAGCCTACACAAGGGATAAGTACACTCAAGAAGAAAATTTGAGTTAATTATCTATATTAAAATAAACACAACTAATTGGGTTACGATAGAACAATTCCATCACACTTTTACAATGAAATGATGAACTTTAAGTAATAGAAAAAACTACAATAAGGAAACTTTAAACATATACACCCCAACATGGAAGACAAAACTGAACCAAGGTTCCCTACACCCCGCTGATTCTTGACAGCACGCGAGCTTCACTCCAGGTCCTGTGGCTGGAGCCTTGATGGTTAAAGCATCTACTACCTCACAACAATAATATTACATCCTTCGGTCAAAAATTATTCTTCAAGAAAATCTTTCTACAAAAATTCTCTAGATGACCCAAATAGCCGCAATGATGGAACGTCTTTAGAGGATTGAGAGAGGACGTCTTCAAATGCCCGAACCGGCCACACTGGTGTCACGTAAGCGAATGGCCTGATGAACTAGAATCCAAAACCAATGAAGGAGACTCCTAAAATATTTGTTCCTCTAGCATACAATCCTTTCCATTTGGGGAAACTTCATGAGAAACAAGAGACACTAGATTGACAACTTCCCGTGCTCCAGAAACCCACTCAGCTAGAAACACTTCATCCACCAACTTTTCAAAAAGAAGATCCTTGGAGGAGAGGACTAGATCCTAGATATATGGAAAAATACCCCCAATAAAAAGAGAATCCTTCAACAAATCCTACAACACCACCTCTATATAAAAGTAAACAAACTCCTTAAAGTGTTCAACATAAGCCTTCACCATCTGCTAGCCTTGCTGAATACTCATGAGTTATTCCCTCTTCTTCATCTTTACCTCCTCAGGTATAAACCATCAAATAAAGATGAACCTAAACACTTCCCACATCATCCCAACATGCATCTATGGTTGGTAAAACATTTATAATTCATCCAAATTTGGTCCTTTAAACAACCGTAGAATGAAACAAACTCTAACAGCTTTGGGAGTTCCCAACGATATGAATAATTTCTCAAATTTCTAAAGCCACTTCACTACCCCTAACAAACCTCAATCTCCATAATAGATAGGAAACACTCCAAATGAACCAAAAACTATTCATGAATAACTAGAAATTTTTGGGACCTTTCTAGGCAGTATATTCTAATCAACACAAAAAACACAAATCCGAAACCAACCTCAAAAAAAACATAATGGAAAGAAACATCTTGATCCAAAACAATAGGCTCACAAAATGAAATCATACCAACACATCCAAAATCCTCTTTTAAAAAACCCCATTTACATTTCAATTTCCAAAACCACCTTCTTCCAAGGCCATTTCCAAAAGAAAAATCCACTTTTCACAAAACAAAACCCACATTATAAAACAAAAACCAATTTATATAATCATTTTCCTCTTTCAAAATCACTTAGGAAAAACAATTCTAATACTTTGATCTCAAATAAAATCCATGGAATCATATGAACCATCACATATGTGTTCAACTATTTTCATCCATACATGTGAACACACACTTTCTACACATACCCACACACATGCAAACTTTCATAAGGAATACCAAAGGCCACAATTACCATCTTAAAAACCCCAAAATTCACTAAATTTTCAATCCAAAACTCCTTTTTCTTAAAACCCATTTTTCCAACCCAAAACCATTTAAAAGAAATCATTACCATTTCAAAAAAATATATTTTAAAATCTTACTCACATCAATCGATACTAAAACAAGACATAACCCATGCCAAACAATTGGAATGAGGAACTAGTATTCAGGCCTAACCCAGTGACATGGTAGTGGGCCATGTCCCATGTAAGCATCAAAAACTAAGAGGAAATTGAATTGTGCACTCAGAATACACATGGGTAACTACTCTATTTGATATCACGACATAGTACCGGCTCACCTCCATTTTCATTCCTCAATCCAAAATAGAAATAAAAGACTCAAATCTCGGACTACCCTTAGTAACTCAATGTTCAGAATGAGAAATAGTCCATGAAGCTCTTCTCATACCTACCTATTAAGTCCTGAAAGTCCTAATCTCAAGATACCTGACACCCCAAATAAAAAAGAACCTACTATGATACCATTTTTTCACAAATAAGGCTAGGATTCCATCCAAAACCCGACACCCAACCATGTCTATGGCATGGTCCAAAGGGTGTTCCTAATCCTCATAGGCTGGAAACTAGTGTCAGGCATAAAGAATAATCCAATTGGGATCAATTTTATCCCAATAGACCAAGATCAACTAAAAATAAACAGAACAAACTAAAGAACCAATAACAATTGAATCTCAAATTAACATTTTTAAACATATTCAGTTACAATAGTATAACAGAGAAGAAACTAAATAAAAAACTGAAATTGAACCACACTACAATGATCTCCATGTGACCTCTTGGTCACCCCTAACCAAAAGACTGACCTGATCCAATAACACGCACACAAACCAGGAACCCTGAACAAGAAGCTGAACCTGCAAAATAGTTTGGGTCTACCAACACTGAATGGCGCAAGTAGGGTGTAGGATACATAGCTCAGTAGGTAACCAACACAAAATCCATACTTTTCCTTTCCCCAAAAAATCCATAAACACTAGTTTGAAATACATGTTTAAAATTATGTTTTTCTCATTTTATTAAACAAACATATCTCTCCCCTTTAAAAGACCAACACACGCCGATTTCCATTTTCAAAACAGAATACCATTTAATGTAAAAACCCCAAACCAAAAACCCAAGAAAAACAATACTAGGATATGCTAAAAATAAATGGCCAATAAAAAAAGGGAACAAAGTGAATTAGAAAATAAATAAGAAAATATAGATATAAAACCATGGTCATTTACTAAAAATCCCTAGAGCAATCCCTAGACATACTCGGTTTGGAACCACCTGTCGGTGTATGGTGAAGCTCCCTAGTCAATAACCAACTGGCCACCCTCTACAAACCAATCTAGTGGCACATCCCACCTGGCCTCTTAGCTAATTCGGGGGGTACCAAACCATTTAATCTTGGTTGATCAAAAACCATCACTCAACACTCTAAAATACACCCAAGAAATCTACAGTAATAATATACTGTGTAAGTAGAAGACCCTCAAACGCGTGACTCACCTTACCTGCCATCATCGTACTTGTCTTCCACAAACATAGAAACTACCTATATGATAACCCATACAGGGAAATCCCTATATAGGGACACCCATCATACTATAAGTCAGTCAAAGTTCCAACTAGTTCATCACATCACATGGTCTTATAAAACATTGTTCAAAGCTTTAAAATATTCCAACTAGGCATTTACACTTTCAAAATCATATTTCATCCCCAATATGAAATAAGGTTCCAACCAGGCCTTCAATGCTACAACTACAATATATAAAAAATATACTCAAACCATTTTTAAAACTAATACAAACAACCAATTTAAAGAGTGCAATGCCAAATGGACCTTTATTTTAAATCCAACTTTATTTTAAGACCAAGATGAAAGCACACAACACACTTAATGATGCCAAATAGGATTCCATATCATTTAGAAACTAATCATATTTTAAAAAATACTAAATGAGCCATAATTTTAAACATAACCTTTAATACCACATTATATTCAATTGAGATAAAGAGGCATTTAGTGAAGGTCCATGAATTTGAAAGAGAGAGATAAAGAGAAGGGGTAATTGTTTTGAAATTTGAGTTTTTAAGTTTAATGAGGCCATTATGATTTGTGTTCCCATCCATGTGTGCAATTTGAGCACGCATGGGTGTTCCCACATCCAATGGAATCCCACAAGTAGTTTTTCCCCAAACCATTTTCAACGAAACATCACATGCTTTCTAACTAGTACAACAAACCATATTATAAAAATCACCATGTTTCACATATCAAGCCCAAAAACAATCTGATCAATTTAATAAAACATTTATAAGGGGAAAAACACTAAAATCATTAAATTTTACCTTTAATAGTACAATTAATATTTTATCAAACACATTTGGTGTATATACATATAGGCATAAATAAAGAATCACATTGAAACCCATTTTTAACAATTTCTATCAACAATAAAACAATACAATAAACTAACCATGTGCATTATAAAGGTGAAAATAATGTTTAAAAATTAATTAAAAGAACCCAAGCATTAAATAAATCCATTGTAAAGGAAAAGTTCAGAGACACCTACCTCAATGATATGAAGATGTGATAAAACCTCAAGGAAAGGGAGAATCGATCCCCACAAATGATCTGCACACCCTAAAATCCAAATAAACACAACCCATATATAAAACTTAGCCATTAGAGTTTTTCCAAGAGATAAACCCCCAAATTAAAGCCAAATAATTGATATAGTATAAGTTAAATGGTAAAAATGACCAAAACCCCTAAAAACTCACCTTGGAATCGAAGGAGGAGTGCCCATAGAGGATGAGGAACCAAGGATAGAGGGATAGGGGTATTTTTGTGCAATAAAAACAACCCAAGAAGAGGGGGTTTGAATTGTGGTAAAAGGGGGGAGAGGGTAGATTATGAATTTTAATGTTTTAAAGATCTAGGTTGATCACATGGTTTGGTCACACAGTTTAACAAACTATGTGCCAACCATGCGATAACCACTTCCCAAGAGAGAACTGGCCACATGAACAACCCATACAGTTTGACCGACTATGCTCAAACCGGGTGGTAGATTTTTCCAACTCCAGGAACTTCTACACAATTATCTAGGTTGGGATACATGGTTTCTATTAATTGTGTGTTTCCCATGAACAAGCCAAAATTTCACCCGAAACTCAAAAAATAAAAAAAAAATAAGTTGGGAACTCAACCATGATCTCAACCTAAGGATCCAAGATCAAGGAAATAATAAAATAAAGAAGTATCCAATGTAAGGGTGTGAAACCAACTGTAAATACCCTTTCCCCAGTAGCCCAAATCTAGTGTCTTACTTAATTGCATTGGTACTAAGAACAAGTGTTCACATCCCAAAGTACTGATTAGTTTAGTATATTTAGAAAAACAGATACATACATAATTTTTACATTATAAATTTAAAGGAAAAAATAGAAAATCCATTGGAAACACCCATAAAATCCTAGACTAGCCCTGTAAGTCATTCATAATATACTTCTTCACATACTCGGGAAAATAAAAAATAAGAAAGGGGTGAGCTCAGATGCTTAGTAAGGGTAATAAATTCAATAGAAGTTATCATAAACATAAATAATAAGTTAAGGTGATTCGCTAAAAACACATGTCATTAAATCATAATCTTTAGAATAATATAGCAAGAATAAAATCTTAATAAAGAAATACATATAAATAATCACATGAGAATGAAACTTAACCATGGATATTATTTTAGTCAAATAATCACGTGGATTATCAATTACTAATATCCTAATGAAGTAATGAAAAACGATGGACATCTGAAACATACTGTTGAGGCCTCATCTAATACATCTAAAAATAAACGGTTAAGGCCATATCCAAATCCATATCTGAAAATAAATGGGAAAGGCTTGATCCAAGTCTATATTTTTTTTTTCTCATGAGACCTACCGATGCATATAGGGGATATAGGGTGCCTCTCCCATCACTTACTAATTCTAAATCATTCTTTATATGAATGGGGTGAACTATAAACAACATATACAAACAAAATTTAAATAATTTTTCCTGATCGGTAAACATAATCACTAACCATTCTGAGTAATATGGTGAATGGTATCATGATAGCACAACCACATCCAAACTGATTATAAACTATAACGACTCGGACCCAAACAGCCACTGGAACAGTGCTAAATGGGTCAGGTGTTACTACCTTAGGCGCACCTCCCCGAACGCCAAAGGCTGCCGACTAGTAGTGAGGGTCTCATAGGTATAGTGGGGAGGCTATACCCTCTCAGAGGATAATAATGGTACTAGTCTGAGTATAATAATAAAGATGAAGTGGAATAAATGACTCAGTAGACTCGAACCAGACCCATAGAGCGGAAGCACATTCAATATCAATAAATAGCAGAAGCAATAAATATAAATAACAGCAGCGGAAAGTAAACAAAATAGCACGTTGATCACTTATAACTACCACTGAACAACAAACATGCATCCAAAACAGGTCATACATGTATTTATATATAAAAAAGCTCCAATGGCTAACCAACTGTAGCTACATAAAAAATAATCAAGCTAATACAGGAAAGGAAACAAAACAAGATAAACTCCATCTACGAAAGACCTCAAGGTCCATACTATATCTATGCAACAGCTAATGCAGCCCAACTCCTAAAGTTGGCCTCTTTCATGCAAGTAAATCCATAAATTATGCACACATCCCGAAGGGCCCATGCAGGGTGTGAGACAAATATCAGTAGGATACCACCCAACGGTGCGTACCAAATATAATTTTTTAAGCAGACATGCATTTATATGGAAAACAGTAAACATTACGATGCAAAAATAAACACAAACTCCACTGGTGCTCAGCATCCACCATGGAGTTTCACCTGCTTCAGCCAACGCTGGAATCTCTATCGTGTAACCCGACACCATGTGCCCCCTGATACCGTGTGTCTCAAGTAACGAAGTCCTGAAGGCATTCCCAAGAATAGTAACCTGGCACCTTTTGCCTCTTGACACCTCTTGCCTCAAGTACCGACGTCCCGAAGGCACACCTAAGAAGTAACCTGGAGGAACAGCGATGCTTGTCCTCAAATAAATAACTGAAGGGACAACGATGTCTGCCCTCAAATAAATATCCAGAGTGATAGTGATACCTGCCCTCAAATCAAGTAACCGGAGGGAAGGAGATATCCGCCCTCAAATATGTAACCAGAGGGACAACGATACCTGCCCTCAAATCACGGTGAGCATCATCCCCCAACCTGATAGCCTCAAGCTATCCCGTGTAGGCTCCTCAACTCCCACGTGGCTTCCTACGGAAATCACCTCCAACCAAAGTACCTAAACTGCATCTATAGGGGCCCTACCCACACGAGTGGTCAAAACCACCTCATCACAGAGGATCTCTGTGTGCACACTACTCAAAGTTCTGGGTGAGCGGTAATCACCAAAATAGCAACTAAGCCACCACACATCTAACACCTCGTGTCCCTACGACCATGCCACTCAAGTCTGATGGCCTTGCCATCCCAGAAACCTGGGCCATGCCCAACCTGACAGTCATTCTGCCTCAAGCCAACGTTCATGACACCCAATCCCGTGGTCAAAACCACCAAAATTAACCTCGGGCCAAGCCTAACCTGATAGTCGTATTGCCTCAAGCCGACGTCCATGACACCCAATCCAGTGGTCAAAACCACCCAAAGTAACCTCGGGACAAGCCCATCCTATGATCAGCATCACTCAACAATATACGGGACATGCCCATCACAACCCGAAGGTTCCAAAATATGAAATTCAATATTTACATATAAAACACATTTAAACAGAACATATAATAGGAAAACCCATATAAACAGATGAATTTCACTAAGCAAGTGCTATCACATACCAGCACTAAAGTTTCTAAGGTCTCCAACAATTATATCAAGGTTTAAATAACAAAACCTAATAGTTTAAACCAATACAATTCAAGTATTATCACTTTGGAAACCCCGACCAAAATGCCCCATGTGAGAAACGGCCTCTCGCCCGACCCTGCTCAATCAAGACAGGACAAAGGTCATACCCAAAGGTATACCATAGGTCTAATAAGCAATTTAAATAATAAGTAGCAGATGAATTAGGGTCTCTCTCAAATACCCGAAAATGCACCGAAGGTCGCTCTAACCAAATGACCACAAAAACACAAAAATAGGTATGCACCACCTACCTTTAGGGTTTGTAGAAATCAACCCTTCGCCCAAATGCACTCCAAACCAGTGAAAACCTCCTCAAAATCTCCTTAAAAACCCTTCCCTAACATTAAAAATCTTAACCTTTAACACACAAGGGCAACACAACCCTAGATCTACATGCAACCCTTGTAGATCTAAGAAACTAAGAGAGAGAGAAAACAAGACCAAGAGAAAACCAAAGAGGAACCGAGAGAAGAGACTTACCCAAGAAGAACCGACTTCGATCCACCAAGAAACCCCTTCGATTTACCTCCAAAACAAGACAAGGAGCTCCCCTAACCACAAAAAATCAGAACTCCCACATGAGCCACGAGCGGGAGGAAGAATGATGGAGGAATGGAAAATACTGAGTGGATCGGAACCTAAAAAACCAAAGTTTAAGTGGTCACACGGTTACACCGCATAGTTTGGAAAACCGTGTTCCAACCGTGCAGTTACCACTATCTCACCAAGTGACTTCGCACGGCTTGCCCACATGGTTTGACAAACCGTGCGCTGCCCGTGCAGAGCCCACTGTCAAGGGTGCACGGTTTCCTGGGCTATCCGCATGGTTTTTTCAGACTGTGTGCCAACCGTGTGCCCATGTACAACCTCCACAACTTTAAAATTTTTTCATAGATTCTCTCAGTTTTCTCAGAACAAGCCAAAATTCAAACAGGTTCAGGATTTTGACCCGTTCTAAAAACCTGTGTTCTTACATAAACCATTTAATAAAATATGGTAGATGTTATCATAGAAGATGAATCTAAATTAATAATAAGATTCAAAAAAGGTTTTTGAAGTAGATAAAAATACTTTAATAAAATAAGCAAGAAATTCTTGAGAGAAATACCCTTTTACTTTGAAAAGAAGAGTTATTTTGGAAAAATTATTTGTATTTGTCATAAAATGAGATTTTAAACATTTATATCTTAGAAAATAAAATGGAAGGACAATTAATTTATGTTTGAGGCATAAATTATGTCCAACTAAAGTGAAAACATGTGAGAATAGTTTTTAAGAAACTTTAGAAATGGGCCGCTTCAGTGCAGATTGAGGGAAAATATAAGTGTATTTAAGGAGGAAAAGGGTTAATTGTTTACATAAAACCAGAAAAGAGATAACATATCTTTTCATGATAAAAATATTGATTTTAAAAAAATATTTTTCTTTTAAAATAGATTATAGAGAGTACTTTAAAATGGGTAAGAAATCGGGAAGTTCCCTTTAATCAAGAATAATTGAGAAGGAAACCATGTAAAACATGTATTTCCCCCTCAAAGAAAGATGAAATGATCTAGATAAAATATTTTAGAACATATAAATAGGATTTATAAGAATTATATAAAAATAATGAAGAATAATATTGGGGTAAAGAGAGAGAAAGCGTAACCCGGATGAAAAATGGAGGTTGGGGAAGAAACCCCTACCTTATGTCTGAAAGTGTTCTATACTTGCACTTAATGTCCTGGATAATGAAAATAGATTCATTAATAATTTAATTCAAAACCTAGTCAAAATTTATTTTATTTTTTATAATTTAATTAATTTCATTTATTTCCTTTTTGATGAGTTATGAGATTCAATTTCTTTGTTCTCGAGTGTTTGTTTCCATTGTTTTCATGATTGCTACACTTGTATACATATACGAAAGATCATGTGAAATGGGAATAGTTATCCAGAATTGAAATTATATATTACTAATTAACTATCAGGATATTTAATAGTATTAAATTTTATTTTTTTCATATATGAGGAAGATTCATTATATAAAGTGTTGATGATAACCATTTAGATTATTTTGGTATTTTTTCGATCATTACGAACTATTTTTGTATTATGTATTAATATTATGTATATATACAAGTTAGAGAACATCAAATAAGTTTTATTATATATATTAAATTCTATTTTAACCAAAAAATGGTTTTTTGACCATCCTTAGAGGCATAATTCAAAAATGAAAAGTTTTCATCCATGAAGGTAGTAAATCAACACCTCAAAGATGATGTTTTCATTTTTAGAATAAAAAGGGGAAGAGAATAGAATTGATAATTGATATTCCATTAAAATAGATGAATTATAGTATATATAATATACTAGAGTTATCATGAATTTTTTGAAATATGAGGTAAGTAAAGTATATGAAAAGAAAATGAAATGAAAGAAAATTAAAAGAACAAAAATGGATTTTTCATCTTGAATTCCTCCCCCTGAGAACCTCCTTAAGAAACTTCGAAATGATCTTTTGGGTGAGACCAGAAGAACCATAACATTGGGGATAGGTTTGGGAGAGTTATTTGGTAGAAATTTGAAAATATTAAAGGTTTTTTATGTGTGAGGATAATAAGTGGTGAGGGGTGGTATTTATAGTGGAGGAGATGAGTGTTTTTTGATTATTTTATTCATTAGTTTATTATTTTTAGATCAAGACTATAGATAGTTTGAAACATATCACTAAATATATTAAAATAGTTAAGGATATTTCTATATTATTTTCTTACATCATTCATACATCATCTATGACTCAATGATTTGTGTGTTTATTAAATACCGTAAATTACCGTATTTCACTATTCACCAAAATTTCAACTATTTTAAAAAAATCAAAAATATTCACCCTAACCATTTTTTGACATGTAGAATTTAAAAATTAACTCCATTTTATGAAAATAATTTTCCAAATATGAGAAATTTAATTTTTAAATAAAATCATCATTTACTCGAAAAATATCGATTTAAATATTATAACCATTTTTATGACACTTTAAAAAATTCATTAAGGTCTCATAAAATTATATTATAATCAGAAGAAAAAAATATTAATATATGAATCTATTTTATGAAAATAATTTTATTTTAAATAATTATATTAATTATAAAATTTTAAATAAACATTTATGTTTCACAAAAATACCAACACTTAATTTATCATTTCTAAAACATTTATTTATTTATTCTATAATATAAATATACCATATTTTAATTTATAAGATACCTAAATTTTATTTATACTTTTATAGGTGGATTTACTATTCTATTGGTCATTTTACGTTTCATAATGCTCACATTATTATTCCAACGGTCGTACTTACTAGTATATTAAGGTTTTAAACTCAGTGTTAAATAAATCATAAACTATAGAAGATGCTAAATTTTAAAAGAAACATACTATAAGATCTTGGGGTGTTATAGGATACCTTACCTATTATTGTGAGTGAAATCATAACTCTAGTAGAGGATCATCATTCCATCTGAATTCTATGGATGGGTGAAATTCTACTCCAGTGGAGGATCCTTATCCCATCTAATCACAATAGACGAGAAAATTTTTACTTCAATGGTGGATCCCTATCCCTTCAAATATCTATGGACATGAGAAATTTTAATATATCGATATAAGATCATTTCCCCATAAATGTGATTGAAATCCCTGACTCTAACTGATTCTACAATTAAAGGATCCCATCCCTTTACTTATTTGAGAGAAATTCTACTCACCAAGAGGATATGAATTCTAACAGATGAGATAGAAACTCCACCTAGGAATTTTCTGGATTAAAAACTTACCTATCCAAATTTTCTTAGTAAAAAAGTAAGTACATAGTGTGTTTTGTGGGTACACGGCATGTTGTCTCAAGTAAGTCACCTGAACATGTTATGGAATTCTTCATGGAATGCCTGAGTCTCACTACATGGCATGTGAAAGGGTCACACTATGTGTCATGTTCATTAGGGTACTCTACATATACATATTCTTCCATATTTGTGTCCCTCTAAGGAGATATAGAGTATGGATTGTCACATATAGTGTGTGGGGACACATGATTCTCTAAGTGTGTACTCCTCAGTACACGCTGATCTAGCTAGGTAGGGGTCACGGGTGTGTGACTTGGTCACATGCCCATGTGATATTTAAAATCAATAGAAACCCTAGTCACCACATTAGTGAGACACGCAACATGTGTTTTTGGGAACTACAAACCATGTAGTCATGAATTTCATAGAAATATAGATTTGTGACAAATTTTATGATTTCAATACCTCCTTCATGAATTCTAATATGAATAATGAACATAACACCCAAAAATTGAGTTGAAAAAAATCAACGGCCAGTCAGAGGTTGGATTTTAGCCTTTTTTCATTGGATAATTAAATTTCTACTGCCTTCATGGAGGAACCATCATCTCGTATATATATCTCATGAAAACACCATTGTATGATCCTTCTCTAAATTCCAATATTTTTCATCATATCTCCATTATACCTTAATCTATCATACGAAACATGAAATTATAATATGTGGAACCCATGATCAATCGTGAAGCAAAATGGTTTCCTGGAAAATAGTCAAACCACTGGTTAATTGAACATTGGTGATGAATGCATGTAAAACGGAGGGAAAAAACCACAAAAACTTCAATTTGGGATTGAATGTTGGCCATGTTCTTTATGGACACCTTTATTTAATGGAATTCAAAGAGGAGGAACCAAAGAAATTATTCCAATAAAAATTTCTATCAAATATATAAAACCAAAAAAATCATAAATAAATGGATTAGAAATCATAGATTTTGGATTAGTTTGTCCGGGACTAATCTGTAATCACATCAATTTAGAGAATGAAAATAAAATCATAAATAAAACATCCTACCTTTATGGGGATTGATAGTTGATGAAAAACATGTTCTCAAGTGATGTCAACAAATAATCCACTATGTTTTATGTTTTCTCCACAAATATCCATGATCAATATATGAAGAATAGAAACTCTTTCTATTGTCATTGCAAATTCCTCGATCCCAAGCCACCCTCCAAATTCAAAACCACTGATGCTCTCCCTCTCTCACCCTCACAATCTCTATGTTAGGTTTCACACCCTAGGAATTTTTCATATTAAATAATAAATAGGTATTCACTAGGTTAATGATAAATTAAAAAAATTAAATCAATATTTTAATTTATTTATTTTATTTAACCTAATGACTGCACATCATCCCAAAGCCTGATGTAAATTAATCTTATGTTCCACATAGGGTAAAGCACATGTTTTGGACTTGAAAATGGTATCATTTTTCCCATATTATACTCCAATAATAATATATATCATAACACATGAGTGAGTATAATAAATATCTAGGTAAATTTAAATACCCAACATCATGTTTCAAATGACCCCTGTTAATTACACTATCACCAGAACAAAATTAAAGGGTATTCATAAAAATTTTCAAAGGTTCCAAACCAAATAACAATATTTGTTACATATGTAGCCATATATTCTTAAAAATTTAATAATTTCAACCATTAAATAGTGGAACTCATTCTTCATTCTATAAATTCTCCTTGTTAATGAAATCCTCTGAACAATTCACCAAGACTCAACCTTGTGGCTCTAATACCACTTAATGCCACAATGGTATCGAAAACACACCCTAAGAGGGATAGTGAATTAAGGTTTCAACATCTTATTGACTTTTGATAGATATTATTCATATATTGGAAAGAATTATATGAATCTGTTATAATCAACCACGCATCCAGGTATGATAAATTAATAAAGTAACTAGGATATTTTACTTGGTTAAATGCCAAGGGATACTCCAAGGAGTATAAAAAGAATATATATTGATGTTACAAATACATAAATGTAAATTTTATATGATTAAAAGGTTTGGGAAGGGCTTATTATTGATCATAGGGTTAGTCCCATTAATTATCTCTCTATGTACTAGTTTGAGACAAGTAATATAAGAAATGTTGACATGTGGGTCATTCATAAGTATTTCTATAGAAATGATTAACACCAAATAGTAAGGGTGTTACCCTTGTGCTTGAAACTTCTTTATGAAATTTTAATCCTTAATATTTTTCACCCATAGTAGTAGTTTCACTCCTCTTTAATTCTAGATCTATTAATTTCATAAGTGTTGTGTCTTCTCGAACTCCATCTTCTTGCTTCAAATATATTTTAAATCCATTTTCTTTGAATTTTCCTTATGTCGCCTTTTTATTATCCCCTAAAACCATCCATAAAAATAAAATTAAAACTTAAATGATTAAATTCAGTCTCTCTCAATTTGAAAAAAAAATCAAGTTCTCAAAATACTCTATAATCCATAAAATGTTGGTGTAACATTGTGGAGTGATCCTCTTCTAGTTTAAAAAATTGGGGGGCTGATGTTCCTCATTACAGTGTAATTTTATGTCAATTATAGATCCAAAAATCTAGTTAAAATACATTTTAATAGTAGTTTTGGTCATATATTTATAAATAATTGATTTCCTAATTCATAAAAAAAGTGAAACGAAATGATTATGATTTATCTCCATTTTTTTGGATACAATGTTTAGTAAAATAAAATAAATGGTTTAAATTTCTATCCATCTAATTTCATGAATATTTTTGAAATAAAAGAAATTATTTTGTGGATAGTAACAAAAATATAATTTATTATGAAAATATTTTTTTTACTAGTTTACTAGATATTAAAATAAAAAAAATATTTTAAATTTACCCTTCTATTTTTAAAACATTATGTAAATCAAATATAAGTATCAAAATACATATATTATTTACAACTTGTGCATTGGAATGATATCTCTAATAGTTATATGTTACCTAAATAATATAAAAAAATAAATATATAGATTATTGTGTATTATATAAATCAATAAAAAATATACTTGAAACTTTATCACATAAATAACAGTTTTCATTATAATAATAAAGATAAGATACAATTATAAAATAAATAAACTAATAAACCAATCGCATGGAATTTTAAATCAATATATTTTTATAAAGTGATGAATAAAAATAATGGACCACTTCATAGTTTGGATATAATGATCCCTTAAGATGATAATAATTGTTTCATAAAAAAATATTACTTGAAAAAGAGGTATAACATGTAGGATAAGGGAGAGAGTATCATAAGTGGACCCACTCCAGAGAAGGTTGAAGGTAAACCTAATTCAGTAGAGATTTAAATCAATTAGGTATGGAAGGTTTAGTGCCTGGTTAAAGGGGGATAGAAGTTCAAGTATCCAGAAATATTTAAAGAATCTTTATAATATAGGAGGATAAGGATAATATGGGAAACTTAAAAAATATCTTAAATGCCCATATCAAATCCACCAAAATCAAACAACTTTTAGGGTGATTTAAAACCTGTAATCAAAAATAAATCCATTTCTTCACCAACTATTTCTCTTCATTGATTTTCACCTCTCCAAATAGGGGAAATCAGTTATAATCACCTTATCTCGTTTATTTTCTCCCTAAATAACCCCTTCCAAAAGAGCATAAAATTTCATGAAAATCCTGGAATGATCATCCAAATATTCAAAGATCTTAAAACCATTACATTATGACCCTCCATATTGTGTCATGATACACTATCATAGACTTTACCAGATATGTACTAATTTTTCATGGGTTCAAGATGTTATAGCATAGCATCATGCATTACGGTGTGACCCATGGCATTGAATCATGATGAAAGTGATGGGTTTAGGGAGATAATATCATGATATTTAGTAACATAATAACCCATGTAAATTCATTATATATCTTAAACAGACATAATGTACTAAAAATGAAGAAAAAAATTATGTACCTTCACTAATGAGTAATCTATATTTTACTCTTGAATATACATTAATGAAGATCAGCTCAATAGCATCCAAATGAATCTTTCCTCCATAGGTGGTACACCGGCCAATGGATCCATGATTGTATCATAAGGGAGCCTCATCACTAAAGGGGAGCTAGCGAATTATTCTCAAGAAAAATGGGGACGTGATATTGGAGGGATTTTATGTTATATTTTCATTTATTGAGAGTGATACAATAAGAGGGATCACATCCCCATTTAAATAACTCTAAATTTAATAAAGAGTTATTTGAGAATTGGCTTCCATCTCATTGTAGTCGATCATCACTTCTTGTTTGATCTTCCATTCATTGAATACTTCAATGATTGTGTTTAATATCAAAATATATAAATTGATCAATCATGTTGATCCATAACCGAATAAACTATATAGAATAGGTGGATAGATTCATTCATGTTATATCATATATTTCATTCCCTATCATACGCTATGATGAAAATAATCATAGGCTACGACATATGCATTCACATGCATATATCACCACCTTAAAATTCAGGTATATCAAAAAAATATTATATCCTTGATTCTTTTCATTTTTTACAATCTCCCATTGAGACAAAATTCATCTAAGTACTTCATGAAACACTTCCCAGTTCTTTATGAATCCATCCAAAACATTTTTTGATACACAATACAAAGTATCTTTAATTGGAACAAACACTTTATCCAAAACATAATCCTTATCCAGAGGGATAACTGTTTAACTGTATAGGCCTTATTAGTGTTGAAAAAAAATATTAAATCCTAATTTAATGGATTAATAAAAAGTGTCCACTAGAAAATAATCAAGGCCACTCAAGATACTAAGTGGTGGGGGAGGTCCCTGTACAATGCAGCTTTTTCTCCAGGCTTTGGTATCCAGATCTACTTAATAGTAGTAGACTATCCCTCTATTTATAGGATTTAGATAGGCTCTGGTATTAATGAAGATAATTAATAACTAGTCCAAAAAGTGTTTAGTGGTGGGTCCCATGTCAAAGATTTTGCCAAAAGTTGAAGATACGCAGAATCTAGGCATTAAAATCCCATCCTGTGAAACTACACATGCTGTAAATTATTACACCATGTGTATATTTTAATATTTATTTTCTTCACTTCATGATGTGTCCTTATTTTCATGAATTGCACCAGTACATGATGTGTAATGATTACATGATGTGTAATGTCATTTTTCTAGTCCTGAAGCCTCATTTTGTCTCAGTTCTTTAGTTCTATACCCCGGAAGTGCTCCATGGTCATCCTCAAAAATTTGGTGTTAAGTGGCATGAAGTCTCATTTTTTCTCCTTTTTTATAAATTTTTTGTATCCTGACAAATAACAAAAAATGACTTAAACTATTCAAAAATTAGAAAGAATAATCATTAAACTACAAGAATCAAGGTATTAAAACACCATAAAATGTATGCATGAAATACATATATCAACAAGTCCACCACAATATGTATCATATAATTCATATGTATACCTATATAATCCCATTTTACATGAAATCAAGTGACCACTAAACATAGAACAATATAAATCTAGTATATATCATCTCATACTTTATTGATTCTCTAAATAATATGGACCTGGTTGATGAATACATCACATGTCATTCATATAGAATATGATCACATCACATTTCCCTAAATAATAATGTTTCCTCAGTTTAATTCAATCTACATCTAGAAGTATTTTTATCATCATACAAGTGAATAAATCCCATATTAGTTGAGATCAAACTAAAAAATGATCATGAGCATACCCAACCAACCCTAATTATCTAATTCTTGAGTTTTGAATAAGAAATGTATCAAATTATGAAGGATCTCGTGTAACGTATCTCACTATCCTCAGGTAAAAAGGATTGATGATGAGTATACACATATAAGTATATTGATAATTATATGAAATTCTATGGGATATAATTTTGAGGTCCAGTCCAAATAATAATTTTTCACATATTATCTCATGAGTCCAGTACTCATGATAATATCATAATATCATCACAACCCATAATACTTTATGATGATCATTTATTAAGGACCAATCAAAGTCATACTTTGAGGGGATATTATTATTCCACTATTTATGTAAAAAAAATTACAACACACATGAATGTATGATAAATAGATATTTTCTTTTATTATAAAACCATGATACATTATTTAAACATTACATCAATATCTTATGTATAATATATAATAGATTATACATGACCCTTATGCTTCTATTGTGATAATGGATTCATTCATGGATCTACTAATTTTCCCTCTTTAACCACCCAATGGATCTCAACATTTTGTCTATCGATGATCTCTCATATGAGATAGTATTTTCAAAAGAATTTTTTTGGTCCTTTTGTGAGACTGAGGTTCCTTGTCCCAAGTAATGGTTCTATTATTATCACAGAAAATATCAATTGATCCCCTAATTCTAGGAACTACTTCATGTTTAGAGATGAACTTCTAGATCCAAATATATTCCATCAAAGTATCTGATGTAGCAATGTATTATACCTGTATTTTTTAGTCTTCAATGGTATCTTATTTAGAACTCTTCCAACATATAGCTCCACCATTATGAAAAATAATAAAACCATATTGATATCTCATGTAAACTCTATCAGATTGGAAACTTACATCTGTATAACCCTTAACACGGAGCTCATACTCTCCTCCAAAGACCAAGAACATATCATTTGTTCTTATTAAATACTTGACACACCTATCACGGGGTGTGAAAAATATTATTAATTTTTTCTAATGCATCACAGGGATTAACCAAGTTCTTCTCTATTAAGGATCTTTTATAGTTAGTCACTGACTATTCCTAATTAATTTATAATTTTTTTATATTTTCGAAAATAATAGGAAAATTGGTGGAGGATGGTAATTGGAATTCAATACTAGAAATAAACATGCAGATGAAAACTTATATAGAATGAAGCTAACAAGAAAAAAAATTAGTCCTAGGGGTTAGTTACTTGGGTTCTTTCATTATTTATTATTTATTACCTAAATTGTATTTGATAGTCCATCCCATTGTACATGGACTACTACTCCCTACTTTGAGTGTAAAATTTAAAATGATGAGGAGATTTCTTAAGTGCAATGAACCTCACCTCCTCCAATGGTCAATAATGATAAACACGCCTCAATTGAGAGCATAAAACCTTCCAAAACATGACTCCATCGTATGTTGTTTCATCCACATAACACACTCAAATTCATTGTATGAAGATCATGCCTGAGAGAAGGGGGGGAATGGTTATTAGGTAGAGAATAGAATGAGTTTGAGATTCATTCCAAGGAGTGTTTGATGATCACTACACTAACCTATAGCACTTCTCTCTCCCTCACCACAGATAGAATAAAAATGTGAATAATTGAAAAGAAAGAATTAAAGAACACTAAGAAAACCTCCCCTGAGGCCAGACCTCAATTCATTCACTCACCATCATGAGTTTAAGAGATCATGGTCAATATATATAAATAGATATAGAGAGATAATTATAGATAAAGAGACTATGGAAAATGATAAGGAACATAAACATTTTTTTATTAAATCATGTATTAAAATAATTAGAGTGAGAGATAAATGAAAAAAAATAGATAAAAAATATAATATTCCATTTTTATGAACTCCCTAATCCATGAACCTATTTCTCTATAGGTTAATAATGCATATATATAGAGTGTAGTGGAGACTAGGGTTATAAATTTTAAAAGGTAAAATTAAAAATCAAGTTAAAGTAAATAACTATTATTTTTATCAATTCTTGACCCTCAAAATTAAAAAACTAGATATAGATCTAGTTTAATTAAATATTTTTCTTTGATCCATCTAACTTGTTTCAAAATTTCATCTTGGTCCAAGTACATATATAAAAGTTATGGTCCAAACATAGAAGTGATATCAAAATTGAAGAATCTTGTATAACATTGATTTTAAGGCTCTTTATCTCCATAAAAAAAGTGTGATCTAGGTCAAGGTCTTGAAATAAATTAAGTATCCCAAAATTTATATATTTTTTAAAAAAAATTCAAATTAAAACTCAAAACATAGAAAATTTTATGATAAAAATATCATAGTGCACTTGAAAGAAAAAAATGTAATTTCTATGCAATTTCCAAATTCATGCTCAAATTAGAAATTACTATTAAATCAACACTTAAAAAATATTAATTTATCAATTAATTTCAAATATGAATAAAAACACTTAGAAATTAATAAATATTTCATTTTTATATTTCAATATGAATTATGTTTTTAATATGAATATGTTATAAGTAACCTTAAACTAATAATTTTGTATGATTTAAAACATTAATATTCAAAGTTAAATGTATTAAAATATTGGCTCTATCAATTCCCTCACACTTAAATATTTCACACTTGGGAAATTCAATAAATTGTTCTAAAAAAAGAATTATCATTCTTAGGTTAAAACACACCGACCAAAAAATAATATAAACAAATATCCATTCATCATTGAAAATATAATTCCTCCTATATATGTTATATCCACTAACCCACTTAAATTTAAGATAAAGTTTAAGATTCAAGTTTTTAAATTGAATGGAATTTAGTTGAAATAATATTTTAACAAGTGGTTCTATCATAAATTCCTTTTTACTAAGATTATTATACCAAATTTCCATTTCCCACTTCCTTGATACAACCCAAATGACATTTTTAAAAGTAAATTTCCACCTTCTTCATCTGATGTTCAATATTCCCTTCACCAAAATCCTTTTTTATAGCTTGGAACTTATACTTTTTGTTTTATTTTTTATTTTGTTTTTTTCAATTTCTAAATGTCTTAGAACTTCATGTGGGATCCCAATTTCGTATTTTTCATCTATTTAAAAGGACTTATATGAATTTCTTTGAGTTTTATCTATGGGGTGCTCCTTTTCACAATGGAAATTTTACTTATGATAGAGTTTAAAATTATAGTTTCCTCATGTTATTATTTTGAGTCCACATAATTATTTCACATTGACAATCCTTTTCCTAGTTCTAAAGGAAAACATTCCTTGAAATTTGTTGTAAAACTGTCCCAAAAATCATATAAATTCAACAACTTCAAAATTAGCGAAATTTTACAAACTAGCATGGTATTTTTCTACTAGGTAGTATGACATTTAAGGCTCAAATTATTAACCTAGAATAAATCCAAAATTTTAAAGTATAAAATAAAACATGTGAATACTAAATAGATTAGTACCACTACCCTACACTTAAACTTCTACTACCCATTTTGATTCAAAAATGATCTTATCATCTTTGTAAGAAAAATTTGATTAGGCTATAAAAAATATAAGGGATAAAGGAATGATGAAACCTAGCTTATTAAAAGTGGAAAACTTAAGTTAAGATCCTAGATTCTTCCCTATGATAACTTACTATAGAGACCTGGTTTTTTCCTAGTAAGACTTTGAAATATTAATACATATATTTCCAGATTTATGTACTGAGATAGTGTGCAATTTCAAGGCTCAGTATGCCTGAAATTAATTTTATAAAAATATTAAATATATTTTATATTAAAATTGAATATTATATTAAATAAAATGGTATAACTCTTAAACAGAATCTTGGATCATAAATATGAGACCATGTTTGATTCTGGAACATGATGTTTACCCTATGTGTGACCTAAAATAAATCGGTGAGGGGAGTTCAGATAAAGTAGTTGTTAGGGGTGAATTAAGTGGATTAATTCATTAATTCATTTGACCTAAACTATTTTTCCTAAAAAAATCTATGGTGAATCCTCTAGGGTTATCCACATAAACCCTTAGAGTACTCCAAAGCATTCTTCCTCCTTCTGTTGGAGAATCACATTCAGTGATGATGAATCTTTGGATCAGAGCATATCAGATCACATAAAATGTAGTGAATTCTTCCATTCATTGTAGAGCATGTTATTTGATGAAGAAAAATCTAGTATCTAGGTAGGATTCTTAAATTCTTAGTTTCTTCCATTTTATATTAAATTTATTGGCCATGATCATCTTCTAACCTTTAATTTGTTCCAATTGTGGCCTTTTCATGTGCCCATGAATTAAAATTTAATTGGTTATTTTTGTGTTCTAACCCCAGATATCCCCGATCATGATCATTTTACAATAAATATAGGAAAGGATTGATAAACCTTTGTTTTTGTTCCTTTCTCCCTCAATTTCTTTGCAATATTCACTGGTTGTACCCCACTATCCCAATTTGACATGCCAGGTGGTACTAAGCCCAATCAAACCCCCAGAATTGTAAAAACTCCATGTATGGGGGATGTATTGATGAATCCTGGATAGATCTGGGTTGTTTTATGGTTTTGGGAGATCTATTTGTTGTCTCAGAGTTCAAATAAAAATGGTGGGTGGTGGAGTTGTGTGTAGTGCATGCGGAGAACCCCCCCCCCCCACAAGATGATAGAATTTGATTTTTGGGAAATGATGGTCGAAAACAACCAATGGAGACTAGATCTACCATTTTAGGGAGAAGTCAAGTCTAGAATCATAGGTGGAAAGGAAGGATCTAGAATTCAGATAATGGATCTAGTTTTCTATGAAAAACATGACTACATTTTGTGTATCATGATGAACACAGGGCATGTAGCCCCTATGATATGGTGGCTTGGGTTTTGGAAATTCATAAGGATGTAACACCATGTAGGCTCCCTACACACCATGTACCTATTCCCCAAGTGGACGTGTTGTGTGGTAGAGCACACAGCTAGGCACATGTCGTGTGCCCAAGTACACAAACATGGTTTGAGTATATGAACATGGTCAGAGACATGGGTGGAACCCCATGTGAAGTGACACCCCTTGTACCAAAATACATGGACATGGCATGAGTACATGGACATGGCCAAGGTGCATGGGCAGAGACCTTTATTGGATTGGACACTCCAGGTAGCCTCCATATATGCTGCATAATACTACATGGGTTAGCGAGTTGTGTACCTCCTAGTACATGTCCATGTAATGGAGCGGGACCACACACCGTGTGGTTCCCCTAACAGGTCGTGTACCCCTTGGTTCCTTTTAATGAAACTTCAATCTCTCATATCACCTTCATTTGGACTTGAATTTTTTCCCATGATTAGATTATCCTAAGTGTTTTTTCATGTAAAACATGATGGTGGACTCTATTTTGGTTTTTGAGATATGATGAAATATGTTCTAGGAATGGTTCTTATTTAGGTGATGCTCGATGACGGCAGTAATCACATAAGATCACCATAGGAAATATTAGTGGAACCCTCCAATTGGGATGGGCATAGGTCCTCAAAGACTATAGTGTAACCCTCTAGATGGTCTAGGCATGGGTTTTCTACGGACTTCTAGAGTGGAACCCTCCATCTAGGCTAGGCATGGGTCCTCTACTAACAGAGTGGATCCCACCTGTTGGTATAGAGTATGGGTCCTCTACAGAATTCTAGAGTGGAACCCTCCTACTATTCTAGGAATGGGTCTTCTTCTATCCGAGTGGGACCCTCCTGCTAGGTGGTGAATGGGTACTCTATCAACTATTATAGTGGAACCTTAAAGTTGGAGCATGGTATGGGTCCTCTACCTATCCACTCAGTGGAACCCTCCTGTTGTACTAGGCATGGGTCCTCTACCTAGATATTATTTCCCCATGACTATTTGGTATATTGAAGAGGTGTGGTTTGACTTGGATGTTTTTTTTTTGGAAGATGCGCGAGATGATGGGCATCGTTGATGGACTTCTAGAACTGATGGAGACTCTTTTTCCTGGGCTGGGCTATGATATGGAGATCCGCTTACTCTATCATTTGTGATTCATTTTACTGGGGTTATATATATACATTTGTATCCATTTTGTTGGATTTGGTTACTCTATGCATGGGGTATTTAATGTTCTTTTTATGTTTATCTTCTCATGCTTGGATGAGGTTACTCTCCTTCTATGGGTGAAAAAATTAACATGTAGTTCATCTACACACTATATTGATACCCTTGTGTTTGGATGATGTTACTTTATATTGCTTTGGGTTGAGTTAAATACTATTTACTATCTAATGTATATTCCTATTATATCTCTTAATTCTCCCCCTTTCATCTTTGGAGACATCTTACTGGCTATGTATATACTCACCCCTCCTAATACTTTTCCTGTATGTGTCATCTCTTATATAGATGAATTACAGGTCGATGGTGGCTTCAAAAGAGCTTAGAGATACTAGATTCTTTAGACCACATACAATGGTCGTAGCTTCGAGATCAGGAGATGGGATCTCTTAGCTATTTACTTTCCAGTTTTTTAGGTTGGTACATCTTTATAGTTGGGTGTGTGTTTTTTTTCTTTAATTTAAATTTTTAACCATCACACTCTTGTACACCCTAGATTTTTTATGTGCTTGATTTACTTTTTATCTATTGAATATTTTTATTATTATTCCTCTACACTTCTATACTAATATGTTTGGGTGTGTGTGTGTATAGGTACATTAGGAAAAATTATCCCATTTGGGATATGTCTTTCAAATATTTTCACCACCTCGGGCCTATGAAGGCATACTTGGGGTAGTGGCAGATCAAGCCCTGGTTAGGGCAGGTCATGAAATATTGGTATCAGTGTAATTAATTCCTTTGGAAATTGTTTGGTGTATTTACCTTATGAGGATTTGTTTGAGATTTAGGGAAACAATGTTAAAGTTTCTTGAGTGTAGCTCTTAGGCTAGAGAATATAGTGATGGTACGAGTGGTAGACATATCCATTCACCAGGACATTGTCAACCTGCTTGTCGACTCGGCATACCGAGACATTGGTTGTAGGGATCAGTGGTACATGCATTATATAGGATTGAGTCTTTGACTATACTTCTTGATTCATCTCCCCATTTATATATATATATATATATATATATTTGTGTGTCTGTGTGTGCTCATCTGACCATGGTACATCTTGATTAAATCACAAGATGCCACTATGATAGTAGCCAGCCAGGATACCAGTTCCAGATCATGATGACAATCTGATGAGTGAGAAGGCCTCAGTTCAGGGTCTATCATGCGATCTTCTTCCTCCAGATGGGTAGGTAGCACCACCACCACCTATCAAGCAGTAGATCATCCCAAAAAAGTAGGCTGAGGATGCGTATGGGCATAGCGCACTCCACGATTTCCAGTGCTAGAGGCCGCTGAGGTTATATGACAAGACATATCCCTAGTTAGTAGAGTATTGGCTAGATTTGGTGTTTTGGGTTTTTAGTCTCATCAAGACACTGATGGATTAGGTGGGTACGCTGGAAGCTAGCCTTTTCCATGGAGAAGCTAAGCACTGGTGGAGTCCTGTTACTCAGATACACAATGAGTTAAAAGTTTCATGGCCCAAATTTTAGTAGTTGTTTCATGAGAAGTATTACCCCTCTTATTCGCACTCACATCAAATTTAGGGTCTTTTGGAGCTATAGTAGGGAGTTATGATGGTGGATTATTATGCATTAAGGTTCACATTCCTTACATGGTACTCCCTTGACATAATCTGATATGGATACTTCTGAGCATGGAAGTTTGAGTAGGGACTCATCTGAGATATCCAGGATAGAGTGGTTCCCTTTTGCATTCCCACCTATGTCAGGTTGTTGGAGTAGGCACTAGTGAAAGAGATATTCCTGTTAGAGGGATTCTAAATAGTTGGAGCTTGCAGTGGGTGTCACAGAGCTGAGTCTTCTATATCATCTAGCCAGCTCCAGTCAGTAGGATCTTAAGGTAGGAAATACTATCTTGATCAAGATTAGACGTGTGTTCATGAATCATATGGATAGTTAAAATCCCTAGGGTATACCAGAGAGGTTAATTGTTATGATTGTTATGGGATAGGTCGCATATCATGTGAATGTCTGACGAGATGTGCTAAGAATCATAGGTAGGTAGCTGATGAACCATCATGGTAGAGGTATCATCGTGATCAGGGATCTTATAGACAAGGGTAGGGAGGCCCCCAGGGAGGTAGTAATGGTAGAGGAGTGGGGGGATCTATGGTTGGTGGATGATGTTATGATATCCTTTCACCACAACTACCAAGAATCCCATGTTAGGTTCAGGGAGTTGGCGGTCAGGGCCGCAAATAGCTATAGGCTCTGGTGGCTTATAACCCTATAGCACAAGAGATGATCATAGGTATGAACTGTGTTTTATCTACTATTTATTCAGTATTAGTATACATAGATTCCATTAATTTTTTCATCTCTATGCTATTAGTGTGATAGATAGAGCTTATAGTAGATAATTTAGCCTAGTAACTTCATCTTTGGGTTCTTATAGGGAACGCTTCTTCTATATATTTTATCTGTCAACAGTGTGAGCTATCATTTAGTAGAGAAAGGTTCACATGGTACATTTTTCTCATCATGATATAGCCCTATGACATTATCTTGGGTATAGATTGTTTTTCCATGGTCTAAGCCTAGATTTAATGCCACTACAGATGAGTCAGGTGCCTTCACACTGATGGTAAGATATTCACCTTTTTAGGTGAAAGAGATCTCATGGTAGGGAAAGTGATTATTGAAATCAAGAGGTTATATCCCATCACCCATCAGTTGGAAATTATATCCATTAGTGCAGAAAGCTCTTTAGGAATCTGGGTTTCTTCAGTTTTAGAGTATTATATGGACATATTCCCCAAGGAAGTTATTAGACTACCTCTGTGGGGGGGGGGGGTTGTATCAAATTGAATTCCAATATAGCTCAGATATATTCTATAGCATATCAGATGGTCCCTATTGAGATCTGGGATCTTCAGTTGTAGTTTGATGACCTTTGAGAGAAGTTTTTCATTAGGCCCAGTGTTTCCCCTTGGGTAGATCCAGTTTTGTTCATAAAAAAGGTGGACAAGAGCCTAAGGATTTGCATGGATTATTATCACCTAAACCAATAAATGATAAATAAAAAGTACCCTTTTATGAGGATTGAATACCTCTTTGACCAGTTATGAGGCATGATATGGTTCTCAAAGATAGATCTCTAGTTTGTCTACCACTAGTTGAGGGTTTGCAAGGCTGATATTCCAAAGATGGAATTCAGATGTCACTATGTACATTATGAGTTCCTAGTGATGCCCTATGGTGTGATAAATTCCTCCACCATGTTTATGGATTTTATGAAAATAATCTTCTAATCGTACTTGGACTATTTTTTTGTTGTCTTCATTTAAAACATGCCCATTTACTCTGCGTCAAAGGAGAAGCATGTAGAGAATTTGAGGATGGTTCTATATTTACATTGATAGTGCCATATTTATGGAAATATTTTTAAGTTTCAATTCTAGATTCATGATTTTCACTTTATGGGTCATTTCATTTCGGGGTATGGTTTATCTATGGTCTTAATAAAGATCAATGCAGTGCTTTCTTGGGATCCACCCAAGAGCATATTGAAGGTGAGGAGCTTTATTGGTTTGGTAGGGTACTATAGGAGGTTTTTGGTAGGCTTCTCTAGGATTTCAGACCCTTTTACCACCCTGGAGTATAAAGGGTAGTCATTTACCTAGATTGAGCAGTGTCATAGGGCCTTCTAGGAGTTGAGGTTGAGGCTGAAGAGTGATCTAATGTTGATAATACCCTAAGAAGGAATTGGTTTTGTAGTTAATTGTGATGCCTCGGGAGATGGTCTTGATTTCGTATCGATTCAATGGAAGGTTGTTATCACATACGGGTTGAGACAGTTGAGACCCCATGAGCAGAACTATGTGAATCATGATCTAGAGATGGTAACAGTGGTGTTCTCCCTAAGGATGTGGAGGGACTAAATTTTGGGAGAGTGCTTTGTGGTTTAATCTAACCATTAAAGTCTCAGGTATATATTTACATAGAGAGTCCTAAACATGAGACAGAAATGCTATTCGGATTTCCTATAGGACTATGAATTCAAGATCATCTATACTCTATGGAATGGAAATGTAGTAGTATATTCCCTTAGTAGTAAGACCCAAGATCACTTGGTGAAATAGGCTTATAAGTAGTTGGATTCCTTGTAGTTGACCATGGTGGATCAGGAGGGTATAAATTTTCTTCAGTTAATGGTGTTGAATCCTCCACTTCTCAATCATGTGAGTGATTCATAGCTAGAAAACATCGAATGTGAGGTATTTCGTAACAAGATATCCATAGGGGATTCACTAGATGGATATTCTGAAGAAGGTAATAACATCATCTTTTTTCAAGTATGGATGATGGTTCCAATCATGACGCGAGAGGAGGTGATAAGAGAGTTACACACTTCTCATTTGTTTGTACATATCAATGTGGGAAATATGTACAGATACCTTCAGTGGTAGTTTTGTGGTCTATCATGAGATGAAGTTTTTCTGAGTTCATCTATTGGTGCCTTACTTGTCAGTAGGTGAAGACTAAGCACTAGCTTCTGGTAGGTTTTTTGTATCCCCTTAATATCCCAGAGTAGAAGTGGGATGGTATACCATGGACTTTCTGATATGGATTTCACATACAATGAAGGGCCATAACACCATATCAGTGATAATTGACAAACTCATGAAGTTGTAACACTTTCTTGCTATCAGGGGGAAGAGTTTGGTGGATATTTTGGGGCATATATACATGCAAGATATTTTTTGCCTTCATGGCGTTCCCTCGATGATTTTCTATAGTCGTGATGCATGATTTATGTCACAATTGTGGAGAGGAATACAAGAGGAATTCAGGACCTAGATAAGAAATGTACATCCTTTCACTCCTATACGGATGGGAATACTAAGCTCATTATCCTAGTGTTGGAGGATATGTTGAGGGTGTGCATGTTATAGTTCTTCCAGAGCTGGGAGGATCACTTTTCCTTGGTAGATTTTGCATACAATAATATATACTACTCTCCTATCAGCATGGAACCTTTAGGTTCCCTTTATAGGAGACCCTACAGGTCACCCTTGTGTTATACAGAGATTGTTGAGGCATCTCTTGTGGGCCTAGAGTTGGTATATAGGATGATAGAGAAGTTATAAGTCATTCATGAGTGGATGAGGATGGTTCAGAGTAGGTAGAAACCCTATACAGATCACCATTATAGGCCTTTAGAATTTGAGTTGGGAGACCACATTTTCCTAAGAATCTCTCTATGATGTATATTATGGTGGTTTATCTAGGCAAGAAATATATCCTTGAGTTTCATTGAACCATTCAATATCTTACAGAGGGTTGGGGAGGTTTCTTACCGGATCACCCTACCCCAATAGTTGGAGCGGGTGCATGACATCTTCCACATGTCGCAGCTGAGGAGATACATGCATGACCCCATGCACATCGTTGATTGAGGAAATTTGTACATCAAGGATGGATACACCTTTATAGAACACCTGGAGGCAATCGAGGATCAATAAGATAGAACTCTATGTAGATAGATCATCCCCTTTGTTCACATGTTGTGGTAATATGGGAACATATAAGAGATAACTTGGGAGTGGGATATTCATTTGCAGTCTTGGTATCCCAATTTGTTTATTTAGTTTTTCTTTTTAGGGATTAAAATATTTAATTAGGGAATAATGTAGAGACTTTGTTTTTTCATTGTAATAAATTTAAATATTTCTACATATATTTCTCAAGCCAGGTACTAAGACGACATGTGATTTCGAGGCTTGGTGTTCCCTGAATTAATTTTATAAAAATATTATATATATATTACACATACGTAGTTTCTTATATAAAATTGGATAACACCTAAATGGATTCTCAGATCAGAAATATGAGACCACAACTGAGTCTATAATATTATTTTTACCCTAGGAACAACCTAAAATAAGTTGGCATAGGGAATTCTGATAAAATGGTCATTGGTGGTGCCTATAGTGGATTAATTAATTAATTTTACCTAAACTATTTTTCCTAAAAATACATCTCTATGGAGAATCCTCAAAGGTAAGTTGCATAAACCCTTAGAGGATTCTAGAGTACTCTTCCTACTTCCATTGGTGAATCACATCTGGATATAAAGAATCTTTGGATTGGAGCATATCATAGCAAAGTGAATATAATGAATTCTTCTATTCTTTTAAAATCATATTCTTTAATGAAAAACGATCCAATATCTAGGTAGGACTCATAAATTCATGGTTTATTACCTTATTGATTAAATTGATTGATCATGATCATATTCTTACCTTTGTTCTATTCTAATTATGTTCTTTTCATGAAAATATGAATTGAAATTCAATTGGTTATTCTTATTTTCTAACCTTGGATATCCCTATTTTTTATTTTTGTCCAAGAAACACTTGGTAAAAATTGATAAACTTTTTTCTTGATCCTTCATCCCTCAAATTATTTTCAATATTCACCAGTTTTACCCCGCGGTCTCGGTTCAATGTTTACACACAGCACTGATCCTGATCGGACCCCCAGAATCACGAAGAATCCATGTACGAGGTATGGATCAATTAATCAAGGATATATCTAGGTTGTTTTCAAGTTGATGATGATTGATTTGTTTATTATAATTCTAAATCAAATATAGAGGGTGGTGTATTTTTGTGCAGTTTGTATAGAACCCCCCCCCCATGGGATGACAGGATCCAATTTCTAATAAATGATGGTTGAAAACAACCAACAGCGACTATATCTACCATTTTCAAGAGTATTTGAGGCCTAAATCGAAGGTGGAAAGGTCAAATCTAGCGCACATAGAATGAATCTAGTTTTATATAAAAAACATGACTAAATTTTATGTATCATGATGAACACAAGGCATGTATCCCCTATTCTATGATGGTTAGGGTTTTAAAATTTTATAAGGATTGATCACTGTGTAGACTCCCTACACGTCGTGTACCTCTTCCCCAAGTGGAAGAGTTGTGTGATGAAGCACACAACTAGGCACACACCATGTTCTTGAGTACATGGACATGGCTTGAGTACACAGAAATGGCCTGAGACATGGGTCTCACCCCATGTGAAGTGAAATTCCATGTACCAAAGTACACGAACATGGCTTGAGTATACGAACACGACCAAGGTGCATAGGAAGGTACCCCGAGTATCTTGGACATGATGTGTAACCTACCTACACACTATGTAGTTCTACAGGGGTTAGCAATCCATGTACCTCCAGGGAAATAGATAGGTGATGGAGGAGGACCACACGTTGTGTGGGTCCTATCATACGTTGTATACCCCTTGGTTCCTTTTGAGGAAAATTCACTCTCTAATATCTCATTCATTTAGAACCGTATTTCGGCCCATGCATAGCCTAGCCTGGGTATTTTTACACACAAAATAAAATAGTGGCCTCTATTGTGGATGTTTAGATAGGATGTAAGATGTTATGGTAATGGTGCATGTTTAGGTAACACTCGGTGATGGCAGTGATCGCACGGGATCACCAGAGGAATTATGAGTGGAACCTTCTAGTTGGGATGGGCATGGGTCCTCGAAAACTATATTGGAACCCTCCATTTGGGCTGGGAATGGGTCCTCGTTATACTTTTAGGGTGGAACCCTCTATCTAGGCTTGGAATGGGTCCTCTACAATCAGAGTGGAACCCTCATGTTGGAACAAGGCATGGGTCATCTATATACTTTTATAGTGGAACCATCCAGCTAGGCTAGACATGGGTCATCTACCATCTGAGTGGAACCCTCCTATTGTGTAGGGCATAGGTTCTCTATCAACTATTAGAGTGGAAACCTACTATTATAACAGGGTATGGGTCCTCTACCTATCCACTGAGTGGAACCCTTCTATTGTACCAGGGCATAGGTCCTATACCTATAGATTGTTTCCCCTCAACTGTATGGTACAGTGAAGATGTGTGGTTTGACTTGAATTTTTTCTACTGGGCAGATGTGTGAGATGTTCGTCATAGTTGATGGACTTTTGTAACTGATGGAGACACTTTTTCCTAGGTTGGTCTGTGATATGGAGATCCCCTTACTCTCTCATTTGGGATTATTTTTACTAAGAATATATATATACATCTGTATCCATGTTTTTGTATTTTTTTACTCTCCTTCCATGGGTTTTGAAGATACGTTGGGAATGACACATGATTTTCATGTTTAGATTCTCATGGTTGGATGAGGTTACTCTCTTGCTATGGTTGGAAAAGACTCGACGTGTAATCCATCTACACACTGTGTTCATCCCCTTGTGTTTGGATAAGGATACTTTCTATTACTTTGAGCTGAGTTTCATCATTTTTACTATCTACTATCTATTCCTATTATATCTCTTACTTCTTCCCTTTTCATCTTTCATGGCATCATACTGGGTATGTATATACTCACCCCTGCATGGGATTTTCCCGCACATGTTGTGTCTTATGAAGACGATGGATAGGTAGATGGTGAATTCATAGGAGGTTAGGGATATTGGGTTCTTTGGACAACTTATGGTGTTCGTAGCTTAGAGACCAAGATTTGGGCTCTCTTGGTGGTTTACTTGTTAGTTTTTTCAGGTTAGGATATCTTTCCGATTGGGCATGTATTTTTCCCCTTTACTTTTCATTTTTCACCATCGTACTCTTGTACACCCTAGAGTTTTTCATGCATAGTTTACTTTCTATTTGTTGCATATTTTTATTATTATTCATCTTAAGTTTTTCACTGATATGGTTGAGTGTGTTTAAAGGTACATTAGGTAAAGGCCTCCCATTTAGGATATTTCTTTCGGCGCTTGTTGCCACCCCCTGAACTATTGAGGAAGACTTAGGGTAGTTGTGGTTTGAGCCCCAGTTAATGTTGGGTTATGACACTTACAAATACAATCATGGAATAAAACATTAAAATTTACTAAAATAAAAAATAAATAAAATGATAAATTTAAATAAAAGAGAAGGGATAAATCTTGTTTTGGGGCCCTAAGTGAGTACTATTGTTTTACTTCCCCTAGCCAAGCAATTCTAGTTATTATTTAAAATATAATAGTAGATGAGATTTTTTTTATTTGGATCACAAAATGTGATTCTTATAGAAATATTAAGCTTGGATTTCTTGTAAAATATTCCATGGATAAAGTATAGAATATACATCCCCTTTTAAATAAGGCATAACTTACATGTTTGTAGAAGGAGAAAATATGGTTCCACCTTCTTTACTTTGGCCTAAGATTCTTTATCCACTTCTTAAACATATAGGTATTGATCATAATCTGTTTCATTAAATGTGTTATAAAAGGGGAAGTCAATGAATATTTCTATTTGAATGAAATTAAAAATAGTTATAATTTATATTTAATTCTCCCTCATTGATAGCAACTTTAGAATTTTTTCCTTCATACATAGCGCTAGGAAACTCTCCATATTAAAATTTCAATATCACCTTTCCTTTAGAGATAATATCCTTAAATTATTTATCACTATCCAGGGTAGTTTATAGATTGACTAGATCTATAATTTTATCATAGAATGAGTGAGAATGTTATTTTAACAAAGATAAATCAAAATTAAGTGATTATAATTAAAGGTATACCCCCTTGATTGATTTAGATTTTAACTCTTGTTCTTGACTGCATGCCTCTGGAAGAGTTTATATAGGAGATGGAATAGGGTAATCATCCAAAACATCCTTAAACTCTTCAATATCTTCTTAGAATATTGGATGGATAAACTATTCTTTTACCTTGGAAACTTCTTTATGGAACTCTGGAAAGTGGTATGATAATTCAATGAGCTCTCTATCCAAGGATTCCAATTCTGGTTGTTTAAGGTCTGCCTCCAAGTCCTCTATGAGATTTTGGAATTTCAACTCTCCACATTTGGATTATAAAAATCCCATCATCTTTTAATAAAATAAATATGGGTGAGGGTGAGTTAAAAGTAATATTTTTTTATGAAAATAAAGAAAATGTATTTATAAAAAAATAAAAGGAAAAATAATTAATTCATTGCTTGGATCCCTGAAAACGATTACAAAAATTTACACACCTATCATGGTGTGTCAAAAAATATTATTTATTTTTTCTAATATGATACAATGGATGAACATATTAATCTCTCTTGAGGATCTTTTTTAGTCAATCGCAAACTATTACTAATTTACTTATTATATTTTGTGTTTACATATTTATAAAAATAATAAGAAAAGGAGTGGGGGTTCAAAATTATAACACAATACTATAAATAAGTATACATATGAAAATGAATATGGAATGAAATTAGAAAGAAAGGACTTGGTCCTAGGGGTTGACTATTTGGGTTCCTTCATTATTTTTTATTTATTATCAAAATTCTATTTGATAGTTCATCTCATTATGCATGGACTATTACTCACTACTTTGAGTGTAAAATATATCATTCCTAAGAGATATCTTAAATACACTAAACCTCATCTCATCCAATGGTCAATAATTATGAACACATCTCAATCAATGTTGTGATACCTTCTAAGACCCGGAACCATCATATGTTATTTCATCCCTCAAATGCACTGAACTCCGTCATATGAAGAGCATGCTCAAGAGAAGGGAGGTAATTGTGATTTGGTATAGAATATAATGACTTTGAGATTAATTCCAAGGAGTGGTGAATTATCATTACACCAAACCATATAACTTCTATCTCCCTTGCCACAAATAGAATAAAAACATAAATAATTGAAAAAAGAGAATTTGGAAATGCCAAGAAAAACTGAGTCGTTCACTCACCATTATGAGTGTAATAGATCATGGTAAAGATATATATATATATATATATATATATATTGAGAGATAATTAAATAAAACAATATATAAAGAGACTAAGGAAAACATTAAAGAACATAAATGGTCTTTATTAAATAATGTAGTGCAAGAATTAAAGTGCGAGAGAAATCATAAAAAATAGAAAAAACCTAATCTACCATTTCCATGGACACTATAATCTATGAACCTCGATACTAATTAGTGAATAATATATATTTATAGAATGGTGGGAGGGTAGGGTTACAAAATTTTTAAAAGGGAAAATTGAAAATCAATCCAAACAAAGTCCTTATTATTCTACCATGTGGTTGGCCCTCAAAATGATAGAAATAGATGTGTATATAGTTAGATGAAATATTATTACTTGAGTTATATAACTTATGTCAAAATTTAATACCAATCCCAAGTTCTTATTTAAAATTTATTGGATAAATATTGAAGAGATATCCAAATTAATGAATCCAGACTAGCATTGATTTTAGGGAAAATTATCTCCATGAAAACATATGATACGGTTCAAGGTATTTAAATAAAATATGTATCCAAAATGTTTAGAATTTTGAAAAAAAATTAAAATTATAAATATAGAAAATTTTATGATAAAAATACTTGATTTCACTTTAATGGGAGAAACTGGAATTTCCATGCAATTTCAAAATTCATGCTTAAATTGCATATTCCTATTAAACTATCACTTCAAAAATGTGAATTTATAAATTAATGTCAAAAATGAATAAAAATAATTTTAAATTAATAAATATTCAAATTTCACAATTCAATGAAAAATATTCCTTTAATCCAAAATATGATAAGTAACCTTAAATTAAAAATTTGGTGGGATTTAAAACATTAAAATTAAAAGTGAAATATATGAAAATATTGGACCTATCAATACTTGAAGATTTTATTTATAGAAACCCAATGAATCTAACCAAGATTGGATTAATATCTACTAGGTATACTAAGATCATAGGCAATGTCAATTCAAGTACACAATATGGAATACATGATAGATCCTATGGCGAATGCATAAGGGATTCTATCCATCCTTTAGAACTATATTGAAGGATCTAGAATATTCCTATGATATGTATCATAAAACACTGGTATGACCTATTTTTGGAATTTTCCATGCTAATAATATTTAACACTTTAACAAAGTATGTGTCCTAACTCAATCCAATAAATCTCTTAAATCTATCTCTATAGATATTCATACTCAATATGTAGGCTGCTTTAACAATGTATTTCATAGAAAATAATTTCCCTAAACATATATTTAAATAATTTAAATTTGGGATTACATTTACAATAATTATATTTCATCCATATAAAAAATTATAAATACAAAAAACACTCCCACTATACATAGTAATAATTTTTGTTCTTGATGAAACCAAAATATTTTATTGCATTATAAAACTAGATATTCTAACTTTGAAAAACTTATTTCAATCCATAAATTGATCATTGTAACTTCCAAACATTAGTATAATCATTAGTAACTTGAAAACTTTCAAGATGTATCATATATACATATTAGACTAAATTCCCATTAAGAAAAATATATTTTGAAATCCACTTGATATATATCATAATCAAAATGAGTGTTGTGGATAGAAATGTCTGAATGGAATTTATAATCACAATAGGTAAAAATGTTTCTGCATAATTAATATCATGAATTTTTTTGTAACCCTTTTCCACTATGCGTTATTTATAGGTATAAACTCTTCCATTCATTCCAATTTTCTTATGGAAAATCCACTTTCACCCTATGGGTATCACCCCTATAAGTCCATCAACCAAGTTATAAACATGGTTAGTGTACATAGAGAACATTTCAGATTCCATAGCTTTTAACTATTTCTAAAAAATTTAACTCCTAATGGACTCTCAATAAGTATTAGGTTAAAATTCTATGATCAATACTTCATCATAATTTTCCATAAAAAATCCATATCTCTTGGGATCTTGAATCATTATACCAAATCTTTAAGGTTAATATATAGATTCAGTTGGTTATTTTTTCATAACTCTTTATGGAACCATATCAACTTCCATTTTAGAAATAATTCCAATTTATTGGTCTTGAAATTCTCTAAGTTTAACTTTCCTCCCAAAGAAATCTCAACTTATATATTCCTTCTCAAGAAATATACCAGTTTAGGCCACAAACATTTTGTGTTTGATAGAACTATAGAAATAATATCTCATGGTTTCCTTGGGATAACCAACAAATAATCATTTCTATAACTTGGGGACTATCTTGTTAGAATCCAATCATTGTATGAGTGATTTGATACCCAAAATCATCGTAAAATAAATTTTGTTATGTTTTAGGATTTATATCTCATATGGTATCTTTATGAATGAATTAGATAAATAGGGTTAACTAGGAATGTAGTAATCTCCAGAGCATATCCCTATAATTAAATAAGAAGTTCACAATAACTCATCATCGATTGAACCATGTCCAATAGGGTATAATTAATCCTCTCAAATACATCATTCCACTATATTGTTCTGGGTGAAGTGAGTTGTGGAACAATTCCACAATCCCTCATATGATCAATAAATTTATGGCTCAATTATTCACTAACATAATCTGATTGGAGAATATTAATAATTTTTCCCAGTTGATTCTATATGTTGTTCTGAAACTCTTTTAAATATTAAAAATATCCATACTTGTTTCTCATTTGAAACACATAACCATATCGATTAAATTCATTAGTGAAATTGAAGAAATACATAAATCCACCACTTTATTAAGTACTCATTAGATCACATGAATCACTATGTATAAGATCCAGTAATCCGCTAACCCTTTGACCTTTTACACTAAAAGTTTCTTTGTTCATTTTTCATAATAAAAAAGATTCACAATTTTCAAATGATTGATAATTGAATGATTCCAACAATTTGTAACATTATCGGTTTTAAAATCATCTATAAAACCTATTTTGTTTATAATTTATAATTTTATTTTTGTAAAAAATAGTTATTTTCAAGTTTATTTTTACCCTTATGTGTGGAATAGGTCTTATGTAAGGGTAAATATTATTCTAACTATATGAAAGTGAATTTTAAGGAGTTATGTAAAGGAAAAAAGGGATTTTTCATGGGTTGTGTAAGGGTACCTCTTATTTTGAAAGGTTAGGTAAAGGTAACATTTTTTTTCTTATTCCTATGTAAAGTTAAGCTAGTTTTTCTATAGTCTATGTAAAGTTATACATTTATTTTATAAGGATACATAAGAATACCTAGGTACTATGTAAGGGTATGCAAGAATTATTTTACACTATGTAAGGGTAATTTTGGAGTTGCGTAAGGGTGTATCCCTAGTTTCAAGAGTTTTGTAATGGTAAGTTGGAATTTCCATGCACTGCATAAGGTTGGGATACCCGCATAAGGGTAAAACCCCTTACCCTTATGCGAAATCTATTAGATGCATAATGGTAAAACCATGTTACCCTTACACGGCGCCCTTTTTGGGGAACAAGTGTTTTTAAACCTGATTTTTCAATTTTTCTTTCCCAACATGAACATAAAAAAGTGTTTGACTATTTTTAAATTCATTAAATCATGTGAATTGATTATTTTTACTTGTTTTAATGTCATAATACCTATATGAAAGATTTTAAACACACCGTATTCAAGATTCATTTTAAAATAAAAATTAAATGGTTAATTTATTCTTTGTTTCTTAATGTTGTGGACCTGTATATGCTTTACCATCTTAAAAATATCTGAACCTTACTACTTTTGGTTTTTGGGTATTATCTTGAGTTTGGGAATCCAAACAATCCCCTTATTCAAGGTTGGTTAATCATTCTCTAAATAATATTAATTCCTCTAAGTTCTAGACATGGAAGAACCTAACCATCTCACCTCTATTATTGGGTATTTCATTTTCAAAATGTAAAACCCATGTAAGTTTTATATAAAATCATTTCATAGTTAGTTTGTGAAATTATCTTTTCGAATCCTTCTGTAAAAATGATTAAGTTTTATTAAAATTATAATGACCTATAATTATGGTAAATAATAATAAGAATTATTATTATATATATTAGAATATTTTTTAGAGTAAAAATTATTATTGTATGTGGATTTATAGTTTTCTCTAAGGAAAAAATAGTTAACATATACTTTATCTTAAATTAATAATTTTTAAATTATCCACGAAATGGAATCTATTATCAAATGTGGTGTTTTATTTCTTTTGGAAATAAAATAATAGAATCAGTTCTAGGAATACTTGGAAAGTGGTTTGAGCTAGGTAACATGTGGATGTAGTTTGAGTAAATATTCCTTGATGAACCTTGACATTGACAATGACAACCTTGAGGTATGAATTTCCTTACCATGTAGAGGTGATGTATGTGATCATTAACATGATATGGTTATGTGTATTGATATTCTTTAGACCACGTTGAGTTGGTTTACATGTATTCGTGTTTTGGATTTTATTCACACACATGATATGTTTTTTGTTTATTGATATTATACCACTATTTCCTTATATTATATTTCGGTATATGTTATATTGTTATTGTTCTATGCATAGTAAAAAAGTGACAAGTGGACCAATCGTGGATCAATATCCCTAGAGGGGGGCATGTTCAGACACTACGTGTGACTTGATGATAAGACCAAGATAGATTAAGGTACATTATGGAATTTTGGGGCCTAACCTAAGGGAATGATGGTTATATATGATCATACTTGTGAGATGATAGTGGGCGTGATGGTCTATATGACCTGATTTGTGTGATAGAATTGGGGCATGATGGCCTATATGACTTGATATAAAAGATAGAGATAGGGTATCATGGCTTATCATGGTCTATCATGTAGGCCTATGTCTTTTATATTTATTGAGAAGCTTCAAGGAAGTCTCCTTTATTTGTGATGTATCCATGACTATCCTAATATCATCTTTAAAGGAGCCAAAGTAAGTACAACTGGGGTGTGTGGTGGATTAGTTAGCACACAGATTCTTGATATGATTGGTTACTTGTGTTCTAATTTATTTATTATCATTTCATACACTCTTATGAATGTTCACTCATGTTAAGGATACATTAGTGGTGTTTTACCAGGTTTTATTACTCACACAATTCATGGGAATCTCGATGCACATTCAAAATTCATATGTGGGGATCTGAGCAAGGACCAGGGGCCTATGCAAGATGGTTGAGCCATATATAATAGAGCTAGATATGTGACTGTGGTAGACTCCAAGGAGTAAATTCTACAATTTTAATTATGTATTTATCTAATGTAAATTTACTCTAGTTTATCTTACCACATTGGGTTCCTGTTTGTTTATTTATTGTATGATATTTGTGTCATATTTTAGTTTCTAGTAGTTACACTAATTATTTATTTATTTATTATTTATGCTATGACATGATACTGAGGATTTAGTCTCCCCACTAATGGACTTAAACCCTTATCACAAGTCAGAAGCCTCATGCATATGAGGAGGCATTCATGAGGTCATGTGGCACCCCAATTTAGACCTGGTGGTTTGGTTCAGGGAGTTAAAAAATGGTATTAGAGGGGTTTTCTTCTTTTCTTTTTTGAGTGACCCCAAACATGGTAGAAAGGTGATAATTATGTGGGACATAGGTAGGGGATTTTCTATGTTCCTATCTAGCACATGTGTAACGGAACTCTGAGTTACCATTAACGGGATTTTTGTTACTATTTTTAGGAGATTTCAGAAGTGTTTGTGCATCATGAATAGTAACATAGGTCTAAATTCCATATATATACCTATTTTTGTGATCCATATTAGTTTTTTTAATTTAATTTCATGATTTCACTCTATGTTTGGGATAGTTTGTCTATTGTGTGATATTCCACATTGTTGTGATAAATCTATGTTGAAATTAATTAGTTGAACTGAGTATGCTGATATGTTTTGTTTATATATATATATGTGTGTGTGTGTGTGTGTGAATGTGGCTAACATGTAGGGATGAGATCATGGTTAGTGTTAGGAGGGTTATAATTTGGGTTGTGGGTAGACTCCTAGGAGAACTTTTGTGTTATCTCATCGACTGATTAGTATCTGTCATAATGGTTTTGGTTTTTTTCAAAGTGTTTTCTTCACATTATAGAATATGCATCTTCATCATAGTCTTATGGGACTACTTGAAAAGAAGGGTTGTAATTCCCCTATAAGGAAGTATATTCCTATTATACCACCATACTTGCAGGAGTATGCAGCTAAGAAAGCTCCCACACATGCTCTGTGGTTTAGGCAATAGTTCCACATTAGTCAGAAGTCTTTCTCTTAATGCATGTCCTAGGCATAGGAGTTCAGAACTATGGTTGAATATGTTGTGACTTTTAACTCTGTCATTCTTCATCATTTTAGGGCACCAAAGTCCCTCAATATTTTGAGGAATGTATTGAAATCTCCATGGGAATATTTGACCTAGAATAGACTTTAAAGGGTCGGAAAGTTAAGCTGAGATGGTGCTCATGTTGAGTGAACAACCCATTTTAATACATCTTTATCTTATGGAGTTGGATAAGTTGAAAGAGATCAAGGTGAAACGTTATGAATTAGAGTAGAATTTATTTATCAGGGTGAATATTTTACCATGGTGTGCACTTGTGTTGTTCTCCAAGGAGGATGGTAGTTTTTTACTCTGTGTTGATTTCCAAAAGATAAGTCAGGTGGTGGTTAAGAATGGATATCGTTTTCCTAGGATCAATGATATTTTATAATAGTTATGGGGAGATCAGTGGTTATCCATGATTGATCTTTGATCGGGATACCAAAATATGTGGATTAAAGTATAGGATATCCTGAAGATGGATTTTTGGAGAAATTATAGGGTGTACGTGTATCGGGTGATGTTGTTTGGTTTGACCAATTTACCAAAAGTGTTCATGGATATCATGAATAATATCTTCCACCCATATCTAGACTCGTTCTTTTTTGTGTTCATTAAATACATCCTCATCTACTCACTAACCCTAGAGAAACATGCTAGGCACATTGAGATAGTCATGATTATTCTTTGAGCACATTAGATTTACACCAAACTGTTTAAGTGTAACTTATAGAATAAAAAGGTTATGTTTTTAAGGAATGTGGTGTCTGAGACAAGTATATTCATGGACTCGAAGGAAGTGGAGTTAGTTATTCCCTAGAAACATCTTTAAAATGTGTTTGAGATCTGGAGCTTCTTGGGTTTAGTGGGATACTACCAACATTGTATTTAGTAATTTTTTCATCTATCAGTACATATGGATACACTAATGAAGAAGGGAGTAAATTTATAGTGGCTAGAATAGTGTGAAGATTCATTTCTTAAGATTAAGAGGAGGTTGACTATAGCTCTAGTACTGATACTCCTTGAGTCATGGATCAAATATTTTGTGTACTAAAATGCATCATGAATTGGTTTGGGAACATTTTTAATTCAATAGGGAGCATGTAGTAGATTATGGGTCACATCAGCTATGACCCCACAAGGAAAAATACCCAACTCGTGACATGGATATGGAAGTTGTGGTTCATTCTATGAAGTTTTTATGATGTTATCTCTTCTGTGAGGTGTTTATTTTTTACACTAATCACAAGATCCTTCATTGCATCTTCATACACGGGGACCTGAATCTAATGTATATTCACTAGGTTGAGTATATGAATATATTTGAATTTGATATTTTCTATACACTGGGTAAAGGTTACATTATTCCAGATGCTCTTATCTGTACTATGTAGGTGAGCATGACCTTGGTGACCATCCTTCTAAGGAGTAGTGGTGACTGATAAGCTTATTAAATAACTATAGGAGGGATAATTCTAAGGATTAGGGATTGATGGATTGTGCCCATTTTCTTATCAAATATTTTATTTTATTTAGAGTGAAGTTTAGTTAGGATTTTATCCCATATTTTACTCGAATGTGGAGGTGGATAGTAGGAGGAGACACTATAATCGGGTGGTTTATGGATGGTGATGATGTGATCATGGTACATGAAATATTAGTAGTCCTTGATTACATCAGGAAAGAGATTATGAGAGAATTTTATAACTTAAGGTGGAAGTTACATCCTAGTGTGACAATGATATACCAGAACTTCATGAGAAAATTCTAGTGCCAAGGATAAAGTGGGACATCATTGGTTTTGTTTCTCGATGCCTTACCTTCCATAGGTTAAAGTCCAAGAACTATCATCTTGGTGGTTTGCTCCAACCACTTCTAATGGGATGATGTCACGATAGAATTTTTGATGGGATAACCTACAACCCCAAGGTTTTGTGATGTTATCTTGTGATTTTTGATTGGCTGATGAAATTTTCTCATTTATTACTGATCCATGAGACTCACTCACTACACATTCTAGGAAAGCTATATGTATGTGAGATCGTATGATTACATGTAGTTCCATTGAGTATTTTATCTAATAGAGATATAAATTTTATGTCACGGTTTTACTAGGGCTTACATAAATCCCTAGGTATACAACTAATATTGAGAATGACATACCATCCTCGGAAAGACAGTCAATCAGAGTGAACAATTCACATACTATAGGTTGTGCTCTAATATTGTGTTCTATATTTTAGTAGAACATGGGATGAGCACCTATACTTGGTGTAATTATATTAAAGAAACATTTTCTAAACATCTATACAGATGTAACCATTTGAATCTCTCTATGGATGGTTTTGTTTCTCACTATTATTTTGTAACAAAGTAGGTGAGGAAGTAGTTGTTGCACCTAGTATGTTACAAGATACCTTGGAGAGGGTGAAATTGATCAGGAAGAAATTAGTGATTGCTTAAAATAGGCATTTATCATATTCATACTGAGGAATATGGCCTTTAGAGTTTTTTTGGTAACCAGGTTTTCTTATTAGTGTCACATTAGTTGGGGAATCATCATTTACTGAATCAAGGGAAACTAGCATCATAGTTTATTAAACCCTTCAAGATCACCAAATAGGTTGGTATAGTGGTGTACTATTTTGAACTTCCTCCACATTATTAAGGTATGCATGATATATTCCATGCTTACCATTTTTGAAGGTACATGTCTGATCCTGAACATGTTATAGGCTATGAGAAAATTTAGTTAGAGCCAAATGCGTTTTATGAGGAGAACTCGGTGAAAATAATTGACCAGAGTGAGAAGGTATTAAGGGTGAAGATGATGTCACTTCTCTAGATCCTATGGTAGCATGGACAGATCCATAAGGAGATATGGGAGAAAGAGTCATAAGTTCAAGCTTAGTGGCCGAAGTTGTTTGAGAAATACCGTAAGAGACACTTCTCAAGGATGAGAAGTCTCTAAATGGGGATAATTGTAACACCATTAGTTTTAAAATGATTAGTAAACCCTCTTTTATTTGTAATTTATAATTCCCTTTTTGTATAAATTTAATAATTTTAAAGTTTATTTTTACCCTTACATATAGAATAGGTCTTAATTAAAGGTAAAAAGTCTTCTACCTATACAGAGAAGAATTTTAAGGTGCTTTATAAAGGTAATAGGGATTTTTCATGGGTTACATAAGGGTAACCTCTTCTTTTGAAGGGTTATATAAAGGTAACTTCCTTTTTCTTCTACCCATGTAAAGGTAATCTAGTGTTTGTATAGGTTTCTTAAAGGTAAACCTTTATTTTTAAAGGTTTTATAAAGGTACCTAGGCACTATGTAAGTGTAAGATAGAATTCATATAAATTTCATAAGGGTAAATTTGGAGTTTTGTAAGGGTATCTCCATGGTTTCAAGGTCTATGTAAGGGTAAGAAGGATTTCTCATGAACTGCATAAGGGTATGAGACCCACATAGGATTAAAACCCCTTACCCTCATGTGACATCTATGAGTTGTGTAAGGGTAAAACAATATTACACTTACATAGTTCCCATTTTGGGGAATTTTCTTTTAAACCTATTTTTCAAATTTTCCTTTCCCAACACAAACCTAAAATGTGTTTACTAATTTTTAAATGCCATAAATCATGGAAATTGATTCTTTTGACTCATTTAAAGGTTTTAATACCTTTATGAATGATTTTAAATGATCTCCATTTAATATCTATTTTAAAGACAAAATAAATGGTGAATTCAATTTTTGGTTGTTAATTCCACAGACTTGTATGTGGTTTACCTTCTTGAAAATATTTGAACCTTGCTGCTTTTAGTTTTTGGTAATTTTCTTGAGTTCGATCAGTCTAGGAATCCCTTTGTTCATGGTTGGTGAATCCTTATTTGAACAATATGAATTCTTCTAAGTTTCAGGCATGGTAGAATATAGTGACCCATACTTTTTCATAAATAAATATTACATCTTATTATATGAGTATTCAATACATAACATAATGATCCACACTATAATCATATAGGTTTAGTGTATATGGAAACTTGGATATATAAATAACTTATTCATAAGATATTTGTATCATATCCCACTAATTTATTCATAACTGGCATCCTTATTAGATATATCATACTTAAAACCTTTCTTCATAACCTAGATAAAGGAAACATAATAAAGGGTGAGCTCATATGACCAATAAGGGTAAAAAAAGAAGATATCAATGATCAATTGAGCATAAAATGAGCATAAGGATATGATAACATGATCTTAACATTTGAAAATATCACTTGGAATATCAAAGATCATAATCATGAGTCATGGCATAAATATTTGTAGTCTATAAGACATTGATCATAAATGAATCAAATGACATGATCCATGAAAACATAACATTCATATAAGACATAAGTTTTTGGAATACACATAATCATAGAATATCATTTCCTTAGTCAAGGAACTCTAACAAGGATATAATAGTGGATTGGGTTCACTCCCCATTCCATCATATCCTTAGTCAAGGTTCACTACCAAGATTATCATAGTGGACAAAGTCCCTTACAAAACTGAGTTCACTTCTTATTCCAGTCCTTATTATCTCATGAGATATATATATTTATCCAATGAAATAGATGGTTATATAATTATATTTCCACTCATCACATAATCATAATATAATCACATGTGTTACATAATATCATAAAACATTCATCATATATCTCATAACTCGTGGAAAAGAAATGGGTTTCGCAAACATTTCATTAATTCATCATAGCATGACCCTTAGAAAATAAACAGATTTTATAAACATATAATAATAAAAATAATAATAATAAAACATCAAGAGAAAGAATAAGGATGGTATCGTTGGATCATATATTTAGTAAATTATAATTAACATCAAAGGATGTTATCATAGATGAAAATTTTATTTAAAATATAACGTGAATATTTATAGAAGAAAATACCCTTTTCACTTTGAATTCAATTATTTAAAATAAAAAACCAAATATTAAGGAAAATATTTTCTTTAAAATGAACCTTGTAAACTTTTAAATGAAGTTTAAAAGCATTTAGCGGTCATTATAGTGTGAAATTATTTTCATGTTGTGGGTAAAAAGTCAAAAGTACCTTATTTTTAAAATGAAAAGAATATTCCTTTTAAAAAAATTAAGAATTCAATCATGGGTAAAAATGACTTTAAATGGTCATATGAGATTAAAAAACATTCTTTAAATCATTTTTAGAAAACATGGCTATGGAAGAAAAAGTATTTTTGGCTGAAGAGATAAATAAAATAGGTTTTCCTTAAAAACATTCTTTAAGTCTCTTGAGTTATTAAAGAGGGTAAAATGAAAAATAAAACATGTAATCTCCAAAAATAACAATATTAGAAGAAAAATCATGTGATTATTGAAATATATGTTATAAAATTTCATCATCAGAAACTTAATCATAAACAATCACAATAAACAATGCGATTATAACATAAATCTCTTACCAATTTGGTAACTTTATAATTAAAACCTCAATATATTTACTTTATGAAAAATATTTATACATAATTTTAAAATTTTAGTTATTACTATTCAATCATCCAAATTAATTCCTAGGTTATAACTATATATTATATTAAAATTCAATTAGACTTGGGATTGTGTGTATCGAAATCTATCAAAAAAATAAATTTATTTGAAGAGAAATATATCATAAAATCATAGGGTGTTACATTATAACCCACTTAAAATGAATTTTTCTCTCTAAATTTTGTCACTCTGATACAAAAAAATGAGGATATCTCTATTTCATCACATCTTTGGGTTCCTAGGTAGCTTCTTTAAATTTTTTATTCCTATGAAAAAATTTAACTAGGTGAGTGTTCTTATTCTGTAGCACTTTATCTTTATGATCCAAGATTTATTTCAGTTGTTCTTCCTAAAAAATAGAATTCTCTATTGGTACAAATTCTTAGTTCATTACATGTGAAGGATCAGGTGAGTACTTTCTTAGGAGAGATACCTAGGACACATCATGAACATGAGATAGGTTCGGTGTAAGTACAAAGCGATAAGCTACCATACCTACTCGATCAAGAATCTCAAAGGGGGGAATAAATATAGGTCTTATATTTCCCTTATTTATAAATCTAAAAACCATGTAATATTTATAAATTCATAGAAATAACTTCTTACTAACTTTGAATTCTATATTTCAACGAATATTGTTAGTATAACTTTTCTATCAACTCTAAGCTAGATTGATGTGTTGTTGAATTGATTTCACTTTCTTTTCCATTTTCTGAGCTAACTCAGGTATTAATAGATTTTTATATAACTTTATCCAGAAACATTTTAGTTCTATACTTATTTCCATAGAGTACTTCATAAGGAACCATCTGAATGTTCAAGTAAAAATTATTTTTATAAGAGAATTAGATAAGAGGGGGGTATTGATCCCAACCACCTTTGAAATCCATAGAACAATAACTAAACATATCATTCAGGATTTTAATTTTTATCTCATATGAACATCTATCTAAGTATAATAATTAGTACACAACTTTGAATATAGAGCTTGCTGAAGACTTCAACAGAAAATTAGGGTGAACCTCGGATCCCGATCAGATACAATGGAATGTGGTACTCCATGAAACCTTACCACTTTATTAATGTATATTCTAGAAATATTATCAAGATAGAAATATTCTATAATATAAATGAAGTGTTCTGAATTCATAAGGTGATTAAATACAACCCAAATAGCATTATGGTATTTATACATTTTGGTGAATCTGATGACAAAATTCATGGTGATGTTTCCCCATTTCCATTCTGGTATGGGTAATGGTTGTAACATCCTCTTATACTTTTGTCTCTCATCCTTAACTTTCTGACATACCAATAACTGAGATACATAGTTTACATTTTCTCTCTTCATGTTATCCTACTATAAATACTCTTTCATACCTCTATACATTTTCATAATTCTAGGATGAATAAAGAATGAAGGATTATGAGCTTCATAAAACAACTCCTTTAAATCTTTAATGGATGTAACACCGACATGGTTCCTGAACCTTATCATTTCATCATAATTAATGTTGAACTCAAGAACATTTTTTACCTTCTTTTACAACTCTATATCTTCGTTTTTCACCGCTTTAATATTCACTAAGATAGATGGTTAAACACTCATTTGAGCAACATAAGATTCATCCCATTATTTCAATATTTCTAGATCCATTATTTTTAAATCCATAAATATTGGATCTTTTTTATCCTCATCATAGATAAGATAGTATGATCCTTTCAACTCAAAGCATCAGTAACCTTTCTCTCTTTACTAGGGTGGTAATGTATTGATCAGTCATAATCTTTAATCAAATACAACCAACTTCTCTATTTCAGATTTAACTATTTTTGGATGAATATATACTTTAATATTTTATGATTAGTATATATGTCACACCTTTCTATATAAAGATAATTCCTTCATATCTTTAATGAAAAAATTACCATAGCTGACTCTAAATCATGAGTTGTGTAATTTTACTCATGAAACTTCAATTTTCATGTGGCGTAGGCTATCACCATATCATTTTTCATAAGGACGCATCCCAAAACCTTCGTCAATACATAACCAATGATAAGAAACCCTTATCCACTATAGGTTAGTGTAAGAACAAGTGTGTTGACTAGTCTTCTATTTAGTTTCTTGAAATTTTCTTCATATTCATCTATCCAAAGGAACTTGGCTCCCTTATGAGTTAAACTGGTGATTGGTTATACTGGTGTGATAAATTATACATAAATCATTGATAATATACAACCGAACCAAAAAAAACTATGGATCTCATTCACTAAAGTTAGTTTGGTCCAACATTCAATAACTTTGTCTTTGATGGATCCACCGATACACCTTCGCTTGAGATTATATAACCCAAAATGAAACTTTTTGTATCCAAAATTCATACTTGGTAAAATTTTCAAACAAATTTTCCTCTATTAAGGTCTTCAATACAATCCTTAAGTGATATCCATGCTCTTATTTTCTCTTGGAATATATAATAATGTTATCTATAAATACTACCACAAAATGATCAAGATAATCTCTAAATACTCTATTCATTAAATCCATGAAGATATCAGGGGAATTAGTAAGACCAAATGAAATTACTATAAATTCCTAGGGTCCATACCTCATATTGAATGCTATATTGGATATGTATTCACTTTTTAACCTCAACTTATAATATCCAAATCAAATATTAATCTCGAAAAAATATTAAGCTCCTCGTAATTGATCGAACATTTCATCAATACAGGGTAGGGGATACTTATTCTTAATTTTGATCTTGTTAAGTTCCTGATGATCAATACAGAGTTCCATTGATCCATAATTATTATTAAAAAAAGAACAAGTGCACCCCAAGGTGATGCACTTGGCCAAATGAATCCATTACAATGATTCTTCTGGAGTTTCTTTTTCAATTCCTACAACTCAATTGGGGACATTCTATATGGAGTCTTGGAAATAGGTGTAGCACCAAGTATAAGTTATATTGAAAACTCAACTTCATGATTTAGAGGAATAATATGAAACTATTTTATAAAAACATCAAAAAAATATTGTACAATTTGAATATCTTCGATGTTGAGTTTCTCCCTAACCATATGAGATAAACACCCCTTTTGAATAGGAATCAAAACTCATACAATGGTTGAAATTTTCATAGTAAGATCATATTTATCACTACACTGATAGATGATAATAGGTTGGTTCAGAATATAAAATGTGAATTCCCTTCCTCGACAATTAAAATGGGATTTATATAAAAAAATACAACTCATTCCTAAGATAACATCAAGTTAAACTAGGGGAAGAATAAAGATATTTACATGAAGCAATTCCCATAAATTTCAATCTGATAATAATCAAAGACATGAGATACAATCATCATGCCATTAAAATTTTTCACTAATAATTCGACATCTAATCGTTAAGGATGTGAATTAATATTCTTAGATACTTTTCATCATCTAAAGTAATTTTATATGACTATGCTCAAATTAGGTACTTAAATATTTGAGCATGTATATCACCACCATAGCTTCATTTTTCATCTTCATTTCCATACTAAAACCAAAATGGTTAGCATGGCCATAAATCGTCATTAATAAAAGTGACTCATCGTGAAAAATTATTCATATCACATCTAAATCATTGTAACATCTTAATTTATATACTATAACCTAGATCATTCCTGGTCATAATCTATTAAAATACTTTATAATTCTTCTTAAAGAAAATGTGATTTAACCCAATAATATCCCTCATGAGTTTCAAACCAAGTGTGTATTAAGAGAACACTCACCATACACCAGAATTGTGGTTAATATATAATACACTAACTATTTTCAGGTTTATTTCTTGTAGATTCATATGTTCTGAAACCACATCTACTTGTAGTATCTGTACATGGATGTTTTTATAGAAAACCACACTCTTTTATTTACCATAATTTATGATGTTCTCTTATTCATAGGATTATCCTAATGGTTCTTGCTAAATTTTTCTCATCCTATTTTCCAAAGGTAACTAAACCTTTCTCGGATACCAACTATATTGATCCATACTTTTCATACATAAATATTATATCTTATTAGATTTATATTCAATATATAACATAATTATCCATGCTATAATCATATATATATAGTTTATTTTGAAAAAAAAATTAAACAAATTTTTCATAAGGGATTTATATCATCTCCCACTAATTTATCCATAACTAACACCATTCTTATACATATAATACTTAAAACTTTTCTTCATAACCCGGGGAAATTAAAAATAAGAAATGGTGATCTTAAATTCTTGGTAATGGTAAACAAGAAAGATATCAATTATTATTTAATCATAAAAAGAGAATAATGGTATGAGAATGTGGTATTAATATTGTAAAACCATACCCAACATATAATAGATCATAATATCAAGTCATGTCATAAATCTCGGTAGTTTATAAGATATAAATCATAAAGGAATCAAAGAACATGAGCCATGAGAGTATAAAATTGGTATAAGATGCAATTTTTTTGAATATATATAATCATAGAATATAATTTCCTTAGTTAAGGCACACTACTAAGACTATTATAGTGGTTTGGGTTCACTCCCCATTCCATTGTATCCTTATTCAAGGTTCACTACCAAGACTATCATTATGGACAAAGTCCCTTACTAAACTGGGTTCACTCCCAATTCTTGTCCTTATTATCTCATGAGATATCTATTTATACCCAATGCGTTAGAGGGATATATAATTACCATCCCACCCCTTAAATAATCATAATCCATTCATATATATTTCATAAGATCCTAAAACATTCATCATATATCATAACCCTTGGAAAAGAAATGAATTTCATAAATATTTCAACAATTCAGCATAGCATAACCCATGAAAATAAATGAGTTTCATAAAAATCTCATCATCATAATAATGAACCATATAGAGAAAGAATAAATATGGTATCATTGGATCATATCCCTATTAAATCATAATTAATATCAAATCATGTTATCATGGACAAGAAAATTCTTTAAAATATCACTAGAATATTTCTTGGGGAAAATACACTTTTCACTTTGAATTCAATTATTTAAAATCTAAAAATGTCCGAAATATTAAGGAAAAAAATAATTTCAAAATAACCTTGAAAACTTATAAAGTAAGCTTAAAATCATTGAGTGGTCCTGATGGCTTTAAATTTCATTCATACCATGTATGTTAAAACAAATATTCCTTTAAAATTTTCAGAAAAAAGTCAAAAGTAGTACATTTGGAAAATGATGAGAAGATTCCTTTTAACAAAAATTAAAAAGTAAATAATGGGTAAAAAATAATTTAAAAATATATATGAGATTAAAAAATTATTCTTGAAATCATTTTTAGAAAATATAGAAATGGAAGAAAATTTATTTTCAACCGAAGAGAGAAATAATGTCGATTTTCCTTAAAAATGTTATTTTGGTACCTTGAGTTCTTCAAGAGAGTAAAATGATAGGAAAACATATAATATTAAAAAATAAACATAGGAGAAGAAAATTCATGATATTCTTAAGAGATAGGTCATAAAATTTCATCATCAAAAACCTAATCATAATCAATCTTGATAAATAATGATATTGAAACATAAATCCTTTACCACTTTGGTAACTTTTGAATCAAACCATAATGAAAGATAAAAACTTATATGGATATTTAAATCCCCATAATTTTCATGATAATAATCATAAATATTTTCATGGGAATTATATACACCACAAAAAAGAAAAGAGTGGTGAATATAGAATGTGTCTCATAGAAATAAAAGTGAGATGAAAATCACTTACCTCAAGTTTGACTTGATTTTTAAGTGTTATAACCTCCTATATATTGAATTTAAATTTATTATAATTCAATATAGTAGTCATTTAAAAACTTATAATATCATATATTATCCACTTATAACATTTCAACACCCATTTATTAATAATTCATTACTAAAATCATCATTTTTGGGTATTAACTGTTTCATTTTTCATGAGAATTTTGATTTGGTAGTTATGGTCCTTGTACTTTGATCATGGTTCAAACATATTCATAATTTTAATAATTATATAAATATAATATATATTAATTATATATATAATTAGATTCATCCATAAAAGTTAGAGATAGAAAATTGAATTATATCATTCATAGAGATGGTAGGTCGTACGTACACATGAACATTGTTTTCACTTTTCTACAGATGGAAAAAAATAAAGGTAAATAATAATTTACCTTTATATATTCATTATTATATCATATAAACTCATTAAATATATCCTTATTACAATTCATGTAAATTATAAATGAAAAATGAATCGCATCACTTTGTGGAGGTGGTAGTCCACACATACGCACAAGTGACATTGTCATTTTCCAATAGATTGAAAGGTAAGCAGGTAGATACAATATTATAACTCTAGAATCTTGATTATGTCATAAATATTTTATATTAATTTTAAACCCATTATAATAACTATCCATGAAATATTGTGATGGAAAATGTATTGTATCACTACATGGAGGCGGTAGTCCACACATATGCACAGGCGATACTTTCACTTAACATTTGATGGAAAAGAGGATGAATAATGGTGGTTCCATAATCATAATAAAATTTCCATATATTGAGGATATTGGATTTATTATTTTATTATGAATATCAAATATTTATATTAGGTAGAAGAAAGAATAAATTGAAAGAGGTCGGCTAAGACGATTACCTCTTCTTCGGTAGGCCTCCTTTAGATCCTTTCTTAAGGACCCTTGGGATAGTATTTTAAGAAGAAAAGTACCTATATTCCATTTATAGAAAAATTTATAAGATAATTGGGTAGGTTTTTTTCAATATATATGGGTCAAATTAGTTTAAATAATATAGAGGATGGGTGTCCATTTATAAGTGGGAGAGAGGACACACTTGGAATTTCTTAAAATATTAAAATATAATAATGTCATACTAAATCCAAATTCTTCTGAATGTATATAGATTCCAATATGGGATAGTATGAGGTAAAAATACATATTTCCAATTGTATTTATAAAATTTTAATTATAAAACACATTCATATCTTTTCTTTTAACCTCCCCCTACCCCTACCCCCTGGTAAACTCGTTTTAACCTTAACCATGGTGATAAATTTTTACTGTTTTTACTATTCATTATGACCAAAAATGAAAGTAGACTCATTAAAAAAAATTAATGGTGATTCCAAATATGGAATCCATTTTATAAAATTCAATTTACTGGAGTGGAATAATTTAATTTAAAATTAAACCTATAAAATGTGATGAAAATCAGTTTTCTATACAAAATGTTTTCTTATGTATAAAATTTTTTATACCAAAATCCAACATAAAATTAATTCCAATGAAATTAATTAGATTATTTTTAATATAAATCAAATAATTTTAATTTTTAAACCATTTTAAAAAAATGAAACTTTGTAAATTCTTAAAACAAAAAGACTATTTTTAATAAAAATCGGTATTTTCACTATTCATTGAAAAATATATTTTTATATAATTATTAAAATTTCACTATAAGATAATTTGTACATTATTAGTTCAAAACTAAATTTAATTTTTTCAAATACATGTTTTAAAAGTGGTAAAAATTAATTATATCACTTTCTCACAAAAAGAAATAAAAACCATTTTTGAGGAAAATTGTATTTTGAAGCATATAAAAACTTTACTAAAAATTGATTACTTATTTATAAATGTATTTTATTTATCTAAAATCTTTATACATAATTTTCCAAATGGGTTTATTTCTATTCACTCTACCAAATTAACATCTTTTTTATAACGGTATACTATATTATAGTTCATTTAGACTCGAGGTTGCATGTATCATAATATATCGAAGAAATTAAATTTATTTGAAGAGAAATGTATCATAAAATATTAGGGTATTACACAAAACCTCACCCTTGATCCTATATTCTTGGGTGTTTCATTTTCAAAAGATAAAACCTAGGTAATATTTCTATAAAATCATTTCACAATCAGTTTGTAAAATTAGATTTATGAAGACTCTAGAAAGATGTTAAATTTTTCTTAAAATGATAATAACATAGAATTATAGAAAATAATAATAAGAATTGTTCTTGTGTATCTGGAATTTTTCTAGAGAGATAAAATTTTTATCTTATGTGTAATTATAGTTTTCTATAAGGAAGAAATGGTTGACATATGATTTATCTTAAATCAATAATTTGGAAAATTATCCAGGAGAGATAATCTATTACCACGTGTGGTGTTTTATTTATTTTGTAAATAAATTAATGGAATCGGTTCTAGGAATCCTTGGAGAGTAGTTTGAACTGACAAATACATGGACATGGTTCGAGTGACGATTCCTTGAGGAACCTTAATGTTGATATCGACAACCTTGGGGTAGGAGGTTTATTACCATGTAGAGATCATGTATATGATCATTAGCATGATATGATGATGTGCATTAATTTACTTTAGACCATGTTGATTTTGTTCACTTGTGTGTTTTTTTGGATATTTTTCACAATCATGATATGATATGTGTTCCATACCACTATTTACTTGTGTTATATTTTGGTATATACTATGTTGTTGTTGTTCTATATATGGTACCAAAGTGATGGGTGGACCCATCATGGCTCAGTATCCCTAGAGGTGGAGTGTGTTCAGATACTACATGTGACTTGATGAAAAGACTAAGATAAATGATGGGTCATGATGGCCTTGTGTAGCCTGACCTAGGGGCTTGATGGTCATATATGATCAGACTTGTGAGACAACAGTGGGGCATTATGGTCTATGTGACCTGACCTATATGGAAGCAATCGGGCATGATGGTCTATGTGAGATGATCTAAGAGATAGTGGCAGGGTATGATGTCCTATTGTGGTATGTCCTGGAGGCCTAGGTCATGTATGTATATTTATTATATTCAATGTTGGATCATTCATTTGTGATGTGTCCACAACCATTCTGATATCATCCAACAAGGATCTGAGGTCGGTACAACCGGGGTTTTTGGTAGCTTGGTTAGTGAACAGACATTCAGTATGATTTTTTACTTGTGTGTGCATTTATTTATTATCATGTCATATGATCTTATGCAAGTTCACTCATGTTAAGAATGCGTTGGTGGTGTCATACTAGGTGTTAATACTCACACTATGTATAGGCATTTTGATGTGCGTGTAGACTTCATGTATAGGGATTCTGGTAAGGGTAAGGAGCTAATGGAAAATGATTGAGTTATGGAGAATGGAGATAGATATGGGATCGTGATAGACTCTGGTGGGAAATACCATAGTTTTACTTATTTATTTATTTTCTGCACATATACTTTGGTCTATCTTACCACTATGGGAACCCATTTTTTTACTATATGACATGTATGCCATATTTTATTTTCCACTTGTTACTCTGATTATTTGTTATATTTATTTTTTATTTTTTATTTTTTTTTATGACATGATACTGAGGGTATAGTCTCCCCACTGATGGGCATAGACCCTCGCTGCTAGTTGGTCGCCTTTTGTGTATAGGGAGGCACGCATGAGATCATATGGAACTCTGATTCGGACTTGGTGGTTCAGTTCGAGTCATTACAAAATCAATATCTATGGATTATTTTGATGTGTTTTTAATGTCCTGTAATTTCTGTATGATTTTTTTTAATTATATGGAATTATTTCGAGACTGTGAAATCTGACGGTGCATGATTCTGAGGCCGAGAGTGCCCAGAATGATCCGTCGAAGTTTTGTTAAACTTTAAATAGCATGTGTAAGCAGTTTTCCTGAAAAAGTGGAATAAATCTTAAACGGTTTCCCATATCAGAAATATAATGGCACTGTTGTGCTCAAAATGGTGGTTTTACCCTAGGCGCGACTTAAGTTTAGTTGGCACGGGCCTCCTGTGAGAAAACCCAAAAATGGAATAACCGTAAATAAAATAATTAAATAAAATTATTTTATTTTTCAAATGCTTATAACCCACGAATGATAACTCGGATTGAAAATATGAGAGCATCGCTAAACTCATGAGGGTATGCTTTCCTTAGGTTGATACTAACAATGTCCAGCGTGGGCCACCAGTGAAAGTTAGTTTTTGGTCGTAAATAAAATAATTAAGTGGCAATTATTTTATTGTAAAATCCATAACTTCTAAACGGTAACTCGGATTGAAAATCCGAGAGTACTGTTGGGTTTTTTTGGGTGTGTTCTCCTTAGGTGGATCATAACCTTGACCGTCGTGGGTCGAGGGTGAAAGTTAATAATTTATTTAACTTTTTTTCAGGTACGTTCAGTAAACATACAAGCGGAATTTTCTAACTTTTGAACCATTGCTCGGATTGAAAATATGAGGGCACCGTTGAATCCACAGCGTCGGGATTTACTTAAGGGAGGCTTTACTTTGACTATAGTAGGTTCGGAGAAAAGGTTAAGTTTCGTGACTTTTTAAAAGAAATGAAATAAAATAATATTATTATATTATTTAATATCCTCCAACGGACAAGCAAAAGGGTGGGGCCAGTGACGTGTCAAGCCAATAAATGGCTTGACCTACCAACCTTAAGTAACGACGTTTTTGGGGAATTAGAAAGCTTGTTAATTGATGAGACTCATTAAACTCCAACGTTGTTACTTACCCTCCCCCTATCCTATATATATGGAGCTTGGGGGGAGGTACCGGTACAGCTTCCCCAAACAATGAAGTGTTGTAGGAGCACCGCGACGCCAGACCCTTAGAGGATAGAGCCGAATCCAGCGGGAGGTGACAGACGACATCAAACCATGAACTGGAGGACGACGTATGAGCGGCGTCGTTGGGAACTGGTTGCAGGAATGAAGAACACCAACCCGACTTCAAGCCATGGACACTCTCCAACGGGTTACAAGGTAGGGGTTATTCATTTATATTTTTTAAATGTTTTCCTCTTCCCCATTATTGAATAATACAAAGTGTAACGACCCAAAATTTCATTAATGGAAAATCCCTCTTGATCCAGTTAAATGTTTCTTTATGTTTTTATAAGATGTCAACTTCTTTAGTTTAACGTTAAGATTTGTGACCGTTACTTTTATAGCCGTTGAACAGTGATCATCTGGGTAGTTTAAATATAAGGCTTTAACGAACCAATTTTCTACTCAGACAAAGGAAGCGATGGCCTCATCCAGTAGAATTGCCCCTTAAGAAGCCCATTTTTCGGAGCTCGGAAAGGAGGTGGCTTCTTTGGGCTTTTCCCTTGACCAATCCCAAGCTGAGCTTCATCAAGTCAAGCTCGAACGTGATCGTCTACGGGAAAAATGGAAGTTGATAGAGATTACCACTCGAGCGATGTTATCCGAGCAACCCCAAGAGTCTGTCACCATCGCACACCTTACCCTTAGGTCTTATGCGGCTATTTTAAGGGGTTATGTAACAAATAAGTAGCACCATGTTCATGTACATTATTTTTGTATATAATAATGAATATAATTTCTAGTCATTTTTGATACATTGTAATTAGTTTTTAAAGTACAAACGGTGTTTTTAGTTATTATTTAATTAAGAATTATATTTTATTAAATTAAAGGATTTTTGAATTAAATAATATTTTAATAAAATATTATTATTAATATTAAATTAATTTTTATTAAATATAAATGATCTTATAATTTTATGAATGCAATTAAAATTTTTATTAAGGTTTGAAAGCCATTTCTGTCAAAACCATGAATTTTTTATAAATGTCGGTTTTTATTTTAAAAGTGAAAATTAACATATTTAGAAAATTATTTAGATAAAATAAATATTATTTTTGGAATCAGGATGTCGAAATTATCCAACGGTGAATTTTTCATAATTTTCTGAGACAGTCAAATTTTTGGGTAAAAATTAAATACCAATTAAATATATAATGTGTTTTATGACATCATAATGACCCAATGGTGATGTAATAAAATACCATAATCCTTATGTTCGGCCAATATGTGTTTTATCATTAAAATAATGAGGTTTTGGGTTTGTTTGACTCACTTTTCAAAGCATTAATGGAGCCCTCAAGACTTATTCAACACTTTGCCTTTTTAAATTAATTTCCATGGGAGTGTGACTCACCTCCACATAAGCAACCCTAATTTTTTAATAATTTCGGACCTTGGCCTTGTAAAATATTGTTTTCCTCTTTCCTTTTCCAGAAACCATGGGCAAATACCATGGGATGGTTTGTGGTTTGGATTATTTTAATATAAGGGGTCCCAAACCTAAATAATAAAGAATTCTCTCACCTTTCCTATATAAACCTACCCAAGCTCCCACTTCCTCCTCACTCAAAGCCCTTGAAGTTCATCCAACCTCTGCCCTACTCTCTCTAGAATCCTCTCAAGGTTCCCCAAGCTCCCAATAAGCCTCTCACAAGCCTCTCTCTAGCCTTTGGAAGCACACTTCCAAGTAAGGGGTTTTCTTCCTTTCTCATTTTTTTTGTCAATTTTCTTTAAGTTGTATTTCCCTTTTTATTTCAATTATGAATGTTGGGGTATGGTTTCGCACCTCCCCCATACTGCCCTCTTATTGTTTGAATGATGGGAGAACCCTTTCTCTCTCATTAAATGCCTCCCATGTACACCCGTTACTATGCCGAAATTCCGAAAGGAACTTCTCTCTCTTCTTTTACATTCAAGCAATACTTTTGTATCATGAATCTAAATTCCATTTCTATTATTGGGATATGTATATATATGATCTCCTTACTGTCCATTACATGTAAATATGATGAGGAACCCCTTTCTCTCTCATCAACTTTTTTTATGAATTCTTATGTCACGCCGTTACGCTGCCGAAATCGCACCGATTTTCTAAGCCAATGTCTTTGTGTAGTGAATACCATGCCCATTTATCCATCAAGGGTATTCACCTTTATGCACATTTACATATTGATTATAAAGTTTCATGTATGAATTCCACTTTCCTTTATCGTGGAAGAAATGATTATGTTTTATTAATCCATGTTTTATGATCCATGTGGCACACTTATGCATGAAATGAAATGTTTAAGAAGGGTGAGCCCTTTATAGCGCTCCAATGCATTGGGTAAAGTATAGTATCATGATACGTCATGTGCAATGAGTGTTGACTCATGCTAATTCAAGTGCAACGAGGGTTTACTCGTGCTTCAAGTGCAATGAGGGTTTACTCATGCTCCATGTGCAATGAGCCTTGGCTCATGCTAATTCAATGTTAAGTGTTGTTGCCACATTTCCATGTTATGATTATCATGCTTTATCATGCCTTTATGTTCATGTCTCTCTTATGCTCTATTGATATTCCTATTGCCTAACATGTATTGTACTCCTCATGTTATTCATTATGTACTCCCTTACTGGGCTTTATAGCTCACCCTTTTCTTATGCATGTCCTCAGGTTATCCCATGCAATGCTAAGTACGAAGGAATGTAGTGGTCATGTAAAGGAAGTTTTCAATAAGGATGTTGTATTTCAAGTTTAAAGTTTTTATGTAATGATCCTAAGCCCCAAATACACTAAACCTCTCGATCTTCTTTGTTGTATCAAGTGAAGTTTTATGTAATAAAGCATGTTTAAGTTGTAATAAAAAGCAGGGTTGTCATAGTTGGTATCAAAGGATAGGTTTAGTTATTTTTGGGATTAGGAAACCCTAGTAAAGCCTTAGATACAAGACTAAGCATAATAAAAACATCCCTAAGTTTTGGTAAATACTAAGTAAGTGTTTTATCAAACAAATACATCCCTGTCTGGATACGAGCAGGTAGAGGCGGCTCTGGCACAGATGTATCCTAGGGGTAAAACCCGAAAACACCGCTTTGAGCTAGACTCGAACGGGAACTGGTGCACGACAACGGGCCTTGCTGTACTCTTGGTTATGACACTCCCGGGGGATATGTTTTGATAAATTCACAATCTTAGTATGAACCCTTATTAAGAGAAAAATGCCCCTAAGAATATATGTTAGAAGTAAGATCATGAAAAGCCTGGATTGGATCCTATAGACTCATGAGTTGAAGAGATTAAAGTTTATTTATAAGTCATAAACTTTTGTATTTGGATTACCCTTTATGTGTTACCCCTAACTTTCTTTTTATTCCAGCCAATGGCCGGTAATAGGAGAACTCGGGCTAACAACCGTTGTGAAGATCAGTGTGATGATTGTACTTATGAGATGCCCAATCCAATGGGAGAGGGAATCGCGAACTTTGTCACGCTTCTCTCTCAGCTAACTCAAGTTTTGAATAGAAACACTGGTCAAGAGGAACGTTCAACCCCCCCTAAGAAAGAACAAGTCGCTATTGAAAGCTTCATGAGACAAAGGCCTCCTACTTTTAGTGGATCATTCGATCCCACTATTGCTGAACAATGGATCAACTCCATTGAAAAGATATTCTCCATCCTCCAATGCTCTGAAAAAGAGAAGGTTCTCCTGGCGGCTTATCGTATGGAGGGTGAAGCTGATCAATGGTGGACGTTGATCAAAAATACGAAGCCTGAGGAGGAGATCGAGGCTTTGGAATGGAAGGTATTCCGGAAGATTTTTTTCGATAAATATTTTCCACGCACCCTCCGTCTTAAGATGGAAAGGGACTTCCTTTCCCTCAAGAAGAAAGATGAGGAATCTGTGGGAGCGTACGAGGCAAACTTCACAAGGCTTGCACGATACGCTTCCGGCTTTGTCGTTACCCCCGAATGCAAGTTTGACCGCTTCTTTGGTGGGCTGAAGCCTAGCTTGCGGAAAGCATTAGCGATCCGTGACTTCGACAGCTATGAGGAAATTGTCCGATGTGCCCTCAAGGTTGAAATGGAGATCGGAGAATCACAGGGGTATCATGGGGACAAGAAGCGGAAGGTGGACTTCAATGCTGGTGGTCCGATGGATAAATCCAACGGCGCTAAGAAATTCCAGCACCCCACTTGCCAAAAGTGTGGAAAGAAGCACCCTGGAAATTGCCTTAGGGGGACAAGAAAATGCTTCAAGTGTGGAAGAGAAGGGAACCTAGCTGTTAACTGTCAGCAAGAAGGACCCGCGGCTGCGACGGAGGGGAGGAACGCTCCGTTCGAACCTCAACGCGTTGTTCAATGCTTCAAATGCAAAGAACCGGGTCATTTTGCGAATCAGTGCCCTAATCCAAGGGTTATCGGAGGCAATCAACAACCTCCAAGACAGCAAGGAAGAGCTTTTGCCATCACTTCTGCCGAAGTGAACCCCGACAATGAAGTGGTGACAGGTACGCTAGTTATTCATTCAAGAATAGCGAACGTACTTTTTGATTCAGGTTCTACACATTCTTTTATATCTCAAAAGTTTAGTAGAACAATCCCTGCACCACCACAAATCCTGGAAGTAAAGATGTCGGTGAGTACGGCAAATGGGGCAATCATTGCATCCCATGAGTATAAGTCCTCCCCTGTTATAATATGTGGATTGAATTTCCCGGCGAACCTCGTCATACTCCCTTTGGTGGAATTTGATGCAATTCTTGGCATGGATTGGATTTCCTTATATAGAGCCAACATAAATTGTCGGGAGAGGGAAATCACACTCCATATGGAGAATCGACCCCCGATTCTTTACAAGTGTCAGGAGGAAGATGAATCTCCTTTAGCTCCATCATCTCAAGCATGGATATTACTGCCTTATGAGCACGCATATCTGGCTCAGATGATTGAGTCCAAGGAAGAAACCACCCTTGAAGAAATGCCTATTGTGAGGGAATTCGCTGAAGTATTTCCCGAGGAACTTCCTGGTCTTCCTCCAAGAAGAGATGTTGAGTTCTCAATTGAACTTATACCTGGGGCGCTACCAATATCCAAGACTCCATATAGAATGGCTGTGGTTGAGCTTGAGGAAATGAAGAAACAACTACAGGAGAATCTGGATAAAGGGTTTATACGCCCAAGTGCATCAGCATGGGGTGCACCAGTCCTCTTCGTCAAGAAGAAGGATGGGTCAATGCGGCTTTGCATCGATTATCGTGAACTTAACAAAATCACGATAAAGAACAAGTATCCTCTCCCAAGAATCGATGACTTGTTTGATCAGCTGTGTGGAGCACAATACTTCTCCAAGGTCGACTTGCGGTCGGGATATTATCAAGTAAGGGTGAAGAAGGAAGATATCCCCAAGACTGCTTTTCGTACAAGGTACGGGCACTATGAATTCATAGTAATGCCTTTTGGACTCACCAATGCTCCAGAAATATTCATGGACTTGATGAATAGAGTCTTTAGAGATTACCTAGATAAATTTGTGGTAGTCTTTATAGATGATATTCTAATATACTCCAAAACCAAGGAGGACCATGAGGAGAATTTAAGAACTGTACTGGAGACTTTGCGCAAGGAGAAGCTCTATGCCAAGTACAGAAAGTGTGAGTTCTGGTTGAAGGAGGTCTCATTCTTGGGCCATATCATCACAAGCAATGGGATATCTGTGGACCCCTCCAAAACAGATGCAATCGAGGGATGCCCGAGGCCAACATCGGTAACTGATATCCGTAGCTTCTTGGGGTTAGCTGGATATTATCGACGATTTGTGAAAAACTTCTCACGATTGTCCAACCCTCTTACCAAGCTAACTCGAAAGGGAGTAAAGTTTGCTTGGAGTGATGAATGCGAAGAAAGCTTCAAGGAGTTGAAAAGGAGGCTTATCACTGCCCCTGTGCTCACTTTACCCACAAGTGGGGAGCTTTTTGTGGTATTCAGTGATGCTTCGAAGAAGGGCTTAGGATGTGTGCTGATGCAGAATGATAAAGTGATATCCTATGCCTCAAGGCAGTTGAAAATCCATGAGCGAAACTATCCAACGCATGATCTGGAGTTGGCGGCGGTGATCTTTGCCTTGAAAATCTGGCGGCATTATCTCTATGGAGAGAAATTTGAGATATATACTGACCACAAGAGTATTAAATATATATTCACACAGAAATAGCTTAATATGCGCCATAGAAGATGGATAGAGCTCATAAAGGATTATGATTGTTCAATACATTACCACCCTGGGAAGGCGAACAAGGTGGCGGATGCCCTAAGTAGAAAGGATCCAGCAATTCTATCAATGATGAGAATTGAGAAGGATCCAATCTTCTTAGACTTGATGAAGATGGACGTGGGAATCATAAAGAAGGGAACATCATCAATCCTTTCACAAATGATTGCTCAACCATCTCTTTTGGAAAGGTTAAAGGATGCTCAAAAGGATGATGCGAGAATCCAAGAAAAAGTGGAAGCTATCAAAAAGGGAAAATCCTCAGAGTTTAATGTTAATGAAGAAGGAATTGTGCGGTTTGGGAAAAGACTATGTGTCCCATCAAGTTCGGAGCTGAAGAAGGAACTTTTGGATGATGCACATAGTTCGAATTTCTCTATTCACCCAGGGAGCACAAAGATGTATCGAGATCTCCGAGAAAACTTTTGGTGGGATAATATGAAGAAGGAGATCGCTGAATATACATCAAAGTGCCTGGTGTGTCAGCAAGTGAAGGCAGAGAGGCAGAAGTCTAAGGGGATGATGCAACCATTGCCCATACCAGAATGGAAATGGGAGAACATCACCATGGACTTCGTCACTGGACTTCCAAGGACATCCAAAAGCAACAATGCAATCTGGGTTATTGTGGATCGTCTTACAAAGACTGCACACTTCATTGCTATTCGAGAGGATTTCTCTTTGGATCAACTGGCACGGATATATATCATGGAAGTGGTACGGTTGCATGGAGTACCACTATCTATTGTGTCTGACCGAGATCCAAGATTTACCTCTAAGTTTTGGAAGAGTCTTCAACATGCTCTGAATACTGAACTGAACTTCAGTACGGCCTATCATCCTCAAACTGATGGCCAATCCGAGCGGACTATCCAAACACTTGAGGATATGTTGAGAGCGTGCTCAATGGACTTTAAAGGAGGATGGGATCAACATCTTCCTCTAGTTGAGTTCTCTTATAATAATAGTTTCCACTCGAGCATCCAAATGGCACCATATGAAGCCCTGTATGGGAAAAGGTGTAGAACACCGGCATGTTGGGATGAGGTCGGTGAACGTAAGCTGCTTGGACCAGAAATGGTCGAAGAAATGGTGGAGAAGGTGAAAACCATTCAGCAGCATATCAAGGCATCCCAAAGTCGACAGAAGAGTTATGCAGATAATCGTCGACGAGACCTTGAGTTTAAAGTCGGAGATATGGTGTTTTTACGCATATCTCCGTGGAAGAAGGTCATGAGGTTTGGAAAGAAAGGGAAGTTAAGTCCAAGGTACATCGGCCCATTAGAGATTCTTGATCGTGTTGGGGATGTGGCCTATAGACTAGCACTTCCACCTACTATGGCCAAGGTGCATGATGTCTTCCATTTATCCCTCTTAAGGAAGTACATACCAGACCCTTCACATGTACTCTCTTCCGAGGTGGTACAATTAGAAGACGATCTTTCTTATGAGGAGCAACCAGTGAAGATCTTAGATCGTAGAGAAAAAGTTCTACGAAATAAGACAATGCCCCTTGTCAAGGTGTTGTGGAGAAACAACAAGTTTGAAGAAGCAACTTGGGAGTCGTAGGATATGATGAAGCTAAGTTACCCACATTTGTTTTAGTGTGGGAAAAGGAAAATTTCGAGGGCGAAATTTATTAAGGGGGGAATGTTGTAACGGCCCAAAATTTCATTAATGGAAAATCCCTCTTGATCCAGTTAAATGTTTCTTTATGTTTTTATAAGATGTCAACTTCTTTAGTTTAACGTTAAGATTTGTGACCGTTACTTTTATAGCTGTTGAACAGTGATCATCTGGGTAGTTTAAATATAAGGCTTTAACGAACCAATTTTCTACTCAGACAAAGGAAGCGATGGCCTCATCCAGTAGAATTTCCCCTTACGAAGCCCATTTGTCGGAGCTCGGAAAGGAGGTGGAGTCTTTGGGCTTTGCCCTTGACCAAGCCCAAGCTGAGCTTCATCAAGTCAAGCTCGAACGTGATCGTCTACGGGAAAAATGGAAGTTGATAGAGATTACCACTCGAGCGATGTTATCCGAGCAACCCCAAGAGTCTGTCACCATCGCACACCTTACCCTTAGGTCTTATGCAGCTATTTTAAGGGGTTATGTAACAAATAAGTAGCACCATGTTCATGTACATTATTTTTGTATATAATAATGAATATAATTTCTAGTCATTTTTGATACATTGTAATTAGTTTTTAAAGTACAAACGGTGTTTTTAGTTATTATTTAATTAAGAATTATATTTTATTAAATTAAAGGATTTTTGAATTAAATAATATTTTAATAAAATATTATTATTAATATTAAATTAATTTTTATTAAATATAAATGATCTTATAATTTTATGAATGCAATTAAAATTTTTATTAAGGTTTGAAAGTCATTTCTGTCAAAACCATGAATTTTTTATAAATGTCGGTTTTTATTTTAAAAGTGAAAATTCACATATTTAGAAAATTATTTAGATAAAATAAATATTATTTTTGGAATCAGGACGTCGAAATTATCCAACGGTGAATTTTTCATAATTTTCTGAGACAGTCAAATTTTTGGGTAAAAATTAAATACCAATTAAATATATAATGTGTTTTATGACATCATAATGACCCAATGGTGATGTAATAAAATACCATAATCCTTATGTTCGGCCAATATGTGTTTTATCATTAAAATAATGAGGTTTTGGGTTTGTTTGACTCACTTTTCAAAGCATTAATGGATCCCTCAAGACTTATTCAACACTTTTCCTTTTTAAATTAATTTCCATGGGAGTGTGACTCACCTCCACATAAGCAACCCTAATTTTTTAATAAGTTCGGACCTTGGCCTTGTAAAATATTGTTTTCCTATTTCCTTTTCCAGAAACCATGGGCAAATACCATGGGATGGTTTGTGGTTTGGATTATTTTAATATAAGGGGTCCCAAACCTAAATAATAAAGAATTCTCTCACCTTTCCTATATAAACCCATCCAAGCTCCCACTTCCTCCTCACTCAAAGCCCTTGAAGTTCGTCCAACCTCTGCCCTACTCTCTCTAGAATCCTCTCAAGGTGCCCCAAGCTCCCAAGAAGCCTCTCACAAGCCTCTCTCTAGCCTTTGGAAGCACACTTCCAAGTAAGGGGTTTTCTTCCTTTCTCATTTTTTTTGTCAATTTTCTTTAAGTTGTATTTCCCTTTTTATTTCAATTATGAATGTTGGGGTATGGTTTCAAACCTCCCCCATACTGCCCTCTTATTGTTTGAATGATGGGAGAACCCTTTCTCTCTCATTAAATGCCTCCCATGTACACCCGTTACTATGCCGAAATTCCGAAAGGAACTTCTCTCTCTTCTTTTACATTCAAGCAATACTTTTGTATCATGAATCTAAATTCCATTTCTATTATTGGGATATGTATATATATGATCTCCTTACTGTCCATTACATGTAAATATGATGAGGAACCCCTTTCTCTCTCATCAACTTTTTTTATGAATTCTCATGTCACGCCGTTACGCTGCCGAAATCGCACCGATTTTCTAAGCCAATGTCTTTGTGTAGTGAATACCATGCCCATTTCTCCATAAAGGGTATTCACCTTTATGCACATTTACATATTGATTATAAAGTTTCATGTATGAATTCCACTTTCCTTTATCGTGGAAGAAATGATTATGTTTTATTAATCCATGTTTTATGATCCATGTGGCACACTTATGCATGAAATGAAATGTTTAAGAAGGGTGAGCCCTTTATAGCGCTCCAATGCATTGGGTAAAGTATAGTATCATGATACGTCATGTGCAATGAGTGTTGACTCATGCTAATTCAAGTGCAACGAGGGTTTACTCGTGCTTCAAGTGCAATGAGGGTTTACTCATGCTCCATGTGCAATGAGCCTTGGCTCATGCTAATTCAATGTTAAGTGTTGTTGCCACATTTCCATGTTATGATTATCATGCTTTATCATGCCTTTATGTTCATGTATCTCTTATTCTCTATTGATATGCCTATTGCCTAACATGTATTGTACTCCTCATGTTATTCATTATGTACTCCCTTACTGGGCTTTATAGCTCACCCTTTTCTTATGCATGTCCTCAGGTTATCCCATGCAATGCTAAGTACGAAGGAATGTAGTGGTCATGTAAAGGAAGTTTTCAATAAGGATGTTGTATTTCAAGTTTAAAGTTTTTATGTAATGATCCTAAGCCCCAAAGACACTAAACCTCTCGATCTTCTTTGTTGTATCAAGTGAAGTTTTATGTAATAAAGCATGTTTAAGTTGTAATAAAAAGCAGGGTTGTCATACAAAGAACGTCGGTCAACCGACTAACGGGTTGACCTACAATTCATTTGTTTTTGCGGGAGGTTATTGTGGGGTATATTTGGTGGTTTTTTATTATTTTTTAATTCAATTGGTTATTAAACCCTTAACCCCCCTCATGTTTGCAAGCTAACACAGAGGGCATGGGCCTAATGAACCTGGCCTGAACCCTTTGCTACTTTTCTAATTTTCACCTCCATGGAACACCGATGGTGTGGAAATACCGACCAGCTACATAGGGGATAGCGCGTCGACGCACGCCGCAAGAAGAGGTCGTGGCACAAAGCCGCGGCGGTCATCGGAGTGGCCGACATCGGCTGGTCGCATAGGAGACGCAGCGCACCGTCGTGCACTGCCAATGAACAAAGGAGGTCACGTCTCATCAACCACGGTGACCGGAGGAAGGTGGCCGACACACTGGCCGGCCGCGAGTGATGGTATGGCACATCGTTGCACGCCACTGGAGAGGTTGGTCGGCACGTTGGCCAGCTGCGACGGAACTGGAGGAGCGGAGCTGAGGCATGCCCATGCGACAGAAAGGTCGCGGCCTGCAACGGCCACAGCAGGAGTAGGGGGTCGCCGGTTCGACTAGTGGCTGGTGGACAGGGTGTGCACCAGCGGCACTCCCGGCAGCAAAGTCGTGGTCCATCGGCTGTGGCACGAAAGGACCTGTGGCGCCATGTGGTGTTATGTTGGGTCAACCCCTGCAAGTTGACCCGCTGGCATTGCTCCACGCTACGTCAGCACTACCTAGATGTGGCGCATCCGGGTATCCCTGGTGGCCCATGCCACTAGACGGGTGGCACCGCTGGGTCGGCCCAGTGGACCGACCTGCCGCTCAGCGGGCTGACCCGCGGCCCAGCTGGGTCGAGTCGGGTTGACCCATGTCAGGTTGGAACTGAGTCGGTCTAGGTCGACCCAGTTTGATCTGGGTCGGCCCATGACGAACCGGGTCGGGCCGGTTCGACCGTGGCAGACCGAACCCAGACCTAGTACCTACCAATTACACAAAATGGGCCATAACTCCTAAACCAGACGTCTATTTAATGAAACTTATACAGTGTCAGGATACTTGGAGAGAGACGGTCATTTTGACTTACTCCATTAGAGTTTGGAGAAACTTGGAGTATGGCCGGTTTGGATTGCACCTGAATCCAACCGAGCCCTCAACACTGAAATGCCAATAATGTACAGACCAGGCTGATGCGTCGTCTATTGTGTTGGAACCCTAGTGACACAACGGATCATCGGGTTACTTCTTTGTGAGACTTCGTGCAGATTGAAATATGATCGATGGCTTGGGGAGTGGTTCTCCCAAGTACGCTACGTACAGAACTGTGCGATTGGTTGAGACCTAACGACTGCTGAATTTTCGACTCAGAGTGACTCGACAACCACGGTACGCGATGGGGAGGAGTACCTCAGCAGGACACGGTGGTCAGCAGCCACGGTATGCAATGGGGAGGAGTAACTCAATAATCCATGGTGGGGGAGCGACTATGTGTGACCCAGCAGACCCACGGTACGCAATGGGAAGGAGTACCTCTATAGTTCAAGGTTAGTGGGAAGTGCATATGTGTGATGTGGTAGGCCCACTATACTCAATAGAGGAGGATTTATCCAGCAGTTGAGGTTTTTGACGTTGTGACTAGGAATGTTATTTGTTCCTAGGCCTAGAGAATCTGTGGTTGGCTATCATCATTCATAGTGATCCTATGTGGGTCAGTATCATATCCTGTTTCTCTGAGTTGTATACCTAGTTTGAGCTGAGACTCAAATTGAGTTGTGTCTATTACTTTGGGATTTGTGATTGAGATCATGCTTTGTGGTTTTCCTTGTGGAATTCTGAGAGACCTTTGGGGGTCTTGGGGTCCCTACTGAGTATCGTTATACTCACCCCTACACAGTCTATGCTCGCACCTTGTTGTGTCTTGTGGAGACGACAAATAGTTGGGTTGAGGCTTAAGGGAGAAAGGACTAGGCGATACAAGGAGGAGACAGGTGGACGTGGAGTGCTGAGAAGGTGATTTGTACCTACCCTTCAGGTAGGATCCCTAGAGGATGACTCGGTAGCTATTTTCCCTTTTTCAGTTGTATTTTTACTTTTTAGTTGTAATCGTACTTTCATTTGTGCCTTTATTCCCACCCCTTTTAATTTCAGAACTCCTTTTACTATAATAGTTTAATTCACAGTTGCTTCTTGTTGTGTTCTCATACTGTGTGTTTGTAAAGGCTTAAAAGAAATGCCTTCACATTTTAGGGAATACGCCTTTCGGTGCAAGTCGCTAGCCCATGGCCTATGGAAGGCGGGCTTGGGGTAGTCATGGCACGGGCCCCGGGGGACGGGTCGTGACAAAGTGGTATCAAAGGAGTTTGGTTCTACCGAAGAACTAGAACTCTGATCTTTTCTGTGTGGAAATTGTGTTATGTGTTATGAGTGTGGTTTTCAATTTGGGGAATCCAGTGTTGGTGTGGTGGCTGACGTATCTATACCCCAGGACCCTGAATTTTGATTTTTGACTTGGTTCACATAAACACTGATTGTGTGTGTTTTTGAAGAGTTTTTCTTGTGATTTCTTTGGATTTATCTCCCCAAGTATAACTTAATGACTATGGAGCACATGTTCCTTATCAGGATGCCACCACATAGATAGCCAGCTAGGATTTCTGAAAGAATACATGATAACAGCCCACCGAGTGACGAGGCTATGGTGCAGGGCTCTCTTGCTGTGTTGGCCCCTTTGGGTGGTGTACCAGTAGCACCACCAACCGTTGGGTAGTAGTTACCACCAGCCGCAATGGTGAATGGTACATGCCAACTAAGTGCATTGCACGAGTTCTATCAGTAGAGGCCTCTGATTTTTTGAGGTGAGATAGATTCCTAGGAAGCTGAGGACTGGATAGAGGTTGTGGCTAGAGTTTTTTTTTGCCTAGTTGGGACACCAATTGAGTAGATGGTGATACTAGTTGCTAGTATTTTCCAGTATGTGTCCATGAGGATGGTCTATAGGTTAATTTAGCTTCGGTACTTGGATCGTTGCCTGAGATGGTACCTTTAGGTAGTGTGTTAGCTATATCACTGCTCGTTTTTTGCAGTTACAACAGTCAGTACTGGTAGACGACACATGTAGGCCTAGTGCCTTACATGTGTTTCAGCATCAGATACCCCTCAGGTTCCGAGGTGAGCCCGACTCACAGGAGGCTAAGGACTAGCTTGAGGATGTGGCTGAGAGTTACCTAGAGCTTCTACAGCTTCGGTAGGACGACATGTTGGTAGCTGAGTATTCATTGAGGCGTACCGACTATTCCTGGTACTCGATGAATACGATACAATTAGTGCTTCAGGTCTCGGACTTTCGAGTGAGGTGTGTTTAAGGACATCTGAGACAACACTATTACTTTATGCATTTCTACTTATGTTAGGGTGCTAGAGAGAACCTTTGTGATTGAATGTTATTTGGCTGAGCGGATATAGCCAGTGAATGTTAGCAGTGGGAAAGTAGGAAACTAGCACCAGTCTCAAAGACTTGGGCATGTAAAATGTTTCGGTAAGAGGATGTGATAGGGACAGAAGAATCTGTAGGGTTTTAGACATGGAATTAGATCTAGGAGAGCAACATGAGGTGGTGTACATTTCGATATGTTACAACCACCCCCCTTTGTGGTCCCCACTAAGATCGGGGGGGCTGGAGGATAGGAGAAGGGAGTAGCTGCATGCAGTCAAGGAGTGTGACCCAAGGGCTCTAGGAATGATTTGAGGTACGGTCTGTGTCTACTACTAGCTTCTGTATTAATAGACATAGGTACCAATCATTCCTGCCTTCCATGAATCTTGTCCAAGACCTAGAGTTTCCGGTTAAACTGTTGACTTGACCCTCACATCTGGAGATACCTTTGGGAGGATACTCGATGATCACACTTATTCAAATGGTGTGATCTGACCCATGAGGTGAGAGTTTCAGTTGGAACCTCTTGGTGGCAGCATCAAGGCCTTACGACATTCGTTTGGGTATGGGCTGGACATCCACAGTTCATACTCAGATTGACTATGTCACGACCCGCCCTCGGGGCCCGTGTCGTGACTACCCCAAGCCCGCCTTCCATAGGCCAGGGGCTGGAGACTAGCACCAAGGCATAAATCCCGATAACTGGGAAGGCATTGCCTTTATAAAAGTAAACAAAAAGAACCACAGAGCACAAGCGGAAGTAAAACACTAAGTACAAAAGAAAGTGCTGAAAAGTGAATGGGCCAGAATACAAACCCAAAAGAAAGTACAACTACAACTGTAAAGTAAAACTCGAAAGGGAAAACAACAACTGAAAAGTAAAGCTGCTACGCCGAGCTGTCCACTAGAAATCCCACCTGAAGGGTGGGTACAGATAGCTCCTCTGCTCCTCAGGTCCCACCGTCCGCTCCGAGTATGTCTCGCCCAGTGGTCCACCTCCGGGTACCGCCTTGTCGTCACGTCCACCTCTGGGTACCACCTCGTCGTGAGGTCCTCCTCTGGGTACCATCTCTTCGTATAGTCCACCTCCAGGTACTGTCCAGTCCTCGAACACTCGGCTTCTGTCAGCACTGCCCGTCATCTGCAACCAACACAACGAGGTGCGGGCATAGCCCGTGCAGGGGTGAGTATAACGATACTCAGTAGGGACCCCGAGACCTTCAAGGTCTCACTAAACCAACAAGGATAACCACAAAGAAGATCTCAACAGATAACCTCTACTTAGATATATTCCCATACATATACCTAAGTTATCAAGTAACCCATCTCAATCATGAGGAAACACAAGGATTGTGAAATCAACGGATAACCACTACCCGGGTATATGCCCATACATATACCTAAGTTAGCAAGTGACCCATCTCAATCATGAGGTAAACACAAGGTCAAAAGTCTCAGCTCAAACCAGGATTTTCATTATCGAAACCGTAACTGCGGAAGAGCTCCGTCTCTGGAGTGTACAGTGGTCCTGTCACGACTCCGAGGTACTGCTCACTAACCTAAGACTGCTGAGGTACTCCTCCTGTCGAGTACTGCAGGTTTGCGGCCAACTACCGGGCGCTTCGTCCGCTGAGGGTCTATTGCCAAATACCGGGCGCTCCCACTAATAGCCTACAGAGGTACTCCTCCTGTCGAGTACCGCGGGTTTGCAGCCAACTACCGGGCGCTCCGTCCGCCGTAGGTCTGTCGCCAAATACCGGGCGCTCCATCCACTGGGCTAGTCGACTCACTCCAAGTCGAGTCGGTCAAGCAGTCGTCAGGTCTCAGCCGGCTACACGGTCTCCGTACTCCGCACGCTCATCTCCGAGAGGGTCCGCTCCACGAGCTACTGTTCGATACTCCAAGTATCACAAAGTCCCGCAAAGAAGTATCTCAAAGGACCGCCTCGTCATAGGGGTCTCAACGCAATAGACGGCGCGTCAATCAGACGCCCGGTCTGTGAGTTATTAGCCTTTTCGTCCCAGGGGCCGGTTGGTTTCGTGAGCGAACCAAACCCGGCCGTATCTCAACTATACCCCGAACTCTCATAGGGTAAACTCATAGGGACTGTTTCTCAATGCGATCACCAACGCCGCTGACGGTTCGTCAAACGGACGTTCTGTCAGAAAGATATCAGCTTTTCCGTTTCAGGGGCCCGGTTGGATTTCGGTGCGATCCAACCCGGCCACTATCCATCTGCATCCAAAACTCGGGCGGAGGATGCCAAAAGTTCCGTATCGTCAACAGGAACTCAACGCAACATACGGCGCGTCAATAGGACGCCCGGTCTGAGAGTTATTGGCTTTTTCGTTCTTGGTTCTAGCATGACAAACTTGAGGATGAACGTTTAAGTGTTATCGTCTAACGAGAGGGGGACCGGACCGCACAAACACGGCCGAACCCCCCTCCTTTGTTCTTGAATGTTTCTTGCGGATGAAACGAGATAGTGTGGTGCCGTCGCACCACGCGGGAATCACACGGAAATTATTGCGTGGCGCCGTCGCGCCGCGCCGTGGAAAGAATTATCATGAACACGACGCCGTCGCGCCGCGTCGAAGGAAACCGAAGACGCCGCGGCCGGAGCGGGGCCGCGGCGGAGGGGCGCGGTGCCGTCGCACCGCGCCGGATGACGAAGGCCGCAGCCGGTTCCAGGCCGCGGCGGATCGTGATGACCGGCGGCCAGCCGGGCCACCGGTGCCGGAAGACGGAAGAGGACCGGCCCTTGCCGGTCCTGTTGACAAGAAGCCGGCCGGCCAGGTCGGGCAGGCCGGGTTGGTGGAAACCGGGGGAATTTAATTCCCCCGGGCAGTTATTTGGCCCCCCATTATGAGGGGGGGCGGTTTCACAAAGGGGGGGCAGGCGGCCCCCCCGTTTCCAGCAAGCTCGGCCTTCGGCCGAGCTGGCAGCGCGCCCAGCGCGCTCCCTTGCGCCGAACCGGCGCGCCTGGCCGGTTCGCCGCGCCGGGCCACGCCGGGCCGCGCCGCGCCGCGCCGCGCCGGGCCGGGCCGGGCTGTGTCGGGTCGGGTCGACCCCGTCCGGGGCGGGTCGACCCGGTTCGGGCCATCCGGGGGGTCTCGGGCCGGGACGGCCCGGGCCCGAAACCCCCGTTACCGAGCGGTTTGGTCAAATGCCCGTATCTTGGGCTGCGGGCCTCCAAACGACTCGTCGTCAGCGGCAACACGATCCTTGGATCGAGACGGTCGTTTCGGTATACTATACTCAAGGTGCACCTTCCTTTTCGGGAGCCTACGTGGTTAAAACTCCGTAGTTAAGCGTGCTTGGCCTAGAGTAGTGATCAGGATGGGTGACCTCCTGGAGTTGCGTTTGCTTGGGAGCAGTTGTTTAATAAGGTTGTGGTTTAAGTGTAAAGAAAAATAAAATTTGTGTTACAAATTTTATTTATCTTCTTAAGTGGTTATATCCTAAGTGTGGAAGTTGGGGTGGAATCACAAGTTCCTAACTAAACAAGTGAGGATTAAGGTGAGGTGGGGCCCACACGAGCCCCAACCCTTCACCTTCCCCTTAACTCTCTTCTACCCCCCTTAAACTCCCTTGCACTTAATGTGCCAAAACCCCTCAATTTCGTAACTCCTTAAACTCCTTAACTCCCTTGAACCCCTCCCAATTAAATGTGACTCTTCACTTCCACCTTCATTAATTTTGGAGTCTCTCCACCCATTAATGAAGGATGTAACTTAATGAATTTGAATTATTTTGAATTCATTAAGCTAACACTATAATAAGGTGTGTTGTTTTATTGTTTGGGGTTGGCTAAATCTTTGTGATAGAGTCATGGAAGGATTGAAGAGAATTCCACCCTCGACGAAGAACACGAAGGACATCTCCAAACATGGAACAACGTCTTCTCGACGAAGAATGCCTTTTCCAAAGAAGAACGTGAAGTTTCCAACGTCGATCCCTTCTTGGATGCCTCCTTCCCACTCCTTCCGGAATAAAGAAGGGAGCGCCTTTCACGAAGAACGCCGACGTCGTCAACGGCTTCTCTTTTCCGATGTCGACGAATCGCCGCCGCCTTTCCGCGACTTCGTCAACACATAACGAAAAGCGAGGTAGGGGTTTGTTGTTGCTTTATTTAATTATTTTTCGTTCTTGGTTCTAGCAAGACAAACTTGGGGATGAACGTTTAAGTGTTATCGTCTAACGAGAGGGGGACCGGACCGCACAAACACGGCCGAACCCCCCTCCTTTGTTCTTGAATGTTTCTTGCGGATGAAACGAGATAGCGTGGTGCCGTCGCACCACGCGGGAATCACACGGAAATTATTGCGTGGCGCCGTCGCGTCGCGCCGTGGAAAGAATTATCATGAACACGACGTCGTCGCGCCGCATCGAAGGAAACCGAAGACGCCGCGGCCGGAGCGGGGCCGTGGCGGAGGGGCGCGGTGTCGTCGCACCGCGCCGGATGACGAAGGCCGCAGCCGGTTCCGGGCCGCGGCGGATCGTGATGACCGGCGGCCAGCCGGACCGCCGGTGCCGGAAGACGGAAGAGGACCGGCCCTTGCCGGTCCTGTTGACAAGAAGCCGGCCGGCCAGGTCGGGCAGGCCGGGTTGGTGGAAACCGGGGGAATTTAATTCCCCCGGGCAGTTATTTGGACCCCCATTAAGAGGGGGGGCGGTTTCACAAAGGGGGGGCAGGCGGCCCCCCCGTTTCCAGCAAGCTCGGCCTTCGACCAAGCTGGCAGCGCGCCCAGCGCGCTGCCTTGCGCCGAACCGGCGCGCCTGGCCAGTTCGCCGCGCCGGGCCACGCCGGGCCGGGCCGCGCCAGGCTGGGCCGCGCCGGGCCGGGCCGGGACGGCCCGGGCCCGAAACCCCCGTTACCGAGCGGTTTGGTCAAATGCCCGTATCTTGGGCTGCGGGCCTCCAAACGACTCGTCGTCAGCGGCAACACGATCCTTGGATCGAGACGGTCGTTTCGGTATACTATACTCAAGGTGCACCTTCCTTTTCGGGAGCCTACGTGGTTAAAACTCCGTAGTTAAGCGTGCTTGGCCTAGAGTAGTGATCAGGATGGGTGACCTCCTGGGAAGTTTCCCAGGGTGGGTGTGGAACGAAAAAGCCAATAACTCTCAGACCGGGCGTCCGATTGACGCGTCGTCTATTGCGTTGAGTTCCTGTTGACGATACGGAACTTTTGGCATCCTCCGCCCGAGTTTTGGATGAAGATGGATAGTGGCCGGGTTGGATCGCACCGAAATCCAACCGGGCCCCTGGAACGGAAAAGCTGATATCTTTCTGACAGAACGTCCGTTTGACGAACCGTCAGCGGCGTTGGTGATCGCATTGAGAAACGGTCCCTATGAGTTTACCCTATGAGAGTTCGGGGTATAGTTGAGATACGACCGGGTTTGGTTCGCTCAGGAAACCAACCGGCCCCTGGGACGAAAAGGCTAATAACTCACAGACCGGGCGTCTGATTGACGCACCGTCTGTTGCGTTGAGACCCCTATGACGAGGCGGTCCTTTGAGATACTTCTTTGCGGGACTTTGTGATACTTGGAGTCTCGACCAGTAGCTCGTGGAGCGGACCCTCCCGGAGACGAGCGTGCGGAGTACGGAGACCGTGTAGCCGGCTGAGACCTGACGACTGCTTGACCGACTCAACTTGGAGTGAGTTGACTAGCCCAGTGGAAGGAGCGCCCGGTATTTGGCGACAGACCCACGGCGGACGGAGCGCCTGGTAGTTGGCTGCAAACCCGCGGTACTCGACAGGAGGAGTACCTCTGTAGGCTATTAGTGGGAGCGCCCGGTATTTGGCGACAGACCCTCAGCGGACGGAGCGCCCGGTAGTTGGCCGCAAACCCGCAGTACTCGACAGGAGGAGTACCTCAGCAGTCTTAGGTTAGTGAGCAGTACCTCGGAGTCGTGACAGGACCACTGTACACTCCAGAGACGGAGCTCTTCAGCAGTTACGGTTTCGATAATGAAAATCCTGGTTTGAGCTGAGACTTTTGACCTTGTGTTTACCTCATGATTGAGATGGGTCACTTGCTAACTTAGGTATATGTATGGGCATATACCCGGGTAGTGGTTATCCGTTGATTTCACAATCCTTGTGTTTCCTCATGATTGAGATGGGTTACTTGATAACTTAGGTATATGTATGGGCATATATCTAAGTAGAGGTTATCTGTTGAGATCTTCTTTGTGGTTATACTTGTTGGTTTAGTGAGACCTTGAGGGTCTCAGGGTCCCTACTGAGTATCGTTATACTCACCCCTGCACGGGCTATGCCCGCACCTCGTTGTGTTGGTTGCAGACGACGGGCAGTGCTGACAGAAGCCGAGTGTTCGAGGACTGGACAGTACCTGGAGGTGGACTATACGAAGAGATGGTACCTAGAGGAGGACCTCACGACGAGGTGGTACCCAGAGGTGGACATGACGACGAGGCGGTACCTGGAGGTGGACCACTGGGCGAGACATACTCGGAGCGGACGGTGGGACCTGAGGAGCAGAGGAGCTATCTGTACCCACCCTTCAGGTGGGATTTCTAGTGGACAGCTCGGCATAGTAGCTTTACTTTTCAGTTGTTGTTTTCCCTTTCGAGTTGTACTTTACAGTTGTAGTTGTACTTTCTTTTGGGTTTGTATTCTGGCCCATTCACTTTTCAGCACGTTCTTTTGTATTTAGTGTTTTACTCCCGCTTGTGCTCTGTGGTTCTTTTTGTTTACTTTTATAAAGGCAATGCCTTCCCAGTTATCGGGATTTATGCCTTGGTGCTAGTCGCCAGCCCCTGGCCTATGGAAGGCGGGCTTGGGGTAGTCACGGCACGGGCCCCGAGGGCGGGTCGTGACAAATTGGTATCAGAGGAGTTCAGTTCTACCGCAGAACTCAGGACTCTGATCTTTTTCTATGTGAAGAAATAGTGTTAAGGGTACCGAGTGTGGTCTTCAGTTCAGGGAGTCCAGTGTTGGTGCGGCGGCCGACGTATCCGTACACCAGGACCCTGACTACTGATTTTCGACTTTGTACACAAAAACACTGATTGCGTGTGTGTTTCCAAAGTTTTAAAGTAAGCTCAAACCAGGTCATCTCACCAGGTATAAGACGTTTACCGTGTCGCATCTGTTCAGGATGTCTCCACGCAGACAGTCAGTTGGAGTTCCGAGAGAGTACTCGATGACGGCTCACCGAGCGACGAGGCTCTGGTGCAGGGCCCTTTTTACTATATTGGCACCCTCGGGTGGTGTACCAGTACATCACCACCTTTTGGGCAGCAGATGCCAACGGCTATAATAGCTAACTGTGCACGCTGGCGGAGCGCGTTGCACGAGTTCCAGTAGTAGAGGCCTCAGAAGTTACGAGGCGAGGCAGATTTCCAGACAGTAGAGCAGTGGCTGGAGGCGATTGCTAGAGTTTTCCGCCTAGCTGAGACATCAGTAGAGTGGATGGTGGACTTGGCCACTAGTGTTTTCCAGTGAATGACCATGAGGATGGTCCGCATAGTGATGAGGCTTCGGTACGTGAACCGATGCCTGAGATAGTGCCTTTGGGTAGTGTGTCAGCTATACATCACTACATGTTGGTCAGCAGTTACAACCGGCGGTACTTGTAGGTGACACATGTAAGTTTACTGCCTTAAATGTGTTCTAACTTCAGATACCCTCATGTTCCGAGGTGAACCTGACTCATAGGCGGCTGAGGACTGGCTTGAGGAGGTGGCCGAGAATTTTCTAGAACTTTTACAGTTTCGGCGGGACGACGTGTTGATAGCTGAGAATTCATCGAGGCGTACCGAACATATCGGGTACTCGATGGAAGCATTTCGATCAGTGCAATAGAGGTTGGACCTCTGAGCATGTTATGTTTAAGGGCTTCCGAGCCATCACCTTTTCTCTATGCATTTCTACTTAGGCTAGAGTGCTAGAAGGAACCTTTGTGGTTGAGAATTCTTTGCTGATCGAATACAGCCAGAGAATGTTAGAAGTTTGGAAAGAAGGAAACTGACACCAGTCTCGGAGACTTGGGCATGTAAAATGTTTCAAGAAGAGGAAATGTTAAGGACAGATGAATCTGCAGAGTAGCAGACATGGAGGCAGAGCTTGGAGAGCAGCTCGTGGTGGTGTACATTTCAACATGTTACCATCACCCGCCTTTGTAGTCCCCGCTAGACTCAGGGAGTTGGAGAGCAGGGAAAGAGGGTAGCTGCTTGCGGTCATGGAGTGCGACCAAAAAGGGGCTCTAAGGATGATTCGAAGTGCAAAATTTATCTTCTATTAGCTGCCGTAGCCATAGGCATCGAAACGAATCATCCCTTCCTTCCATGAATCTAGTCCCAGACCTAGAGATTCCGGTTAAGCCGTTGACTTGACCCTCACGTCTGGAGATACCTTTGGGAGGAGACTCGATAGTCACACTTACACCGACGGTGTGATCTGACCCTTGAGGCGAGAGTCTCGGTTAGGACCTCTTGTTGGCAGCGTCGAGGCCTTACGACGTTAGTTTGAGTATGTATTTGGCAATCACTGTTCATACTCAAATTGACGGTATTAGGCAAACGTTGGGATGGGTTTTCCTTGGTCGGCGAAAAGGAAACCCTGGGCAGCACAAGATAAACTCGTGCATGGGAGGGTGTAGCCGATCATTCTTGGGTCGGCCAACCTTACCCTCGTGGCAGCAGGAGTTTTGAGTTTCAGTTCTAACCTAAAAAGGGAGACCTTTAGAGTTCGAGGATGGCGACCACGTTCTTATACAGGTCTCACCTCGACGAGGTTTACGGAGATGTAGCCGAGGCGGCAAGAGATCTCCGAGGTTCAATAGACCTTTCTAGGTCCCCAGTAGGGTAGGAGAGGTGGTTTATCGCTTGACCCATCCACCTCAGTTTCACCAGGTGCACGATGACTTTCACGTAACTCAATTGAGGAGATACGTGCTTGATCCTTCACACATCATCGACCTCAGGGAGTTGGACGTCGATGATAGAGCGACATGCACAGAGGTTCCAGTGGGGATCAAGGATAGACAGGATCAGATACTACGAGGATGATCGATTCCTTGGGTGCACTTCCTTTGACAGTAAGGGAACCTCCAGGTGAGCACATGGGAGCGGAAGGCTCAGATGCGTGCTCTGTACCGCTTTTGTGACCCTAGTTTGTGATGAATCTTTACGGGGACGTAAAGCCCTGAGGTGGGAGTAATGTAAAGACCCGAAAATTTCAAGGAAGTTTTTTTCTTAATTTTCTTTGGAATTTTACAAGAACGCAGTTTCTGACGGTGCCTGATTCCGAGGCCCGGTGTGCCCAGAATCAATTTCCGAAGTTTGGCTCGGGTACGTTCAGTGAACGAATGAGCGGGAATTTCTAACTTTTGAACCGGTGCCCGGAATCAAATTCCGAGGGCACCGATGGAACCATAGCGCCGGTTTTTGCTTAGGAATTCCTTTCCTGGAGTTGCGTTTGCTTGGGAGCAGTTGTTTAATAAGGTTGTGGTTTAAGTGTAAAGAAAAATAAAAAAAAACTTCCTTGAAATTTCCGGGTCTTTACAGACTGTATTAGGAAAAAAGGTTGTGGTTTATCTACAACGTTGGAATGAGGTTTTCCTTGGTCGACGAAAAAGGAAACTCAAGCAGGACAGGATAAACTCGTGTATAGAAGGGTGCAGTCGATCACTCTTGAGTTGGATAGACTTACCCACGTGGCAGTGGGAGTTTTGGGTTTTCAGTTCCCATTAGGAGTGGCAGATTATGGGGACATCTTTTCAAAATATGTTTCCAGGGTTACCTCCCATAAGTGAGGGGGACTTCTTATTTGACTGGGTACTCCCGGAGTTTTGAACCAAACTTCTCCAGGGTGGAGGCACCCTTGTCAGCTTTGAAAAAGATAGGGGATCCTTTCCTGTGGACGAAGAAGTGTCAACAAAGCTTTTAGGAGCTGAGACAGAGACTGACAAGAAAAACTATGCTGCCCATGAACTGGAGTTAGCAGTAGTGGTCTTTGCACTGAAGATGTGGTGGCACTACCTGATGGGTGAATGGTTTACTTTTTACTCTGATCACAAGAGTCTCGTGTGAATCTTCTCATAGAAGGAACTAAACCTGAGACATCGACAATGGATAGAGTTCATCCAAGACTATAACCTTGAGATAGTCTATACTATTAGGAAGGAGAACATGGTAGCAGACGCACTCAGCAAGAGGTCTGGTCTACAACTACTGAGTGAGGCGATAGAGGAGCTAGCCACGTTGCAGATATCCTTCATGTATAGAGATGGAGAAGCATACCTCCACTCTATGATAGTCACTCCCCCACTCCTTTAGTGAGTCAGGGAAGTGTAGTTTGGGGACACTGACTGTGAGAATAGACGTTCTCAGATATCCTCAGGACAGGCACCTGATGGATTTTCTGAAGGTGGGGAGCATGTCATCCTCTTTAGAGGACGTACCATGGTACTGGTGGTGCTATGGGAGGAGGTGTTGAGAGAGTTAAATACATCCCCTCTGGCGGTACATCCTGGTGTGGAAAAGATATAGCAGAACCTCTGGCGTCAGCACTGGTGGCCAAAGATGAAGAAGGCACTGGCAGAGTTTTTTTCACGATGCCTCACTTGTCAGCAAGTGAAGGTCAAGCATCAGGTTCCAACAGGCTTAGCTCATCCACTAGAGGTGTCGGAGTTGAAGTGGGATGGGATCTCTATAGACTTTGTGACAGGGCGTCCACATATGTCTAGGGGACATGACTCCATTTGTGTGATCATTGAACGACTCGCTAAGTTGGGCCACTTCCTACCTATTCGAGAGTAGGGATCAGTAGAGGGATTGGGATGACTCTACGTTAAGGAGATTGTGCGACTCCATGGTGTGCCATGGACGATCGTCTCTAACCATGACGCACGTTTTATATCCTGGTTGTGGAAGGGGTTACAAGAGGTGTTCGAGACTCAGCTAAGTTTGAGCACTGCCTTTCATCCTCAGACGGATGGTCAGATGGATCAGACCATTCAGATGCTAGAGGACATGCTTCGTGCATGCGTCCTAGATTTTGTCCCTAGTTGGGAGGAACACTTGCCCTGGGTGGAGTTCACCTACAACAATATGTATCACTCCACCATCAGTATGGCACCATTCGAGGCCCTATACGGTCGACCTTGTAGATCACCTCTATGCTGGACAGACTCAGGGGAGTCAGCACTTATGGGTCCAGAGTTGGTATGATCCACCACTGAGAAATTGTAGACCATCCAGGAGTAGATGAAGACTGTACATAGTAGACAAAATTCATATGCCGACAGTAGACGGAGACCTCTAGAGTTCCAGGAGGGGGACCACATTTTCTTGCAAGTTTCTCCTCGATGGGGACTACAGAGATTTGGATGAGGTGGAAAGTTATCACCGAGGTTTATCGGGCTATTTCTGATACTTCAGAGGATATGCGAGGTGGAATACCACTTGTAACTTCCACTAAAGTTGAAGAAGTTGCACGATGTCTTCCACGTATCCTAGCTAAGGAGATACGTGCATGACCCATCTTACATCATCGACCATGGTGAGCTAGACTTAGACGATGGGGCAATGTTTACGAAGGTTCCAGAAGAGATTGAGGATCGAAAGGAGTGAGTCTTTTGTGGGCGATCAATACCTATGGTGTGTGTTCGCTGGAAGCACGGGAACCTCCAAGAGATCACATGGGAGCGGGAGGCTTAGATTCGAGCTCAATACCCCCATTTATTTTCTTAGTTTTTGTTTTGGATTTCGGGAATAAAAGGCCCTAAGGTGGGGAGAATGTAATGTCCTGGAATTTCTGTATAATTTTTTTTAATTATATGGAATTATTTTGAGACTGAGAAATCTAACGGCGCGTGATTCTAAGGCTCGGAGTGCCCGGAATGATCCGTCGAAGTTCTGTTAAAATTTAAATAGTATGCGTAAGTAGTTTTCCTAAAAAAGTAGAATAACTATTAAATGGTTTCCTGGATCAAAAATATGAGGGCAATGTTGTGCTCATGATGGTGGGTTTACCCTATGAGTGACTTAAGTTTAGTCGGTGTAGGCCTCCTGTGAGAAAATCCGAAAATGGCATAACCGTAGATAAAATTATTTTATTTTTCAAATTCTTATAACTCATGAATGATAACTTGGATTGAAAATATGAGACCACCACTGAACTCATGAAATTATGCTTTCCTTAGGTTGATACTAACATTGGCCAGCGCAGACCACCAGTGAAAGTTAGTTTTTGGCCGTAAATAAAATAATTAAGTGGCAATTATTTTATTGTAAAATCCATAACTTCTAAACGGTAACTTGGATTAAAAATCCGAGAGTACCGTTGGATTCGTTGTGGCGTGTTCTCCTTAGGTGGAGCCTAACCTTGACCGGCACAGGTTGAGGGTCAACGTTGATAATTTATTGAACTTTTTTTCAGGTATGTTCAGTAAACGCGTGAGTGGCATTTTCTATCTTTTAAACCGTTGCTTGGATTAAAAATATGAGGGCACCGCTGAATCTGCAGCGTTGGGATTCACTTAAGGGAGGCCTTACTTTGACCACAGTAGGCCCAGAGAAAAATTTAAGTTTTGCGACTTTTTAAAAGAAATGAAATAAAATAATTTTATTATTTTATTTCATATCCTCCAACAAACAAATAAAGGGGTGGGGCCAGCGACGTGTCAATCCAATAAATGGCTTGACCTTCCAACCCTAAGTAACGAAGTCGTTGGGGAATTAGGAAGCTTCCTAATTGATGATCCCCATTAAACTCCAACATCGTTACTTACCCTCCCCCTCTCCTATATATATGGAGCATGGGGGGAGGTATCGGCACAGCTTCGCCAAACAACGAAGTGCTGAAAGAGCATCGCGACACCGGACCCTTAGAGAACGAATCCGAACCTAGCAGGAGGTGACGGACGACACCGAACGACGAACAAGAGGACGACGTATGAGCGGCGTCGTTGGGAACTGGTTGTAGGAACGAATAACACCAACCCACCTTCAAGTCGCGGACGCTCTCCAATGGGTTATGCGGTAAGGGTTATTCGTTTATGTTTTTTAAATGTTTTCCTCTTCCCTATTCTTGAATAATACGAAGAATGCATGTCAACCGACTAACGGGTTGACCCATGATTCATTCGTTTTTGCAGTAGGTTATTGTGGGGTATATTTGGGGGTTTTTTTATTATTGTTTAATTCAATTGGTTATTAAACCCTTAACCCCACTCATGTTTACGATCTAACACGGAGGGAGCGGGCCTAACGAACCTGAACCAAAACCTTCTCTACTTTTCTAATTTTTCACCTCCATGGAACACCGACGGCATGGCAATACCGACCGGTTACGTTGGGGATAGCGCATCAACACACGCCGCAAAAAGAGGTCGCGGCACAAAGCTGCAACAGTCATTGGAGCGGCCAACATCGGCCAGCCCAGAGGTGGCATGGCATATCGTCGCGTGCCACCAATGAACAAAGGAGGTCGCAGCTCGTTAGTCGTGGCGACCAGAGGAAGGCGGCCGGCACACCGGCCGGCCGCGATGGAACCGGCGGAGCGAAGGTGGGGCGCGCCCCCGGAAACACGCCCACATGGAAGCAAGGCTGCGGCCTATGACGGTCACAGTAGGAGCAGGGTGTTTCCAGTTCGACTAGGGGCCGGTAGACGTGGCATGCACCAGCGGCGCGCCCGGCGGCAAAGCCGCGACACGGAGGACCCGCAGTGCCACGTGGCGCCGCATTGGTTCAACCCCAGCAGGTTGACCCACTGACATGGATCCACGCCACGTCATCCCTACCTGGACACACTAAATTTGGGTATCCCTAACGGCCCATGCCGCTAGGTGGGTGGCACCACCGGGTCGGCCCAGCGGACCGACCCGCCGCTCAGCAGGCCGATTCGCGGCCCAGCGGCCTGACCCGCGGCCCAGCCGGTTCAAGCCTGGCCCAGCGGGCTGGGTTGACCTGGGTCGGGTTGGACCTGATTTGGGCTGGGTCAACCCAGGTTGATCTGAGTCGGCCCATTCCGAACCGGGTCGGCCCATGACGAACCGGGTCGGGCCAGTCCGACCGAGGCAGACCAGACCCGAACCCAGTACCGACCAGTTACACAAATAGGCCCTAACTCCTAAACCGGACATCCGTTTGACGAAACGTCTATGAAATCGGGATAATTGGAGAGAGACGATCCTTTTGAATTACTTCATAAGAGTTTTGGAGAAACTCAGAGTACAACTGGGTTGGATCACACCCGAATCCAACCGGGCCCTCGGCACTAAAATGCCAATAACACACAGACCGGGCATCCAATTGACGGATTGTCTGTTGCGTTGGAACCATTGTGACACGATGGATCATCTGGTTAATTATTTGTGAGAATTTTTTCTAGTTTAAATATGATCTATGGCTTAGGGAGTAGTTCTCCCAAGCACACTACGTACGGAACCCTGCGACTGGCTGAGACCTGACGGCTGCTGAATTTTCGACTCGGAGTGACTCGAAGGCCACAGTACGCGATGGGGAGGAGTACCTCAGGAGGTCATGGTGGGGAATGGCCATGGTACATGATGGGGAGTAGTACCTCATCAGGCCACAGTGGGGGAGTGGCTCTGTGTGACCCAGCAGACCCATGGTACACGATAGGGAGGAGTACCTCAGCAGTTCAAGGCTAGTGGGAAGCGCCTCTGTGTGACATGGCAGGCCCACTGTACTCGATAGAGGAGGATTTCTTCAATAGCCGAGGTGTTAGACGTTGTGACTGGGAATGTTACTTGTTCCTAGGCCTAGAGAATCTGTGGCTGGCTATCAGCATTCATAGCGATCATGTGTGGTTCAGCATCATATCATGTTTCTCTGAGTTGTATACCTGGTTTGAGCTGAGACTCTAATTGAGTTGTATCTATTGTTTTGTGCTTTGTGATTGAGATCATGATTTTTGATTTTCCTTGTGGAATTCTGAGAGACCTTTGGGGGTCTCGGGGTCCCTACTGAGTATCGTTAAACTCACCCCTGAACGGGCTACACCCACACCTTGTTGTGTCTTGTGGAGATGACGAGCAGTTGGGATGAGGTTTGAGGGAGAAAGAACTAGGTGGTACGCGGAGGAGACAGAAATACGTGGAGTGCTGAGGAGGCGATATGTACCTACCCTTCAGGTAGGATCCTCGGAGGATGACTCAGTAGTTGTTTTCCCTTTTTCAGTTGTATTTGTACTTTTCAGTTGTACTCATACTTTCAGTTGGGCTTGTATTACGGCCCCTTTTACTTTCAACACTCCTTTTACTACAGTAGTTTACTTCACAGTTGCTTCTTGTTGTGTTCTCAGACCGTGTGTTTATACAGGTTTAAATCCAATGCCTTCCCATTTTTGGGAATACACCTTTCAGTGCTAGTCGTCAGCCCCTAGCCTATGGAAAGAGGGCTTGGGGTAGTCATGGCACAGGCCCCAGGGGATGGCTCGTGACAATGTTTATCATTTATATGTCCATGGTGACAATTCCAAAGGTAGGTGATATTATAATTAACCCCAACATTCTTATTATGAATGTTATAGACAAAATTATCCATATCTTGTGTGTGCATGCCATTTAACATATTCTAAATTCCATAAGACATTTCATTTTTATATATATAATAACTCTTATTATTAATAATGATTGAAAGTCCCTTATTTTCCAAAAAAAATATATAGAAATAAAATTTTTGTTTATGGTGAGAACATAATAAAAATTCACCATTTCTAGTACTAATATACTCGGTAAAGTCAGATCATAAGTTCCAACTTTTGTTGCAACGACTCTTTCTCCATTTCAAATATGAATATCTACTTCTTCCTTTTAAATTACTTATATTTATAAGTTTTCATTTATAAGTAAAATGTGTGATGCACACCCAATATCCAATACCCACTAGTCAAAGTAAGATAAATGGATCTCTATAGCATTCACATTCAGATGCTCAGATTGGTTTTTTTAGAACACTTCTCAACCTTTGATACCAATATAGAACTGTTTTATAGGTCTTACCTATTATGAATCTCAAAATGGTTAATATGTTATATTCCATAATTTATAAAAAAAATACATATTTATGGGTGAGTATCATGTTTTATATATTTTTATCAAAAACTTTTAATGAAATTACTTCCACTAAAAATGATGATCCCCTACATCATATCTATTTAGTGAGCTAAGATCCAAATTTTACTAAGTTTTGGTTCACTTTAGTTTTTATATCATCACTTAGCTATTTAGGTAGGAAGAATTTCCAATCATAATAGTTATGATATTTTCATATTTCAACGGATACCTATTTATGTAAATCCATCATATGGATTCATTCAACACTATTATGATGGTAACCTAATCTTATTTGGATCTCCCAGCTAGATAACCCAAATAAATTTTTATGAAAAAGTGTTTAATCCTATTAATATCACCCATTACTTTATTTCCTTATATATTATAATCCATGGGAATCCAATTTCAGCATGACCTACCTAGTTGGTTTATCGAGGTCTTCACAAGTACCACTTAGGAAAGAATCTCACACTTAGTATTTGAAGTGTTTTTTAATATCACTAATTTAATATGTATCATATGCATATTAAATTCATAACTATTTCATCATAAAAAATATTTATATTCTCATGTTTTATTCCTTTATGTATACATTATTCTAATGATTTAGTTTTGGAAACCCTATTTCATCCACCAAATTAACGTGTTCACACTGCATTAATGTGTAACTATTTACACAAACTAAAATTTTGTGTTACTAGCCTAAAAATAGAATCAAAACATAATCAAACTTATTAAAATAGATTTAATTAATAAGTTACATTAACTCTCCATTTTAAGGTTTATAATTATATGAGATCAAAAATCACTACATGTGTAAGTATGAAGCCACAAATTGCCAACCCCCACCTTTATACAACAAGGCATAAGCCTCAAGTTTAGTGACAAGTCTAATCTAATGTAAATATAACTAGGGATAATTTAATCAAGGAAGAATCCAATTCATGATAACTCTACAACCTAATATGTACCAATTATTCCTAAAAACTAAATTCAAGCTTATATCTTTAATTATAAACTAGGTTCAATGTAGATAAAAACTAAATTTTATGTCATCTTACCTAGCATGTAATTAATGGATAGATATCTAATAGAACCTACTTATCATATGAATTTAGAATACACGGTATTCATAATTCATAAACATTTTATAAACATGAATATTATAAAGGAATAAAAAAATAAATAAACTATTTATTAATTTTCCAAAATATGAGATACAAATATAACCTTTTCATATTTAATTTAAGCATGAAAAAAAATTATAATTCCAAACACTTATAATTTATAAAAAAATTATAAACCAAAATAAAATATATAAAAATATTAATAATTTAGTATTTATTTTACAATATATAGGATTCCTATCTATCTTATCATGCGATATTGTGGCGCTAAAATCGTGCAAAAGTATAGAACCTTACTCATTGTGTAAGCTTTTTCCTATGTGTAAATTTTTTTAAAGGTTAAAAACTTACTCAGTGTGTCAGGTTTTATAAAAACTTACGCATTATATAAGTTTTTTATAAAAAAACATGTGCATCCTATCATACTTCACAATTGTCCAATATCATAAATATGTCACGGTACTCTACTTTTTCCAAAATTCAGGGACCTTGTCGTATTTTATGATATCACATATCATATACTATAGTATAGTTCAAATCCATGAGTTTCATATATATCATACCTTAAGATATATGGATATATATACTATGATAAAGCCAAATAGAATAATTCCTTCATTCCATATTTTATGATATGGATTCAAATGTTTTATGATAAACATGTTATTTAAAAAGTAGAAGATTAACATGTCATTCATTGAAGAACAAGGATATGATACCATTGATGGGTTTATGGATATTATCTAATGATATTAAGTAATGTAAGAACCCTTGAAAATTACTGATATATCTTTAACAGACACAACATGCTAAAAATGAAGAATAAAACAACACACCTACACTGGTGAGTAATCCATATCTTACTCTTCGATATACGCTTAATGAAGATAACCTCACCAGTTTTCATATGCCTCCTACCTCTATAGGTGGTACATTGTCCAATGAATCTATAATTGTATCATGAGGGTTCTGAATCATCAAAGGGGTGATGGAGGATTCTTATCAATATAAATGGTAATGTGGGATCAGAGAGAGTTGTGGAAAACTTTTAATGTGTCAAGAGTGCTCCAAAAGGAAGTATCACATCCCCTTTTAAGGAAAATATTCATTTAATAAATAGTTCTTCAAGCATTGTCTTCCATATTATATAATTCTTTAATTAATTATCATTGGATCTTCCATTAATTAAAAACTTCAATGAATGTATTTAATATGAAAATCCATAAATGGATTAATCATATTGATCCATAATCAAAGAAACCAAGTGGAAGAGGTATCCAAATACATTCATGTGATATTATATATCACATGCGCCATCATAATATATGATGTAAATAGTTATAGGCTATGGCATATGAATCCTCATGCATATACCACCACCTTATGATTCATAGAGATATTGTAAAATACGATCTATGATTTTGTGTATTTCCAGCAATGAGTTTATTTAGAAAAAAACATGCACAATGTTCTCACAAGATCCTCATTACGATGTGTATTAACCTATTATAGTGAAATGAACTCATTGTTTCATGATCTATTTACCACTACTTCAATATTCTCGTACATTAAATCATTTACTACATGATCATTTTCATTGCATTGTGAAATTTCTTTCATGTAATCAACTCCAAAAACTTCTCAAATCTCGTCTAAACTTCTCCAAAGATCCACACTTATACAAATGTTGTTAAAAAACACAACACCTATCTAATATTAGGAACTTGAATGATAACATTTTCCTCTTTGGCTAAAACATGTTCTAACATTCTCACATTTTTATCACTTTGGTTCCAACATTCTCGTGTTTGGATAGCCTTGGTTCCAATAAACTTAAACAAGAAGAACCATGACTAGGGGTAAATCAGGGTGTAGAAAATAAATAAATTCTTACATTATCAAATCCTTATATCTTTTCTTTCCCATGTGGATCTTGATTGTTGTTTTAGAAGAATCAATTTCATGTTCATTTAATTGATTTAATATTTATTCAATTTACTGATTTCATTCATATATTATACTTTATGCATCATACTCGCACAAAATAATTATAATTAAATATGGTACATGAGATTTACTTTATTAACCCAATTTAGTATATTTATAAGTATGTTCTTAACACATTTCTACCACACCATTTTCATTATGAGCTCACTACTTCATAAAAATTTAAGCTAGAAACTCCATCTAAGGATATTACCTAAAATGAGTGTGAACTTATAATTTATGTGGGGAACTCCCGATTCACATGTGTAGATTAATATCACTCAATGAATCATATAGATAAGAAGTGGTTCTAGAATGATATCATCCACATTATAGTAATTCACTGAAGCTCCACACTGACTTCTTCATTGAAATAGCTTCAACGCTTTTATTCCTTACTTGATGAGTACTCAAATATTCAACCCAACTCTTGTGCACTCTATAATTTTATAATAAATTAAACACTCAAATGATTTTATCAACTTATCCTTCATTATTTTCTCACTATTATTGTGCAGTAGTTAGGTATTCAAGATATTCAACACTAAATTTTATTTGTGACATGTAACATCTTTATAGAGTATCTTTGCCTTTATATTATTCTTGAATATTTATTGATGAAATATTATTCCCTGTGTAATATTATATCAATATTTATCTTGTATATATTCCACTTTAAAATAGTTTTCTAGATGCCTTTGATCCAACTCATTTTTTTACAAAATCTCTAATAGCCCTTGAATGCTCCACTAATAGTTTCCATTCCTCAATCATCTCTCTCCACATGCATGATTGACACTTGTACCTATTTATTCAACAATTACAAACTCTAATTACTAAATTATTATGTTTTTAAAATATCCAATATTCCTCATGTAAGATATTTTTTTAGATGAACACATGCCCTACATTCCACATGGTCTTCGTCAATGGTGTAGCATCTTCTCGAGCTAACAAATTTTACCCAATCGTATCACATGGAAATGACCATTTTAACTTCAAAAATTAAAATAGTCCCTTCAATATTTTGCAATATATTTAAATATGAAATCTTGAAATGTTGTTTTATACAAAATCGAAACATATAATTGAACCATGACTAGTGTTATGTCTTGGCATTTTCTGTATTCTAAAATTCATTTCATTTTAAACTATAACGTAGATTATGCTTCACTTTGTCATTATTTTTTACTTAAAGAATGAAATGAGTCATATCCTTCACAAGTTCATTTCACCACTCATGCTTTGGTTTAGAGTGAATCACATGTTATTCCTCCAGCTAAATTCCAAGCGTGAAAAGGTTTGTGCACCTGCCACATCCTACACTACACCATATCATCGTCTGTGTTTAGTTTATCTCTAACTTGATTCTAAATCCTTGAATTTAAAAATTGACTCAAAATCATCATAGATTATCTTAAGTTCCTTGTATTTAAAAAAAAATACCATGAGTAAGAATTCAATTCATACTTAAATATATCATCATGTGGAAAAAAATCTAGTGTGTTGCACTGTAACTATTGGGAATTTATTAGAAACCACCAAGACCACTGTAACAGACCAACCTGAGCCAACCAGATCAGTTACCCAAGTCAAATCATTACGGGGTAGGGTATAATAAAGTTAATAAAACAAGTCTTGAATATTATAAAAACAATACATACAACCAAATTACAAAGTGGAAACAAAGGGAGATACAACTGATCCAAATAGGCTAAATAAAAAAGTATGACAAGTCTAGACCAACAAGTCTCCATGTGACCAATTCTCACCTCAAAACCATCCCAAACTGAAACATCCATGTAAAGAGAATCCAACATGCTATAGAATGAAATTTACCTTACCTATATCCTGTAAAACAAGGTCTACATCCACCCAATGGTAGAAGTAGGGTGTGATCAATAGAGCCTAGTAGGATACCACCAAGAAATATATACAAGTTTTAATATCAAGAATTCACAAGTTCTATATTTAAAACAAAATATTTTTACAAGTATTTTTATCAATAAAACAATTTGAAAACATTTCTCAAACAATCCTTGTGTTTTCAACAAATTTCATATCATTTTTTTCAAAGAAAAAAACATACCAGTCATATAACAAAGTAGGTAATCATACCAAAATATAAATATACATGTGATCCAACATCCATGAAATAATATATCATGTAATAAACAACCAAAAACAACAATTCACCTTCTGGTTGGTCTCTATTCTATGGGAAACTACATACTAAACACTCATGAGAAAAAAATCATATGGTTAGATCTAACTAACATCGAGTCCTACCAAATTCCATAGTGGTGTCACACACACTAAGGCTACTCGTTTAACTTTAGTGATGTACCCAAGGTTCCCATTGTGAAATTTTTTTCAATTTCTATTTTAAAAATCATGCTCACATTTTTTATAAAACCATTTCAAATCCAAGATAATTTTCTTCAGGGTTTGAAAATCCATTTTTTCCAAATAAAGGCAATTTTGTTTTCAAGGAAAAAACCCACTTTAAAATAGAAACCCATGCCATTTTTAATTTCAAATCATTTAATTCCATTTCATATCTAAAGGAAATAATAATAACAATAGGCAGTTAAAGAAATTAGAACATTTAAACAAATCCACCTACCTTATAGATGTATAAAACCTAACCACCTTTGATAACGGGGATTGGAAACCACAATATTTGACTTTAAAAGATGAGGCATGACAAGAGAAGAACTAGAAGGAATGATTACCCATTGAGAAGTAATCCAACCACAATATTAATCAATCGTTGAACGAACCAATCTGGATGGGAATAAGTCACCCAAAATCACCTAGAGAGAACTCTGGTTCAAGAGAGGAGGGTTTCATCGAAAATGAATGAAACATATGACTCATACAGTGCTGTAAAAACCAACACCATGACATTTACATGGTAGGTAACCCATTTACACATCGTGCAATCCTCAGGGTCCATATACACCAAAAAAATCGCATTTTTATTTAAAATATGATTTTTATACATACACGGCATGTACATATTACACAGTGTGTAAACCATTCACTCCATGTACCAAGTTCATGAATTCTTCATTCCAATCATTACATGGTGTGTACTACACTTACACAACATGTAAGTGCCCAATGAACAGCAGAAAACCTAGGTATTTATGTTGAAAATTTCCAACAAATCCTTGACTTTACCATTACACGTATCCTCCCAATTCCGGGATTGAAAATAATCAAATAGTAAAAAAGGACACAAAAAGGAAGGATTAGAACATACCTGAAAGAAATGTAATGGGTCATTACAATCTCCCCACCATAAAAAAATTCCCTAGAAAGAGCTCAAGATCTCTGATCCGCAAAAAGAGAAGGTCACTACTACCTCATCAATGACTCCCACTCCCATGTATATCTTGGTGATCATTTCCACACTACCACAGTACTCGGACTAGGTGGGTAATTTTACCACACAATACCTTATCTCGGTGATCCATAATCTAAACTGGATGCTCAACCAAAGTGGTATCGAGCTCAAGATCAACAGCCTCCCATCTAATCACATGGGAAGAATCTAGTATATACCTCCTCAACTGGGAAACATGAAACACTTTGCGTATAGATTTCAAGTTTGACATTAAAAGAAACTAATAGGTGACCCTACCTAGCCGCTCAACGATCTTAAGGGGGGACATAAACCTCGGTGCCAACTTATCCTGCTTACCCAATTGATGATGTCCCAAATGAGGTGAAACTCTAAGAAAGTCCTGATCACCAACCTCAATCTCCAGCATCCAATGAAAATGGTCTGTATAATATTTTCAATGACTTCATGTCATGATCAAATGACTCTATATTAACTGCACTATCTCCTTTGTATCTTGAAAAACACTTGATCCAAGCAAGGACCACTCTCCCAAATCTTCCCAACATAAGGGAGATCAATGTGGATGCCCATACAAAGCCTCAAATAGATCCATCTTGATCAAAGCCTCATAACTTTTATTATAGGAAAAATCAATAAAAGGAAAATGTGTGTCCCGAGATCCAGTGAAATAAAGCACACAAGCTCAAATCATATCCTCGAGAATTTGGATAGCCCTCTCTATCTGTCCATCCATCTGTAGATGATAAGTCATGATCAATTTCAATTGGGAACTCATTGACTCCTGAAAAACTTTCTATAATATGGATGTGAACCTTGATTCCCTATCAGATTCAACCATAGAGGTAACCCCATGAATTCTCATGATCTCTCATACATACAAGTCCCAAAGCAATTATACTTTCATTATTTCCATTATTGGCAAGAGATGTGCTGATTTAGTGATTCTGTCAATAATAACCCAAATCACATCCTTCCCACTATGATTTTGTGGAAAACCAATGATTATATCCATAAAAAATATCATCCCACTTCCATACTAGAATGGGTAAAGGCTATAACAAACCCTCAGGTCTCTTGTGTTCCGCATTAACTCTTTGACAAGTGAGATACCATGATAAAAAATTTGTAACTGACTGCCTCATCCCCGACTACCAATACTGATGTCTCAAATCAAGGTACATATTTGAATCCCCTGAGATCATGGACCAACATGACCAATTTCCACTGTCTAGAAACTCCCGTCTCAAGGAAAAATGAGCAACCAACCTACTACAGAAGCATAAAGCTCTACTAGGATACATAGACCACTCACCTGAGGTCTCCCCACCATTTAGGATTTCTCCTAAGTGTCGGATCTCATTGTATGTCATATTATCATGTATAAATCACTCATAAAAAAGATGATTCAAAATTTTTTGAATTCAATAACACCTTCCCACCAACCTCCTTCACTCCCAAGATCATCTCAGTAAACAAACTCATCAGAGACTACTCTTCAATTGATTCCTTCACTGCTTGGATTTGTACTCTTCTACTCAATGCACTGGAAACAATATTTACTTTACCAAGGGAATATATGATATCAAAATCAAATGTTTGAAGATTATAAACCCAGCATCTCTGTCGCAAGTTCAAATCCCTCTGGGTGAAAACAAACTTCAGAATTTTGTGATCAGAATACACTATAAATCGCTCCCCAAAAAGGTTGTTACAGCATGTCTTGAGTGCATCCATAATAGCTACCGATTCAAAATAATGGGTAGGTTAGTTCTTCTCATGAGGTCATAACTAGAGCGTGCCATAAGCTACAACCTATTTCCCCTACATCAAGACACATCCCAAATCCGTACTTGAGGCATCATAGAAAACATCATAACCCGAACCTAGTTCTGGGAGAATCAATACCAGTGCTGAATTCAACCTCAAATTCATCTCCTCAAAATATCTCTGAAATTTTTTGTCCCACTCAAACCTTACACCCTTATGGTTCAAAGTTTTCATTAGAGATGCAAGATTAGATAAGTCATGAACAAAGCGTATATAGTAACTTGCCAACCCCAATAAGCTTTAGATATCAAACACATTTCTATGATTTTCATAAAACATGACTACCTACACCGTTTCATGATCCACTAAGATTCCCCTCTCATATATCACATCCCCCTCAGATCCAAAACTCTCACTTGGAAAGTTCAACATACAGATGATGTTCTTTCAAGGTTTGAAGAATGATGTCTAAATAGTTCATATGTTCCTCATCTTACTTGGAGTGCACCAAGATATCATCTACGAACACAATAACCAAAGAATCCAAAAACCATTAAAATATCTGGTTCATCAAAGCCATAAATATCGTAGGAGCGTTAGTGAGTCCTAATGGAATAACCAAAAACTAGAAATGCCCATATCGACTCTGAAACACTGTCTTGGGTATGTCCTCATCTAGGAATCTCAACTGATGGTACCATATCTACAAGTAAATATTATAAAACCAACAATCCCATATAATTTGATCAAAGAGATCGTCAATTCTGGGGAAAGGATACTTGTTCTTAACAGTCACTTGATTCAACTTTCGATACTCAATATAAATCATGAGACGTACATCTTCCTTATTATAAGAGATTACATGAAAAGCCCAGAGTGACACACTATGATGAATAAATACTTTCACCTCGAGGTCCTAAATCTAGACCTTAAGTTCCACCAACTCAGTAGGTGTCATTCGATGGGATGACATAGAAATGGGCATCATTCTAGGGAGAATGTAAATAGTAAATTTGACCTCTCTCTGTGGTGCTAAACTAGAGAAATCATTGATAAAGACCTCATGGTACGCATGCACAAAAATAGGTATCTAACCACTCAAGAAAGGGTCAACTACATCAAGAAACATCTCTGATAACTGACATGATATTATATCGACATAAGGAATAATAGGCCTCATCCTTCCCGATCTAGAGTCTCACTCACCCTGGAAAACATTAGTGACCCCATCAGTAGATAAGAACTATACCTGAAAGTGATTACAACCTATCTATTCCTTAACATTGATCATCCAATATATGCTAATAATCAATTTGAAGATGTTAATATCAAGCCTCAGGAAATCACAAACAACCTCAAGGTCAGCTATCATCACCCGACATACGAGGCACTCAAAACCTTGTTTAGACCTCTTTTCTAGAGGCATGGAAAGATCCAAAAATAATGGAATAAGATCTAAATGTAAACCCAACACATCAACCAACTTTGATGATATAAAATAATGAGTATCACCAATATCAAACAAAGATAGAACCATAGAAGATAAAATAAACATCATACCTCTAACAGTAGATGGACCTACTTCAGATTCTTCTGGTGCACACTCTGCTGCATAAGCCATCCAAACTTAGCCACTTGTACATCCCCCTTATACTGAAAATGAGACCCACCATGCTTGGAAGCATCAACATGAACCTGTTAACCCTTGGTGAGAGTGGATACTACCTTACTTGTAACTCCCTGACCCCAGTTACCCAGAGTCGGTGCATTATTTTAATACATTGGCATGATTACAAGGAATTAAGTCCCGAAAGACCGATTAGTTTAGCAGTCTTAAAAAATATATTACATACGTGAACGTTACATTACACATTAGAAAATAAAACACAACATAAATTATCCTTTGAGAACACCATTTAACCCCTATATTAACCCTTCTTATCAATCATAATAAACTTCTTGGAATCCTGGGAAAATAAAACATAAGAAAGGGGTGAGCTCAGATGCTCAGTAAGGATAACCATATAAAGGAAACTTTCATAAATAATCATAAACATTTAAGACAATGTATAAGACTTAAAAAATAATCCTTTTAAACATAAACTTCTGCATAATATGGACAATGTAAATCAAATGATGTCATTTACTTATTCACATGGATATTCTACTAGTCGAATAATCACATGCAATATCAATAGCCAATTTCATAATGATGGAATTCATAATGTTAGACTTCATAACCACATAGTCAAGGCCTTGTTCCAAGACTACAAATAAGATTTTTTCAAGGTCTTGTACCAAGACACTAGTTTATCTCATGAGACCTGCCGATGCATCGAGGAGCTATAGCGAGCTCCACCCATCACTTACTAAGTCCAATGCATTCCTCATGTGAAAAGGTTTAAACATAACATAAACATTCGTATTAAAACTAGCATACAAAATGTCAATACTTTATCCATAAACCATGAATGTTATAAAAATAACACATCCATAGTCAAACATATCACAAAACCTTAAATACAATATGGAAGATTTGTATCATAATAAATCAACCTCAATCAAGAATAATATCTCATAAAGGATGTTGACATAGTTGAAAATGATCATTAAAAATCTTTGAGAGAAATATCCCTTTTTCATGAAATAATTTAAAAGTCACATAATTTATAAATGAAGTCATTTAAAATATAGTTTTGAATCAAAGTTTCTCATACCACTTTGAAAATTTTTAAAGGAATTAATATTTTAAAACATTCATGTCCATATAAATAAATCCTTAAAACCATTTCGAAAACATGGACATTAATGATAAAGGTTTAGAAGAATAAATATTTAAAACATTTAAAATGATGTTTTAGTAAAAAGTACCTTAAAAATAATCCCTTTGAAAACTCTTTTATGAAACATGGACATGGATAATAAATATATCCTAGTAGATACTTACGTAAAAACAACCTCAGATAATAGAGATTGTGGAATTAACCCTTACCTTGCACTTTCCTTTGGTCGAGGGTACGTTTAACCTCATGTATAATGACCATAGTATGTTATTAAATTATAACAGAACCATATTCATATTTATTATATCATAAATGATTCATTTATAACTTTATAATGTCTATTTAATAATGATTTTCATGTTAAATTAACATTTTGGGTAATAATCACTTTATTTATCGTACGTGTTTTAACTTGTATCATTTAGATCATGATTTAAATACTTACAGAATATAAACCTTAATTTATATATCATATATATTTAGAATATAAATATTTCTAATAGATATATATAATAAATGGAAGGCACCTTTTATGGAGACGGTAGGTCGTACGTACGCATAAACGCTGTTTCCATTTTCATATCGTATTGAACGGAAGTAAGTGAATAAGATATATGTAAGTACATATATATATATATATATCTCCAGTAGCATTATTATTTCATATATTACATACTTATTAATAATATATATTTTTATAATCATCGTTGAATGGTGAACATGGGAATGAATCTCATCGCGTCGTGGAGATGGTAATCCATACGTACGCACGAGCGAAAATATCATTATATTGATTGTGAAATCATATGTAATTGGATGGTATATCATATATAAATAATAATTAAAATGTTATATTTATTATTTAAATTAGTTATACTTATTATTATACCCATCCAAATAATTAAGTGTTTGAATAACAAACTACACCATGACGTGGAGACGATAAGTCGTACGTACGCACATATGGTGACTTTGTCATTTATAGGATGGATAGAATAACGAATATGGTCATACCATATTTATAATAAAATCACAGTATATAGGAGGTAATGTAGTTATTATTTTTTTATGGAAACAACAAATAAAGAGGAAGTGTAAGAAGAAAAGAACTTGAAAGAGGTGATGAAATATTTACCTCTTCTTCGGGTTCTTCCATTTGATTTGATCAAAAGGGCTCCTTAGGTTGGCTTTCTGACCAAAGGAAGGCCTCTAAGATGAAGGTGGGATATTTGGGAGGATATTTGGGTAGGTTTTGGCTGATACAAAAGGCTTTGGAGGTGTGAAATTAAGAGAAGGGGAAGTGCCCTTTTATAAGAGAGGTGAGGGTCACTTTAGGAAAAGCTTGAAATATTATTTTATAATAAAATCATTTTTGGTTTCTAATGGCTCAAAAATGAATTATTTAGAGGATAAGGTGGGTATGGGTCGAAAACCTCTCAACCAATAGGTTTTATACAGGTTTAGTTCATCATACTAACCTTATCTTTTAGATTTAACTCTTAGTTAAATAGTTTGACATTTACCATGTCTCTTTGTATTTTTATATTATATGGTTAATAAACTTACTATAACAAGCCAAGAGAACCCCATGTGGTTAATTATTAATATATATAACCTTATATAAGTCTTTTGGCCTAACCTTATATTTTTAGGAATATTATATCGATTAATAATATAGTATTTGTTTTAAAAACTCAATTATGTCAATTTTGACACTCTTTAGTAATTGATTTTTTTTTAAAGTCATAAAAACTTTATCACTTTGAATAAAATTTATTTAACCAACTATAACATGTCATATTAACCTATAAAATTAGTTTAATTCATCATAAGTCTCAATTTAAATTTATTTGGATATTTATAATATCAATTATTTTAATATTTTATTAATAAGGTAATTACTGCATCATCATTATATCATAAATAAATTAAATTATTTAATGTCTAAAAATTATAAATAAAATACCATTATGTAGGAAATCTTTTTATATTTATAATGAATATTTATAGTCAAATTTATATTGTGTGTAACTCTATATTAAAAATGGTTTAGTTATTAAACTTTGAATTTAACTCTTTTAACTCTTCTTTAAATAAAATAATAATCAATATCCTAATCTAATCCAAGTGGACCAAAGAGGATCATATTTTATTCATAATATTTTTTTTGGTCAAATTATACTTATCCAATAGAATTAGGACATGTGTTAGGGTAATTATGATATCATTTTTACCCTTAATTACTCTATTTACTTTTAACCGTGGTAAATAAAAGTCAAAAGTTACTATTTACAAAAAATTATTTTCATCTTATTGAACCACATTTTACTTACTGATATTAACCGTGTTTCTTGAATTTTTGAAATTCAACTCACAAAAGTGTTAAAATTAAGTTTTATACAAATTTGCAAATGCTCCTAGGAGGTGGGTAAAAGATGTTAAAAAATTCAATAAAATTTAATACATCTAATTTTATTACAAAATGACTCCAATGAATTACATTGAACTTATATATGTATTATATATCTATTTTGACTTAAAATAAATTTAAATAAAATAAATAATTATTTAATTAAAAAGTCGGTTTTAAATAATAACGCAATGTTTTTCACTATTCATCAAAAATTGAAAGTTTTCAGAAAAATACCAAAAATTCACCCAAAGATAATTTTGATATTCCAAATTCAAAAATAAAGTCTATTTTACCAAATTCAAAACATAGAAGTTTCATTTATTAATTTAAAATTAATTCCCGTTGTCAAAACCAAAAAGCGGGTTTTTAAAAAGTAAAAACTGTCAAAAGATTGACATGTGTTTATGTCAAATTTAAATGTAAAATTACTTATAATGACCTAAATTGTATTAAAAGATAAAAATACTATCTTATTATACTTCAAAACCTTTCAAATTCATAATTTAACACTATAAATTATTTCTATTAAAAAGGTTGTTTTCAATTAAAACATAGTATTTTTCACTATTTGTCAAAATATGAAAGTTGTCAGAAAAGTACAAAAAAATTATCCAAACTAAATTTTTATGTCCCGCTTCTAAAGAAGAATTTAATTTCATTAAATTGAATATATAGTAGTGCCAAATATTTGTTTTAAAAAGGGTTCTCCATTAAAAGGCGGTAAAGTGGCATTTTTTGAGAAATACTTCTTTTATCTAAAAAAATGAATTTATTCTTATATTATGTCTAAGAAACACATAGTATGGATGTTAAAATTATATAGAGTATATAAGATTCAAAATTCAGTTAATACTATTCATAATAGATTTTTGAATGGCTAGTTTGGTAAGTTATGGTGCGCTCGAACTTGGTGTTGTGTGTAGTGAAAGCTATTGAATTACTTTAATGAGATAACGTATTATGAAATCTTGGGGTGTTACATTATTGCCTTGGGATATCTTTTCACAGAAATGTTTCAGATATACAGATCGCCTGCAAAGATGAAAAGTTCTAGGAGCCTTTGTATAATGAGTTCTGGTATGACCATGCCTCCCACATTGGTAGTAGATAACTTGTTGCTACCCTAAAGAATCCCGTGAGACTGGTCCTACAGAAAATTGGCCAATATTACGCTTCCTTTTCTGACCAAAAGAAGCACCATAGATAAGAATTTCCCAACTAAAGATCCACCCACACGTGTCCCCCCAACTATGTTTTCCTCAGCCAAAGATGTTTTATCCACTACATCTATAATTGTTGTAAGGCAAAAAATATCTATCATTGAATGTATATCGGCCCTCAGCCCCATCTTGAACCTTCGAGCCTTCAGGTAATCATTGGTTTCAAACTCTGGTGCAAGATTCACCAACTCATCAAAACGGGTGGAGTAATCCATAATAGTATGCTCCTGTTCCTCTAAGGTTAGAAATTCCCAGGTCTTTGCCACATGTAAAGTCTCAGGATAAAACTACTGATTAGAAATCTTCTTGAAAGAAACCTAGGTAAGACATTCATATAACTTATCTTGCACTATAGAGTCTCATCATCTTCTTCCTAGACCCTCGAGCATATATGTGGCATAACTCACCTAAGAATCCTAAAGAGTCTTCAAAATTTTAAAGATCCTCTCAATCCATTAAAGCCACTCCTCTGGTTCTTGGATCCATTTTTCACCTTGGAAGATATGTGGATGTTGATTGGTAAATTACAAACCATGATCCACTACTAATCTCAGGTTCACTGTGCCCCTGATCCCAAAGTTTAAATGGTATGGATCACTGCTTCAACCAAGGAAGGGTCCACTAAAGAATCCTCCAGCAAAACCTGCCTCACAGATTCCCCTCTCATTTTTAAAAGATCACTTCTATGAGGAATTTTTTGTTAGACACAAGAAAATAACCAATCAGTCATGAGAAAATTACATGAACAATTAACCAACTTCTAGAATACAAAAACAATGCTTTAAAATGATAAGAATTTAAATCAATTTTGAATTCCACCACAAAAGACAACACTTTTAGGAAAGGAATTGGTCCATCTAAATAAAATCCCCACTTAGTTTATTCAAACAACCATACACACACCAAGTCCCCAAACTCATTAGATATGTCAATTTAAATATATTTCCCATACGATTCATTCAAATTAACCTAAATACCAGATCTCAGACTTAATAAATATTTTTCGACCACCCATGGTAACTTAGTTTCAGTCATGGGAGTGAGCTATCCAGGCCCCTTTTCACGCCTACTTTTTGAATTCTAAAGATCCCACTCCTTTCTAACCAAGACACAAAACCAACTCAGGCGTTGTCGATACACTTCAGGATGACTAACACACTCTGATACCAATTTGTAATAGACCGACCCGGGCCAACTAGACCAGTCACCCAAGTCATACCATTATAGGGTGGGGTATAACAAAGGTAACAAAATAAGTCTTGAATATTAGAAAAACAAGACATACAAAAAGAGTATAAAGTGGAAACAAAGGGAGATACAATTGAGTCAAACAGGTTAAACCAGAAAGTAAAACAAGTTTATACCATCAAGTCTCCATGTGACAAACCATCACCTCCAAACCATCCCAAACTGAAACAATGATGTAAATAGAAGCCAGCATGCTACATAATTCTCTTTACCTTACCTATATCCTACAAAACAAGGTCTATGACCACCCAAAGGTAGAAGTAGGGTGTGAGCCAAAGATCCCAGTTAAATACCACCAAGAAATCTATACAAGTTCTAATATTAAGAATAAAGAATTTATAGCTTTAAAATAAAATATTTTTAACAGAATTTTTATCAATAAAAAGTTTTGAAAACATTTCTCAAACAATCCTTGAGTTTCCACAAATTTCATATCATGTTTTCCAAAGCAAGAAACATTCCATTCATATAACAAAGTAGGTAATCATACCGAAATATAAATATACATGTGAGTCAACATCCATGAAATAATCTATCATGAAATAAACAAAAAGAAACAATAATAAACCTTCCATTCGGGCTTTATCCTATGATACAATACGTATCAGACACTCACGATCCAAAAAAGAATAATGTTGGATCCAACTAATATCGAGTCTGGCCATAGTCCATTGATATACAAGAGGTTATCTCCTAGTGGTTTCACACATGCTAAGGATATCTGTGTATTTTTCTCAACTTATGCAAAGTTACCATTGTGCAATGTTTGTCAAATTCTATTTTAGAATCCATGGTCACATTTTTTATGAAACCATTTCAAAGCCAAGCCAATCTGCTTCAGGGTTTGAAAATCCATTTTTTTCTAAATCAAGGTAATTCCATTTTCAAGGAAAACCCCACTTTAAATCATGTTCTCATGCCTTTTTAATTTCAAAACATTCAATTCCATTTCAAATCTCAAGGAAAACAATAAGAACAACAAGAAATTCAAAAAAATAGTACACTTGTAAAAATCCACATACCTCAAGGACATAGAAAACCTAACTACCTTTGATAATGGGGATTGAAAACCAAAAGATCTACCTTTGGAAGACAAGGAATGACAAGAGAATGAAAAGGATTGATAGAAAACACTAAATAATCACAAAACTATAGCCAAACTAAAGTTGAAACCAAAACCTAATAAGAACTAGAAGAAATGCTTACCCATTGCAAAGTAATCCAACCACAATGACGATCAGTCGCTAAATGAAGCGATCCAAACGTGAATAGGTTACCCAAAATTTCCTAGGGAGAACTCTGGGTCAAGAGAGGAGGGATACACCAAAAATAAGTGAAACATATCACTCGTACGGTGCTCTAAAAATCAGCACCATGAAATTTACATTGTGTGCAACCCATTTACATGTCTTGTAATCCTTAGGGTTCGTATACACTAAAAAACTCGTCACCTTTTTATTTAAAACTGTAATTTTATACATACACGGCGTGTACCTATTACACAGCGTGTAGACCATTCACTCCATATAACCAATTCATGAATTATTCCCAACAATCATTACAAGGCGTGTACTACACCTACACGGCATGTAAGTTCCCAACAAGCAACAAAAAACCTAGGTTTTTATGTTGAAATTTTCCAACAAATCCCTGCCTTCACCATTACAGGTATCCTCCCAATTTCAAGGTCGTCAATACTCACCCAACGAAAAAGGAAACCAAAATCAAGGGTTAGAACATACCTAACAGAAATGTATCGGATCGTTACAACCCCATTGAGAAAAAACATAAAATTAAATGCTCACATTTGAGACCATCAGAAACCCTATGAGATTCACTGAGTATGTGATACTACTCCAGAAAATTTTCTGCACCTGTTGTTTTGTCATCAGGAGGTCATTATAAAACAAATGGAAATATAGTGCTTCACTTCCTGGAATTCCATTTTATAACTTCTTTCTCATTCTTCAGATGAACACCATATTGCTCATAGATTTCATAACTTCTCTTTCACACTTCCATGTGTCTAAGAACATTCATTAAAAAAATAATCATTGCTTAAAAAATATGATAAAAAAGACCATGATCCCAAACTTCACAGAAGAATGTGGGGGAGAAAAGGATTGAGAAAAACATTACAATGGACAGTCCTGAACAATAAAAAAATGAAGGGTGGAAGTAGCACAAAATAATGAGGTAGCCTTCTTAATAACCCATATTTTAGAATAATAGAGGGAGATATTTTCAATATTTTTCAAGTTGATATCTTTATAAAGATAGGAGGACAACAATGATGCAATCCATAGAAAAATTTAGCAAACATTGCTAAACACTTTTGAGTACTTACAGATGTAGGCTTGAATTACAAAAAACAATATTGAACAATAAAAATATTGAAAAGGGTAAGAAGATTAGAACATGAAAGTTTTATATCCAATTTACATGATAGATGCACTCTTGGGTATCATCGCTCATCCTCTCCATCTTCTTTTCCATCAAAGTATTTAGCAATGTTTGATAAATTTTTCTATGTCTTGCATCTTCAATGTCCTCCTTTATTTTTCTATGTCTTTCAAAACAAAAATGAATGTCCACTTCTATTTATAGTGGTTGTAACAACCCAGATAATGATATAATAAATTATTTTCATATTTATTAATATTTATGAATTAGATATTTATATTTATTATAAAAATATTAAGTAATTTTTAAATCAAAAGGGAAATGGTTTTAATTAAACTCTTTTCTTATACAGTTTTATTTAAAAGTTTGATTTATAAATTATAGGATTTGAATTTTAAAAAATGAATTTCATTTTCAAATCAACATATCAAAATTAACTTGTGGTGAAATTTTTTTATTTTTCAAAAAATATTGACTTTTCAATGAATAGTAAAAAATACCGATTTTTGTAAAACTATCATTTATTTTTAATAAATTAAGTAATTTAAAAGTCTCATTGTGATTTAAATTTGATTTCAAGTAACATAAGTATTATTTAATTATATTTAATCCAATTAATTACATTTTAATTGTCTTTATACTAGATTTTATTATAATTTTATTTTTTGGGTTTAAAAACGCATTTTTCTTAAAACTGTTTTGAAGAGCATAATGTTTCTCCATTTTAATTAATTAAAATAATATCTAATGTAGAATGATTTAAATAAATTTTATAGATTATATATATATATAAACATGAATTTAAATTCATATAATGTTGATTACTAGTCATAGAGTTAATATAAAATCATTTTATGCTTGAAAAATACATTTTTTTAAACACTTTTTCATCGTGTCTGTGAGTTTTATTTTAAATTGAATTATGAAACTTATGTTAATTTAATTTGATAAAATAGATTTAAAATATGGAATCAACATAATTTATATTATATAATAAGTTCAACTTAAATTTTTTTATAATGAATAGTGAAAACAATAAAAATATTTTACAATGGTTAAGGTGAAAACGAGTTTATCAGGGGTTAAACTAAAAAAGATAAGGGATAAAATGACCTAAAAACTTATCTAAAATCTATTGAATATCAATATTTCGACCTTATGTCATCTAAGGTTTGATAATGATCCATTTTGGAACCTTGTGAAATTTTTAAAATGTGGGTATACATTTTTCTTTTCAAATATTCCAAATGTGTCATCTCCCTCACTTAGAAAATGTCCCTCCCTATCCTCTTATATTTGCACCTTAAAAGCCTTTTGGTTTATCCAAACCCTATCCAAATATCTTTCTTACTTACCTCCCCATTTCCTAGAATCCTTGGTTTGATTAGAAATCCAATCTAGGAATTTTTTATGTATTATCCTAAAGAGGTGATCTGAAGAAGAGGTATCGTTCTTAACCAAACATTTTTGTTTTGTTTCTTCTTCCACCTACTTTAAATATTCTTCAACCATGATGATATAATAACATATGTATCTCTCATATACTGAGATGTTATTATGTTAATGTAATAACCTAAATACATATCATCTTTCATCAAATGGAAAATGAAACCATTATTCGTGTGTTCGGTGGACTATCGTCTCGCGAACCGATGTAATTCATTTTCCATTATCATCTCTCATTGATGTTTATAATGATGGAATTAATATTTATATATGATACTCATGACATAATTATCATTCTAAAATGATAATATATCATTTACTCTTTGCATTTCCATTCACTGAAAAATTATAACGTCATTCGTGTGTACGTGTGGACTATCACCTCCACGAAACAATGTGATTATTTTTTATCATCACATTACATAGATGATATATATGTGTGTATTTAAAAAAAATATGATATTTAAGATATTATGATCATTATGTAAAGATAAATAATACTTTTATTCTTTCCATAATCATTGTTGAAAAATGGAAATGTTACTCATGCATACATACGACATATTGTCTCAATGATCGTAACATAGTTCATTTTTCAAAATTATTTTTCATGATTGGTTTTAAAAGTATAATTAATATATATAAATGATAACTATATCATGATTATTATTCTATAGATGATGGAATAATGACCTCTTTGACCATAGTCAACCTACGAAGTCATTTTTGACATATAAACTGAATATCATCAAAACTTTCTGTAAAGACCCGAATATTCCGTGGAATTTTTTTTCTTAAATTCATGGGATTTTTACGAGTCATTAGTTTCTGACGGCGCTTTATTCTGAGGCCCGGTGTGCCCGGAATCAATTTCTAAAGTTTTGTTTGGGTACGTTCAGTAAACGTACGAGCAGGATTTTATATCTTGTGAACCGATGCTCGGAACTGAAATCTGAGGGCACCGTTGAACTCGCAGTGTCGGTGATTGCTTAGTGAGACCTTCACCGCAGTTGCATTCTAATGAGATTGGAAGTTAGATTTTTGGGGTTTTTAATTAAATTAAATAAAAATAAGCTGTGCTTATTTTTATTTGTTGGTGGTTAAAACCTCCAAGTGGAGGTTATAGGTGGGGCCACCCGCACATAACCTCCCTTGGAAGGATATTATTTAGTGGGGTCCACCCGAAGTTTAGACATCTCTTGCAATCAAATAGGTGGGGCCCACACGAGCTTTAAACCCCCAATTAAGTGGAGAGCCTCTTCACCTTCCCCCACCATTTAATGAGCCAACTCCACCCATTTAATTAAGTGAAATAACTTAATTAATTTGAATCCTTTTGAATTCTTGTCAACCATTAAAATAATAGATAGTCTATTATTTTTGGGTTGTCAGCATTCTTTTGGGGGAACTTTGAGAGAGGAAGGCTTGGAGAAACTTTGGAGAACTGCATCCTTCCAACGAAGAACGCCCCTCTCCAACGAAGAACGACAGACATCTCTCTCTCCCTCTTCAACCGGGACAAGAAGAGGAAACATCGCCGTCCTTGAAGAATGCTGACGTCATCTTCGACTTCGTCACCTCTGATCACTCGTCCGTCAACGACGAGTACCCTTCTTCCTTTTCTGACATCGATGGAATGACGTCCGCCTTTCCGCGACTTCGTCAATGATCATCGGCAATCGAGGTAGGGGGATTTGAGTTGTTTTATGTATGAGCTTTATTTCCGTTCTTCGTCGTTCAAATGATGGTTGAGATATGCTGATTGTTATCAACGTAACGTGGAGGGCTCAAACCGCACGAACACGGACCGACCCTCCCCCTTGTTTGTTATCGTTTGATGCGACGGAGGTGGAGCAACGCGATCGGTGTCAGACCGGCCGCAAAGGAACCAGCGGCGCAAAGCCGCCGGGTCGCCAAGAGGGCACAGCACCGCCGTGCCGCACGGAAGGAGAGTCGCGGCCACGACGGGCCGCGGTGGAGGGGCGTGGCGCCGTCGCGCCGCGCCGATGACGGGGAGCGGCTGGCCGTTCGGGCCAGCCGTGAGGAGCAGGACCTCGTCGGGTCTCGCGTGAGCTGGACCGGTGCCACCTGGCACCAGTTCAGTACCACCCGAATGGTTTAACCGTTCAGGTGCCAGGGGGCATGCGTCTCCCCCCTAGGCGCGGCTAGGGCAGGCTGTCGGGCCGCCCTCGGCCGGGCCGCCCTCGGGCCTAGCCGATTTCTCAGACTGGATCGGACCCGCGGACTGGGTCAGACCCCGGTCCGGACCAGGTCGGGCAGGTTCGGTCCAACTGGGTTGGACCGGACCCGGACCCGTTTGGCCAGTTTACACCTTTTCGCCCATATCTTGGGCTACGGGTGTCCGATCGATGAACCGTCTGTGGAGACGGAAAGATTAGAGAGAGACGGTTCTTTTGGAATACCACACTTGAGGTTTGGACATAGTTGGGATACAGTTTGGTTGGTTTGAACCTAAAAACCAATCGGGTCCCTGGGACGGAAATGCCAATAACTCACAGACCGGGCGTCCGATTGATGCACCGTCTGTCGCGTTGGAACCCTTACGACATGGTGGTCCTTTGTAATACTCCTTTGTGGAGTTTAGTGGTAGTAGAGGTACGACCGATATCTCTAGGGCAGATTCTACGGAACTCGAGCGCACCAGGTGCGAGGAATCCAGTGGCTGATAGTGAAGCGGAGGTTGGAGACAGATCATATGGAGGTCAGCGCTCAGCGATCCTGTGTGGGTCAGGGCATACGGATCCTGTGTGGGTCAGATCCTGTGTGGGTCAGCGCTTAGCAATCTTGTGTGGATCAGCGCATACCGATCCTGGGTTGGTCAGATCCTGTGTGGGTCATTGTGGGGGTTAGTACCTATCGATCCTGTGTGGGTCAGACTCTGTATGGTCAGAAGCAGTGCCTCTTGACAGAATAAGATGATCTAGCTTTGCGACTAATCATCTGTACATCTATACTTCACTAAAATCCTGGTTTGAGCTGAGTCAATGACTTTCGTGTTTTCCTCATGATTGAGATGGGTTACTAAATAACTTAGGTATATGTATGGGCAAATACCTAAGTAAGGGTTATCCGTTGTTTCCGTACTTGTGGTTATCCTTGTTGGATTTTGTGAGACCTTGAGGGTCTCGGGGTCCTTACTGAGTATCGTTATACTTACCCCTGCATGGGCTATGCCCGCACCTCATTGTGTTGGTTGCAGATGACGGACAGCGCTGATCGGGACAGAGAGTAGCAGAACTGGACGATACCTGGAGGTAGACCACCTGATGAGACGTACACAGAGCGGACGGACAGAATTGGGATGCTGAGGAGGCCATCTGTACCCACCCTTCAGGTGGGAATTCCGGAGGATGACCCAATAGCTGCTTTAATTCTTTTCTTCAGTTGTACTAGCTTTTCAGTTGTATTGTACTTTACTATTGGGATTGTATTTCCGACCCCTTTACTTTCAGCACACTCTTTTGTATACAGTTTTACTTAGAGTTTTACTTCCATTTGCGTACTCTGTTGTGTTTATTTACTGTTATAAAGGAAAATCCTTCTGAGTTTAGGGATTTACGCCTTTGGTGTTAGTCGCCAGCCCCTGGCCTATGGAAGGCGGGCTTGGGGTAGTCACGATACGGGCCCTGGGGGACGGTTTGTGACAAATTGGTATCATAGGAGTTAGTTCTATCACAAAACATAGGACTCTGATCTTTGTTTTCTATGAAGAAATAGTGTAAAGGGTATTAAGTGTGGTTTTCAGTTCGGGGAGTCCAGTGTTGGTGCGGAGGCCGACGTATCCATACACCAGGACCCTGACTACTGATTTCCGGCTTAGTGCACGAAAACAGTGATTGTGTGCGTGTCTTTAATGTTTTCTTAAATCAGCTCAACCAGGTCAGCTCACCAGGTATAAATCTTTTGACCGTGTCGCATCTGTTCCTTTTAGGGTGCCTCCCCACAGATGACCAGTTAGAGCCCCATGAGTCATACGCTCTGACAGCCCATCGAGCGATGAGGCCTCAGTGTAGGGTCCTTTACCAGTGGAGGCACCAGCGATACCACTTCTCGTTGGGCCACTAATGCCACCAGCACTAGTAGCAGACGATGCACGCCTCTTGAGCGTGTTGCATGAGTTCCAGCGCCAGAGGCCACCCAGGTTCCGGGGAGAGACGGACCCACAGGAGGCTGAGGATTGGTTGGAGGCTGTGGTGAGAGTTTCCAGGCTGGTAGGTACCCCAGCAGACCTCATGGTGATTCTTGCTGCAAGTCTTCTTCAAGCAGCAGCAGACAGATGGTGGAGCCTGATGCTTCAGGTCCACGACGAGGCGACATTACTCTGGACAGACTTCGAGAGCTTGTTCCAGGCAGAGTTTGTTCTATTCACCCATCTTGCGGTGCGGATACAAGAGCTACTTCATCTGCAGCAGGGCAGCATGACAGTAGCACAGTACTCAGCGAGGTTCACCGACCTCTCGTGCTACTCCACAGATATGGTGCGGGGCCCATTCTTCAGGGCCCGGACCTTCGAGCAGGGGCTCAGGTGAGAGATCAGAGCCTCGATGATCTCCCTCAACATCCTGACGCAGGTGGGGGTGTTAGAGAGATCCCTCCTAGTGGAGAGTTTCCTTGCTGATCAGTCACCAGCAGTGAGACCCACTACTAGTCGACATGCAGCGGAGTCTTCTGCAGCTGGCAGCAGACAGATGATGCAGAGGTCCAAGAGGACCAGACCCATAGGTGGTCGACCACATGACTCAGGATCGGTTGTGCGGGGAACACAGATCAGTGACTTATATGCCCAGAGCAGACAGTGTTACTCATGCGGCGGGCAGGGTCACATGGCACGTGACTGTCCGACCTGCCTTACAGACGATCAGCAGTCAGTTGAGGGACCTCCCAGGTAGAGGTAGAGGTTCGATCGAGGCGGTCCACAGGGCACAGGTGGACGTGGAAAAGGAGCTGGTCGAGCAGCTGGCGGTGGACAACATTTCCAGGTGTTGCCACCACCACCACCAAGAGGACCACCCCGACAGCAGGGAGCTGACGGACAGGGGAGAGATCAGCTTCAGGCAGTTGAGGCATAAGACCATGGCGCTCCGAAGATAATTTGAGGTACTATCTGTGTCTACTCCACCTTATATGAAGTTCTTATAGACACAGGTTTCAGTCACTCTTTCATTTCCACTTCCCTCGTTCGGAGCTCGGAGATTCCGACGGAGCCGTTGGCTCGATCATTACGGCTAGAGACTCCTACAGGAGCAAACTCAACAAATACACACTGGTGCCGGCAGTGTGAGCTTACTCTAGGAGGCGAGAGTTTCAGCTGGGATATCCTCATAACGGCGTCGAGGCCTTACGACGTCATCTTGGGTATGGACTGGTTATCTACAGGCCATGCTCAGATTGACTGTATTAGGCGAAAAGTGCGGTGTGTCCGCACATATGGGACCAATTTTACCTTCACCGGTGAGAAGGTAACCTTTGCAGCACAGGACGGACTTACTCGGAGAAGGGTGAAGCCGATCACTCATCAGTTGGCATGCCTTATCCTCAGAGCAGTTGATGTGGAGAGTCCGAGCTATCCTGTAGTGGTGGACCAGTACACGGATGTTTTCCCTGACGATGTTCTAGGATTACCTCCTCGCAGAGAGGTGGACTTCTACATTGACCTGTACCCCGGGATGGCACCGATATCTACACCAGCATATCGGATGGCTCCCGCTGAGCTTCGTGATCTGCGGGTACAGCTAGAGGACTTGCAGGGAAAGGGATTCATCTGGCCCAGTGTTTCTCCCTGGGCAGCCCCGATTTTGTTCGCCAAGAATGCGGATGGGAGATTGAGGCTTTGTGTCAACTACCGTCGCCTGAACCAGGTGATCGTGAAGAACAAGTACCCTCTCCCAAGGATTGAAGACCTCTTTGATCAGCTCAAGGGAGCTCGATGGTTCTCGAAGATAGACCTCAGATCAGGCTATCACCAGCTCAAAGTTCGGGATGAGGATGTGCATAAGACGGCCTTCAGGTGTCGGTACGGCCACTACGAGTTCTTGGTTATGCCTTTCGGCGTAACCAACGCTCCAGCAGTGTTCATGAGTCTCATGAATAGGATCTTCCAGCCTTACCTTGATCACTTTGTCGTAGTCTTCATCGACGACATACTGATCTACTCGACTACTGAGGAGGAGCATGCCTACCATTTGCAGGTAGTACTGGACACACTCTGAGCTTTATGGTAAGCTCTTGAAGTGCCAGTTTTGGATTCAAGAGGTTCACTTCTTGGGACACGTCATCTCAGAGGCTGGAGTTGTAGTAGATCCAACGAAGATTGAGGCGGTACTTGCTTGGGAGCCACCCAGGAGTGTGACGGAGGTACGGAGTTTCCTGGGCTTGGTTAGATACTACTGGAGATTCATTCCAGACTTCTTCAGAGTTGCATCACCACTATCAGCCTTGACGAAGAAGGGGAAACCCTTTGTGTGGTTGGAGAGATGTCAGCAGAGCTTCCAGGAGCTAAGGCAGAGGTTGACTAGTGCCCCCATCTTGAGGCTTCCAGAGGAGGGCGTAGGGTACGTAGTTTACTACGATGCATCAGGGATCGGACTTGGGTGTGTCCTGATGCAGGAGCGAGCAGTGATCACATATGGTTCTCGGCAGCTGAGACAACACGAGCAGAACCACGCTACCCATGACCTGGAGTTAGCAGCAGTGGTCTTCGCCTTGAAGATGTGGTGGCACAATCTTATGGGCGAACGTTTTACCGTGTACTCTGATCACAAGAGTCTCAGGTGTATCTTCTCTCAGAAGGACCTGAACCTGAGACAGTGGTGATGGCTTGATTTCCTCCAGGACTATGACTTTGAGATAGTCTATACTCTAGGGAAGGGGAACATTGTAGCAGATGCTCTTAGCAGGAGGACTGATATTCAGCTGCTAGGAGAGGCGATAGAGCAGCTGGTTGCCTTGCAGATATCCTTTGTGGATAGGGATGGAGCAGCATTCCTACAGTCTCTCATAGCCACTCCTCCACTTCTTCAGTGAGTCAGGGAGGCACAGCGTGGAGACGCTGACTGTGAGACGTGATGTGCTCAGATATCCACAGGGCAGGCACCTGATGGATTTTCTGAAGGTGGGGAGCACATCATCTTCTTCAGTGGATGTACCATGGTACCAGTAGCACTTCAGGAGGAAGTGTTGAGGGAGTTCCACACTTCCCCTCTAGCGGTACATCCAGGAGTGGCGAAGATGTACCAGGACCTTCAACGACATCACTGGTGGCCAGGTTTGAAGAAGGCAGTTGCGGAGTTTGTCTCACGATGCCTCACTTGTCAGCAAGTGAAGGCGGAACACCAGGTACCAGCAGGCTTAGTTCAGCCCTTAGAGGTCCCAGAGTGGAAGTGTGATGGGATATCCATGGACTTCGTGATGGGTCTTCCACATACATCCAGGAGTCATGATTCGATATGGGTGATCGTTGACCGACTCACCAAGTCGGTCCACTTCCTACCGATCAGAGAGCAGGGCTCAGTAGAGAGCTTGGGACGCCTCTATGTGCAGGAGATTGTGCGTTTTCATGGAGTACCTTCTTCTATTGTCTCTGATCGTGACGCACGGTTTACTTCTCGGTTATGGAAGGGGTTGCAGGAGGCTTTCAGGATGCAGCTTCGCTTGAGCACCGCCTTCCATCCTCAGACAGATGGACAGACTGAGCGGACCATTCGGACTCTCGAGGACATGTTCTGTGCTTGTGTCCTCGACTTTGGTCGCAGCTGGGAGGACCACTTACCTTTGGTGGAGTTTGCTTACAACAACAGCTATCACTCCACCATCGGTATGGCACCTTTTGAGGCCTCGTATGGTCGACCTTGCAGATCGCCACTGTTCTGGACAAATCCAGGGGAGTCAGCACTGGTGGGACCAGAGATGGTACGTGCTACCACGGAGAAGGTGCGGATCATCCAGGAGCGGATGAAGACTGCACAGAGCAGGTAGAATTCGTATGCTGACAGGAGACGGAGACCCCTAGAGTTCGAGGATGGCGACCACGTCTTCATACGGGTCTCACCTCGACAAGGTCTACGGAGATTTGGCCGAGGCAGCAAGTTATCTCCGAGATTCATCGGACCTTTCCAGGTGCTCAGTAGAGTAGGCGAGGTGGCTTATCGTCTGGCTCTTCCACCTCAGTTGCATCGGGTACATGACGTCTTCCACGTATCTCAGTTGAGAAGATACGTGCACGACCCTTCCCACATCATCGACCATGGAGAGCTGGATATCGATGACGGGGCGACTTTCATGGAGGTTCCAGTGGAGATCGAGAATCGACAGGAGCGGGTCCTACGTGGACGGTCGATACCTCTGGTGCGCATTCACTGGCAGCACAAGAACCTCCAAGAGAGCACATGGGAGCGGGAGGCCCAAATGCATGCTCAGTACCCCCATTTGTTCCCATAGTTCGAGTTGTAACTTACGGGGACGTAAATCCCTGAGGTGGGGAGAATGTAAAGACCCGGAAATTCTGTGGAAATTTTTTTCTTAAATTCATGGTATTTTTACGAGTTAGCGGTTTCTGATGGCGCTTGATTCCGAGGCCCGATGTGCCCGGAATCAATTTCTGAAGTTTTGTTCGAGTACGTTCAATAAACGTACGAGCAATATTTTATATCTTTTAAACTGGTGCTCGGAACTGAAATCTGAGGGCACTATTGAACTCGCAGCGTCGGTGATTGCTTAGTGAGACCTTCACCGCAGTTGCGTTCTAACGAGATTGGAAGTTAGATTTTGGGGTTTTTAATTAAATTAAATAAAAATAAGGTGTGCTTATTTTTATTTGTTGGTGGTTAAAACCTCCAAGTGGAGGTTAGAGGTGGGGCCACCCGCACATAACCTCCCTTGGGAGGATATTATTTAGTGGGGTCCACCCGAAGTTTAAACATCTCTTGCAATCAAAGAGGTGGGGTCCACACGAGCTTTAAACCCCCTTAAACCCCCAATTAAGTGGAGAGCCTCTTCACCTTCCCATGCCATTTAATGAGCCAACTCCACCCATTTAATTAAGTGAAATAACTTAATTAATTTGAATCCTTTTGAATTCTTGTCAACCATTAAAATAATAGATAGTCTATTATTTTTTGGTTGACAACATTCTTTTGGGGGAACTTTGAGATATGAGGGCTTAGAGAAACTTTGGAAAACTTTATCCTTCCAACGAAGAACGCCCCTCTCCAATGAAGAACGACAGACATCTCTCTCTCCCTCTTCAACCGGGACAAGAAGAGGAAACATCGCCGTCCTTGAAGAATGTCGACGTCGTCTTCGACTTCGTCACCTCTGAAGGCTCGTCCGCCAACGACGAGTACCCTTCTTCCTTTTTCGACATCGACGGAACGATGTCCGCCTTTCCGCGACTTCGTCAACGATCGTCGGCAATCGAGGTAGGGGGATTTGAGTTGTTTTATGTATGAGTTTTATTTCCGTTCTTCGTCGTTCAAATGATGGTTGAGATATACCGATTGTTATCAACGTAATGTGGAGGACTCGGACCGCACGAACACGGCCCGACCCTCCCCCTTGTTTGTTCTCGTTTGATGCGACGGAGGCGGAGCAACGCGACCGGCGTCGGACCGGCCGCGAAGGAACCGGCGGCGCAAAGTCGTCGGGTCGCCAAGAGGGCGCGACACCGATGTGCCACGCGGAAGGAGAGCCATGGCCACGACGGGCCGCGGCGGAGGGGCGCGGCGCCGTCGCGCCGCGCCGGCGGAGCTGGGAAGCTGTGGCCAGGGCAGGCCGCTGCGGAGGGGCGTCACGCCGGTGGCGTGGAGCGGCTAGCCGCTCGGGCCAGCCGAGAGGAGCGGGACCCCGTCGGGTCCCGCGCGAGTTGAACCAGCGCCACCTGTCGCCGGTTCGGTACCACCTGGACGGTTTAACCATTCGGGTGCCAGGGGGCGCGCGTCCCCCCCCCCTGGGCGTGGTTAGGGCAGGCCGTCGGGCCGCTTTCTCGGACTGGATCGGACCCGCAGACTGGGTCAGACCCCGGTCCAGACCGGGTCGGGCCGGGTCGGTCCGACTAGGTTGGATCGGACCCGGACCTGTTTGGTCAGTTTACACCTTTTCGCCCCTATCTTGGGCTACGAGTGTTCGATCAACGAACCGTCTACTACGACGACGGAAAGCTTAGAGCGAGACGATTCTTTTGGCATACCTCACTTGAGGTTTGGACACAGTTGGGATACAATTGGGTTGGTTTGAACCTAAAAACCAATCGGGTCTCTGTGACGAAAATGTCAATAACTCACAGGTCGGGCGTCCGATTGACGCACCGTCTGTCGCGTTAGAACCCTTACAACATGGCGGTCCTTTGGAATAGTCCTTTCCTTTGTGGAGTTTAGTGGCGGTTGAGGTACGACCGATATCTCGAGGGCTGATTCTACAGAACTCAAGCGCACCGGGTGCGAGGAATCCAATGGCTGATAGTGAGGCGGAGGTTGGAGACATATCATACGGAGGTCAGCGCTCAGCGATCCTGTGTGGGTTAGCGCATACTGATCCTGTGTGGGTCAGATCTTGTGTTAGTCATTACGGGGGTTAGTACCTATCGATCATGTGTGGGTCAGACTCCGTATGGTCAGAAGCAGTGCCTCTTGACAGAATAAGATGATCTAGCTTCGCGACTAATCATCTGTACATCTATACTTCACTGAAATCCTGGTTTGAGTTGAGTCAATGATTTTCGTGTTTTCCTCATGATTGAGATGAGTTAATAAATAACTTAGGTATATGTATGGGCAAATACCTAAGTAAGGGTTATCCGTTGTTTCCGTACTTGTGGTTATCCTTGTTGGATTTTGTGAGACATTGAGGGTCTCAGGCTCCTTACTGAGTATCGTTATACTCACCCATGCACGGGTTATGCTCGCATCTCGTTGTGTTGGTTGCAGACGATGGACAGCGCTGATCGGGATAGAGAGTAGTAGAACTGGACGGTACCCGGAGGTGGACCACTCGGCGAGACGTACACGGAGCGGACGGACGGACTTGGGGTGCTGAGGAGGCCATCTGTACCCACCCTTCAGGTGGGAATTCTGGAGGACGACCCAATAGCTGTTTTACTTCTTTTCTTCAGTTGTACTAGCTTTTCAGTTGTATTGTACTTTGCTGTTGGGCTTGTATTTCCAGCCCCTTTACTTTCAGCACACTCTTTTGTATACAGTTTTACTTAGAGTTTTACTTCCAGTTGTGTACTTTGTTGTGTTTATTTACTTTTATAAAGGCAAAGTCTTCCCAGTTTAGCGATTTACACCTTTGGTGCTAGTCGTCAGCCTCTGGCCTATGAAAGGCGGGCTTGGGGTAGTCACGATACGGGCTCCAGGGGATGGGTCGTGACACTTTCGAAGTGAGCTTAAATAATTAACTAATTGTGTATAGAATGGTAATAGATAAAATAAAAGAAATCATAAACTTTAAAAAAGGATCTTAAGCAAATAAATAATTAACATAATTTTATTATTCAGGAAGATAAAAAACGTAAATGACAAGCCGGACTTGAGGTAATGAACTTTCTTTTAAAAAATCTTTATTTAAAGATTTATTTTTCAACTCTTTCCTCCGTGTCCATATTTTTTAAAATTATTTTTTGGATATTTTTATATGTACATAAAAGATTTATAAATGACATTTTATGCCTCTTTTGGCTTTATTTCAAAGGTTTCAAAAATAAATCTTTTTATGGAATGGTTGACTTCTTTTACAAAAGACAAAAAAAATGTTTTATTTCAACGTATACAATAACAACTTTTCCCGTCATCGTAACCGTTAATTTAGGTTTGGGCTTCTTTTACAAGATTTTGTGTTTTATTCAATGAAAAACTTTCCTATTTTATGGGTATTTTTGGAATTAAAAATGGGTTTTTATGGTCCTTGGACATTATTTATACGATGGATAGAGCACCATGGTGAGTATGATATAGCTTATATGATGGGTGCACCCAGATAGCACTTCAATGCATTGGGTAATGATTATTTTATTTGAAGAATTATATTGGAAATATATTGTATGGTTATTCATATATGTAAGGGTTCTATGAAGATAATGACGCTGACACTTTTCTATGTTTTCTAATGGATTTTCATGAAAATCATTTAATTTTAAAATGTAAGATAACGATCTTTTAAAAGGAAAAAATGATGCCCTTATGGGTAAAAAAATATGTTTTTTTAAAAAAAATCATGGGTTTTAATGTTTTTCACTAGAATGACGATTTTTTTTATGTACATTACTTTACTTTGTGTGTTCATCTCACATTTTTAAAATGTTTTTCACATGGTTTAACGATTGATAAAGGAAAATAAGTTGAAAGTCATGAGGATTTGTCAAGAAAATAAACCATGTTTTATTTTAATAAAGTTATATTATAGAAAAAATGTATAACAATTAGAAGTGACCACCTTGTAATTTTATGAGTTTGGTTATGTAATTATTATAACCTAATTTTCTATAACTCTGAACTTTAAAAGAAAATCAATTGTAATAGAATGAATTCTTAAATTAAAATTCATGATTATAGAATATTTAAGGTCTTTGTCTGTCTTGGCAAGTTCTATTTAGAGGTGACATCTTATCAGTGAATATCAATTATTGAGAAGATCTCAAAAACTAAATTGAATTTTGAAAAGTTAGCTTCGGAAAAAAATTGAATTTTCCTCCATATATTTATATAACACTTATATAACAAAGTTTATCATAAGAAAAATGGCCACCCTCATGATATGATAAAATTCCTCCACTTTAATAAAGTCGTTTTTGTCTTCTTGTATCACATCACTTTACATACCCTATCTCTTCCCAAATATTCACAAACAAATGTGTGAACACAAAACATGTGAACAAATATAAATACACACATATCAAAATAAAATACATTTAAGGTATACTACAAAACGGAGCACAAATAAACATTATATGTTTATAAATAAATAATTACCGGATAAAAATAATACTGTTTCCCAATTTTCTATGATCTTTCATTGAAAAAATAGAAAAAACTACAACGAATTTACAGATTTGCCCCGGGTGTAACCGTAATACGATAGATACCATTTCACGAACTTTTTCAACCCGGATTGCAAATCGGTGCTGGGCTTGTACCCGAAAGCCTTCCGGGCCGAACTGATATTAGCGTGGGTGAACGGAACGTCGCCGTTTCCGGGCATCGCCACGACGTTCTTCTTCGCCTTCATCTTCAGGTGCCGCTCCAGGATGGCCACCAGCGCCGGCACCGTCACCGGAGACGTGTTCCCCAGGTTAAAAATCCGGTAGGGCGCCGGCCCGCGCTTCTTCCCGCCGGCGCCGGTGCTCCGGCCGGCGGTGTCCATAGCGCCCAGGCAGCCCCTCACGATGTCGTCGATGTAGGTGAAGTCCCGCGCCAGGTCCGACCGGTTCCGGCCGCGGTAGACGGTGATGGGCTTCCCCTGGAGGATGTTCCTGGTGAA